>JAQNBH010000009.1:42064508-42664508 GCA_028752905.1 Cladorhizidae sp. MBARI D1340-BT2 | reverse complement strand
GTATGCTAGACCTAGAATGCCCTAGCCCTAGAGTATCTCTAGCCTTAGCCCTAGAATATCCTAGACCTAGAATATCCTAACCTAGAATGCCCTAACCCTAGAGTAACCCTGGCCTTAGCCCTAGAACATCCTAGACATAGAATGCCCTAACCCTAGAGTATCTATAGCCTTAGCCCTAGAATACCCACAGCCCTAGAATTCCCTAGCTTTACGAATAGCCCTCACAAGAAGTTGTAGATCATGGATCCAAGAATCAGTGCATGTGCTGGATGTGATTGATAAGGCCACACCCACGTAATTGTTGGCTAATCAGGGTTTCATTTAGAAAATTGTCCAAGGGGGGGCAACTGGAGGAATCTGGATATTAAGGGGGGGGGGGGGGCATGATGTCAAGCACTTATCAACATCAGTAAGAATTTTAATAATACAATTTCCAAGGTGGGGCAAAAAGGTTCCAAGGGGGGGCAGCCACCCGCTCCTCCCCCCCTAAATGAAACCCTGGTAATAGAAAAAGGCACACCCACGTAATTGTTGGCTAATAAATAGAAAAAGGCACAGCCACGTAATTGTCGGCTAATAAATAGAAAAAGGCACATCCACGTAATTGTTGGCTAATAAATAGAAAAAGACACAGCCACGTAATTGTTGGCTGATAAATAGAAAAAGGCACAGCCACGTAATTGTCGGCTAATAAATAGAAAAAGGTACACCCACATGAATGAACTGTGATTAACCTGACTTGTAATAACCTCCTGCACAACTTGGAAAATTCACTTTTCAAAGACCTAGCAAATGTTTTGTCAACAAGGATATATGAATGTGTAGGCAGTGCTGGTAGCATACCGTAGAATCTGGTGTTGATCTTTCTCTTTCTCTATGTCTCTCTCTCTCTCTGTGTGTGTGTGTTTGTCTGGCCGGCTATCCTCTCGATGTTTAGTGCTCATTAAGCTTTTAAACGCTGGTCTTGCTGTCGTTACAAACCTGGCGTACATGTGCCCTCGCTGAGAAGCGTCAGTCTTATTTCATCCTTCCACAAGTGGAGTCTTTCGCCAATGAACGGTGTCAATTTTTTTGTAGATATGGTTGCCTTGAAAGAGATCATCTCTAGCTCCTACTTCCAAATCCAGAGCTTTCTCATCGCATCTGAAAAAAATTAGGAAAAATAAATCACAGAGGAATTGGGGTGGTGTTCACTATTTAGTAATAGTGTTTAATAAGCGCTTATTTGCAGTTAAGTATTTGCAGATTAAGTGAAGCACTAGACATCCAGATTTTACTGCATTTGGCCATAATAATAGTAATATAATAATAGTAGTAATAACAATATTATTGATAATAGTAATTATAATAATTATTATGATAGTTCATCCTGATGAAGACTAGAGCATCTAGTCGAAACGGCGAGTGAATAAAAATTGATGAGAAGGTGATTTTAATGTTATGTCAACTGAGAGTTCATTGAAAAATTATGATAATAGCAATAAAATAGCAATAAAATAGCAATAAAATAGTAATAATAATAGTAGTAATTATAATAATAATAATAATAATAATAATAATAATAATAATAATAATAATAATAATAATAATAATAATAATAATAATATTAATTATTAATAATAATAATAATAATCACCAACATTCCTCTCAACACTAAAGATCAAGCTTGGTCTCAGGCATCACTTCCAGTGAAGTTTGGTGGTTTAGGGATCAGAAGTGCTGTGATGCTTGCACCTTCCGCCTTTTTGGCGTCAGCTTCAGGTGCTTTTGATCTTATCCACCAGATTCTTCCGGACTACCTAGGTGATTCAAACTACTCTGAATTTGAAGATGGTTTGGAAATTTGGTGTCGAGGTCATAGCTGTGAGCCACCATCTGATCCTAGGTCCTCCCAACAGAAAGCCTGGGATGGTCCTCATGTTCAGGCTTCTTTTGATTCCCTCCTGAACTCGAGTGTGGATCTAGCTTCACGGGTACGTATTCAGGCTGCAGCTAGGAAGGAGTCAGGGGCTTGGATCCATGCCCTTCCCATGTCATCCTTAGGCCTCCGAATGGATGATGATGTGATTAGGGTGGCTACTGGTTTGCGTTTGGGTGTTCCTCTCTGTCATCCCCACAATTGTCTGCAGTGTGGATCCCAAGTGAATCAGTTTGGCACTCATGGTCTCAACTGTCGGAGAAGTCAAGGTCGTTTCTCGAGGCATGCAGCTGTAAATGACATTATTCATAGATCACTAGCTTCCATAAATATTCCTCTCACCTGGAGCCTTCAGGCATTTCTCGCTTGGATGGCAAGCGTCCTGATGGAGCTTCCATTGTCCCCTGGAAGAATGGCCGTATCCTTGTGTGGGATGCTACATGTGTGGACAACTTTGCTCCATCCTATGCAAACTTATTACATGAAGGTCCTGGGGCAGTGGCAAACAGAGCCGAGTCCCTGAAAAAGGAAAAATACGGAAACATTGTTGATACACACTTCCTGTTCCCAATTGGGATAGAGACCACTGGAGTGTTTGGAGGGGAGGCATCTTTGTTCCTTCGGGAATTAGGTGGCCGTCTCAAAGCAAAGTGCGATGAACCACGTTCCCATCATTTTCTCCTCCAGAGAATTTCCATTGCAATTCAGCGTGGGAACACTGCAGCGGTGTTAGGCACTAGTCAGTATACTAGTGATGACTATTTCTTAAATTAGCTAGCTAGTTCTTTATTGGTAGTTATTCGGCATATTATTGTTTGTTTATAATAATTTGTTTTGATTAAAAAAAAATTTTTTTTTTTAATAATAATAAAAAAATAAAAAAAATTTAAAAAAATATAAAAAAAATATAATAATAATAATAATAATAATAATAAATAAAATAATAATAATAATAAAATAATAATAATAATAATAATAACAACAACAATAATAATAATAATAATTAATATAAAAACTATTAAAAAAATGTGTTTAATATAATATTCCAATGGACAAATGGTTTTCTTCACATGGCATGGTAAGAAGTGCTTGTGCGACAGTGACTATACATCCACAAGTATATAAATGTTCTTGTTTTTTGCCAGTTGGTTCGAGCTTCTACTTGGAGAATTTCTTCATTGGTGTGTTGGAGAATGGTGGAGCTAAGAAGAGCTAGAATTTAGGCCGCTACGTCGAGGGCAAGATTAAAAAGTAATAATGCAGCGGTCTTGAAGAGTGGAAGAAAATGGAGTGACCAAACTTGCTAGCCTTTCAACAGTGAGTGAAAGCTCAGACAGACTTTCTAAGACCCATCATGAACAAGGTAGCAGTGCCACAAGCTGTGAAGCTCAGACAGACTTTCTAAGACCCATCATGAACAAGGTAGCAGTGCCACAAGTATAAGCTCAGACAGACTTTCTAAGACCCATCATGAACAAGGTAGCAGTGCCACAAGCTGTGAAGCTCAGACAGACTTTCTAAGACCCATCATGAACAAGGTAGCAGTGCCACAAGCTGTGAAGGCTCAGACAGACTTTCTAAGACTCATCATGAACAAGGTAGCAGTGCCACAAGCTGTGAAGCTCAGACAGACTTTCTAAGGCTCATCATGAACAAGGTAGCAGTGCCACAAGCTATTAAGCCCAGACAGACTTTCTAAGACCCATCATGAGCAGTGCCACAAGCTATTAAGCTCAGCAGACTTTCTAAGACACATCATGAACAAGGTAGCAGTGCCACAAGCTATTAAGCTCAGACAGACTTTCTAAGACCCATCATGAACAAGGTAGCAGTGCCACAAGCTATTAAGTTCAGACAGACTTTCTAAGACCCATCATGAACAAGGTATCAGTGCCACAAGCTGTGAAGTTCAGACAGACTTTCTAAGACCCATCATGAACAAGGTAGCAGTGCCACAAGCTGTGAAGCTCAGACAGACTTTCTAAGACCCATCATGAACAAGGTAGCAGTGCCACAAGCTATTAAGCTCAGACAGACTTTCTAAGACCCATCATGAACAAGGTAGCAGTGCCACTAGCTATTAAGTTCAGACAGACTTTCTAAGACCCATCATGAACAAGGTAGCAGTGCCACAAGCTGTGAAGCTCAGACAGACTTTCTAAGACCCATCATGAACAAGGTAGCAGTGCCACAAGCTATTAAGCTCAGACAGACTTTCTAAGGCTCATCATGAACAAGGTAGCAGTGCCACAAGTATAAGCTCAGACAGACTTTGGCTCATCATGAACAAGGTAACAGTGCCCCAAGCTGTGAAGCTCAGCGAGATGATTCACGCTTTGACATCGAGAGCAAGAACAAATGTCTGTAAGGCATCCCCATGGAGGAGGAAGGTGAGACTTTAATGATGTACTCTTCAGTGTTCCATTGTCCACACCTTTACTGGTGTCAATGTGACTACTTTTGAAGCTCATCGCTTTCTCAGAATGTACAAGAAGAACTACTTCTCCAACAAGGAAAATTGTCGGACTCAACAAAGAGGAGGTTCGAGAGATTCGGCATGTTCAGCAATGAAAATACGTTCGTTAAAGTGTCGCTGCAAGAAAGAAAACCCCTCCCCCCCCTACATGACTGCTGCATCATTCTGTTAGTTCGTCAGCAAATAATCAGCTCCTGCTCTCCATAACTTTTGCTTTTCGTATCATCTGAGGACTGTTATCCAGTGTTGGCAAGAAAGCCTATAGATGTTTTATATCAGCCATTTTGGAGAACTTATTTATGTGTGGATAGACTGAGAGTAAGGGTGACACATTGTACAGAAAGGAGTATTTTTAAGGAACCTCTCCCATTTTTCTCCACCACCTTGCAATGATGAGGGAGCTGCACCCACCACTGGTAGATGCCGAGTCAAGAAATTGTCATCTACTATGACGAATTTGACACCATATGAAAGGTAAGACGATCTGGGGAATGGAGAAGCCTTTCATGGAGGCCTTCACTCTATTTCTTCTGGTGGGTTTGTTTTGCTGGGGTATTCCAAACCAGACTGTTCAGTAGATGCACATAATACCTTTCTTGAGTGGAGATGCGACGTATTGGGCATCCGACAAATTTGTGACTAAAGGCCTGTCGACACTGCTCCTAGACTGATGCACATTGCACGTTGGGTCCTGGGGGGGGGGGGGGGGGGGGGGGGGAATTCTTCAAGTCAATGCGCCTTTGTCTCATCCACACCACCACTGGAATAAACTGAACAAAGCAGAAATAATCAGCCCACCAAGTAGTAGATCGAGTTCATTTTTGTGTTGTTTTCTTGTTGATCAGCTACCTACAGATGCACAGGAAACATTTTATGCAGAGAAGAAAGAGGAGAGAGCTGAGGGAAAGGCAGAACCAATGAAGGTTGCGACTGCATGAAGTTCAGAAGTCCAGATGCAGGGCGTATAAACATAGCAACAGTTCTCTAGCTATGTAGTTAGTCTAGCTAGATCTCTAGCTAGCTAGTTTGGCAGCAGCTCCACAAAGTTCCCAACTGCAGCCATCGTGAAGACGCGAGTGACATGTTGGATGACTGCTGATGTGGTCCGAGATCTTCACTTGCATGTCTTGGTCATGAGGACCTCGAGGTAGTCAAGGAACAAATTAAAACTTGTTTTTTTCCGGGGTTTTTTCACAAGCCATTTCCAAGGTGAACTCTTCTCCAAGCTATTTTTTAAATTTGAAACTTAAAAATTGAAACTTAAAAATTGACGAGGAATAATTAAACAGTATTGCTTAGATATTAGTGGAGGAAGCCAATGTTGAATGAAGGCGTAATCGTCCACAAAAGTGAGGTAGGGTGAAGTGTAGGCAGTAAAGTTGAGCCTTCAAGGACAGCAAGAGAGTGGAGTGGAGGCCTGCCTGAAGATAGAAAGGCATTTGAAATGGACTGGTAATGTTTCTCATGGTCTTCAAACCAAGTTTTCGTCCTAACTCAAAATTTATACACCAAACTTTCGTCCTCTCAAAAAATTTACACCAAACTTACGTCCTCTCAAAAAATTTACACCAAGCTTTCATCCTCCCCCATCCTTCCCCCCCAAAATTTAACCGTCAACAACCCATTCGACAGACCAAAGCAACGTTGCATAGTAACCACATGTATTAAACTACCGAGTGTTTCCATATATGGAGCCTACTTCATCCAATTAGCAATATAGAAATTCCACAACCATTAGTGACCAACGATAAAACGAGGGGAATATTTTGTCATGATATGATCATACTCGTGTCAGGTAGCCACGAGGATTCCGACTATCTACAGGTACATTGGTGCTAACATTCAACACCTCCCTGTACAAAAGTCCGACAAACCAGAAGGTCTACTCACAGCAGCATGAATGTGGTGTTTCAATGCAGCTGCAAATTATTGAAACCACTCAAGAGAATGACTATATATATAAAAGATGGCTTCATTCTGCACACCTTGTTGCAGTTCAGAAAAGGTTCTAAACAGTTCTATGCTTCACTTATACTTGTAAACATAGCTTATGAGCGGCCCTTTTCTGAGTGTGATAATGAGGGGTGGGGATGCTGCGGCAAGCAATCACCTCGACGTCGGTACACATTTTTGTCCATGTTTCCAATCCTCTCTCCCTCCGCTATCTCTGCCACCATTGTTAATGTCTACCGTCTTGGCAGGCATATTATTTATGGTTTGTTCCATCAGAGTGGCTGCAACTGTGCATGTAAGACAACCCCTGAATATTGGGGGTTGGGAAATGACTTGTAAAGGAGTAGCACAGCGTTGCAGGAGTGGTATGGTTTGGACAGGATGGGCACAGCTGCGGTGGACAGCAGAAGTTGTCCAACAGGTATGATAATGGTCGAATGGTTGTTCAAGAGCTTGGCATAAATACTGGCAGGATGAACAGCCGGGGGGGGGGGGGGGGGGAAGATACCAGGAGTTACTGTCAAGCCACGCAGATTCCATGGAAGACTAGACTATTGGTTGTTTTTAGGGGATGAGGTATTGATACTCGACTATCAAGGTTGAGTAGTTGAATAGAACCATCGTACCAGTGAGTGGAGTTCTGAGTTTTTTTATTTGCTGTAGGTGGCAATTATTGAATAAGTTTCTAGTATGGATTATGAGCGACTTCGTGAAGACTTATGAGGCTCTTCAATATTCCATGAGCTTCTGTGGCTGTGCAAGGGTGCACTCTATTATTTGAACATGCCTAGCAGGCATGCGCACAATAGTGACGAGTTATTGACGAGCCGGGTTCGTGCTCTTAGCTATCGTCCTCTTCGTCACTTGCGAAGGAATCGTCATTGTCGGTCTCTTCCATCTCTTTTCTGTATCGTTTGGCCGTCTTTCTTGCAATATTATCATCTTGCAGTGGCCCATTTATCTTGGCTGAAATGCAGCAATTAAAAAAAAAATGTAAGGATTTGATTAGCACTTCAGCAGTGACCTGTTTCCAAGCTTTCTCCTGTACTCCAGTCATAGCCTCTTTCTCTGGAGCTTTCATATTTCTCTAATTGAGGGCATCTGCTTTCATTTTCAGAGGTAGTAAACTGTACGCACTCTAATTGAGGTTGTGATCAAGGGCATCTAGTTCCTTGCACTTCTGAAGGGAAGTGCACTGGAATGCTACTCCGCTAAGGCTCTCTTACGTGTGTGTGTGTGGTGTGTGTGTGTGTGTGGTGTATTGTATGTGTGTTTTGTGTGTATGTTGTATGTGTGTGTTATATGTATGTGTGTGGTGTGTGTGTGTTGTGTGTGTGGATTATATGTGTGTTATATGTGGGTGTGGTGTATGTGTGTGTGTGTGTGGTATGTTTTATGTGTGTGTGTTGGGTGTGTGTTATATGTGTGTGTGGTGAGTGTGTGTGGTGTATTGTTTGTGTGTGTGTTGTGTGTGTGTGTTATATGTGTGTGGTGTGTGTGGTGGGTGTGTGTTATATGTGTGTGGTGTATGTGTGTGTGTGTTGTATGTGTGTGGTGTATGTGTGTGTGTGTTGTGTGTGTGTGTTATATGTGTGTGGTGTGTGTGTTATATGTGTGTGTGGTGTGGTGTGATGTATGTTGGGTGTGTGTGTGTGTGGTGTATTGTGTGTGTGTGTTATATTGTGTGTGTGTGTTATATGTGTGTGTGTGTTGTGTGTGTGTGTTATATGTGTGGTGTGTGGTGTGTGTTATATGTGTGTGTGGTGTATGTGTGCATAAAAGGAAGGAATGTGGAGTCAAATGCCATAGAAGGTATTGTTCCTTTCAAGCTTGTTGCTAGTTGTACCCCCATGCATTACAATGTCATCTGTGCCAATGGTAATGGACATGTGTGTTCAGCCGTCTCTGTGGTGTGCTAGTTGTACCCCATGCATTACAAAGTCATCTGTGCCAATGGTAATGGACATGTGTGTTCAGCCGTCTCTGTGGTGTGCTAGTTGTACCCCGTGCATTACAAAGTCATCTGTGCCAATGGTAATGGACATGTGTGTTCAGCCGTCTCTGTGGTGTGCTAGTTGTACCCCGTGCATTACAATGTCATCTGTGCCAATGGTAATGGACATGTGTGTTCAGCCGTCTCTGTGGTGTGCTAGTTGTACCCCCGTGCATTACAATGTCATCTGTGCCAATGGTAATGGACATGTGTGTTCAGCCGTCTCTGTGGTGTGCTAGTTGTACCCCCGTGCATTACAATGTCATCTGTGCCAATGGTAATGGACATGTGTGTTCAGCCGTCTCTGTGGTGTGCTAGTTGTACCCCATGCATTACAAAGTCATCTGTGCCAATGGTAATGGACATGTGTGTTCAGCCGTCTCTGTGGTGTGCTAGTTGTACCCCATGCATTACAAAGTCATCTGTGCCAATGGTAATGGACATGTGTGTTCAGCCGTCTCTGTGGTGTGCTAGTTGTACC
Source organism: Cladorhizidae sp. MBARI D1340-BT2 (assembly GCA_028752905.1). Lineage (NCBI taxonomy): Eukaryota > Metazoa > Porifera > Demospongiae > Poecilosclerida > Cladorhizidae > Cladorhizidae sp. MBARI D1340-BT2. The sequence continues at coordinate 42,655,687 of JAQNBH010000009.1, read as the reverse complement.
CCGTGCATTACAAAGTCATCTGTGCCAATGGTAATGGACATGTGTGTTCAGCCGTCTCTGTGGTGTGCTAGTTGTACCCCATGCATTACAAAGTCATCTGTGCCAATGGTAATGGACATGTGTGTTCAGCCGTCTCTGTGGTGTGCTAGTTGTACCCCGTGCATTACAAAGTCATCTGTGCCAATGGTAATGGACATGTGTGTTCAGCCGTCTCTGTGGTGTGCTAGTTGTACCCCGTGCATTACAATGTCATCTGTGCCAATGGTAATGGACATGTGTGTTCAGCCGTCTCTGTGGTGTGCTAGTTGTACCCCCGTGCATTACAATGTCATCTGTGCCAATGGTAATGGACATGTGTGTTCAGCCGTCTCTGTGGTGTGCTAGTTGTACCCCCGTGCATTACAATGTCATCTGTGCCAATGGTAATGGACATGTGTGTTCAGCCGTCTCTGTGGTGTGCTAGTTGTACCCCCGTGCATTACAATGTCATCTGTGCCAATGTTAATGGACATGTGTGTTCAGCCGTCTCTGTGGTGTGCTGGCTGAGTTGGCTGGGGAAGACCACCGATTGTTGTAGTCTTTAGGGGTAGAAAGTCCCACTCTGAGCTTGTTGTCTGGTAGTGTCAGTCATAGAGGAAGACCACACATCGCTCCAGTGGCTCCAACCAGTCATCTATGGACTCAGGTGCAACAGCTAGGCACAGAATGCTGGGAGCGACTATTCCATCTGTTCATGCCAGTCTTTCTGCCCTTCTTCCAAGAAAGATGGCACTGTCTCATACCCAGTGAATGCTTGAAACATTGGCAAGCTGGTGCTCCAGTTGAAACCACCACTCTGGTCATCCATCTCTGGCCTAGGGTACATCCAGAACCACATGGTTCTCTATCAGCACCATCACCTTTCACTGACACATTATTCTGCTGGTGAGTCTGGTCAATGGCAATAGCAGCGAGTCTGTGGCAACTTCTAGTCTAGCTCATCCTGCCCCGCATGGGTGTGTGGCTAGTCCAGACTTGACTGGCTCAGCTTGCCCCGCATGGGTGTGTGGCTAGTCAGACTTGTCTGGCTCCGCTTGCCCTGCATGGGTGTGTGGCTAGTCCAGACTTGACTGGCTCAGCTTGCCCCGCATGGGTGTGTGGCTAGTCCAGACTTGACTGGCTCAGCTTACCTTGCATGGGTGTGTGGCTAGTCCAGACTTGTCTGGCTCAGCTTGCCTTGCATGGGTGTGTGTGGCTACTCCAGACTTGACTGGCTCAGCTTGCCTTGCATGGGTGTGTGGCTAGTCCAGACTTGTCTGGCTCAGCTTGCCTTGCATGGGTGTGTGTGGCTAGTCCAGACTTGTCTGGCTTGCCTTGCATGGGTGTGTGGCTAGTCCAGACTTGTCTGGCTCAGCTTGCCTTGCATGGGACTCCAGACTTGACTGGCTCAGCTTGCTTTGCATGGGTGTGTGGCTAGTCCAGACTCAGCTTGCCTTGCATGGGTGTGTGTCTACTCCAGACTTGTCTGGCTCAGCTTGCCTTGCATGGGTGTGTGGCTAGTCCAGACTCAGCTTTCCTTGCATGGGTGTGTGGCTAGTCCAGACTTGTCTGGCTCAGCTTGCCTTGCATGGGTGTGTGGCTAGTCCAGACTTGACTGGCTCAGCTTGCCTTGCATGGGTGTGTGGCTAGTCCAGACTTGACTGGCTCAGCTTGTCTTGCATGGGTGTGTGGCTAGTCCAGACTCAGCTTGTCTTGCATGGGTGTGTGGCTAGTCCAGACTCAGCTTGTCTTGCATGGGTGTGTGGCTAGTCCAAACTTGACTGGCTCAGCTTGCCTTGCATGGGTGTGTGGCTAGTCCAGACTTGACTGGCTCAGCTTGCCTTGCATGGGTGTGTGGCTAGTCCAGACTTGTCTGGCTCAGCTTGCCTTGCATGGGTGTGTGGCTAGTCCAGACTTGTCTGGCTCAGCTTGCCTTGCATGGGTGTGTGGCTACCCCAGACTTGACTGGCTCAGCTTGCCTTGCATGGGTGTGTGGCTGGTCCAGACTTGTCTGGCTCTGTATGCAAATTTCCCTGTAAGTGACTCAGCAAAGAAATCCAGAAGAGTAGAGTATAGTTCATGCAGCCAAGCAGGAGAGAAGAGTGGAGTATAGTTCATGCAGCCAAGCAGGAGAGAGGAAGCACTCGAGCTTCTGAGCAAGCTTAACATCTACATACATGTTGTAGCTCGATGACTGATGTTAGGTCCATCGTAATGTCTACCTTATCTTTAGTAGTATTTTTCTTTAGCGGAAGAAATAACGTAAGAAGTCTTACACTGTAGTGGCCGCTGCAGGTTAGTAAAATATGCCCTCTTCTGGTCTAGCCAAGAGATAGGTTAGTGTTACTATGCAGAAAACGGTGAGGACCAAGCTGCCTATGCCTACGGCCATGCCTGGCATAGCTGGTGTGATCCAACATGACCAGAGAACATTTTTAGTCACTAGGGTAGGAAAGGTTCTTGTCCTGTCACATGTACCATGATCCCAGCTCTCCCACATCTCTCATGATCCCAAGCTCTCTCACATCTCTCATGATCCCAAGCTCTCCCACATCTCTCATGATCCCAAGCTCTCCCACATTTCTCATGATCCCCAGCTCTCCCACATCTCTCATGATCCCCAGCTCTCTCACATCTCTCATGATCCCAGCTCTCTCACATCTCTCATGATCCCAGCTCTCCCACATCTCTCATGATCACCAGCTCTCTCACATCTCTCATGATCCCAGCTCTCTCACATCTCTCATGATCCCAAGCTCTCCCACATCTCTCATGATCCCCAGCTCTCCCACATCTCTCATGATCCCAGCTCTCCCACATCTCTCATGATCCCCAGCTCTCCCACATCTCTCATGATCCCAGCTCTCTCACATCTCTCATGATCCCAAGCTCTCCCACATCTCTCATGATCCCCAGCTCTCCCACATCTCTCATGATCCCCAGCTCTCCCACATCTCTCATGATCCCAGCTCTCTCACATCTCTCATGATCCCAGCTCTCCCACATCTCTCATGATCCCAGCTCTCTCACATCTCTCATGATCCCAGCTCTCCCACATCTCTCACAGCTCTCCCACATCTCTCATGATCCCAGCTCTCTCACATCTCTCATGATCCCAGCTCTCTCACATCTCTCATGATCCCCACATCTCTCATGATCCCCAGCTCTCTCACATCTCTCATGATCCCAGCTCTCTCACATCTCTCATGATCCCAGCTCTCCCACATCTCTCATGATCCCCAGCTCTCTCACATCTCTCATGATCACAGCTCTCTCACATCTCTCATGATCCCCAGCTCTCTCACATCTCTCATGATCCCAGCTCTCTCACATCTCTCATGATCCCAGCTCTCCCACATCTCTCATGATCCCAGCTCTCTCATGATCCCACTCTCACATCTCTCATGATCCCAGCTCTCCCACATCTCTCATGATCCCAGCTCTCTCACATCTCTCATGATCCCAGCTCTCTCACATCTCTCATGATCCCCAGCTCTCCCACATCTCTCATGATTCCAGCTCTCTTACATCTCTCATGATCCCAGCTCTCTCACATCTCTCATGATCCCAGCTCTCTCACATCTCTCATGATCCCAGCTCTCCCACATCTCTCATGATCCCAGCTCTCTCACATCTCTCATGATCCCAGCTCTCCAACATCTCTCATGATCCCAGCTCTCCCAGCTCTCCCAGCTCTCCCAGCTCTCCCACATCTCCCACATCTCTCATGATCCCAGCTCTCCCACATCTCTCATGATCCCAGCTCTCCCACATCTCTCATGATCCCAGCTCTCCCACATCTCTCATGATCCCAGCTCTCCCACATCTCTCATGATCCCCCCCCCCCCCCCCCCCCCCCCGGCTCTTCTCCTCTCATGGGTATCATGCCTCCAACTCTGTGCCAAATGTCATGCTTATATGACTAAAGCTAACGGCTTGTAGCAACCACATAGGGAGAATTATTTTTAGGACATTCCGTAACAGTGTGCCAAGTTTTTTTGTGAGATCACTAAAGGCACAATTCCCCCCTCCCTCCCCCTCCCCAATATTTCATATATTTGCTGGCTGAGTTTTTCAGCTTGTGGCACTGCTATCTTGTTATCCGTGGAATCAAATGTTAACAATTCTGAGCTCAATTATGTCATTGTATACGATAGGAAAGTACTTGCAAAAGTGCTGTGAGTGCAAGTGAGCCCATAGAGAAGGAAAGTGGTTGGCAAAGATGTTGTGCGACATCTAAACTGCATAGACAAAATACTGTGCCATACTCAGAGCTCCATGTCCTCCACATGCAGCATGTAAAATTATAGGTATAGGTCATACTAAAGTTACATGCACTGCCAAAGTTACATGCACCCATTAACTTTGTATGGGTAGACTATTTTAGTGCCAAAAGAGAGACTGCACGTTTTCTAAGATATGCTTTTTGACCAGTAACTCCTCCCCTCCCTCCCGTTCTTAAATATTGGAACTCCATAAGAGGTGCTTTGTGTTGTAGTAACTTCATCATCATCATCATCAACATCATCATCATCATCATCATCATCATCATCATCATCATCATCATCATCATCATCATCATCATCATCATCATCATCATCATCATCATCATCATCATCATCATCATCATCATCATCATCATCATCCATCCATCATCATCATCATCATCATCATCATCATCATCATCATCATCATCATCATCATCATCATCATCATCATCATCATCATCATCATCATCATCATCATCATCATCATCATCATCATCATCATCATCATCATCATCATCATCATCATCATCATCATCATCATCATCATCATCATCATCATCATCATCATCATCATCATCATCATCATCATCATCATCATCATCATCATCATCATCATCATCATCATCATCATCATCATCATCATCATCATCATCATCATCATCATCATCATCATCATCATCATCATCATCATCATCATCATCATCATCATCATCATCATCATCATCATCATCATCATCATCATCATCATCATCATCATCATCATCATCATCATCATCATCATCATCATCATCATCATCATCATCATCATCATCATCATCATCATCATCATCATCATCATCATCATCATCATCATCATCATCATCATCATCATCATCATCATCATCATCATCATCATCATCAATCTCCATCATCCATCATCATCATCATCATCATTGTGTTTATGTTTATTATTGTTGCTGTTGTGTTTATGTTTATTATTTGCTGATTTTATTGTACCTCACATGTCACTTCGAATTTTTCAGTATTGCCCCTAATCCTACTTCAGTGCTGCCCCTAATCCTACTTCAGTGCAGTCCCTAATCCTACTTCAGTGCTGCCCCTAATCATACTTCAGTGCAGCCCCTAATCCTACTTCAGTGCAGCCCCTAATCCTACTTCAGTGCTGCCCCTAATCCTACTTCAGTGCAGCCCCTAATCATACTTCAGTGCAGCCCCTAATCCTACTTCAGTGCTGCCCCTAATCCTACTTCAGTGCAGCCCCTAATCATACTTCAGTGCAGCACCTAATCCTACTTCAGTGCAGCCCCTAATCCTACTTCAGTGCTGCCCCTAATCATACTTCAGTGCAGCCCCTAATCATACTTCAGTGCTGCCCCTAATCATACTTCAGTGCTGCCCCTAATCCTACTTCAGTGCAGCCCCTAATCATACTTCAGCGCTGCCCCTAATCATACTTCAGTGCTGCCCCTAATCATACTTCAGTGCAGCCCCTAATCCTACTTCAGTGCTGCCCCTAATCATACTTCAGTGCTGCCCCTAATCCTACTTCAGTGCAGCCCCTAATCATACTTCAGTGCAGCCCCTAATCCTACTTCAGTGCAGCCCCCTACACCTACTTCAATGCTGCCCCTAATCATACTTCAGTGCAGCCCCTAATCATACTTCAGTGCAGCCCCCTAATCATACTTCAATGCTGCCCCTATGCTGCCCCTAATCATACTTCTGGACTGTGGATAGCTAACTGCAAAGACAGTAATCTGACATCAGTGTAGACTTCCTACCCCCTGTTACTGTTAGTTGTGAATAATGTGTACATGTCCTACTATTATTGTAACTAGACTCACTCCGAATTATTATTTAGTTTTGATGGAACTATGTAACTTTAAGTTTATTACAACCTACATGTATATGTTCAACAAGAGTGCCTTTAATTAAGAGGACAAGAGTCTTTCACAGTGTATATGGCTATGCACATGCTCTCTCCTGGCATCACTGTATGTGGCTATGCACATGCTCTCTCCTGGCATCACTGTGTGTGGCTATGCACATGCTCTCTCCAGGCATCACTGTGTGTGGCTATGCACATGCTCTCTCCTGGCATCACTGTGTGTGGCTATGAACATGCTCTCTCCTGGCATCACTGTATAAGGTTATGCACATGCTCTCTCCTGGCATCACTGTATGTAGCTATGCACATGTTCTCTCCTGGCATCACTGTGTGTGGCTATGCACATGCTCTCTCGTATGTAGCTATGCACATGCTCTCTCCTGGCATCACTGTGTGTGGCTATGTACATGCTCTCTCCTGGCATCACTGTATGTAGCTATGCACATGTTCTCTCCTGGCATCACTGTGTGTGGCTATGCACATGCTCTCTCCTGGCATCACTGTATATGGCTATGCACATGCTCTCTCCTGGCATCACTGTGTGTGACTATGCACATGCTCTCTCCTGGCATCACTGTATATGGCTATGCACATGCTCTCTCCTGGCATCACTGTGTGTGGCTATGCACATGCTCTCTCCTGGCATCACTGTGTGTGGCTATGCACATGCTCTCTCCTGGCATCACTGTGTGTGGCTATGCACATGCTCTCTCCTGGCATCACTGTGTGTGGCTATGCACATGCTCTCTCCTGGCATCACTGTATAAGGCTATGCACATGCTCTCTCCTGGCATCACTGTGTGTGGCTATGCACATGCTCTCTCCTGGCAGCACTGTGGTGGCTATGCATATGGGCATCTCACTTTGTCTCATCAGCCTCTCTAGATATTGAAGCTCAGCTTTCAGGCATTATTATGCTCTCTTCAGGCACTTTCAGTTTGTCACAGCTGACATTTAGGTATTGCTAATCAGCTTTCCTGTTTCAGTCTTGCTTGTTTGCCGTCTAGACGCGACACTTGTTTGTTTTGATACCCACGGCTTTCGTTGAGCCCATACTCGTCCTAAGTTTTATGAAGTTACTGTCATCCCTCACTTTGTTGGCATTCTTCAGAGGTTTCCTGCTCTCCATTTTTCCCATACCAATTTAGACGGTGTTGTTGGCTTTTTCTTGGCTTTGCTCTCTCTTTCCTCCAGGCTCCTCTCTCTCTCCTCTGGGCTCCTTCTCTCTCTCCTCCGGGCTCCTCCTCTCCCTCCTCCAGGCTCCTCCTCTCCTCCAGGCTCCTCCTCTCCTCCAGGCTCCTCCTCTCTCCTACAGGCTCCTCCTCTCTCTCCTCCAGGCTCCTCCTCTCCTCCAGGCTCCTCCTCTCCCTCCTCCAGGCTCCTCCTCTCCCCCAGGCTCCTTCTCTCTCCTCCAGGCTCCTCTCTCCTCCAGGCTCCTCTCCCTCCTCCAGGCTCCTCCTCTCTCCTCCAGGCTCCTCTCTCTCCTCCAGGCTTCTCTCTCTCTCCTCCAGGCTCCCTCTCTCCTCCAGGCTCCCTCTCTCTCCTCCTCTCCTCCAGGCTCCTCCTCTCTCCTCCTCTGGGCTCCTTCTCTCTCCTCCAGGCTCCTTCTCTCCTCCAGGCTCCTTCTCTCTCCTCCAGGCTCCTCTCTCTCCTCCAGGCTCCTCCTCTCCCTCCTCCAGGCTCCTCTCTCTCCTCCAGGCTCCTCCTCTCTCCCCCAGGCTCCTCCTCTCCCCCCAGGCTCCTCCTCTCTCCCCCAGGCTCCTCCTCTCCTCCAGGCTCCTCTCTCTCCTCTGGGCTCCTTCTCTCTCCTCCAGGCTCCTCCTCTCTCTCCTCAAGCTGCTTCTCACATTTCTCTTGTTAGTTGAGCTGTTTTGTGCTGGCTCCTCCACCTTCAGGTTTGCTAGCTAAGAATGTGAATTGCACGATTGGTGCATATGTAGTGTTAGTTATGCTCCCTGAAGGATAATGATTATGAGTTACCCGGCATTGTTTGGGCATGTGCCTACATATGTGACATACACATAGTACTACACATCACCATAGCCAGTAATGAACAGCTTTTGAGGACATACCCACTGAATAGTTGTTCTTGTAAGTACTTGATTCTCTTGTGTAAGTCCTGTGAGTGTGTGTTTAATACTTTTCCTTTTATAATTATATAGGGTGGAATTCACCGTTGGAGACAACGAAGTGAAGAATTTCCGGATGATAGAGCGGCATTATTTCAGAGACAATCTCCTCAAGTGTTTTGACTTTGTGTTTGGACTCTGCATACCCAACTCCTCCAACACTTGCGAGCACATCTACGAGCTGCCGACGTTGTCCGACACACTCAGTAAGAAGCATGAGTTGACTGAGCCCGTTGTAAAAATGGCTGCTTGTAATTTTGTAAATAGAGTTTGCTGATTTTTGAATGTTTTGGTTCTTTTAGGTACGCCATTCCATATACCATGCATCCTTGATTAGAATGTGCCTCTATGAGCTCATCTTATGCATCCTTGATTAGAATGTGCCTCTACGAGCGCATCTTATGCATCCTTGATTAGAATGTGCCTACGAGCTCATCTTATGCATCCTTGATTAGAATATGCCTCTACGAGCTCATCTTATGCATCCTTGATTAGAATGTGCCTCTATGAGCTCATCTTATGCATCCTTGATTAGAATGTGCCTCTATGAGCTCATCTTATGCATCCTTGATTAGAATGTGCCTCTACGAGTTCATCTTATTTGGAGAGAGCACAAGAATCAACGCTAACGCTCTAGTAAGCATGCAAGTAGGGGGTCGTAATAGATGCCCCTAGCGGCAGCGATCCTGTGACGAGCTATTGCATGTCTGGCTATTCGTTGTCCACAAGAGTTTCATCTTCCTTCAGGGTTGCTTCTCTCCCTCATGTGTGCGGGGGGGGGGGGGGCAGGGAGGTCATTACCAATCTCTCCATCTTCATTGAGTAGTTGGGCCAAGTTGCTTCTGCAGAGGCTGCTACCACCCCTGAGTAGTTGGGCCATCCCATCGCAAAAGTTGCTTCTGCAGAGGCTGCTACCACCCAGTTCAGGCCAGATCTTCTGAGCCCCACCAGATGCAACCACTTTTTTTTTGAAGGATTTGATGACAACTTGATCAGCATGGTTGGCCTGGTTGATAGGCCTGGTTGGCATGGTTGGCCTGGTTGATTCACTTGATTGGCATGGTTGGCCTGGTTGGTTGGCATGGTTGGTTGGCCTGGTTGATTGGCCTGGTTGGTTGGCCTGGTTGGTTGGCCTGGTTGATTGGCATGGTTGGTTGGCATGGTTGGCCTGGTTGGTTGGCATGGTTGGCTGGCCTGATTGATTGGCATGGTTGGCCAGGTTGATTGGCATGGTTGGCATGGTTGGCCTGGTTGGTTGGCATGGTTACTCCCGGCATTTCCACCACGCTTCAAGACACTAGATTTCTTATTACATCTATTCCATAATACCAGTCTGGTTGTCACATCACATTACATCACATTACATCACGTTACAATGCAGTTATACATAGGTGGACGTGCACAGTGTGAGCAAAGCTGGTTGCTTGTGTCATTATAGGTGGGCATGATAGGTCATTGTAATTTCGTCATGTCAATTGAGAGTTCGTTGAGGGTATCATCATATTGGAGCATGGATCTTATTTATTTATTTGTAATTATTTTATCATTATATTATTGTTATTATTTTTGTTGTTATTGTTGTTGTTGTTATTATATGGTTATATGAAAAGGTTATATGAAAAGGCAAAAAAACAACAACCCAATATAAATAAGACAAAAAAATAACTAACTAATAGCTAATTACTAATTATATTATTCAGAGTGGAACACAAATCACAGTTGCTAACTGTTGTAGAAATTCACATGTACATGTAGACACACTTATGTGGTAATGGTCTCTGTCAGAGGAGAACCATTACTTTGGTAACGATCACCAGGTTATAAACTGCAAGCACACAGCTTCTTTTTTTTCTTCTTTTTTTCCTTCTTTTTTCCCTTTTTTCCTTGAATTTTTAATTATCGATGCTCCTTAATTTCATGTGCGACTGACTCCTGGTTGATTGGAATATAATACTGCCCTTATTAGAATGGCTCCCATGGAAGAATATTGTGTGTTCAAGAGAAACACTGCATAGGATGTTTGCGGCTATCTCAATCTTTTTTTCTTCTTTTTTTACCCCTTCTATTTTTTTCCCTCCCACTTTTCTGAAGCGGAAACTGTTCTAGTATATTATAGCTTTGGCTTTGGCAAAACTGAAGCTTCAACATAGCCTTCAAGAAGTTGAGGTTGATGCCACCGAATCAATTTGGCACAGTCACCACTCTGACAACCATTGCGCTTCATTCTTCTGGGAACGAAGATGGCTAAAGACCAGTTTGAACACAGCAATCAAGAGAGTGCTATGTGGCAGGTATTGTGTGTCTTAAAAGCATTCAGATCCCCATGGCAGCGGTGTGGTTGGCAGTGCATTGATACAATGCTGAAGGTTGACTAGCCACACACACATGTACATATGAGACGTTAATTGTGCGTGTCTCCTTTTCAGCATTTTGTCCAAATTTCAGCGTGTAGCCCTTCTCACATTTTTGTTTTTAAGATGTCTTGTCATAATTATGTTTGCACAAAGTTCAAGAAGTGTTCAATGTTACAACTGGCGACCAGAATCCCTGTACACACACAGCACACACACACACACACGCACACACACACGCACACACACACTGGGAAGAATAAACAGAAAAGTCATCAAAACCAACTTTGCATATCCTGTGGCTTTGATATGCTACATTATCTGTTTACATATAGTGTGAAGTACATAGTGTAGTACAACTCCAAACATCCCCCCCCCCCCCCCCCCCCCCACACACCCCCTCCTCTCGATCTTTTGAAGCATGAAGCACAGGTGGAGCTGGTCTCAGTATTAATGGATTGGCGGTCTTCTAGGACCAGGTGCAGATGGCAGCAGCCATTGGCAGCTCAGAGCCATTGTTGGTATAGGTCGTATCCTCGAAAGTGCTGTGGCCTTTAACCTGTCCTGACCCCCAGCAGACTCACTAAGGGAAGGCCCTGATGGGGCACGATCAACTTCCCCTTATGAAACATAGCGAGTGACAGGGTGGCAGCAGGATGGAGGAATCCAGTGTGATGGAGGGGAGGGGTGGGGGCTTCTGTTTGAGGGCGTAGTAGGTAGCAAGTAGTAGAAATCGAGTTGCTACCAACTACACCGACAGAACAGACACAAACCTCTGACTTAATTGCTGTAGAAACCCTTGGAGTTGTTAGTGCACAAGGCATTAAAGTGTCCCTCCTGTTGTCATTACAAATGACCATTGTTAGGCGGGCGACCATGTGGTCACTGAGAAGCTCCAGTTAACAGACTAATGTCTTTCACAAAACATTGAAGCAAGAAATACTATGACAACACCCATTAGTAGCTACAGATATTCTTTGTTTCCCAATGAGCTTCTTGCTGCTCATTTGTAGAGCACTTAGACCTGAGCCCAGTCTTCTAGCAGCTGTTATTTTTCACAAACTTTTCCTCCATGGCCTATGACGTTCCAAAACACGGTTACATCTCACTCATGGGAAATTCCAAAAGGAGCTTGTTGCAAGATCTTTGGCTAGGTGGAGCTTTAACGGCTTTCAAGTACTTTTGTTAAACATAGACGTTTGCTTGAGAGGCCATCGTTAGCTTCTCCTGGATCAGACTAGCTTCCTTCTTGTCTTAAGAGACAAGCTCTTTCTTAAAGCTCTAAGAGAGAGCTTTCTTTTGAGCATAAGGTCACTGGCATAGGGTGTGCGGTTCAGAAGTTATGAGCCCTGAAGGCAGACACTTTTTTTCTTCTTTTTCCCAGGTGTAGGTCCCCCTTAATTAATCCAGCTTTGAGACTAGCTTTCTTTGACTCTTATCTTGGTCCGGTCTAAAAAACGCAAAGTAATTGGATAAAAGAATCAATGGTGTCAATTATTTGGGAGTAAGTGCCTAATTGCTGTTAGCACTAGTTTTCTTGCAGTTTGGGGTTAGAAGCATGTCAATAAACAACCCGAGTTGACTTGGGGTTTATAATAGTTATTATTATCCTATGCCACTACTTATACTGTCGTTACAATAGCCTTCTCAATAATCAACTTGAAATTGTATTCTCTCGACTTTCGAGTAGATGCTCGAGCCTTCAGCTTTCAAGTTGATTATTGAGAAGGTTATTGTAATGTTATTATGTCAGCTGAGAGTTCATTGAGAGATCGCTACTGTTGTTGTTACTGTTGGGACAAAGATTTGTGTGCTTGAGGAGAAAGTCTTGAGTTGAATAATTTTTGTTGTGTTATTACATTTCAGCTCAGGAGATGATCGACAATCCACACGTGACCAAGTCGGACAGTTTCTACTTTGTGGAGGGGAAGCTGATCATGCATAACAAGGCAGACTATGCGTATAATGTCACAAAATAGCGCCAAACCCTAACAACACAGGCTGCTGGGTATAGGTGAAGTTCGAAGATTATGGACGTCATATTTTATATTTTTCTGTTTATTTGTAAACTCTGTTTTTAATTTATTATTATGTCATCTGTTACCTGCCTTTTTTTCTTCTTCATATTTATGGGCCACGAGTCATCTCAAAGTGGTCTATATATATACGTATATATATAAATTGGGGGGTTAATCTATTCCTGCTATATATTGTTTCGTTGTATGCCGTTTGAGAAATGGAACGAGAAGAAGTTAGAATGTCGAGGTAAGTCATCATAATCCATTAACATCATTACAGGGACATACAAAGTAACTGCACTCGCTGTTGAATGGGGGACGTAGTGGTCCCCGGTGTTAATGCCTCCCTTATCCAACCCAGTTCCTGCAAGCACAAGATATCACATGGTATGCATTGTGCAATTAGATAGATGTAATCCCATGCACCATGTCAGGAGGCGGAGCTGCAGGTCCTCGCCTTCCACTTCCCTTATCTTTGTTTTGTTCTACTTGTTCTCAGTGTTTGTGCACTGTGTTAAACAAGACCAAGTCTTGTACGATTATTCTCAGCTGACATCGTAATATGCTTTAAGATTTATCTAAAGATAAATCTTAAAAGCGAGACCAAGTCGATGTGAGCAACTTTCGACCAGATTGATTTCCCATAGAAGTGAAGCTGGATCTGTGGGTATATACACTGAGAATGCCATAAGTGGCAGGTTTGTTGACCTATGGTTAGGGTGAAATTTATTAATGACCTCGGTGCTATTGCCTGTAGTTTATTACAACACCGTTTTATACCTTGTGAGACCAGATTCAAGTATTATAGTAAATATGCTCATATATGTGGTATAATGATGGTGCACTTGGTAATCATTGAATGGTAAAGGGTTGCCTAGTGTGTGTGCAGCTGTCTTATTTGCTTGCTAAATAAATAGGAGTTTCAGTAAGTTGGTCGGTGTCTTCACTTTGGTACTCAAGATACCCAGTTAGATCAATCATTTGCTCCCCCCCCCCATTATCTTGGTACTTGTACAATCCTTGTTGGAATATTTACTTTTTCCCCCTAATCTTCCCCCCCCCCCCCCCCCCCCCCTAATTATTTTAGTTTCGTATTAGATAGTTGTCTGTCTGTTATGTGTAAGACACTCTGGTCAGGTCACGTTTAAGTGATTGTTTTTTCCCAAGCATATTAGGATAAGAGTATTTGAATAATGCTTACATGGCTTGCACCCTGCTGTGTAAGACTGGTGCTATATATATAAGCCTGTACTTTAAAATTGCATTCTACAAGCATCCAGAGTTATTAACACCGACTTAATTCTTCAAGTATTTATTAGCGGAGCCAAATTTATAGAGGCTCCACTCTTTCACACTTTTCATCATTTAGTCAATTTAAGGATGGCATCTGACCAATGGATTGTGAAGAAGCAAGTCAGGCCCCACAGCAAACTAATCCTGATTGGTCAGGGCATCAGAAGACATGCCCACTACCACACCCACTCACTCCACTGCAAAACTTAAACTAATCAAGTGGTGGAATGTGCCAAAATATTTCTGTCCATGCCGAGTCATTTATGAATTCATTCTCTTCATGTGTGAAGTTCTTTGGTCAAGCACCATAATATTGTGCTATATATATATATACCTGAAGTGAATTGCTGGCACTATGAATGAACATTGCAAACTTCAGAGAGGAGTGATCTTGGTACAGGTGTGAAACAAGTAAAATAACTCATGGGTTGTTTCATCTTGCCCTCTTTTTTCAGTGTAAATGGTTTATGACTATATATAGAGTGGTTATGACTATATATAGAGTGGTTTATGACTATATATAGAGTGGTTTATGACTATATAGAGTGATATAGAGTGGTTTATGACTATATATAGAGTGATGACTATATATAGAGTGGTCTCATGACTATATAGAGTGGTATATAGAGTGGTTTAAAACGCGCTGGAAATCTATTGCATTCGCTGGTCTTGTAGTGTCTCTGGCTGTATGTATATAAAAAGAGCAAATCCAATTCTGATGTATATAGCATTCAGATTTTGAACTGCTTTCACAAGTAACTTCTCAAAATTACAACAAGCTTCATATACATCCTGCGCTGATTAAATCGCCACTGGGAGTGTCTGTGTGCAGTCCCCCAAGCATTGCACCAAACAAGAAGTTGAAAATATTCAAATTCATGTGATTGTCTAGGCCCTTGCAACTTCGATCGCCTCATCCCAAGTGGCAAGTATATAGTTGCTGATAGAAATGGCTCAGCATGATCTGTTCGTGTTGGACAAATGAGTTGAGTGGAGATTGGTCATCAGTGTTCTCTGTGTTGTTTAAAAATTAAAGATTACATCACGTCATGGAAACTTTTGATCAACTTCATTCCCTCATGTGTGGTTCCCAAAGCAGACTCGATCAACTTGGATTTCTTCACTGAAGGCAGAAAGATTTAATGAATAGCAATAGCAGTATGTGAATACAGCTCTTGGATGATTCTCTTTGCCACACCAGATTTTTGCTCCACTAGTATATATATAGGCTGCATCATTTATTGTCCACACATCCATTGGCAGATTGTATCTTACATCACATCTTTGTAAAAAGAGTAGAGGCATTAATTTTTGTATGTAACAGTATAGAACCCAAGGCTACAAGATCCTCATCAATTCCGCATATAATCCTTAGACTTATCATCACTAGCAGGTGATATCACAGCATTACAAGAACAATGGTGCATACATACATGCATGTAAATGTCTACCTAAGCGACATTTAGAAAGCCAACCATGACATGTTTATCTGAGTCTCTATGCCACACCCATTCCAGATTGCACTCATTCCAGTCACCCATGGCCTGCCCTATATACCATGACCTTACTATATATGGCCCGGCAAGTAAGACCTTGCTGTGTACGCCATGGTTATTGAAACTCTGCCATTCATGATGCATGTTGTTAGTACACTTGGAAAGGAAATATACAGAACTGAGATCATAAATTTCACTAATAATATTATTTTATGCACCAGAAACAATGTCAGATTCTTTTTGGGGGGGGGAAAGGTATTCACTACACATTCCATTCATTCATAGAAGCCATCCACCGACCACAACATGTATACACATAGCCACTACACTTAATAATTAAAATCCTGGATCTGCCCCCTGCCAATACAGTTGTTCATTGTTTGGTCCTGTGTCTTTGTGTGTGTGTGTGGTTAGTGTTAGGATAGCTGTGGCAATGTTTAGAGCTACTACACCAATCCTTTCCATCACTGTCTAAGCTTATGGGACACCAGCATTAGTGATAATACATTTTTCCAACTTACTACTTTTGTCAACCATACCATGTGTGTGTGTGTTTTACCTTTGAACATACAAAAACAGAACAAAACGAAAAGCCACTGGCGTCGCCTTGTCTGTCCCGGGCGGTTCAATCACTCTGTCACTCGTACCTTAGAAGATCCTAATCTCCCTCCCAACTCCCGGTGGTCCCTAATGTTGGATTTTTCTAACGCCTTCAATAGTGTCAGCCGGGATTACATGTTTGAGGAGGTGAGAGCACACATCCCTGCGCTGGCAGCCTGGGCGCAGTCTTGCTATGGCACCCAACCACTCCTCCACTTCGGGAATAACACCATCCTTAGCAAGTGTGGAGTGTACAGCAAGGAGATCCACTTGGCCCCCTGTTCTTTTCCCTAACTCTTCATCCCATTGTGGAGAAAATTAAGAGAGAGGTACCAAATTTGGATATCAATGTGTGTTATTTGGATGACAGGGTCTTATGTGGCTCTCCTGACGACCTGCTGAAGGCTTTGAGGATAGTGGATCCCACCAGAGGTCTGCTCCTAAACAGGGAAAAATCCCTCCTCTTCATCCCTGGAGACGCAGACGCTTCCGTCAACCCACTTCCTCCTGAAATTTCCATCTCAAGACTGGCTTCTGCCTCCTTGGTGCTCCCATCGGCCCTACGGAGTATTGCGAATCCACAGTTAAGAAGCGAGTCGAGACAAGCACATTTTGCTGGGCCTCCGTGTCCAAACTACTACCTCGAGGACTCGCAAATGGAGACTACCCTCCTCCGCTCCTGTCTCTCCCTACCCAAATTCAATTTCGCCCTCAGATCCTGCCCTCCTTCCCACATTCACCAAGCTTTTGATGAACTTATGAGAGAGACCCTGTCGGATCTGGCTGGAGGACCCTTGACACACTGGGCATGGCAAAAAGCATCTCTCCCAAGCTTCTTTGGTGGCATCAGCCTAAGATCAGCATCTCTCCATGCCCCTGCCGCCTACATTGGCTCCCTGGATCAGTCACGAGTCTTGATTGCCCGGATCATGGGCCGTCCAACTCCTACCTCCAAACACCTCGCGGATACTGTCACCAAATTGGCTAGGGCTGCGGTGATGCCTGAGTGGGCCACTGTGGATGACATCGAGGTTCCTCTCCGCCAATGCCTGCTGTCCTGCAAGATAGACCAGGCCTCCTACAATACCCTCCTGGAGTCTGCTCCTGACACCCGCTTTCGAGCCCTTGCTCTATCTTCAGCAATCCCCCACCAGGTGACTGGCTGGCCATCGCGAGCCCTAGGCTTGCACCTCCACAACCGTGAATTCAGACTGTGTTTGAGTCACTGGCTGGGTCTCAGGATGACAGACACTGAATACAGGTGCCCTTTCTGCGCCCATGACAAAGTGGCTGACCCCCTTGGTGACCACCAAGTAGGCTGTGGAGGAAACGGTGAGCAGATCCACAGACATGATGCCCTCAGAGATACCATCTTCTCCACAGCACAGTCAGCTGCTCTGGCCCCAAGGAAAGAGGTCCCATCCCTGATTCCAGGAAGGAGCCGCCCAGCAGACATCTTCCTCCAAAACTGGTGCGATGGTCGATCAGCAGCATTAGATGTCTCGGTCATCTCTACTCTACAACCACGCACAGTAACTGGAGCAGCTGGACACCAAGGACATGCACTGAAGGTAGGTGAGGAGAGGAAGATGACTGCCCACCACGAGGCATGCCAGTCTGTCGGGTTGTCTTTGTCCCACTCATTATGGAGACACTAGGAGGCTGGAGTGAGGGGGCTGCCCACACCATTGCGAGAATTGGTCGTCTCCTGGGGCAGCGCTCAGGATCACCACCCCAGAGACAACCTGCCACTTGTTCCAACGCCTCTCCATTACACTACGGAGAGGAAACTCCACTCTATGGACAAGTCACAGTGGAGTAGGAAGATGTTTCACATTGGGGGGGCCAGTCTAAAGAGACACATGATTTTGAGGGGGAGGGGGATTTCAAAGTCAGTATCGATGTAGAGGGAGTGCTAAAGCATGTAGGTAGGGGGGTTTGGGGGGATGCCTCCGCTTCGATTTTTTTTGAAAAATATGATGCTCTGAGATTGATTTTGATGCATTCTGGAGGACTAATAGCCATTCTGTAAAGTAATAACAAATGCTCTGAAGAATTAAGCTACAGGGTTGAACTTAGCCAAAGAACGTTCTAGTATTCACAATTCAGTATTAAAGAACAAACTAGAAATATATAGATCTCGGGAAATGTTTGGCCCTTGATGGTCAGTCACCTGCGCCCTCCCCCTCTCCCAACAACCTGCAGCCACCACCCCCAAATAACTGCAGTCCCCTTCCCCCAACAACCTGCAGTCCCCTCCCCTAACCAACTGCCTCCCTCCCCTCCCCTAACAACCTGCGGCCCACAAAACACACAGCTTTTTCACCTGTTTCCCTCAAAAATCTTTCCTTGAACAAATCATTCGACATCTTAGAATATTAAAAGTCAAATTGGAGCGCCCTCCCCTTCAGAAAATTCTGGGTATGCCCTCTGATTGCTACCACAAGTATATATTATACACATTAGCTATCATGTAGGGCAGAAAAAATTGTAATATGATTGAGGTCAGTATTAAGGAAAAAATACAATTAGCTATATATAGAGTCAAAAGCGTCCAAAGAAGTTCCTTCTCCTTTCATTCCTATCGATTGCGCAATTTCAGATAGATTAAGGTCATCAGTTCTTTGCCGGTGAATGTGTAGAAGCATGCAGTGGTTTAAACTTGTTGAGTCATTGAGTTTCTCAAATACGTTTTTATGCGCTTGAGAGCAGAGAAGCTGCGTTCAGCTGTAGCTGTTGTGACAGGTATTGTCAAGTAAATCTTCAAAAGCTTATGCACTTCTGTCAGCATACACTTGATGCTATATTGTGCATTGAAGACATCACAAATAGTTTGAACCCTTGTAACTTTCTGAATCTGAATGCCATCTAGAGCTGTAGATTTTATGGCATCAGGTAACATTTGTAAATGTAATTTGAGTTTCTCAAAATCAATATCAGTTTGGTAAAGTTTGCATAATTCTTGAGGCAGTAAAACAGCCTTCCCATTGCACAATCAAGAAGCAAGTTTTCCAACTTTCTAACCAGCAAAAAGTTTCCTTGTGAAAAGCGATTCTCTAAATCTCCTATAACACTGTCAATTGCTTGGAAATATTCTTTTCTGTAGAAATCTTCTACAGATGCATGCACATGCTGAGCTGTACCATCATCAATTTGCCTTGGAAGCTGTCTCTGTCGAGGAAGGACAGGTAGATCACACTTTCTCGATGCCTCTTCTTTGACTGAATCAAAAAATATTAGAAAACTATCATCACTCCTCAATTGCTGTAGTGATCTAATGCACATATTCACTGCAAAATACGCATCTTCCACTTTAGTATCCTTTCCTTGCAGGTGAATGGATAGTTGTTCAGTCATGCTGAATAATAAAATTGAAAATTTTAGACCAAAGTATATTGAAAAACGATTCATCAATATAAGGATACCATTAGCACGCCTTGAACAGTCATCTGTGCCATGAGATGATATCTCCATACATTGCCGCAAAGCTTCATAATTGCTCTATGATTGCCTGCATTGCACTAGTGCGAACAGTCCACCTGGTAGGACATAGGCTCCTAATCCCAGAAGTGGATGGGGAGGAGTCTTGTTGCTTCTGGACAGCTTCAAAAATAATTTGCCATTTAGGAGAATACTTGATTAGCTGAATTATGTCCATTGCAAAATGCAAACCTTCTTTGATAGACTTGCTACTTCTAGCTACTTGTTGTAGACAGAGATTGACACAATGAGCTAGACAATGCACAGAAATTGCTGCAGCATTATCATCAGTAAACCTTTTAGCTACACCAGTTACATGTCCCTGAAAATTGCGGGCACCATCATATGCCTGACCCCGGCAATTTTGAAATGGTATGCCTAAACGTACAAGAAGGATGAATAGATGGTTTCAGCTCTGGTATTATCGACTTGAATAAGGCCAACCTGATCTTCAAATACTTCATAGTTTTCTGAGACCCATCTCAAACATAAAACCAACTGCTCATGATTTGCAACATCTCTTGTCTCATCAGCCATAAGTGAGAACCAGCGTTGAAAATTCACCTCTGACAGTAAGGAACGTAATACTTTATGGGCCATTATTTCAATCATTTCATTTATGATTTCGGGTGACTGGTACTTGTTCTCACATACCCATGAACTTTCATTTAGTACACTTTTAAGCATTACTCTCAGATTGGACCACCAGCATGGTCATTTCGAATAGATATGCCCTGTCGCAACAAGAAACGTAGTGCTGCAAGTTGTGCTGCAAGTTGTTGAAGTAGGCTACATCTTCGTTTTGCTTGGTTTTGATCTAAATTTTTCAGCAACAGCTCATTAACAGAAGAACTTCTTGAAGCAATGAAAGCTGCAAACGAATCTCTATGAGCAAGAGAGGATTCATGATCTTTGAACCTATCAATTGCATTTTTCCAATTGGAAAATCCTACAGTAGAAAATGCTGGACAGCTTTTATATTTACTACGCAACTTAATATATAGCAAGCTTACAATAAAAGCAATAGATCTTAAATTCTGAACAGCACAAGTGAAGCCATGGATATTGCTTATACCATGAAGCCCCAAAAGATCTCTTACGGGCATTTCCACCAGAACCAAAAGACGTTTCAGTTTTCTTCAATATTGTAAGATTTGTTGGTGTGATATTTCAGAACCAGTAAAACAAGAACCATTACATGTACTGATATCTGGAACCAAAGCTGAAGGATCTTGAGAACTACCACTACATGGAACTTCCATTTGAGAGATGCCACTACTACCTGAAGATGGATGTGTATGGCTTTCAAAATGTTTGTCAGAGCTTTCTTCATTGTCACTGTCAGTCAGTCAGATTCATCTCCTGGAACATGAAGTGTAAGTGAGTACCTAGGTAGCTAAACATTATGATCTCACCTTGTTCAGGTTGTACTCTTGATTTGAAGAATGAAGTCAAATTAGATTGCCCACTCTCAAAGCACCTTTTCCTCTTGGCCATGGCTATCCAGCTACTGCATGCTAGCTATCAGTATGTCATGTGATTTTGACTAATTACTAATGATTAACACTTTCATACATGGGTGGTTTATGGTTTGGGATAGCACTACAGTATGTACAGACTGGTATGTATTAATATTATAGTAACAGATTCATTGATTTTTTTTTACATGTTAGTTTCATGTTAGTTTTATTGGGGGGGCCACTGGCCCCCTGGCCCCCCTGTTCCTACTCCACTGAGTCAGCTCCCCATATGCTCTGCTTGGGTGGACGGAACTATAATAACTCTTCCCCCCCAACAAACTTATGAGTACGCATGCGTAGATCACTCGAATTAAATTCCCGCGGAAACAGCGGTACGAAAGCGCGGGTAAAGATAGACTGTACAACGTAACAACAAGGTCATGTCCTTCTTGGGAGAGACTTTTGCCAGACGTATTCTTCTCTCAGGGGAAAGATTAGGTAAGTGGAAAGAGTTAGGCAATTAAGCCAGTTTCCATCTTCCCTCTCTTTTATTTTTATCATTTAGGGTCGATTGGATGGCTGCTGCAAGGTCTAGAGTGTCTTTTTGAGGATGAGCAGGCAGTAAGGAATTACTACTGCGCATGCCTCACCTCATGCATCCCTCTACCGCTCCTCATTTGTTATTTCTTTTTCTTCAGTTATTCTTCAGCTCTGTATCCCCCCCACCCCCTTCACTTTTCTGACAGGACCCCGTCCCTTCATATGCATGCAAGTTCACACGTGATGGTCTCTATGGTAACCTTCTGGCAATAGCTGATGAAGGAGGTTCAGTAGAGCTTCTTGACACAAGGAAACCTCTCAATGAGTCTCATATCAGTGGTGAGCTGTGTATGAGCTACCTCTTAGCCACATAATTTCCAGCTGCATTATGAGTGTTAGCTTGGTACTCACCACAGTACTTACTGGTTGTTATTTGCAGAGATCTTCTGTGACCCCAATGCTATATTTGACATTTCCTGGCTTCCTGGGGGAACAAAACTGGTAAGGATCAGTCCTCTTTAGATGTTTTTTTTTTTGACTTGGTGCTTAAAAGTGGCATGCCAGGACAGATGCTTACAATAGCTTGTTTGAATAACAATGTAATAGTTCCACTACCATGGGAGCAAATAGTTGGCCTCTCTTTTTATCAGCTTAAATTAAAATGACCTCAATAATTGACTTGAAGTTTACTCTCTCAATGTTTCATCTAGATGCTCTGGCCTTCAATCATCTAGATGCTCTGGCCTTCATCATCTAGATGATCTGGCCTTCATCGTCTAGATGCTCTGGCCTTCGTCATCTAGATGCTCTGGCATTCATCGTCTAGATGCTCTGGCCTTCATCGTCTAGATGCTCCTGCCTTCATCATCTAGATGCTCTGGCCTTCATCATCTAGATGCTATAGCCTTCATCATCTAGATGCTATAGCCTTCATCTTCATCATCTAGATGCTCTGGCCTTCGTCATCTAGATGCTATAGCCTTCATCATCTAGATGCTAAAGCCTTCATCATCTACATGCTATAGCCTTCATCTTCATCATCTAGATGCTCTGGCCTTCGTCATCTAGATGCTCTGGCCTTCGTCATCTAGATGCTCTGGCCTTCGTCATCTAGATGCTCTGGCCTTCGTCATCTAGATGCTCTGGCCTTCATCATCTAGATGCTCTGGCATTCATCGTCTAGATGCTCTGGCCTTCATCGTCTAGATGCTCCTGCCTTCATCATCTGGATGCTATAGCCTTCATCATCTAGATGCTATAGCCTTCATCATCTACATGCTATAGCCTTCATCATTTAGATGTTCTGGCCTTCATCGTCTAGATGCTATATAGCCTTCATCATCTAGATGCTCTAGCCTTCATTATTCCTGATGAAGGCTAGAGCATCTAGTCGAAACGTCGAGAGAATACAATTTCAAGTTTGTTATTGAGAAGGTTATTGTCAAATTTCTTTTCGGCTGTCCACATTAAAGGTTCTTATTGCTTGCTATTACGTGGTGTATCCCATAATGTACCTACATGCAGCTGACTGCATCGGGCAACTGCACTGTTGGCCTATGGGATGTCACCTGCGGGGCATCCCTCGGAAGATTCAAATCCCACACAGGCAGCGTGAAATCTGTGGACTCCAACAAAGATGATCCGTGTGAGTTCTCCGAGTTCCCACGCTCTCGATTGACTTCCTTGTTAAGTTTTGAATGTCATTTCACTCTGAAGGTATGTTTGTATCTGGTAGTCGTGATGGTAACATTTGTGTGTGGGATACCCGCTGCTCGGCCAAAAAAATCGGACAGACACCATCCAACCGCATATTAGCTGCGCACAAGTGTACCAGCGGCAGCGGGAAGGGGAAAAAGATCAACTGTACTGTCACATCTGTGTTGTTTCATGGAACAGACAAGGTCGTCTCGGTGGGATCAGGAGATGGGTGAGTCAGTTATCTTCTTAAGTGCGTGTCCCTTTTTGCAGTGTAGTCGCCCTCGGTGATCTCTTAAATGTTCTAATTCAGAGATGCAATCCAATGTGGTCCTTGATGTTGTACTATGAACCTAGACCACCTGAAGCTGATCTTTAACTGCTGATAGATCTATAGCAATATTACTGATTCAGAGTTACACTGATGCAAAGTTGCATGAGTGTCGGATCAAGGGTACTGACACAAAGTTATACAGGACAGAGAGTTTCATGAAGATTTTTATTATTTTTTTAAATTTATTATATATATATTTTTTAATGTAGAGAGGGGAAATGTTTAGTGTCCCAAAATGAAGTGAGAAATGAAGTGAGGTTTGTGAGACCATCTCTCATGACTTGGACACTGGATATTGTGTCGATGAAGATTTGCTGTATACATTAATATATCGTTGTTATGGGCAAGAAGAAGTAAGAGAGATGGTGGGATAGCAATGTGTCAGCTCAGCACAAGGCATCTCTTGGTGCTCTCAAGTGCATGTACTTCCTTAATAAGAGAGAGATTGCACACACCACCAACTTGACTGCTTCTTGAGCTTGGCAAGTCTCTTGGAGCTTCTTACGTCAGATCTACAACTTAGTGGTAATGCACACTCCACATCAGAGCATTGCATGCAAGAGCTAGTTCAGTGTCTTGGTGAAACTGTCCCTGATCCTATACTTTCTTGCATAGATGAAACCACTGAGGTGTCTGTTACAAAGGAGCTTGTAGTCTGGCTAGTCTATGGCCGTTATGTGTGGGAGGGGAGATAAAAACTAGTTTTCTTCGTATGTTGGAGTTGCATGATCACAATATCTGACACCATAATGAAGCTTTGCAGTGACCTGCAGCTAGATATGTCGCAGTCTAGGCAGTGATGGAGCATCAGTGATGTTGGGAACGAGAGGTGGAGTGTCTAGACTCCTTTAAGTCTGCAGGGGATTATTAGGTCTTGGTTTCTTGTTGGTCCCATTTCGCCTGGTAAGGGGTTGCATCAGCTATTTAACACGTAGCCCTTTTCACTTGTGCTGTGCAGCCAGGCAAGTCTAGCTTTGAATCTGCTGCCAGGAATTCCCTAAATGGTTCTCTTCACTATGATTACCATTTACATAAGCTTATTATTTAAGGCAGGTGGTCTGTTCATATGTGACCTGGCAAGCAAAAAGGGCCCTAAGGGGAGACAGTTGTATTTTTTTAAACTTTTTTTTTTAAACTTGTATTTACAACTTTAGAGCTCCGTAGATTCTGCAAACTTCATGGTATGGACTTGATATATAGCTCAAAAGATAGGTCTCTCTGTGTGCTCTCTTTTGATATGTTTCATAGGATAACTATAGGCAAGTTACTAGACCCTAAAGTGGAGGGACCTCAAAAACCTGCATCCCAAAGTCCCCATCCAGAATAACTTCAGATTGCTAAGTGCAAAAAAAAATTGAAATTGGTACGAGTGGCTAGAGGAAGCCCTAGAGCATTCAATCACCTTTTTCAATAAGCGTTAAAAGTGTATTACGTGGTCAAGCGCGCGGGTGCAAAATTGAGGGCGTTGAAAATTTAGTAGAAACATTATTCATAAGCATGCTTAATTACCGTGATTTTATTCCGTTTCCTGCTTCCTGTAAAGTGCTTATGTAAGTTTTATAGTCTTGATGGCTTGCTATTCAGCTATTCAGTTGTTCTATTATTGCAAGTAGCACTAGTCGTAGTTGGCAGCTGTTGGTTACTAATCTAACCACTGACAGTGACTGTTCCTTACAAGAGCATGCCACTCGGGTTACCACACATAGCACTCGGGTTACCACACATAGGTACTTAGATGCCAACACCAATTCTCCGTCCAATTCCTCGGCGAGGGCTCACTTCAGTCACCAATCATGGTCACCAGAATTTGCACTAGAACTAGCTAGGGTCAGGGATATTCTATGACTTGGGTATTCTGAGACGGCTGGAGTTTTTCTAGGGCTAGAGGTGACGAGAGATATCCTGTGGCCTGGTCTTGGTGTATTCTTGGGCTCTAAGGTTAAGGCCATCCCAGGATAGTCCCAGTATCTCACTAAGGTTAAGGCCATCCAAGAATAGTCCCAGTATCTCACTAAGGTTAAGGCCATCCCAGGATAGTCCCAGTATCTCACTAAGGTTAAGGCCATCCCAGGATAGTCCCCAAGTATCTCACTAAGGTTAAGGCCATCCCAGAATAGTCCCAGTATCTCACAAAGGTTAAGGCCATCCCATGATAGTCCCAGTATCTCACTAAGGTTAAGGCCATCCCAGAATAGTCCCAGTATCTCACTAAGGTTAAGGCCATCCCAGAATAGTCCCAGTATCTCACTAAGGTTAAGGCCATCCCAGGACTGTATCTCACTAAGGTTAAGGCCATCCCAGAATAGTCCCAGGATCTCACTAAGGTTAAGGCCATCCCAGGATAGTCCCCAAGTATCTCACTAAGGTTAAGGCCATCCCAGGATAGTCCCCAGTATCTCACTAAGGTTAAGGCCATCCCAGAATAGTCCCAGGATCTCACTAAGGTTAAGGGGGAAAGAAGGCTGCGTATCGCGTAGTCTCATATAAAGTACCGTATCTTTGCTCGCATTCACTCTAGTTTCCTGATTTATATATCAAATTACAGCTTGCAGTCTGTGCTTTCTAATGGTAAGTCTCTTTTGTCATTTTGCTTCGGCATAATTTTTTCCTGGCTCATTATAGGCTCTTCCAGTGCGGACCGTAAGCCGTTTAGTAAACCACGTTGCAGTAACGACCTTTGCGAGGCTCTTATTCGGTCTATTAGTCAATCATAATGAGCACTACAAACTGCGCGTCTTGAAATTTTGAAAAAATGTTTTTTTGTCTCATTTTCTGAACATAGCTTTATGACATCACGTTACATTTTCATCTATAGGTCTTTTTTAGTAATGCTATCAAACAAAAACTCTCGCGCAAGTTGTAGAATATAAAAATTGCTTTCAAATGATATATTTTTTTTTATGAAAGGATAAAAAATATTCAAGTTATCATTTGAACGGTTTTTCAAAAATCACTTCAGAGATATTGAGCCTTGAAGTCCAAGCAGTTTGTAATCACATCCCAGCTGCCAGAAACACCCCCTGTTCACCAGAATACATCCCCTCATTACTAGAATTGTGTGTGTACAAACAAAATGTTTGACTTTTCAGTCGTTTATTTTTTCAGTATCCTACATCCTAACTACAACCTGAAAACCAACAATATATATATATAATATATATATATACATACACATAAATTAAAGACGCATCAGACTTGTTACATGTATGTTGCTTTGCTAATATTGAATTAGCAAACATAAACACGTCATCATTTGCAGGGCTCCCATGCCCAGGTCCATCCATCGTCACCCTCCACACATGTCTTCCGACACCCTCCAGTAATCCCTGAAAAACAATAGAACACAAACAAGTCATCCTCCACTAATTCCTAAGCTTGACAAAAAGACACATAAACAAAAGTATCTTCCAGTAATCTCTGTTTGACAATAGAAAGCAAAAGACACATAACAAAATAAAATGTTACAGGTCCCCCATGCCAGGACCATACAATGCTCCGCCCTCCATTGAACTCTGTTGCCTCTCGACAGCAAGCCTGACACTTGTTGCACTCATATGTTCTGTCTTACCCGCTCTACTCCACACAACAGAATTAAACTCATTTTGGTTGTGTATAACCACCTAAACATTTGCACAAAAGATCCTCGGACATTAATTTATCAAAAACCTCCTAACATACATAGCCTTGTCCAGAGGAATCATAGGCCTATCGGTACTGGTGGTACCTCACCTTTAGCACAAGCTGGATTTAAACTTACACCAACTCAAAACTCCTGTAGGACAATACTCGTGTTGGGATGTTCCATAGTTGACTAAGAGCGATAAAAAAATCGCTTTCACATCGCAAATCATCCCCTCTAGGTTGTCCCTTCTAATTGCTCCCCTACAGTAGGTTTGCATTTTAACTATAGACACACGACTAACCCCCCTAGCACCACCCAAAGACACTAGGACCGTAAGGCTCGACTTCCAACAACCGTTTATGTGCATTTGTATACCCATGCATCACTAATTTATGTGTGTGTACCTAAGCTTCAGTCTCTCCACTGAACGCTAAAAAAGTTTGTGTTCCTACAACTTCCATAGAACCCGAAGAGCCTTCAAAATTGGCTTCACAATTTTTACCTTGTGACCCTCAAACCATTCTGTGTAACTTCTTCTGTTTCATCTTCAGGTCTTCGCGCACAAGCTTGACAGAACTTAGACATAAGATAATAATCTAAAACTTCTCCAGTGTCCCAAGACATCACCGCAACCAAGCCATAATTTGATTTGTGGCCCTGTCTAAGCCATGTGCCGTCAACAGTAATACTAACATCAATGATGTCTTCATGCCTAACCCTATAAAAATCATGTAACCTATGAGCGGCATCCAACATAATACTCTGTTACTGCATTTGCGTCACTCCCTATTGACCTAGTATATTTTAAAAAAACAAGTGGAACTAAGAGGGGGCAACATATCCATGACTGCAGTGATGTCTTCCAGACCAGAATGAGCAATGCGAGCACCCAGTATACTGACTGGATGTTCAAAGAATGCTTCTACATATACAGGGTTTGAGATGTCTCGAGTGTTACTACAATTTGAACAAAAAGTAAAAATGAGACACCATGCCTGCCCTACAGGCTTCAGTTGCAAGGGAGCTCAGTTACCACATTGAATACACTTATTACACCTTTCTATGACCTCTCTAAGCTTATCTAAGTTTATTATACGATTACCCTTACCTAGTTCTCCAACACCACCCGAGTCCAAAGAGGTAGAGCCAGTAGATCCAGTAGCAACAGCCACAGAAGCAGCTGAACGATCCATGAGAGCCAACTTCTTCCTGGTCATAGTCACTTGTCATAGTCACCAATGGAACTGGCCTCTCTTCAGACATTTGCAATTGATTGCAAGGTAAGTGAAGGTTCACAGAAGGCGCTACCCCACCCACAGGATCCAAGAGACTCACTAACAAAGGAAAGGAAACAGCTAGTAACTTTTTAGTACGGAGATAAACATTAAAACTTGCCTTGCGTGGCTACTGTGACAGGCTCAACAACAGCCGCCTGTAGGGCTTTCTTCTTCTTGTCTTCACTCTTCTTGAATCCTTGGCCTTTCTGTTTAAAATGCTTCTCTGTTCTCTTCCCCATAACTCAACAGTGTAAAAGTTTCAAGTGAACCTTGACCTAAAAAAACGTGCTCATCTTAGCGGTTGCGCACTACCCCCCCACCTGGCCAATTCATTGCGCAAACGACTGGTAAGGGTCTCCATGAAATTGGCAACATTTTGATATATAAAAACTGTATTTTGGGTAGGCGATCATCGCCGCCCGCCCGATTGTAGCCAGGTAAGACTGGGAGAGAACCTCTTCCAATGTGAAGTGAAATGAAATGAAATGGAATAATAATGCACTGTATAAAAATGGCTATATCTTCTGATGCAAGTATTCACTTGCTATGAAACTTGAAACTCAAACTCCAGACATATTATGAACCCTTTTGGGCCCATAAAAAAAAAATAGAAAAAATATGTGTTTTCAGCCCTCTTCCCCCCTTAAGGCCATCCCAGAATAGTCCCAGTATCTCACTAAGGTTAAGGCCATCCCAGAATAGCCCCAGTATCTCACTAAGGTTAAGGCCATCCCAGGATAGTTCCCAAGTATTTCACTAAGGTTAAGGCCATCCTAGAATAGTCCCAGTATCTCACTAAGGTTAAGGCCATCCCAGGATAGTCCCCAGTATCTCACTAAGGTTAAGGCCATCCCAGGATAGTCCCCAGTATCTCACTAAGGTTAAGGCCATCCCAGAATAGTCGGTATCTCACTAAGGTTAAGGCCATCCCAGGATAGTCCCCAGTATCTCAAGGCCATCCCAGGATAGTCCCAGTATCTCACTAAGGTTAAGGCCATCCCAGAATAGTCCCAGTATCTCACTAAGGTTAAGGCCATCCCATGATAGATCCAGTATCTCACTAAGGTTAAGGCCATCCCAGGATAGTCCCAGTATCTCACTAAGGTTAAGGCCATCCCAGAATAGTCCCAGTATCTCACTAAGGTTAAGGCCATCCCAGGATAGTTCCAGTATCTCACTAAGGTTAAGGCCATCCCAGAATAGTTCCAGTATCTCACTAAGGTTAAGGCCACCCCAGAATAGTCCCAGTATCTCACTAAGGTTAAGGCCATCCCAGGATAGATCCAGTATCTCACTAAGGTTAAGGCCATCCCAGGATAGTCCCAGTATCTCACTAATGTTAAGGCCATCCCAGAATAGTCCCCAAGTATCTCACTAAGGTTAAGGCCATCCCAGGATAGATCCAGTATCTCACTAAGGTTAAGGCCATCCCAGGATAGTCCCAGTAATCTCACTAAGGTTAAGGTCATCCCAGGATAGTCCCAGTATCTCACTAAGGTTAAGGCCATCCCAGGATAGTCCCAGTATCTCACTAAGGTTAAGGCCATCCCAGGATAGTCCCAGTATCTCACTAAGGTTAAGGCCATCCCAGAATAGTCCCAGTATCTCACTAAGGTTAAGGCCATCCCAGGATAGATCCAGTATCTCACTAAGGTTAAGGCCATCCCAGGATAGTCCCAGTATCTCACTAAGGTTAAGGCCATCCCAGAATAGTCCCCAAGTATCTCACTAAGGTTAAGGCCATCCCAGGATAGATCCAGTATCTCACTAAGGTTAAGGCCATCCCAGGATAGTCCCAGTAATCTCACTAAGGTTAAGGCCATCCCAGGATAGTCCCAGTATCTCACTAAGGTTAAGGCCATCCCAGGATAGTCCCAGTATCTCACTAAGGTTAAGGCCATCCCAGGATAGTCCCCAAGTATCTCACTAAGGTTAAGGCCATCCCAGGATAGTCCCAGTATCTCACTAAGGTTAAGGCCATCCCAGGATAGTCCCAGTATCTCACTAAGGTTAAGGCCATCCCAGGATAGTCCCCAAGTATCTCACTAAGGTTAAGGCCATCCCAGAGTAGTCCCAGTATCTCACTAAGGTTAAGACCATCCCAGGATAGTCCCCAAGTATCTCACTAAGGTTAAGGCCATCCCAGGATAGTCCCCAAGTATCTCACTAAAGGTTAAGGCCATCCCAGGATAGTCCCCAAGTATCTCACTAAGGTTAAGGCCATCCCAGGATAGTCCCCAAGTATCTCACTAAGGTTAAGGCCATCCCAGGATAGTCCCCAAGTATCTCACTAAGGTTAAGCCATCCCAGGATAGATCCAGTATCTCACTAAGGTTAAGGCCATCCCAGAATAGTAGGTATCTCACTAAGGTTAAAGCCATCCCAGAATAGTCCCAGTATCTCACTAAGGTTAAGGCCATCCCAGGATAGATCCAGTATCTCACTAAGGTTAAGGCCATCCCAGAATAGTCCCCAAGTATCTCACTAAGGTTAAGGCCATCCCAGAATAGTCCCAGTATCTCACTAAGGTTAAGGCCATCCCAGGATAGTAGGTATCTCACTAAGGTTAAGACCATCCCAGGATTGTATCTTAGGGATACAAGCAATCCTGGAAATCATGCCATGTTTGCTAGAAAAGGCTGTGGCAGTACTGGACATCCCTCACAGTTACCTGTAGCTGTTGCATTCACAACTGAACTAAACTGAACTGCAATGATTCTGGAATGATTCTGGAATAGGAAATGTTGTTGCCTGTTGTTGTTGTCTTACTTCAGTGGAGCTGACTCAACCAAACTTTTAATCTTTCAATAGTAAAAGTTCTAGCTATGTATCTGGCTATAGAGACTATATAAATTTGATGTGGTCAGAGCTGGTCGTATGGTTACTATTGGGGGGGCATTTCAGTTGGGACTTGACACAGTTGAACTGGAGGGGCAGTTGGAACAGTTAGAACTGGAGGGGCAGTTGGAACAGTTAGAACTGGAGGGGCAGTTGGAACACTTAGAACTGGAGGGGCAGTTGGAACGATTGGAACTGGAGTAGGGAAGTTGGAACAGTTAGAACTGGAGGGGGGGGCAGTTGGAACTGGAGGGGAAGTTGGAACAGTTAGAACTGGAGGGGCAGTTGGAACAGTTAGAACTGGAGGGGCAGTTGGAACACTTAGAACTGGAGGGGCAGTTGGAACACTTAGAACTGGAGGGGCAGTTGGAACAGTTAGAACTGGGGGGGGGGGGCAGTTGGAACGATTGGAACTGGAGTAGGGAAGTTGGAACAGTTAGAACTGGAGGGGGGGCAGTTGGAACTGGAGGGGAAGTTGGAACAGTTAGAACTGGAGGGGCAGTTGGAACAGTTAGAACTGGAGGGGCAGTTGGAACACTTAGAACTGGAGGGGCAGTTGGAACAGTTAGAACTGGGGGGGCAGTTGGAACAGTTAGAACTGGAGGGGCAGTTGGAACACTTAGAACTGGAGGGGCAGTTGGAACAGTTAGAACTGGGGGGGGGGGGCAGTTGGAACGATTGGAACTGGAGTAGGGAAGTTGGAACAGTTAGAACTGGAGGGGCAGTTGGAACAGTTAGAACTGGAGGGGAAGTTGGAACAGTTAGAACTGGAGGGGAAGTTGGAACAGTTAGAACTGGAGGGGCAGTTGGAACAGTTAGAACTGGAGGGGAAGTTGGAACAGTTAGAACTGGAGGGGCAGTTGGAACAGTTAGAACTGGAGGGGCAGTTGGAACAGTTGAACTGGAGGGGCAGTTGGAACACTTAGAACTGGAGGGGCAGTTAGAACACTTAGAACTGGAGGGGAAGTTGGAACACTTAGAACTGGAGGGGCAGGATAGACAGCCGTAAGTCCACCTGATATGATAGCACCTTCAAGCTAAGCTTCTCACTCATCGTCAAGTTGTTTGCAGGATCATCTTCTCGACAATCAATGTGTGGGCCTGAACCAAGGGGCTTCCCCTTAGCTACGACCACTGTTTAAATTATGCACAGAGCAAATGTTCGATGTTCTGGTGATTAGTTTAAATTAGCGTCACATCTTTATGTATCCAGTTTGGTGAAGATGTGGGACCTCCGGACTATATACAGCAGCTGCAAAGCATCCCCTCCCCGAGCTTATTTATCCTTTGACCTTCCGACTGGAGAGAAATGTGGTAAGCTGGCAAGTACATAAAGATGACCTCCGAGTTTATCAGGGTCATAGGTCAGATGACCTCCGAGTTTATCAGGGTCAGATGACCTCAGAGTTTCCCAGGGTATAGGGTCAGATGACCGAGTTTATCAGTTATAGGTCAGATGACCTCACAGTTTCTCAGGGTATAGGTCAGATGACCTCAGAGTTTCTCAGGGTTATAGGTCAGATGACCTCAGAGTTTCTCAGGGTATAGGGTCTGATGACCTCAGAGTTTCTCAGGGTTATAGATCAGATGACCTCAGAGTTTCTCAGGATTATAGGTCTGATGACCTCAGTTTCTCAAGGTCAGATGACCTCAGTTTCTCAGGGTTATAGATCAGATGACAGTTATAGATCAGATGACCTCAGTGTTATAGGTCAGATGACCTCAGAGTTTCTCAGGGTTATAGATCAGATGACCTCAGGATTATAGGTCAGATGACCTCAGAGTTTCTCAGTTAGATGACCTCAGGGTTATAGGTCAGATGATCTCAGGGTATAGGTCAGATGATCTCAGGGTATAGGTCAGATTACCTCAGAGTTTCTCAGGGTATAGTCAGATGACCTCAGAGATTCTCAGGGTTATAGGTCAGATGACCTCAGAGGTTCTCAGGGTCATAGGTCAGTAGTGTAGATGAGCTGAACACAATTCCAAATACCAAACAATAGACTAGTGCAAAGCTACATTGAGGTGTTGTCACTCTAATGAAGTATCTTAATGATAGGGTTCACCTCTCTGGTGGCAGACTCTCACCATGGCTACCTGTTTGGCACCAGCAGAAATGGCACGTGAGT
Organism: Cladorhizidae sp. MBARI D1340-BT2; assembly: GCA_028752905.1. Classification (NCBI taxonomy): domain Eukaryota; kingdom Metazoa; phylum Porifera; class Demospongiae; order Poecilosclerida; family Cladorhizidae; species Cladorhizidae sp. MBARI D1340-BT2. Next base: position 42,622,251 of record JAQNBH010000009.1, on the reverse strand, counting down.
CGACATAGTCATTTTCGGAAACATCTTGGCAATCTTTTCATCTTTCGATTTATTTTTGGCTCTTGTTATTTTAGCATCTATAAGTATTGCTCTAATGGATCCATCACTAAGCCAGGTATGTACAGGTCACGTGTGCTAGATATGTCACCTGACAGTCATGTGATATTTTTGCAGTGGAGTCTTTCAATGGAGCCGACATCTCTTCGTTCTATGTCAAATCTTGCTTGAGTCCTGATGACCGGTTCCTTCTATCTGGTTCTGGCTGTGGAAATGCATTCATTTGGGAGGTGAGACTCCTTGAGTGTAGTCGATGGCTGCTGTGTTGTTGTTGATGTTGAGCACTGTTGTGTTGTAGTTGTGTTGGTAGCTTTGATTAAGGGTAGTTGTGTGGTTAACTAGTTGTTGAATGTTGACACATTCTAGTGTGACATTGTGTTTTTCCTGGCATACTCATGTTGTTGACGCATTGTTGTATGTTGATACATTCCAGTGTGGCATTGTGGTTTTCCTGACAACGTTGTGTTGTTGACTCATGTTGTTGATGCATTGTTGTATGTTGATACATTCTAGTGTGGCATTGTGGTTTTCCTGGCAACATTGTGTTGTTGACTCATGTTGTTGATGCATTGTTGTATGTTGATACATTCTGGTGTGACATTGTGGTTTCCCTGACAATGTTGTGTTGTTGACACATTGTTGTGGTGTTAACTGTAATACAAGCCTCACTTGACCTGACCTGACTTAGCTGTAAAACATTGTGAAATTCCTTATGATACTTATCTATCAACAATGTAGCAACAAAAAGTGTACTAGCAGCAAAAAGTATCAACAATGCATCAACAACTTTAAAAAAAACATTTGTATGATACCAACATAGGTTGATAACCCAGAAGCTCCACCACTTGTGTTGTCGACGGTCTCCAAGGAGGTCACTGCAGTAAGCTGGTGTCCCACTGCTCTGGACAAGTTGGTAACCTGCTCAGATGACAACTCCAAGCGCGTGTGGAGGCTGAAGAGAGGGCGAGGTGGAGGAAACAAGGATGACTCTGTGGTAGGATCGTGCAAAGAGTACAAAGGTCAAACTATGTAATATCTAATTTTGGGTGTTTACTGTACTATTACCTGTGCATACTGCAGGTTTAAAATTTTTTTTAATTAATTTATTTTTATTGTTTATTATTATTATTATTATTACTGTTATTTTATTACTATTATTATTATTATTATTATTATTATTAGTAGTAGTAGTAGTAGTATATATTATTATTATTATTATTATTATTATTATTATTATTTTATTTTATTTTATTTTTTAATTTATAATCTAGATTCTAACTTGTTCCACGGAACTGGTTAGGATCTAGGTAAAAAGGAAAATAAACTAGTGTATTTCCTAAAGTAGTCAGTGCATGAACTATCATCCAGTTAGAACCTCCGCGTACTACACGAGGTCCGAGGCAGCACCCTATTTCTCTGAGCACCTGCAGGGTGAAAAGAGCACGTGTGCCCTCGCACAGATCGGATAGCATGTGCACAATTTTTGGTGAAATAAGGATCACAACTGTGAAGGCGCGAGCTATCTCAAGGGTGCGAAGAGATCAATGGCACGAAAAGACGAGGAAATGCATTGGATTAACCTGTTACAAAAGAAAGGAAACGTGATTGTGCCCATGTACACACAGCCGGTCAGATTACCCTTTACCATTTATAGTCTTGCACACCAATTGTGATGGCCAATATAGTTGCTGTTTTCCTTCCCCTCCCTCGCTGGCCTCCCCCTCCTTCGCTGACCTCCCCCTCCCTTGCTGACCTCCCCCTCCCCTCGCTGACCTTCCCTCCCTCACTGGCCTCCCCCTCCCTCGCTGACCTTCCCCTCCCTCACTGACCTCCCCTTCCCTCGCTGACCTCCCCTTCCCTCGCTGACCTTCCCTCCCTCGCTGACCTTCCCCTCCCTCGCTGACCTCCCTCCCCTAGCTGACCTCCCCTTCTCTCGCTGACCTTCCCTCCCTCGCTGACCTCCTCCCTCGCTGACCTTCCCCTCCTAAGTTTTGTTGGTCTTCTTTTGTAGCTTCTGAATATTATAGTCGAGTGGTGGAAGTCTACACCAAGTCAGAACTTCAGAGTTGCCAAGGCCTTTGAAGTTTTGTCCAACTTTGTTTATTGTTCTTGTACACTACACATTGTTGTTGTGTTTAGTGCGTGCATTACGCGTTGTTGTTGTGTTTAGTGCGTGCATTACGCATTGTTGTTGTGTTTAGTGCATGCATTACACATTGTTGGTGTGTTTAGTGCGTGCATTACACATTGTTGTTGTGTTTAGTGCATGCATTACACATTGTTGTTGTGTTTAGTGCGTGCATTACACGTTGTGTTTAGTGCATGCATTACACATTGTTGTTGTGTTTAGTGCGTGCATTACGCATTGTTGTTGTGTTTAGTGCATGCATTACACATTGTTGTTGTGTTTAGTGCGTGCATTACGCATTGTTGTTGTGTTTAGTGCATGCATTACACATTGTTGTTGTGTTTAGTGCGTGCATTACACATTGTTGTTGTGTTTAGTGCATGCATTACACATTGTTGGTGTGTTTAGTGCGTGCATTGTACACGAACCTTTCCTGAACAAAACATGCTCTCGTGTGTGTGTGTGGGACGTGCAGTAGTGCTGCAGGAGAACGACATACCAATGGGAGTAATGAAGGGTAGAAATGGCCATTCCCTCCTTATTTCTTTCTCTATTTATTTTAGCCAACTGATTGACTGCCATAAGCACAATCATGTACAGGCCAAACTCAGACATTGTTCACCAATACATACATATACACCAGTACATGCATATACACCAGTACATACATATACACCAGTACATACACCACACCAGTACATACATATACACCAGTGCATACATATACACCAGTACATACATATACACCAGTACATACATATACACCAGTACATACATATACACCAGTACATACATATACACCAGTACATACATATACACCAGTACATACATATACACCAGTACATACATATACACCAGTACATACATATACACCAGTACATACATATACACCAGTACATACATATACACCAGTACATACATATACACCAGTACATACATATACACCAGTACATACATATACACCAGTACATACATATACACCAGTACATACATATACACCAGTGCATACATATACACCAGTGCATACATATACACCAGTACATACATATACACCAGTACATACATATACACCAGTACATACATATACACCAGTACATACATATACACCAGTACATACATATACACCAGTACATACATATACACCAGTACATACATATACACCAGTACATACATATACAGTGAGCTGTACTTGGAGGGGAAAAGAAGTATGTATAGAGGTATTCTGATTATCATAGAGCAGTCTACTGGGGTAAAAGATATGTTTTACCGGCACGTGCCAGTAGACTGCACTACCAAGCAGGCACGTGCCAGTAGACTGCACTACCAAGCAGGCACGTGCCAGTAGACTGCACTACCAAGCAGGCACGTGCCAGTAGACTGCACTACCAAGCAGGCACGTGCCAGTAGACTGCACTACCAAGCAGGCACGTGCCAGTAGACTGCACTACCAAGCAGGCACGTGCCAGTAGACTGCACTACCAAGCAGGCACGTGCCAGTAGACTGCACTACCAAGCAGGTACGTGCCAGTAGACTGCACTACCAAGCAGGCACATGTCAGTAGACGGCACTACCAAGCAGGCACGTGCCAGTAGATTGCACTACCAAGCAGGCACGTGCCAGTAGACTGCACTACCAAGCAGGCACGTGCCAGTAGACTGCACTACCAAGCAAAAATGAAAAATGCTGACTTTTGGCAGTCCCATCATAAACTCTCTTCTAGGCCTTTGTTGCTGTTTCTGGATGTTCTTCTGCAACATGCAACCCTCTTGCTTCACTTTAGAGAAAGGAAGTCTCCTGGAAAGAAGATTCCTGATGCTAGACCAGTCCATATAATACTAATTATTATTATTTGCTTCTTTTTTTGTAATTATTATATTTCCCCCCCCCCCCCCGATTCTACTGCTTGGAAAAGTATTGATACATTTTCTGACTTCTCTGTTGATCTTTGGTTGTACAGTAAATGCTAGTTGTTAAGTAAGTGATGTGCTCATATCAGTCGGCGACAAGCTTAACAATATCAATGCTCGTGCATGTACATAGGTTTTATGGGTAAGCATTATATACTATATAGCTCTGTGCCATACTAAAACTAGAAGTAGAATGGGTATGATAATTGAACTGTTGAAGGCAGAGCTTGGAGAATACCATGAGTTGGGTTCGTGTGTCTCTCTGGTCCCTAGTTGTGTGAGAAATACTCTCTAGACCAGCATTTACATTAATCAGAAATCTTTTGTGGATTAAGGTCAAAATAATAATATTTCACTGGAAAAAATCAAAATGAAAGTATCCACTGTCAGATCAAGTTCAATTGTCTGCTAGATTCTCGCTCGTTCAAGTGTAGTATCGTTCTTTGAGAAGGATATGCCAGACACATGTGGTACCTATCAGATCAGTAATAGAGGGCAGATAATAATTGACTTGTTAGAGATATGGCTACAAGATGCCTGCTGTGAGTGAAACAGAGATAAAATCTGGAAAGGTTTCCACCGTGAACTATTCTATATAGAGTCACAATATGATGAAGTTCTTCTTGTACTTTCTACAGATCCTACAAGCAGGAAGAGATTGCAGCCAATAGAAAACAATTCCGAGTCCTTGAGTCAGAGGAAAAGAATGCACCTCTCTTATCCGCCATACCTCTTATGAACTCAACTTTTTATTACAAGTTTTCAAGTGCCATCATATATGTCGTACAAATAAGGATGTAGCTATTTTATATCATAACCCAATTTTATGAGATTCAAATTATTATTTTTCTCGTCTCCCCAAACTAGTGGTGATTTTAGATCACTCTAGATATTCACCGCATGCCACTGACCCAACACTTACCTAACCTATATATAGATACTTGCACATGCAAATTATCTCGACTGCTTTTAATTAGAATGGCTACACAGGTCTTCAATATTTGTAGGAAGGAACCAGATGCCTCAGAGGTACAATAGCAATAGCAAATTGATTCTGATCCTCAGCTTCAGAGCATTGTCCAGGAGATTTTGTAGACATGATATTTCCCGACTACTTGTAGCGTCTCTCGTGATCTTCACCGTCGCAAACTTGTATAATATGGAGATTGAGTGCACAAAGAATTTTTTGCTTTTGTTATTTTTAAAATTAACTTGTGATAAATACTGGAGGCATGTGTGACCATCTGTTGAAAACACAAGATTCATATAGTGCTGCTGTGATTATGACTCGACCAAGAGAAGAAACTCTCAGTTGAAATAGCATAATTATAGATGTATATATACGATGACTTGCTCAATAATGAACTTACATTTGCTCACTTGATGTTTCTGTTAGATGCTCTAGCCTTCATCCATGATTGACAACAAAGGTTAAGAATGTAAAATGTGAATTTCTCTGGCCACTAACCTGATCAAAATCTAGCTATATATATACCAAAGACAGGATTGGGCAAGTTTTAACAACTGACGAGAGTAATTTGTGCTTAATGCAAGCACCTGGAGGCGCTCATATGACTACTGATTACCATTCTTAGTTTTTTTTTGTTGTTACTGTGTTTGGATTAATGTTATAGATGTCTGCTCCACCTTCTCATCAAAATTTGTTACCTCGTGAATTTGGTGGCTGTTTTTTTTTTTTTTCCGTGTATGTCTACGTTTTTATTTGTCAACTTCCCAGCAGTAATATTGAGAGCGATGTCGTGGGTGCTGTTGACCAAAGTTGGGAGTTAATTCAACATTTTGCTGACAAGTTTAAGGTGTGAATTTCAACTGAAATAATGTTTTATCCCTCATATAGCTAGCTACTTGAAAGTAAATAATGGCAAGATTCCTTTGTTCTTAATGTGTAACTCTTTAGATATTCCAGCTGCCATGTGCCAATTTGGTAAGGTGTACATTATTAAATGGCTTGACATTTCCTGCATGTCAGAAGAAAAGTTTCTCCTGAAAAAATCAGCCACACCACTTACCTTTCCCATCCTGATTTTTTGTGGAAGTGAACAGTCTTTCCAGGTATCGTGATTCACAGATTATGATCTTGAACAAGATGCACTTCCTTTTTGTCAGTAAATGAAGGAAAAGTTGAGCTAACGGGAATGAGTGAGGTAAGCTTTCTTGTGAGGGTAGTTGGAAGTTCTCACTTTGAGCTCTTAAGAAGAAGAAAAGACATACCGTAAAATCACGCACATGAAGTATCCGAATAGCTGAGAAGGGTCTACAAACACAATCATAGACCAGACCTGACTGGGATGCACTGTGAGTTAGACCTGACCTGACTGGGATGCACTGTCTGAGTTAGACCTGACCTGACTGGGATGCACTGTCTGAGTTAGTCCTGACCTGACTGGGATGCACTGTCTGAGTTAGACCTGACCTGACTGGGATGCACTGTCTGAGTTACACCTGACCTGACTGGGATGCACTGTCTGAGTTACACCTGACCTGACTGACTGGGATGCACTGTCTGAGTTAGACCAGACCTGACTGGGATGCACTGTCTGAGTTACACCTGACCTGACTGGGATGCACGATGCACTGTCTGAGTAGACCTGACCTGGCTGGGATGAAGTCTGAATCAGACCTGACCTGGCTGGGATTCTGAATCAGTATGGAATACCAGCTTACTTCAAACCAATCATCACCTTATGGCAGTTGCTGACAGAAGGACAAGATTCTGAAACGGAAGGTCCTTGGTCCCGACTATCACATCAAATGTGATGACTGATGCCTCATATTTTGGAGCTGAAAGATCCCTATCTTCATTGAACATCGATGGCCTGGGAATTCAAACTCGGGCACATTTATAGCTACACATGAAAGAGTCAGAACACAGTGTGAGCCTGGAGAAGACCAAGATTTTGTCTGTTGAACCGAAGTGGTTTGAATGTGGCACAATCCACGTCTGGGTTCACACCCACCTGAACTGATTCAACCTACTAGAGGTTTGGACCAACCTCTTGCAGCAACACATTAGGGGGGCCCTCGGTCCCATAACCAGGGTGACCCCTGTCACTCGACCTCTACCATCTAGAAGTAGACATGTGATCAAGCGTTAGTGATTTAGAAGTATACAGTCTGTATGTACTATAGATCTGTTAGATAGATGAATTTATTCAATCTATTATTATTTACTTCAGGATTATTTAGTGTCAATGTTTCAGTCTCCATCAGGACAATTTGAATTTGCCTTAATGAAGACAAGTATATATTTCAGTTGAGATGTTGGCACTAAGAACAAAAGGCCGATTTAAAGTTTAAAGAGAATCCTTAAAGTATTTTATGTCGGCTGAAAGTACAAGTTATTAATTTTCTGTTTTTTTAATTGATTTTTTTGATTTTTTATGTGAATGTGACAAATTAGTATATTCATGGGATTGTCTAGAATTTAAACTTTCCTGGGGTAAGATCGGTATATATGGACGAAACACAATGAAAGAGCTGCTCTGCTTTGTTTAACTACTTGGAACAACAGCAGACTCAATATACATGTACATATAATATAGTTAATCTTGGGTTGCTCTTCTTTTAGTATTGTATCTAGTGTATAATTATATATATATATACGTGTAAATATGTGTGTGTGTATGTATTTACGTATGAGGATATGGCAAAAATTCTGTCAAACCCTGTTGACAATGACACTGCCTCTGTAATTTTGACATTTCACTGGGGGTTTTCCCCAGTGTATAGGGGTAGAGGCAGACCTGCTAGCAAACTACTTCCATTTGTGAGCTTTAACATAGCCTCCATTTTGGACACACGTATGCTAAGCTAATAAACATGCACACAACACACACACACACACACACACACGTACCCCAGACAAAAAAAGAGAAGTGACTCAAGTATTTGGTCACAGACATTCTGTTGTTACGCTAGCTTGTCTGGATGCCATACCATCTTGAAAACATAATTGTTGCCTAGTAAACAAGATCTGTCAGTTGCACCAGCAGGACCTACCAGTGGGGTGTGTGTAGGGGGGCGTGGGAGGGGGGGGGGGAATGTGTTAGAGCCTTTGTTGAATTTTTCAATAAGTGAAGTAGCTAAGAAGATAGAATAAATAACAAAAGTGAAACCTTGGATACAGACACATGCAATTCTACATATCTGTAGGAGTTCATACATGGCAAGGTGGTGAGAGAGGGTGGTTTTCAAATAATATGTTAACATAGGAGGGGTCTTGATGTGCTCCAGTCTAATCGGTTGAACCTGGAATATTTGTTGAGAAGCAATGATGGCTATCAAGGACACCTTAACCAGGATGGGGAGGGCATGACCGATACAATCTGATGGGAGGACATTATTATCATCACTTCTGATTCTTGTGTTTGTACAATATTCTGTAGCCCTTGTTCTCCATGTCTGATATCAGATGGTGGTAGTCTTCTTTACCTTGTTCTGGCTGGACTAGTTTCAGAGTTTGTTGGTATTGTTAATTCAAGCATCCACACAGACTTTTCATCATCAATGATTACTAGATCTGAGTGGAGGGGAGGGGTGTGCTCAAGGATGTGAGAACTGTAGCAGGTGAGTTTATCTTGGTTCTAAATCCATCAAAGTCAGCGTAGATGCAGTCCTTTTGGAAGGTAAGGTTTTATCTCCTTAGTAGGACGAGAACAGAGTCGTGTCTTGGTTTAAGGTCACATGACATACATTGAGGATGTGGGCTAAGATAGGCCTGAGATAGCTACAAAGTTGACATTTTTTACCATGTTGTATTTTCCACCAGGATAAGCTTATTGGAGTTGGTTGAGTTTGTGAGCCTTCTTTTAGTAGAAATGATAGTTGTCCAAGTGTAAGACCATGGTTGTTCTTCTGCCATACCTTGTTTTTATCGAGAGAAGTTATGTCTTTGAATTTAGATATACTCGGAGTGAGTCCAGGTGGTAGTCCCACTTTCTTTTTGCTGCTATTTGAACTAACTTGGTATACATCTTGGTTTGGAATATTGATTAAATGCTCACTTTAAGGAGAGGTAGGCACTTAGACAGGGTATTCAGGTCAACTTGGATAGATGGGTCCTGTAGTAGGGTGAATGGATTTTGTACAAGCAGATCTAAAGATCTTCTGATGACTGACAAATAGCCTAGTTTGGCTTTCATCTTAACTCTGGAGAACAAGGTAGGTTGAGAACTGACGGGTGAAAACTGGATGGCTCTAGTGGCAGATTTTGGATTTTTAACCTTTTTTGGTGTAACTTGTGGCCAAATCTTCCAGTTTCTTCATTGTAGTTACTGCGTTGATGCCAAGGAGAATTGCATAGAAGATGCTATATAGTGTTTGTAGATGCAGCCAGGTCTTGTATTACCCCCTTGATTAGTTGGGCATCTACTGCAATGAGAGTGGACTTTAGTCTAGAGAGAAGGTTGCTGGAAGATTGCACCGTTTGAAGTTCTGTGAAGGAATTCAGTCTTGTTAGTAGTATTGCATGCATGTAAGGAGATTATATAAGATCTTCTTAGAGACACACATTCATTATTTCCAGATCCAAATCTTGGCTTGGCATTCAGCAATGCTGGTGCTCCTTTTCATCTGAGTTGATCACTGTAATGTCATCAGCAAATGCTCTGATTTTGAGTATCTTACTGTAGTTTGACCTTCATTGTGAGAGGATGGAGTCAAAGTTGGTGGGAGTTTCCTTCTGAGTGATAAGGTTCAGTTGATTGGCTTGCAAATTCCCATTTTATGGTAGATAAATTTACTACCTTGGAGGACCAATTTTGGTAGTTTATTCAGCCTCACCTCCTTGCTGTAGTTGGACACTGTGTCTGTACCAGCCATGTGTTCATTTCAGTTCAGTTCATTCCATTCATAGTGAATGGTGCACCCTATTGGGTTAGAGGCAGATGAGATGGGATTTAGAACTTGAAACCTGGGCTAGAGTTGTATGCGAGTTGGATAATTGGGTTTAAGGCGAGGAGAAATACAACAGGGGACATAGTATCACCTTGAAATAGGCCACAGGTAATTGGGAAAGTCATTTTGCTTTATAAATACCAGGGCTCTCAGATGACTGCAGATATCTGCAATGTAATTTTTGACACAGGGTAGCTACCTCAAGGTGAAGTGCTAGTATATAATATGTCCAAGGTAAGCTTGTGTGATGGATCCAAAGGCCTTTTGTGAATTCAAAACTAGTGGTTTGTTTGATCTCGCACATTCGATGATTGAAGTAATGGTGAAAATATATTCCATGGTGCCACCCTTTTGTATTGGTGGGTCAGTGATCTTGTTGGAGGCAGTATTTCCAGCCTCATAGTGTAATCTTGTGAAATAGTTTTCCTATGGCTGAGGAGAGGGTGACTGGGTGATAGTTCCCAGGGTCTATAATATTGGCAGCTTTTATAGATAAGAATAATTTTAATTTTGCCTCTTGAGATGATGGAGGTGAGGATAGAAGATTTTTTGTAAAAGGTTGGTCATGAAATGATGGTTACAAAGCTAGTAGTTTCTATAGGTGTGCACATTCAATCTTATCTTCTCCAGGTGCTGAAGCACCCTTGCACTTCTTGAGGCTATGTGTTGCTTGTGGGATGTCAAAATTCCTCAAGTATTTGTGAGATAGTCAACCTATGTGTTGGAAGAGATTTACAATTTGAGTACTAGTTGGAAGTAGAAGAAGTTTGAGAAGTGATTTCTTGCCTAATTTCTTGGTTCCTTGAAGCAGAGTTCAACTTCTTCCTCACACTGCTTTTAAGTAAGGTAGCTGACTTAAAACTTTCTGTCCCTGTGAGCTCCTTGTGGTGTTTTCTTCAGCTGGTTGTAGTGGGCTAAGTGGTCTTGGGGAGGATTGCAGTGAATGCATCTGCCGCTTCTGTAGTTCAGATCCGGTTTTGGTTGAAGGCTTTCATTAATGGGAGCAAGTATATATCCTCCTCAGTTTCCTTCCAAAGTCATTAACTAGTCTTCTGGATGATCCTTGACAAGATGGTACTCATTATGGTTGTGGTTGTGGTAATAGTGGAGGTTGTTCACTGTTTGCGATATGGCATTATGATGGTGATGCCATTGTTATTATTATTTTTTAATAAAAAGTCATGAAAATACATTCAAAGGATAGATACACAAATAGCATAGTCTGCTAATGTTAAGGGCACCCTGGTTATGATGACAAGAACAAAGGTGCAATGTAGTGTTTGAAAGTGATGAGTGAATGGGTCTGCTTCTTGAGGTCCATAAGGTGACAGACCCAGTCTAAGTACCTAGTGGCTAGGCTCCCTCTTGAAGCAGGGCTGGGCATCCAGTAGCTGGGTTCTCCATGAAGGCAGAGAGCACAGCCCTGTCTATTATGACTACTTAATATTTTGTTGTCGAACCCGCTTCGGATCACACTTCCCTCTGTAATTTTTGACATCTCTGTAAATATTAGAGTAGTGCTAAAGGCAGCCTCACTAGTAAAGTGCTTGCATTATCCGAGCTCTAACATACTGTAGTTAATGCCACCATAATGCTTATTAGTGTGCTGTTGTTTGGAATGTGAAAAACACATGTGCAGATATATGTCCAAACAAAAAGGTCGATGATAACTAAAAACAGCTAGCATTCCATAAAAGGAAAACTATAGATCTCTTTTTTCTTACAACCTTCCTTGGATGGCTCCTAATGGCCGCATAAAATTTGGTCTGGATCAGCCGTGGGATCCCTAGCTATAAACTAACATACACGCATGGACAAACACTTTGCGCTATTTATATATTGATGGTATATAACTTGTGTTGATCTTAATATAGTTGTTGTGGCACTTGAAATGTACAAGCTGTAAACTACACTTGGAGGCAGGCAGATGATTTATAATCTTTGGAGACTGATACAATGAGAGTGTTGCTCTGTTTAAGCTTGTGCGGACTATAATGGTGTAACTACTAAGAACACTGCAGGAACTACTCTATTCTTGATGTGTGTTTTTATTGACAGGACTTGTACAGCCAATCTTCACTCTTGACTTCACTGGGAGTGACCCAAGTCCCATACACGACAAGGAACAACACTCTTCACATTCCTTTATGTTATTGTATGTTCATGCATGCAGCATACAGTAAAGTTCAATCTCTCTCTAAGGAAAAGGGAGAATCAGGTAAGTTGCATTTGGGAAAGGACAACTGTTTATTGCTAAAAGTTTATCTTCATGTAATGTACAAATCCTGCTCCGTGATTTGGATATTGGCATTTTAAAATCTCTTGCTGATATCTACAAACAAAAACATGAAATGGAAAGAGGGTAAATAGATAAGAGAGATCCTAGATTACCTTTGAGAGATCCTAGATTGCCTTTGAGAGATTCTAGATTGCCTGAGAGATCCTAGATTACCTGTGAGATCCTAGATTGCCTGAGAGATAGATTGCCTTTGAAAGATCCTAGATTGCCTTTTGAGAGATCCAGATATCCTAGATTGCCTTTGTGAGAGATCCTAGATTGATCCCTAGATTGCCTTTGAGAGATCCTAGATTGCCTGAGAGATCCTAGATTGCCTTTGAGAGATCCAAGATTGCCTGAGAGATCCTAGATTGCCTTTGAATCCTAGATTGCCTTTGAGAGATCCTCCTAGATTGCCTTTGAGATCCTAGATTGCCTGAGAGATCCTAGATTGCCTTAGATCCTAGATTGCCTGAGAGATCCTTTGAGAGATCCTAGATTGCGCCTGAGAGATCCTAGATTGCCTGAGAATCCTAGATTACATTTGAGAGATCCTAGATTGCCTTTGAGAGATCCTAGATTACCTGTGAGATCCTAGATTGCCTTTGAGAGATCCTCCTAGATTTCCTTTGAGATCCTAGATTGCCTTTGGGATCCTAGATTGCCTTGAGAGATCCTAGATTGCCTTGAGAGATCCTAGATTGCCTGAAAGATCTAGATTTCCTGAGAGATCCTGAGAGATCGTCTTTGAGAGATCCTAGATTTCCTTAGATCCTAGATTGCCTAGATTGCCTTTGAGAGATCCTAGATTGCCTGTTGAGAGATCCTAGATTTCCTGAAAGATCCTAGATTGCCTGAGAGAGATCCTAGATTGCCTGAGAGATCCTAGATTGCCTTTGTGCCTTTGAGAGATCCTAGAGAGATCCTAGATTGCCTGAGAGATCCTAGATTGCCTTTGAGAGATCCTATTGCTGAGAGATCCTAGATTGCCTGAGAGATCCTAGATTGCCTGAGAGATCCTAGATTGCCTTTGAGAGTTCCTATTGCTGAGAGATCCTAGATTGCCTGAGAGATCCTAGATGCCTTTGAGAGTCCTAGATTGCCTTTGAGAGATCCTAGATTGCCTTTAAGAGATCCTAGATAGCCTTTGAGAGTCCTAGATTGCCTTTTAGAAACAGCACCTGTTGGGTACATAGCTGTGTGTAGTCCAGGAAGAATTTTACCTGCTATATATGAATTCTTATGTAGCTTGTGAATATAGGACAATTCTTTTCTTATAAACCACCAAAGAATTGTAGGAACTCCCAACAAACTCTCAGTTGAATTATCTCAATAATCAACTTGAAATCTAATTTACTCTACCTCAACATTTTGGCTGGATACTCTAGCCTTCATCGAGATGTGCTAAGACTCGACATGCTTGATTTATACTGGTATATATATATAGCTAATGAGAGTCTTAGCATCTCATTATTCCTGATGAAGGCTAAAGCAACTAGCCCAAACATCGAGATAGTAAATTTATTGAGAAAGTCATTGTAGATTGTAGGAAGTTTAATTAAAAAGTGAAATAATCATTTTTTACTCAAGTTGGACAAAGGGTAATGGGGTGGTAATTTTGACCAAGTACTATACCTTGTTGCACATGATGCTATTCCCAGAAGAGTAGTGATCGGGGTGTGGCTATGTGGGACTATTGTTTACATCATCATATCATATATAGTCTCTGCCATTTCTTGCTACTACAGTACTGTGCTGATCAATCTTCACTCAAGACTCAAAAGGCATTGATTTTGCCTACATATTCAAAGCTATGGATATAAAAAATGCAATAATTGTTTCTTCGCTGTACCCAAGAATGTTATTTCAATGACCTTCTCAATAATCAACTTGAAATTTACTCTCTGGACATTTTGACTAGATGCTCTAGCCTTTATTAGCATGCACACATTCTTATCATGCGATATCTTGATGACATCATCAAAACTACAAAAGCAATTAGCAGTTTCAATGTCAGTGATAAGAAACTTTATCGGTGATGTCATTGTGATCATGTAATGGTAATGACCAAGAATTAGCTCAAAATGGGTCTGGTTCATCTTGCTGTACCTGAACCTTATCATTGCCCTCTTCCCTTGCCTATATAGCTACTGATCCTACCATTAGAATGTTGACTCTCCTAGGATGTAACTATCTGGGTGGAGATGTAGGAGTATTGTTGTCTTACTTGAGGGAGTGGAGGAAGTTTCAAAGGCACTCGTCACTGATATAATTCATATTAATTCATGTTCTGATTGAAACTGGACTCTAAAGTCCTAACTCTGCTCTATGCTAAAATAAGTAACAAGAATGTATGACTCATAAAGTTAGTAATAAAAGTTAGTTAATCTTCTGCCTCCACCTCTTCTTCTTCTTCATTGTACTCATTATCTTCAACAGTGGTGTCTTGGTACTGCTGATACTCTGACACAAGGTCACTCATATTAGACTCAGCCTGGAAGAAAAATCACAACATTTACATGCGTTATCTACAAATTAGAACATACTCTAACCTCTGTGAACTCCATCTCGTCCATGCCTTCCCCAGTGTACCAATGCAAGAAAGCCTTACGCTTGAACATCACCAGAAACTGCTCACTGATGCGCTTAAAAATCTCCTGGATGGCAGTGCTATTGCCAACGAACGTGGCAGACATCTTCAGCCCACGAGGTGGGATATTACAAACAGCAGTTTTGATGTTGTTGGGGATCCATTCCACGAAGTAAGAGCTGTTCTTGTTCTGTCTTGAGTATCTGTTCATCAACATCGTTCATGGAAATGCATCCACGATACATGGCTGCAATAGTGAGGAAACGTCCATGGCGCGGATCACAGGCTGTCATCATATTTTTGGCTTCAAATATTTGTTGAGTAAGCTCAGCAATGGTGGTGGCTCTGTACTGCTGACAGCCACGGCTGGTAAGTGGTGCAAAACCAGGCATGAAAAAATGAAGACGTGGGAACGGTACCATGTTGACTGCAAGTTTACGAAGATCTGCATTCAGCTATCCAGGGAATCTGAAACAGGTGGTGACCCCACTCATGGTGGCAGAGACAAGGTGATTAAGGTCACCATAGGTGGGTGTACTGAGCTTGAGAGTATTGAAGCAGATATCGTAAAGAGCTTCATTGTCAATGCAGTAGCTTTCGTCTGTGTTCTCAATCAGCTCATGGATGGAGAGAGTAGCATTGTAGGGCTCCACTACAGTGTCTGATACTTTTGGAGAAGGCATTATGCTAAATGAAGTCATCATTCTGTCAGGGAATTCTTCACGAATCTTGGAAATGATTAGTGTACCCATGCCAGACCCAGTGCCTCCACCGAGGGAGTGGATCAGCTGGAATCCCTGAAGACAATCACAACCCTCTGCCTCTCTCCGAACCACTTCCAACACATCATCCACCAACTCTGCACCTTCTGTGTAGTGTCCCTTGGCCCAGTTGTTGCCTGCTCCACTCTGACCTACAGAAACAAATTACATGCCAAAAATCCACTGCGCTTGTCACAATGAAAATCTCAACTACCTTTACTTGGTGTATTTTCATACATATGATCCATGACATTATTGCTATATATGAATTTTTGTGAAATTTCTATCGTGTGAGGTTAACCGATGAGTTCTCTTTTCACAAATCTCCATTAAAAACTCACTCATTCATGTTAATAATGCTCTGAGAATCATAAACAGCTAACTTCAGCGTTAGTTCCAGAAGATACTGAAATGTAGTCATGTTGTTCAAGTTCATTTCTAGACAAAGAGGACAAAAAATAAAATTAGCCGGTGGAAGTGGGTGTGTCCAAAAATAAGAGGCTAACAGAAATTAATCCATCCAAATTGGCAATGCAGCTTGCAGTGCTGGTCTCTGCTGGTCCCTGGGACCACTTACGATTCATTTTTTCATTATTATCAGTGCTTGATTTTATTATTATATCATTGTTGTTATATCATTGTTGTTATCATAAAAATAATGATTTAATCTTGATATTGCTGAGCCTGTTAAGGCCATCACATAATTATAAATGTTACAAAGGGGACCTATATTCCCAGTGCACTTAATAGCATAAAAGGACAAAATCTTTCATGCACCTCCAAGATTTTTTCAAGACACGATCACAGGTGTCTGTGCTGATACAAAGGTTTTTAAAGTCTTCCCTTTACTTACCATAGATAAAATTGTCTGGCCTGAATTGCTTCCCAAATGGTCCAGATATCAGCGAATCAACAGTTCCAGGCTCCAAGTCGACCAAAATAGCTCTGGGCACATATTTGTGTGCTGAAGCCTCATTATAATATACTTCAATTCGTTCTAATTGCTGGTCAGAATTTCCACAGTAGATTCCAGCTTGGTCTAATCCATGCTCATCAGAAATTACTTCCCAAAACTGTATAAAAAAAAGGACATAGAGTTTCAATTGTAAATTTTCCAGCATGCTACTGTAACAGCTACGTCAAAGGTACATAAAATCTTATTAGAATTCATAAACTGAGTATCCTCTCGACTATTTTAAATACTTTTGATTGTTTAAAGAAGACTAATGATAAATTCATAAATGTATGATGATTGATGAACGCTATTACTATAAATTAACTTACTTTGGCTCCAATCTGTATGCCGCATTGTCCTGCTTGCACATTAATAATCTCACGCATTACGGTAAAGGCAGGAAAATCGTAACTGGCTGAGAGCTAGCTCCAGACGGGCTGCGATGTTATATACGCATGCGCGCTCGAAAGTTGAAAGGGCACTCTGAAGTTGTGAAGTTGGCTATAATTATTATCTGGGTACATGTTAGTGGCATACGACGCAAACTCGGACATCGTCGGAGACAATTCTCTGTGTACACATGCCCAATTTGGACAGCGGCAGGGCCAGCGGCTATATAGGCATTCCACCAGCTGACACTTGTTTCAGAGGTTATCCATAACCCTGTGGCGAGAGGTCTCTGGATAAACCGGCTCCCCATCCAAGCTCCCGATCTGATGAGATCATCTATTAAACGTTATTAACAATCTGTATGTATGTACGGTTATTTTAGGTAAGAGAAAAATTTAGCAACTGCCTTCGTAATAGTTTCTTCCTGGCTTTTACTTACCTTTCTGGAAGTTCTTCAGTTGAAAGCAGCCCAAGTAATTTATGCTTACCAGGAACCACTTGATCTTGAGCAAGGAGGCGCTCCTGAATGGATTTGTGACCCTTCAACGTTCTACCAAACTGCAACTTATTGTATTTCTATTCTAATGATATGAACAGTTTGCTAAGTATATTCTTTCAATGAACTCTCAGTTGACATAACATTAAAATCACTTTTAAAATCACTTATAAAGGCTAGAGCATCTAGTCGAAACGTCAAGTGAATAAAATTTGAAGTTGATTATTGAGAAGGTGATTTCAAGTATATTCTTGCTAAAATGACAATAAACAACAAATGAAGTTGGCCACTGGCTCAGCACCTGGAAATGAAATGGCAATGAAGCACATTTCAAGAACAAAGGCAACTTGCTCACTATGAGTCCACCTCTAAAAACATCCCAGAAGAAGCCAAAGAAGGACCAATTCATCTGTGACTCCTGCAAGAATGTGATTGTAGTCCACTGTTAAGAAAGGGGGATGATGCTATCCAGTTTGTCATGGAAGCATAAGCAACTTGCAGGACCTTCCAAAATTGACTTCTAAGATCTCTCAATTCCATAGTTACAAGTTGAATGATGCAGCACAAGATGTTTCTCTCTCCAATTATGCTTATGAATCTCTCAGGGCTTAAGTCTCCTCTCAAGCAGAGGAAATTCATCCATCATTTTGTCACTCTTCTTAGAACTCATCTGAAATCAGCATAAGTGAAGGTATGGACCATAGAAATATTACTCATAAATCCTCCATTTATGTTAACAAAAAATTACATGGCTAAGTAACCAATTCTACCCTCAATCCAGTCCAAATTAGTCATAAAGGAAATCTTCAAGGTGGTTGAGTACTTATATCATTGAAAAGTCCGTATGGTTGCTATTGAAATTGTTCTAAGTCTCCCCCCTGTACTCTCCTCCTAGCTACATCCACACTTGCTGGCAGTGTGCTTCACATGAAATTCATGTGATTCATGAACTGTATTAATGCTAAAGTGAATAAGCACTAGAGGAGATACTAGTCAGCTTTTTGAATCTTTCTTTTCACTTGCATACCCACAGATGAAGCAGTTCAGGTATACATGAAATGTTAAGGAAGGATAACACCCTGGAGGAAACGAATGCTACACCTGACAGAATCGCTGAACTATTTGGAGACTTACATGAGTTGACTTCTACAAATAGAAACAAAGAGTTGCTATGGGTGCTCCCATCTTTGCCTTAGTGGCTGATATATACATGGAACTCTTTAATGAGCTGGCCTTGGAGTCTCAACAAAACCTGTCCTAAGGAAAAGGTATAATTATATGTAGATGTTACATTATGCATCACAAAGAGATGGACGAGAAGAACTCTTTAACCAACCAAACAAATTCAGGCCCGCATTCAAGTTAAACGTGGCATGAAGTTGGAGAGGGATCGCCTTACTGCATAGGACAGGAGAAGATGACATGTTTAAAAATGACACATGGAAATGCCTTCAATATGCTTCACACACACAAGATAAATTGTCAAGTGTCTCTATGACAGAGCCATAGGAGTTACCATCACCCAAGATGAACTGGGCAGGGTAACTGACCATCTTTGCCGAGCATTTCTTAACAACGGCTAGCTACCCACTTCCCTTCATCCACTCTGCTTCAAAGGAGTAACCTCCAGGAGGGAGGAAATGAGTAACCTCCAGGAGGGAGGAAAGGAGTAACCTCCAGGAGGGAGGAAAGGAGTAACCTCCAGGAGGGAGGAAAGGAGTAACCTCCAGGAGGGAGGAAAGGAGTAACCTCCAGGAGGGAGGAAAGGAGTAACCTCCAGGAGGGAGGAAAGGAGTAACCTCCAGGAGGGAGGAAAGGAGTAACCTCCAGGAGTCCTGGAGGGAGGAAAGGAGTAACCTCCAGGAGAGAGGAAAGGAGTAACCTCCAGGAGGGACGAAAGGAGTAACCTCCAGGAGAGAGGAAAGGAGTAACCTCCAGGAGGGAGGAAAGAAAAGGAAATGGAGAAAAGAAAGCTTCCCTTAATCATCTCATCCTTTATATACCAGTGCTTCATTTAGAAAATTGTCCAAGGGGGGGGGGGGGGGGGGGGGCAACTGGAGGAATCTGGATTTTAAGAGGGGGCGGGGTTAAAGATGTGACAAAGTTTCTAATGAATTTTAATAATACAATTTCCAAGAGTGTGGCAAAAAGGTTCTGCCCCCCCCCCCCTAAATGAAACTCTGCTTACATGACTGGCCTAGGATATCAGACATAGCTATATACTTGTGGAAAATAACTTATTGTCCGAGTTGAATCAGGCGTGACTTTAAGATTGCGGTCAAATATCATGATAAACTATCATGAATTCATCAGTTGTGTATAGAGCTGTGAGTGAATATTGGTCAGACAAGGAGGAGGTTGGAGACCTGAATCAAGGAGCATAAAGATACATGCAAGAAGGGGGAATTTGAAATGTCTGCTATTGCAGAGGCATCATTATGTGGGAAGATACCTCGGTGATTGATAGAGCCAGCAAATGCAGGCAATTGCTTGTGAAGGAGGCGTTGCACATCCATTGTGCACCTAATACTTCAATCAAGATGTTGGGAAGGAGACATAATGGCTGGGTGTCGATGCTCAAGACCATACATGTGAAATCACACCCTCATAAGGGGCATAGCAAACACTCAGGCCAGTCAGCCCATCGCCTGATATTTTATCAAATGTGGTTGTAGTAAGCTTCTCACTTCTAATATTAATTACAGATACACTAGTCCTTGGTAATAGATAGTCATCATCTGAGTAAATTGACTCTGGTATATAACTCCACCCCCACTCCCAGATGATGCAAAGTTCAATAATAATTTAATAATGGGTGCGCTCAAGCATCATGCATATTCATGAAGCGGGGTTCCTAGCATTAAACTAGAACTCTGAGCAAAATAGAGACAGGCTCAGGTAGTTTTGTATTATCTTGGGATATTTCAGATAGAGTAGACACTCACACACTTACTCCAGCCTCTCAGATTTATCTGGTTTTATCTCTTCAAGCCAGCTACTACAGAATTTGTATATAGTTCTGTACTGTTTGTAAGTAAGTATATACATACCTGACATTGCAGCGACCAGCTAATACTTATGTCATTAGCACTAAAAACAACATCGCAATAGTCAGTAGTCTGTTACTGGAGCTGCAAGTCTTATCTGCTTCTTTAAAGACTTCATTCTGTGTATATACTATCTTCCACTTAACTGTTGTTACAAGACATGCAAAGTCAAAACTTCTGCCTCAACACTCACTTCTTGAACACACCATATGATTAATTCTACATGTAACAACTGCTTCACATATCCAGAAATTCCACTTATCAAAACAGAGTTGGGTCCCATAGAGTTGCGAGAGTCTACTGTATTCTCCACACCAGCTGGATCCAGGATTTAAGTTTCCAAAGAGTTCTTTGGGAAGAAAACAATTGTAGCTACATTGCTGTTTCCAGCACTCATGATTTGCCAAGTGGACTTTTCTTCATTGCAGCGAGTCAAGTGATTTGGTGTATTGTTACACATGTTTGCACACATTTAAAAAGAAAAAAGTCAAGGCTGCTAGCACGATAGACCAGACAATGCCATATAGCTACACTAAGTTTAGACTCAGAATAGAGTACATTAGACCCTCCATAATCAGAATAGCCTTATAGCTGCTGGTTTTCTTCTGAGTAGCTGATGCTGGCCTGACATTTCTTAGCTGCAAGAGCTGACATGGTCACTCAGCATTGATGGGGTGCAGGTACTTGCTGCTTCTGCTGCTCTAGCCAAGTCCTGCAGCTGTCAAACATTCTGACAGCATGTCTATGTTGTGTTGTAGAGTCAAGAAACACCATGAGCCAGGACAACCTAATGGTGGTATATGTACATAAAGACATCACAGATGCCTTCAGTGTAAAAAGCAATTGTTAACAATTTTATCGGTGATTCAAGATTTGGTATATCTTATATACCACTCTCTCAAGTGCATGTGTTGAGTGTGAACACACCCATTAGTGTGTATCTCTAAACATACACATGATCTGAATGGCCTGACCAATGGAATTTAGCTTCCTACACCCCTCAATCTGATATTATACTTGCTTATTCACTCTAGCATTGAGGTGGATCATAAATCATGTGCATTGCATGTGTAACACATTGCCAGTGAGTGTATTATGCATTACTTTGTGTTCACTTTTTAATTTTCCTTGCTGAAGACTGAAGTATTTCGGTTGAAACAAAAATAAAACGAGCTGATTGTAAGAGAAATCTAGCAAATGTTCAAAATTGCCACATTTTCAACTAGATTTCTTTGCCTCAGAATAAAACAGCACATGTTAACTCCTGGCCTCATTATTGTGCAGCTTTTTCCATGCACCAACCTAGCCCCATGAGACAGACCCTTTACCAAATATTTATTAAAGGTCTGGCTTGCAAGACATGGCTTCATCATTTTCAAGCCCCTTAGTAAAATCCTGTTTGCACCACTGAGCTGCTATAATTTATTGTACTTGAAAAATGTTTCTAATGAATTCTGCAATAAATAAATAATCATTTGTTTAAAAATTATATTGTGAGAACACAGTTGTGATGGTGGGTGTGGAGAAATAATGAGGGAAACACAAACAAAATTATAGAACACTTTAGTCTTTTAATGGTCCAGATGTGCTCCATTTTGATTTTGCACGTATTTAGAGCTCCACTTTAGTAACTTCCCAGGAATTTTTAATTTTTTTTTAAAGAACTGTCAGTGGACATAACATTACAATAAACTTCTCAATAATCAGCTCAATTGTACTCTCAACGTTTCTACTAAATGCTCTAGCCTTCATCAGAAATAATGAGACGCTAAAACTCAGGTGAGCCTGCTATACCTTTTTGCTCATTCGTTTGAGCTCATCTAGAGAGTGGTCGATGTGGATGCATCTAGTCTAAGCTTCTCTTAATTATGCTAAATTCTGGGCTATTATTTATACTCAATTATATATTATTGACAATCACTGAATCTTCCATTTAGGTGTAAAGAATGGGTGTGACATTCACTGAAAGGGTTTAACAAAATGCTCTGCAGTAACTGATGATTTTATGTAGAACACACACCCATGGGACCAATTGGTTCTTTGTGCTCCCTCCACCACACCTTCTTGTCCACAGCAGGAGAAACATCTTCTGCTCACCAATATCTTCTGCACCAAAGTACTTTGGAAGTGCACTTCTTGTCAATGACCAGAATCTGAACTTAGGAAAGTTCTACCACCCTCTACACCACCCTATCCTTGACTACGTGATTTGGCCCTTAGAGCCCTTTGATTGGTTTGAGATTAATTGGATGTTGTTCTATGATTTGTCTTGAAATGGATAACTATTGAAAACACTCCCTTACATTTGCGAAGGCTTCTTTTGCACCTACATAATGACTTACAAGATAGTCACTCGTCCCTAACCAATACATGTATATACCTGTGACATACTACCATTGGTAGCCAACCTATGAGACTGTCATCATTATAATTATTGTCTAGGCAGTAATACCTGTCACCAGATCTGTTGGGAGGACAACCCGACTGAATGAAATAGGTAAAGGGTCATTACATGAGACTATCATCATCAATTTACAAGACCAAAAATATGGTTGGCCTGTTAGAAAAGAAAGTAAACAATATTGTATTCATGTAGAACGTAACCAGTCAGATGACCCTTTACCATCTAAGACACATGCAATATACATGTACATCAATCACTGTACAAATTGAGGGTCATCCAACTGGTACATGTATACGACTGCGCAGAGATCTACAAAGTTCTACTCAGAGCTTTATTGTTGTTGGATGCAACATTATATCTGCACATGCCATATGTTGTTGGATTGTAGACTGTACTTGTGTACACCACATTGTCGAATGCAATCAACACACACATATTTACACACCTATGTGCTGAATTGGACAATTTGGTGTTGCAATTGTGGTGTTGCAAAGCAGGGGCAGATCCAGCAATTTTTAAAAAGGGGGGTTGTTGTGGCCATACCTTTAACCACACCCACACATTTAGACCACACCCTTAACCTCACCCATTTATGGTAGTCCAAATTCAGATCATCAGCATATCATTATAAAAAATAATCAACACCCACAATTCAGATCATAATTATAATCATATCATTATGATAAATCAGTTGTCAAACAAAGAAGTTTGAAACAATCTTCTTGGGATGGGCTTGAACAAATGCCTATCTACTGGTATTCGTTCCCCACAGTGCATGGCAATAACAGAAAAATCTGACAAATGCTCCTCACTCATAGTGAATCTTGTCGGATTCGTATTCCCAGATTCTCGAATAATCAGCTCTCTTAGCTGATTCCACACAATCCGATGAGACGCCCAAGCCCACTCCTTAATTCTCGCTAGTTAAAGTCTACCTGGACCAGAACTACTCACACACGATCCTCCCTTTCTCACCAAGAGAGAGGTTTATAGTGACTAGCATTTTTGTATAAGCAAAATGCTTAAAAGGTGAGTAGGTATAGTATATGACTAGCTCTAGCTGAAGGCAACAAGCGGATATCAAGTGGAAGTACTCAGAGAGAGAATTGTTGCCTGCCATTAATGCTTGAATCTTGTAGACTGAGGGACTAGCTAGTTAAGGTGTAGTAGTTGTATTGACTTTGCTACAAATAAACTTAGATGCACAACAATCAAATTACTTGGACAGTTCAGAGCACAATCAATAAACTGGTATAATAATAAGGAGAATGGCAGAGTATTAGTACCTCGTTATTATCTCTATCTCGCTAACGACCTCTAATCTCTGCTCTCTCTCTCTGTCTAACGACCTACTCTCTTTTATACTCTGTTCTTGTGACCTTGTTAGGTCATTTTCTGTGCTGCTGTGACGTTGAATCGTTCCATCTGATCTGAACTTGCGATGAACCGTGGTCCACCAGTTGTTGTCTGGTCCTAGCCACCTACTTTCCATCGTGGTGTTGTTGTCCCGTACCCACACTTGCTCCTGACCTCCAAGGGCCATATGTCCACCCAGGTCCTTCAGGGGCGCTCCTCCTTCCCCAGTCAGGAGTCTCCTGACATTCCTCCCTCCTCTAGACGAGAGCCATGCTCTCTCTCTCTCTCTCTCTCTCTCTACTCTACTACACAGAGAGAGAGAGAGAGAGAGAGAGAGTCCATCAGCATTTTAGTTCTTTGAGCCTGGTTTGTGTGAGATCATGTAGCTGTAGGCTGCATAGCCAATACCCAACGACCCAAACGACCATGAGCATCTTTCAGGTGTCCCAATCGTGTTAGGGGGTTGTGGTCAGTTTGTATTTCGAAGGTCGTTCCCTCCAGGTAGATACGGAAATGTTTCACCCCGTCAACTAATGCCAATGCTTCCCTCTCAATGGTCGAATAGTTTATCTCCCTCGGTAGCAGTTTCCTCGATCCATATGCAATTGGATGTTCCTCCCCAAGTGGTCCTTCTGGCTTAGCATGTAACTGATTCCCGTAGTCACTAGCATCTGTCTGCAGTAAGAAAGGTCTTTCCCAATTTGGGGTAGAGAGAATGGGATAATTGTGTAAGTAGATCTTAGATCTTAACAAAAGCCTTCTCGGCTGCCTCACCCCAAATAACCTTAACGGGTTGCTGTGCCTTGTTAAGATTCAGGGAGTGGCTACCATCGAGAAATTGGGTATGAGTTTCCAGTAGTATCCACAGATGCCCAAAAAGGCCCTGACGTCCTTCTTCGTCTTTGGTGTGCTAAAGTTCTCAATTACCCTAACCTTAGCTTGAATAGGTACCCTGCCTTGCCCAACCACATGTCCTAGATATTACATGCAAACTTGCACGTCTTAATGTGTAAATCTGCCGACCATAACCGTTTGAGAATGTTGGTAAGGTGTTGCACGTGGTCCACCCAGGTCCTTCAGGGGCGCTCCTCCTTCCCCAGTCAGGAGTTCTCCCGACAGACCTCAAATAGGTCTTTATTCTTCTCAGAAGAGAAAACGATCTTTCTGTCTCAACGCTAGAAATGGGTAGTGTGCAAGCAATTACTAGGAGGCAGTGGAACGAATCCTTATCACAAGTACCAAGAGCTAGGAACAGATTATCTGATAGATGAGTTTCCGTATCAGAAGAATAATTTCTTGCTATGCCAGAGAACATTCCACCTTCTAAGCTCATTTCCCAGTGATATTGGAAATGGAAGGTCACCTTCCCAATTAAGTAAACTTTCAAACACACCAGATTCTGTTACAGAAGTACTTGTTGTTATAATAGAGAGTACAAGGCAGAGCAGGCCATTAGTATGACAGTGATCTTCTGAAAATCTGTCCTTCATTTGACTAGGAGAGAATCCAATAGAGGGATTGCAATTGCTCTTATAGTGCTCCTGTGAGCTATAACTTGGGACATTAGTACGGTTCCGCTGAAGGCTCGTCTTTCTGGGAACACATTCAGAAACACCAATGGCATCAGCAAGTGGAAGGATCTCAGAATTGTATATACCAGGAGCTGAATATTTCATCAATGTTATCTCTAGTAGTCTTGATACTGGAATCTACCATCTTGTATATAAGCGTTGACTACATCATGATCTTGCTTCTGTAATTTTGAAGCCATTGGCTTCACTTCATCAAGAACATTTTTGTGACAATGGATTGAAAACAAGAAAGTGAAGACTTCAATCCTTGAGCTTTCACTTTGTTTCTCTGTCCCAATTCCAGCTTTCGTCATCCAAAAGCAAATGTTGATACTCACTGGGTGAAATAATAGCATCCAAAAAGGTCACAAAACATTCATACATCTCCAAAAAGATTTCAAAACAAGTATGGCGCTCCACCCAATGCATCTTACAAAGACCAGGAAGCTTAGAATGTCGAGATGCTGGCAAATATACATCCAAAGCTCGAGAGAAAATTTTTTTTGTCTCTTAGGACTGTTGTTCAAAAACAAATACGACTCATTAATCATGCCAATGAGGTTCCTTACTTCTTGGACTTTGCATGAAGCTGCAATAGAAAGGTTAAGGGAATGAGCAAAGCAATGAGTGTATATACAAAGCCAGAGGAGAAATTTGCTTGATATTTGCTTGGACACCAGCTATTGCAGAAGACATCACAGCTGCTCCTGATCACGAATGTTATAAGCATTTAAGGAGATGGAAGGGTGTGAAATGGATCCCAAGATTTTTTCTGCAATTGTATATAGAGGCATTGCTCTCTCAACATTAATGAGATTAATTAGGTACTCCTTAATATGAGGCTTTTGTGGAGTAGTTAGATCAACAAACCAAACACACATAGAAAGGATTTCCTGATTTGCATGGTGGGTCAGTTACTTCATCTGCTATGATGGTAAAAGGTGCTTTCTGACTGTAAGACAACCATGGAAACTTTTTAATCCGGTGATGCTGGAAAAACACTGTCCAGGATTTTCCCTGCTTAGTGACTTGATGGAGTGAAGTGTATCCGAAAGAACTGGTGCAGTGTGTGAAGTGAGGTATTGGAATCTCTGGGTATCATCAACACTTTCCCCCAGTTTTCTCAAACAACCACATGCTGCTGTAATCATTGCTCCCAAGCTTCACTGCTTGAGGGGGGACAATGGCATTTATTTTATTTTATGGTTACCACTTTAGAGCTCCATAGATTATGTAAACTTCATGGTATGGACTTGATATATAGCTCAAAAGATAGGTCTCTCTGTGTGCTCTCTTTTGATACTAAAATATTTTTCATAGGTATAACTGTAGGCAAGTTACTAGACCTAAAGTGGAGGGACCTCAAAACCTGAATGCCTGAATTAGCTGCATAAATATCTCCAGATTGCCAAGTGCTAAAGATTCCTGTGGCCTCTGTTACAACTGTTTCGATTAGGCGTTAAAATGTAAGTACATGTACGTGGAGTGCATGGGTGGAAAATGAATTTCGTCAAAACTCATTTTCCACCCACGCGCTTGACCAAGAGGGATGCGCAACACTTGGATGGTTGGATGTATTGATGGTTTCAGAGGCGTCTGATTGAGCTTCAGTATCTTGTGACATTGAATCACTGGCAGGTGGGGAAGAGAGTGAGAATAAAAAGGTTTTGCCTATTCCATGAACAGAGTTGTTTAGAAACAAGCAATTCCCACGTACTTTTATGCGCTTGGAATCTGTACCTGAGGTGATTAGCGAACGACGTTCTTTAAGGAGGAGTGATTAAATTTTTATTTCATCTTTTGATATATAGATGCGGTCTTATTGATATGGTCGGTAAGCTGTACAGAAAATACCTGTTTGATAGGATGTTTTGTACATCATATGACCTATTCAGCTTTACTAAAATGGGCCTAGACCTAGATTGGTCGTACTTGCCCATCCTTATGCAATCTCTGATACTATCACTAGACACTAGAGATGAGACAATATCTGCAACAGATTTGAAGTCATTTTGTGATCTCATGTAGTGGGGTACACCATAAACAACTTCTTGTCCACCGACTGTGAACTAGAATAGTTTTGAGCAAGAACAGTTGTTTTGGAGACATTACAGCATTTACATGAGACGCATGCTTAGTTTTATCTACGTCCATCTCATGGGCAGAGGTGAGGCTGGGCACCTCATGAATGGCTGTGTCTGCTCAGAGAGGGGAGTAATGCTCTAGACTTGGTCTTGTAATAACTTAAATGTCTCTAGACAATTCTTGTTTTTAGAGAAGCTATTTCATCTTTTTGGCATTAATGAACACATCTTTGACATTGAAAAGCATTGCTGGACTTACAAATGGCCTTAAAGGCCTCTTTCGACAGTCCAGCACATCCACGGTGCACCCACGTTCCACACAGGTCCTCCACACTCAACTGCATCTTGTCCAGGACTTTTCGCTGTCTTTTCTTTGATGATATCATCGCAGCTTGGACAGACAAATTTGCTACTCTTCTCAGTGACAAGCTTGTGAATTTCTTTGGTGGCGTCATTATCAGAGACTACAGCAAGACTTGAACAATAGTGGCTCACAAGCGTGGCCATGTGGTATGGAACTTGTGCGTTTCTATAGTTGAGAGCCAGTCTTCTGTGGTGATGCTATATAGTTGAGCAGCCAGTCAGCTGTGGTGATGCTATATAGTTGAGCATCCAGTCTTCTGTAGTGATGCTATATAGTTGAGTAGATGAGGCCAGTCAGCTGTGGTGATGCTATATAGTTGAGCAGCCAGTCAGCTGTGGTGATGCTATATAGTTGAGAGCCAGTCTTCTGTGGTGATGCTATATAGTTGAGCAGCCAGTCAGCTGTGGTGATGCTATATAGTTGAGCAGCCAGTCAGCTGTGGTGATGCTATATAGTTGAGTAGCCAGTCAGCTGTGGTGATGCTATATAGTTGAGTAGCCAGTCAGCTGTGGTGATGCTATATAGTTGAGCATCCAGTCTTCTGTAGTGATGCTATACAGTTGAGTAGATGAGGCCAGTCAGCTGTGGTGACGCTATATAGTTGAGTAGCCAGTCAGCTGTGGTGATGCTATATAGTTGAGCAGCCAGTCTTCTGTGGTGATGCTATATAGTTGAGCAGCCAGTCAGCTGTGGTGATGCTATATAGTTGAGTAGCCAGTCAGCTATGGTGATGCTATATAGTTGAGCATCCAGTCTTCTGTAGTGATGCTATATAGTTGAGTAGATGAGGCCAGTCAGCTGTGTTGATGATATATAGTTGCGCAGCCAGTCAGCTGTGTTGATGCTATATAGTTGAGTAGATGAGGCCAGTCAGCTGTGGTGATGCTATATAGTTGAGTAGCCAGTCAGCTGTGGTGATGCTATATAGTTGAGCATCCAGTCTTCTGTAGTGATGCTATACAGTTGAGTAGATGAGGCCAGTCAGCTGTGTTGATGCTATACAGTTGAGTAGATGAGGTCAGTCAGTTGTGTTTATGCTATATAGTTGAGTAGATGAGGCCAGTCAGCTGTGTTGATGCTATATAGTTGAGTAGATGAGGCCAGTCAGCTGTGTTGATGCTATATAGTTGAGTAGATGAGGCCAGTCAGCTGTGTTGATGCTATATAGTTGAGTAGATGAGGCCAGTCAGTTGTGTTGATGCTATATAGTTGAGTAGATGCAGCCAGTCAGCTGTGGTGATGCTATATAGTTGAGTAGCCAGTCAGCAGCTATGGTGATGCTATATAGTTGAGCATCCAGTCTTCTGTAGTGATGCTATATAGTTGAGTAGATGAGGCCAGTCAGCTGTGTTGATGCTATATAGTTGCGCAGCCAGTCAGCTGTGTTGATGCTATATAGTTGAGTAGATGAGGCCAGTCAGCTGTGGTGATACTATATAGTTGAGTAGCCAGTCAGCTGTGGTGATGCTATATAGTTGAGCATCTAGTCTTCTGTAGTGATGCTATACAGTTGAGTAGATGAGACCAGTCAGCTGTGTTGATGCTATACAGTTGAGTAGATGAGGTCAGTCAGTTGTGTTTATGCTATATAGTTGAGTAGATGAGGCCAGTCAGCTGTGTTGATGCTATATAGTTGAGTAGATGAGGCCAGTCAGCTGTGTTGATGCTATATAGTTGAGTAGATGAGGCCAGTCAGCTGTGTTGATGCTATATAGTTGAGTAGATGAGGCCAGTCAGCTGTGTTGATGCTATATAGTTGAGTAGATGAGCTGTGTTGATGCTATATAGTTGAGTAGATGAGGCCAGTCAGCTGTGTTGATGCTATATAGTTGAGTAGATGAGCTGTGTTGATGCTATATAGTTGAGTAGATGAGGCCAGTCAGCTGTGTTGATGCTATATAGTTGAGTAGCCAGTCAGCTGTGGTGATGCTATATAGTTGAGCATCCAGTCTTCTGTAGTGATGCTATACAGTTGAGTAGATGAGGCCAGTCAGCTGTGGTGACGCTATATAGTTGAGTAGCCAGTCAGCTGTGGTGATGCTATATAGTTGAGCAGCCAGTCTTCTGTGGTGATGCTATATAGTTGAGCAGCCAGTCAGCTGTGGTGATGCTATATAGTTGAGTAGCCAGTCAGCTATGGTGATGCTATATAGTTGAGCATCCAGTCTTCTGTAGTGATGCTATATAGTTGAGTAGATGAGGCCAGTCAGCTGTGTTGATGCTATATAGTTGCGCAGGCAGTCAGCTGTGTTGATGCTATATAGTTGAGTAGATGAGGCCAGTCAGCTGTGGTGATGCTATATAGTTGAGTAGCCAGTCAGCTGTGGTGATGCTATATAGTTGAGCATCCAGTCTTCTGTAGTGATGCTATACAGTTGAGTAGATGAGGCCAGTCAGCTGTGTTGATGCTATACAGTTGAGTAGATGAGGTCAGTCAGTTGTGTTTATGCTATATAGTTGAGTAGATGAGGCCAGTCAGCTGTGTTGATGCTATATAGTTGAGTAGATGAGGCCAGTCAGCTGTGTTGATGCTATATAGTTGAGTAGATGAGGCCAGTCAGCTGTGTTGATGCTATAAGTTGAGTAGATGAGGCCAGTCAGTTGTGTTGATGCTATATAGTTGAGTAGATGCAGCCAGTCAGCTGTGGTGATGCTATATAGTTGAGTAGCCAGTCAGCTATGGTGATGCTATATAGTTGAGCATCCAGTCTTCTGTAGTGATGCTATATAGTTGAGTAGATGAGGCCAGTCAGCTGTGTTGATGCTATATAGTTGCGCAGCCAGTCAGCTGTGTTGATGCTATATAGTTGAGTAGATGAGGCCAGTCAGCTGTGGTGATGCTATATAGTTGAGTAGCCAGTCAGCTGTGGTGATGCTATATAGTTGAGCATCCAGTCTTCTGTAGTGATGCTATACAGTTGAGTAGATGAGGCCAGTCAGCTGTGTTGATGCTATACAGTTGAGTAGATGAGGTCAGTCAGTTGTGTTTATGCTATATAGTTGAGTAGATGAGGCTGTGTTGATGCTATATAGTTGAGTAGATGAGGCCAGTCAGCTGTGTTGATGCTATATAGTTGAGTAGATGAGGCCAGTCAGCTGTGTTGATGCTATATAGTTGAGTAGATGAGGCCAGTCAGCTGTGTTGATGCTATATAGTTGAGTAGATGAGCTGTGTTGATGCTATATAGTTGAGTAGATGAGGCCAGTCAGCTGTGTTGATGCTATATAGTTGAGTAGATGAGCTGTGTTGATGCTATATAGTTGAGTAGATGAGGCCAGTCAGCTGTGTTGATGCTATATAGTTGAGTAGATGAGCTGTGTTGATGCTATATAGTTGAGTGGATGAGGCCAGTCAGCTGTTGATGCTATATAGTTGAGTAGATGAGGCCAGTCAGCTGTGTTGATGCTATATAGTTGAGTAGATGAGGCCAGTCAGCTGTGTTGATGCTATATAGTTGAGTAGATGAGCTGTGGTGAATTTGATTACAGGATGCAGGATCCTATCAGCTCACAGTTACTTCTTCTCTTCGTTAGGTATTATGTCACATGTAGACATGCTGGTAGTCCAGTGCTGCAGAAAGAAGTCTTCCAGAATTGTACTTGTCACCTCATTCATTTCACCTCATTCATTTCACCTATTTCGTCATCAACGAGATCTTTAGTCATGCGTTTAAGGACTTCCTTTTAGATCAGTACTGTATTAGGTCTTCAGCAATGCTAATACTAGATCAATGCAATGTAGGATTCCTTTGACAACTAGGTATGGTTTAGTGTCCAGGGTCACATGGTGGTGTAGCGTTACGAAACCCTTTACCAGTATAAAGGCGTGTAGGGCGCTTTAGCGCCTAAACGACTGTTCACTGCGGTAAACGTTTTGGAGCTAGAGCATTCCATCGCAATTGGGAAGATGCTTCAGCAGGTGGTCTTGCGAGAAAGCGATGATGAAGAAGAATGCAACCATTCTGCGCCAGTTGTCAAGGAATTGCCTGCACATATAACAGGTAGTGGAGTCTGGAACTTCTTTCGTTTCTCACCATATCTAATTATCACGTTGTTTGTCCATCTCTGCAGGTAAAGACTTAGAGGATGAACTGGAAAGTGGCAAAGGTATTGGTATAAAAGTTAATCCTCGTACACGCAGAGAAACTCTCAAGTGGATGTACAAAAATGTGTTCGGTGTTGGATTATCTATCTTCTTTGTCTTCTCGGCATTCCTGGGTCTGCAGAACCTACAGAGTAGTCTCTCTCCCACAATTGGACTAGCTTCATTGGCCATCCTATATTTATCCTTTGCCCTGTCTGGTTTTATTACTCCTGGATTAATCAAACTAGCAGGAGCGAAGTATATGTTATTGTTTGGGTTTCTCTGCCACCTCGTGTATACCATTGGGTTCTTTTACCTTAGTTGGTACACACTTGTGCTTACTTCAATCATCTTGGGCCTTGCTTCAGGGCCTGTTTGGGCTGGAGCAAGTGCACATCTCGTACATGTAGCCATTGCTAGTGCCCCTACGCTGGAACGAGATCAAGATCATCTCATCAGTGCTTTTGTGGGAGTATTTTTCTTCTTCTTCCAAGGTGCACAGATACCTGGCAACCTTGCTTCTTCTTTAATATTCTTTCCCTACAACAGCAGCAATACATCTTTCACCTCCTCAGTCTACGATTCATGCGAACAAACTGAAGATGTTCAGATTCACACCACGTACCTGTACATCCTAGTTTCAGTCTATTTTGTGTTAATAAGCCTTGGGATCACCAGTCTTTTGATCATGGTCGACCATCTCCCAAGCAAAAGGGAAGATTGTTCAAGTGTTTTGAAGAAGATGAAGCTGTATTTTGGAGACCCTGTTGTTGAGCTTCTCAAAGTAATGAAGGACTGGAGGATGGTCTTGGTGGCTCCTATTGCTATTGTGAATGGAATGGAGCAGTCATTTCTCTTTGGTACATTCACAGGGGTGAGTTTCCACATGGATTTATGTGTGTAATGCAGTTATGTGTGTAATGCAGACATTGTGTTTGACTGCATTGTGTTTGACTGCAATGGCAGCTACTATCCACCATATTGAGAGGTACTGGGGAAATGACCAATCTGACTTACATGGTTAATTTTTGTATTTCTGGCTATCTGGCTATAGAGAGAAGCACCTAACTTCACAGATAATGCAATAGTGTGTGCACTGGGAGTTGATATCATTTAGAGGAAATGTCACTTCACGAAAGAGTGGGTCACACTTACCTTCCTGGTGCTATCACTTAACTTTTAAACCATAATCATAACTTAAAATTATTATTATTATTATTATTACATTGGTACCAGAAGTTTCCAATGATACACTTGATGGAGGCCAATAAATCTGTATAGTGATGATAGCTATGATAGCTACAATCAGTCTGTAAACACTTTGAAGGTTGTGTGACAACCACATTATGACCACCATTTTTGTTATTGATTTTAGATTACCACATAGAGAGGGAAATAGGAAGTCAATAAAGTTTTTTTTATGAGTAAGAATCAGGGGCGAACATTGATGTATAACTTTTGACTGGCACAAATAAGCCAAAATAACATTCATGCTCATAACATACTTATGCAGTGTTACAATCTGACAATCTGTGAAGTGGTTTCAAGCATCTGTGATTTTAGGTGATTAGGGCAGTTTTTAAGGAAGCAAACTTGTCATCACTATAATAGACGTACAAAGATTATGCTCTTGAAACAACCTATCTTCTGGTACCAAAATTAATAGAAAAGTTATGACGGTTACAAACTTTAAAAAAAGAAGAATATTTACCCCACCTGTTAGTGAAGTAACAGACTTTAGACTACCTGAGAGCATCGCTATTGCCAGTATGTTTGCCACATTTAAATATAGCAAATTGAATTTGTTACTATGATACATGTGCTTTGTTTCCTGTCCATTTCAGATTATTTCAGACTGCTTTGGCATCTACCTTGTTGGGTTCTCCATCATCGCTTTCGGTGTGACTAGTGCTCTGTTGAGTATTGCCTATGGCCAGCTGGTAAGACGTATACCACGGTACACGATATTCCTGTTTGGTGGCACCATCAATGTTAGCTTGCTCTTGTTCCTGCTGCTGTGGAGCCCTACGCCAAGCTATGTCGTCATTTTTGTGTTCGTCATTTGCTGGGGAGCAGCAGATGCAGCGTGGAACACCATGACTGCAAGTGAGTGTTTGTTTGGTTATATGTGTATATCATTATGTGTGTTTTGACTTATTGTAAATCAAGTTATACTTAACTCCCTGGTTAGAGGGTTGTGATGTCTAGAGTTATGGTAAGCTGTTTGTGTTTCTGCCTGCACGATATCCAGTAGTAGTACTACATATGACAACCTATTACAACAAGGTTACCTAGCAACATACTAATCAGGCATATTTTCTATGGTAAGAAAGCCTAGATATGTACTTACAGCAACTACTGCTGCTGTTTGTAATCTTCTCACTGGAAAGAGCATAGTGCTGATAGAAGGTATATATAGCTAAGTTATGCTTTGTTAATTCCTGTCGTAGTACAGACATTCTTACCAAGCAAATTAGCTTGACATATCCAGTCAGGATAGCTGCCTAGTATATAGCAGGATAGACAGTAAGCCTTTAAATGTAACTAACTTCCACTTAGCAACTGGAGATCTTGGACAGATTCATACCATATAATGCTTTTTTTTCCTCGAAAAGCTAAAGTTCCTAGGAGTGGTATAGCCAAATTGTTTGTGGAATAATTGCGAAAATTATAAATCAAGGAAAGTTTTGAGAATTGCTGTAACCGAATCTTCTTTAGCTCAGCGATATGTGCATTTCTCTATGTACGAACGCTACTGTCCTTCAACAGGTCTGGAAACTCTCCAGTATAGTAGCATACAGTGGAAGCTTCACAGTGCTCTGCTGATCTTCCTATTTCAGACTTCTTCTCAGCAGAAACTCTTCGATATGTCTCTCTGGTCTTTTTTCTCCTGGTCTGAATTCAACACAGCAGACACCTTCCAGTTTGATGCCTCTGTTGAGGATGATGTCACTGGTGGGCCACTAGGATCTGGAAGCTCTGAGAGTTCCATGCCTCTGTTGAGGATGATGGCACCACTTATGACGGTGGGCCACTAGGATCTGGGAGCTCTGAGAGTTCCATGCCTCTGTTGAGGATGATGGCACCACTTATGACGGTGGGCCACTAGGATCTGGAAGCTCTGAGAGTTCGATGCTGTTAAGGATGATGGCACCACTTATGATGGTGGGCCACTAGGATCTGGGAGTTCGATGCCTCTGTTGAGGATGATGGCACCATTTATGATGGCGAGCCAAAGATCTGGAAGCTCTGAGAGTTCCATGCCTCTGTTGAGGATGATGGCACCACTTATGACGGTGGGCCGCTAGGATCTGGAAGCTCTGAAGTTTTGTCCACAGCACTTAAATAGCGATATAGAGACATGCTTAGCAAGAAGGCAAGAACCTAGCTCGAACTGCATGTGTGCCAGTATCTGGCTTAAACCACTCCCATACTGGACCTATTTGAAGGCACAATTATCGCATCTAGGATAAAGTCCATAAAATCCACGAAAATCTTGAAGTTTAGCTTCTAGAAAAAAGTACTATCCAATAGGTAACTCACACACCTTTGGGCCAGATAATTGCCATTTACAAGCTTTTATCTTTGCAGGAAGAATGAATTTAGTGGGGTAATGTTTAGCGACTGTCACACCTCATGGTGACACGTCACACTTCAGAGCAACTGTCACACCTCATGGTGACATGTCACACTTCAGAGTGACTGTCACACCTCATGGCGACATGTCACACTTCAGAGCGACTGTCACACCTCATGGCGACATGTCACACTTCAGAGCGACTGTCACACCTCATGGTGACATGTCACACTTCAGAGCGACTGTCACACCTCATGGCGACATGTCACACTTCAGAGTGACTGTCACACCTCATGTGTGACATGTCACACTTCACAGCAACATTTCATAAGGTTAACTGTTGTAAAGATGAGACAACTTATTGTGTACTGAAGATGGAAGTCTTGACAACCAGAACTAACTGTACTTTATCTGAGGGAGAAGTATCCACCCTGGTCAAAGAATATCTGTATATATAGTACATAAGCTATGGTCAGCAGGGATGTATTTTGGGGAGGGGAAGGAGGGGGATTGGGTCATTCTTGCCCCCCCCCCCCCCCCCCCCCCCCCCCCTTAAATTTTTGATATTTGAATAGCTTATGATATCAGGTAATTAATGATAGGAATGTCAAACTGAAACTCTTCTTGACTTTCTCTGCCATACATCCACAATTTCTTCAATGTCGCTCTCAGAGAGTACTTCTGGTGCCTCAATCCTAATCAGCTGAGAAAGGCTGCAGTCACTTAGAGAATTATGCAGACAAGTCTTGATCATCTTCATCTGTGGAAGCTTCTCCCCACTGAAGCTGGAATCAGTGAGCCGAATCAGTGAGCCAATGGAGGCCATGCAGATTGGGAAGCATGGCCTTGAGCATATCATTGGAAAGAAGTTCTTTCAGTTGTGATGCAGTAGTATCCATGGTTGCTTGATTAACAACTGGCGAAATGTTTTCCACTCTGTAAGTGTGGCAATGGATATCATGGTCGTCTTCACAGTTTGTACCCCATCCAATGTTTCTGCATCTTTATCTTCTTCGTAGCGAGCAATGAGTTTCTTAACAGATTCGTCTCCATAAGTGGGCAAAGGATAATGAATCTGGTTTTGGAACCTTCTGTTGGTTGAGTATAGACATGCTGATACAACAGCATTGGATGAAGAAAATCTGCTTGTTACGTTGGCCTGGCCTGTTACGTTGGCCTGTAATTTTGCAACAAGTTACCAACAGCATTCTGGAATGAAAGTGTTTTATCAGCGACAACTGTCACTTTTGTAGAAGACTTTCAAGTCGTCAATGTTTTCAAGAAGCTCCACCCTCCAGTCCTCTCCAGGCTAAAATGTATCATCCAACAGTAGCATCAACAAGGGAAGCTATCAACCAAAGGTCAATGCTCTATCTGAAGGGCTTTGCTGAGTTTGGCTACTTGTGGTAGAGTGAAATCAAGCAAGTATATAGTTGCGATGGTAGACAGTTTGCAGGGCACCATGAATTTCAAGCGCTTCTGGCTGGACGTCACGGAGATATTGCCAATAGTGATTACCATTGCAGAATAACTTGCTTTGACTGCTTTGACTCATCCTTCACGTGCTAGCCAGCGTGTGTCAGATGGCTTGATCACTTTCATTTCTGGAAATTCAAGAACACTCAGTACCTCCTTCACACACTCGCTCACTTGGGGAGTTTTGAAAATGCTTCCACAGAGTAGTGAATGTTCTGTAAACATGAGCAATTGCTATTGCCAGCTTGTACACAGGCCAACTGCAGTAAGTGACAGTGGCAGTGCACCCACAGAGTGTGAGGAGTATGATTGTGACAGTGGCAGTGCACCCACAGAGCGTGAGGAGTATGATTCTTGATACCCAGGTCTTTAATCCAGAAAAAAGTTGCGGCTCCATCAAATCTCAATCCAACTATTCTTCCCACTTGCAGAATTTTCTTCTTCAAACATTCTACGAGGCATCAGCATTCTTCAATGGAACTAGCTCCAGAAAGCACCGTACCGGGTACACCATCTTCCTCCCAGCAGCAAAGACACCGACTTCTGCATTGGTTGTGTCTGTGCCCTCATTTGCCATGATGCTGTACATGGGTGCCTTTTGAAGACACTTCAGAATCACCTCCTCCTCCACCCATGTCCCTAATGATTCACCACGGACACTCTTGATGTGTACACAAGATTTGTTGGTTGCAGTTTCTAAGAATTGCCTGAAGTGTTGGCTGCCACGTCATATCCACCACATCAACTAACTTCTCGAATTTGGTAGATTGTGCAACATTTTCTTTCATAAGAAAATGAGTGAGGAGGACTAGTCACTTCATTGCAGCTTTGTCCTGAGCCCCTTGGTGAGCTCCAACATTCTGGAGTAGCTGTGCAACTGTTCCTGTTCTTTAGCTGCCACCAGGGCTTGAGTTGCATGGGATATGGAAGTCACTTCTCACATGAGCTTTCATTCTTTCTTGGCTGCTCTTTTAGCTGCCACCAGAGCTTGAGTTGCATGGGATATGGGAGTCACTTCTCGCGTGAGCTTTCATTCTTTCTTGGCTGTTCTTTAGCAGCCACCAGAGCTTGAGCTGCATGGATATGGGAGTCACTTCTCACATGAGCTTTCATTCTTTCTTGGCTGTTCTTTAGCTGCCACCAGAGCTTGAGCTGCATGGATATGGGAGTCACTTCTCACATGAGCTTTCATTATTTCTTGGCTGTTCTTTAGCTGCCACCAGAGCTTGAGCTGCATGGGATATGGGAGTCACTTCTCACATGAGCTTTCATTCTTTCTTGGCTGTTCTTTAGCTGCCACCAGAGCTTGAGCTGCATGGATATGGGAGTCACTTCTCGCTTGAGCTTTCATTCTTTCTTGGCTGTTCTTTAGCTGCCACCAGAGCTTGAGCTGCATGGGATATGGGAGACACTTCTTGCGTGAGCTTTCATTCTTTCTTGGCTGTTCTTTAGGTGCCACCAGAGCTTGAGCTGCATGGATGTGACACTTCTCACATGAGCTTTCATTCTTTCTTGGCTGCTCTTTTAGCTGCCACCAGAGCCCGAGTTGCATGGGATATGGGAGTCACTTCTCGCGTGAGCTTTCATTCTTTCTTGGCTGCTCTTTTAGCTGCCACCAGAGCTTGAGCTGCATGGGATATGGGAGTCACTTCTCACATGAGCTTTCATTGGCTGTTCTTTAGCTGCCACCAGAGCTCGAGCTGCATGGATATGGGAGTCACTTCTCACATGAGCTTTCATTCTTTCTTGGCTGCTCTTTCAGCTGCCACCAGAGCTTGAGCTGCATGGATATGGGAGTCACTTCTCACATGAGCTTTCATTCTTTCTTGGCTGCTCTTTCAGCTGCCACCAGAGCTTGAGCTGCATGGATATGGGAGTCACTTCTCGCGTGAGCTTTCATTCTTTCTTGGCTGTTCTTTAGCTGCCACCAGAGCTTGAGCTGCATGGAAGTGGCAGTCACTTCTCGCATGAGCTTTCATTCTTTCTTGGCTGTTCTTTAGCTGCCACCAGAGCTTGAGCTGCATGGAGTGGCAGTCACTTCTCACATGAGCTTTCATTCTTTCTTGGCTGCTCTTTAGCTGCCACCAGAGCTTGAGCTGCATGGAAGTGGCAGTCACTTCTCACATGAGCTTTCATTCTTTCTTGGTTGTTCTTTTAGCTGCCACCAGAGCTTGAGTTGCATGGATGTGGCAGTCCTCACATGAGCTTTCATTCTTTCTTGGCTGCTCTTTTAGCTGCCACCAGAGCTCAAGTTGCATGGGATATGGGAGTCACTTCTCGTGTGAGCTTTCATTCTTTCTCGGCTGCTCTTTTAGCTGCCACCAGAGCTTGAGCTGCATGGGATATGGGAGTCACTTCTCGCGTGAGCTTTAATTGTATGGACAGCTTTCTTTCAATTTTTGAATGTTTTTGTGCCCTAAACTACTCCAGTGCGCTGCAGACCAGACATTCATGATGGCTTGCAAACCTTACAAAAGGCACCATCGCTATCCTCGATGCAACTGAAATCCTTCTCACAGCTCTTGGAGTATTTTCTCTTCGTGGATACAGAAGAGCCGTGTGTATTTCACTTGCTGCACGTTTTCTTTGTGAAGGTGGAGGGCTAGGGGTGGGACTAGATGTCTCGTGGGCAGAGTTATCTGTTCCACTATCTTCGCTTGCTATTGGCACGAGAAGAGGCTTGAGAAGTACATACTTGCAAAGTAAGAGCCCGAATATCCATTTTGCAGAGATTAACACGAGGGGAAGTCAACTAGTGAGATTTCTTTTATAGAGACTTGAGGGCACAGACATAATTGACTGAGTTTCTGAGAGAGAGAGGGTGTGGGAAAGAAGGAAGTAAGTGAAAGAGGTGGAAACCTACAAAGGTTAGCACGTGGTCAACCTACAAGAGAGCAATGGTCAGTCAGGTGTGTGTGTGGGA
Organism: Cladorhizidae sp. MBARI D1340-BT2; assembly: GCA_028752905.1. Classification (NCBI taxonomy): domain Eukaryota; kingdom Metazoa; phylum Porifera; class Demospongiae; order Poecilosclerida; family Cladorhizidae; species Cladorhizidae sp. MBARI D1340-BT2. Next base: position 42,581,886 of record JAQNBH010000009.1, on the reverse strand, counting down.
TGGCATATGACTGCAAAATACTGCAACACAGACATGGCCAAATAAGGTCTATAACACGACTTGAGGGAGCAGTTCTTTTTAACAATTTAAGGACCTTATATATTTTAAACTGCTGATTCTGGCTAGTTTTGCATTGTCATTTCCCACCATTACACAAGTAATAGTACTCTTTATATCTGCTGACTGCATTAGCATGCAATTTCAGCAATTTTTTTGCCTGCTACACTTACTATGATGTAAAGACTTCAGCACATTTTAGAAAATATAATTGTAGTTAGTATGGGGTACATCACACTATCTGTGGGTAAACACTTTCACACTCCACACAGGTGCACATCCACTCCCTCCCCCTCACCATGACACCAATGGCCACGTGATAGTCAGGCCCTCCGCCTCCCCTCTTTTTTCCATATCCCAAGTTCGCCCCCCCCCCTGGCAAAATTTCTGTCTACAGCCAAGTATAATACATAGAAGATAAACTCTTAAAGACTAGCTAGTGTGTACTGCATTGGTAGTGATTGTCTGAAACCTGTGTGTGATATGTCTACCCACACCAGTTTTGGATGGCTCTGTTCTTCAGTCTTCATTACACTGCTGTTAACACACTTCACTAAATGACAGCCACTTGCCATCTTGCCCCTCAAATAGGCAGCCTCTGCTTGATGTTTAGTCGGCTAACAATAGTCAAGGAGTATTACTTCAAATGCCACTGTAACCTGGAACAAATTCGTATCAAGCTGGATTTTTTTGTATGGGTAGTTAAAAGTGTCCTTAAAAACATATCAAAAGTCCAGAAAAATCCAAAGATAGTGTTTTTCGCAATTTCAATTTTTTGGAACACCCTTTTTTCAAACAGAAACATGATTTTGTGAATTATATTGGTTCAATTTTTTTATTTATTTTTTTGCTAAAAAATATTCAAAGACATTCCAAATTGGGTCTGTAGAACTGCACATAGTGTGTTGGTGGGGAAGGGAGGGATTAGGGTGGAGTTAAAGGGTATTACATTAAAATGTAATTATTCGTCTTCCTTCTCTTGTTGCTCAGTGTGCTGTTGAGAGATGTTAGTGCAAGTCTGCCCGACACAGATGGTGCATGTGGGGCTACATTTCATTCCTAACCTCCTGCAGCCACAGCTTTCCCCACATCCTGTCTTGCAGCCGCAGGGTATTAACTTTAGCAGCTTATCTGGTGCTGCAGCCTGCTCTGTCATATGTGGCTGTAGAATCCCATTCTCCTTCATCCACACCCACTCAGTAGGTTCCAGTTCCCTTCCCATACACTGTTGACGGTGTGATATGTTCTATATGAGTGCTGCTTCGCTGCCAAGGATGTAGGGGGAAGAGACTCCATTTTGAAACATGCGGATAATCTTGTAGTAGCGAGGGAATCTTTCTCTGTTCAGAGTAGATTCAACGCAGTTGTCGTAAAGCATCAGGAGGAAGTGCTCCCCAGCTTGTTCAATTTCTTTGTGAGTGCTTCCTTACCTAATGAAGACTTGCAATTCTGTAGGCTTCAGTTTCTTGACCAAATTCCAAGCAGTTGTCTTGCCTCTGCTATAGGGTGCAGAAGTAGTGTCACATCCACTAAGAGCATGGATAACCGTGAGGAACTCCCTTTGGGGAGCAGTCAGCTTTCCCTGCATTTCCTGAATGTTGTAGAAAACAACAGGATGAGTATCTACCTGCAAGTATAAATCCCACACAGGCTGACACTTCTCCACTAGCATCACAAGTATGTCAGTATCGTTTCCTACCACTACCACAGGCTGATTGTTCTCCGAAGCTGCTAGAACTGCTGTTGCTACAATGAGATGATCAGCATCTCCTTCAGCCTGCTTTGCGGAAATTCCTTCATCATCAAAATGTTCCTTTAACTGCTGAATTAACCTGGCTTTATTGAAGCTGTTTCCCAAAAATAACTCATGCCTAGTTACAGCCATCATTTCCAAGTCAAAGGAAATGTTTCTTGACGCTGCTTGAACCTGGCGTGTAGAGCTTTTTGTGCAGGTGCTGCTCTCGTACCCATCAAACACCACAAATTACATTTCTCCCAATGCTCCGAATCACATACTGCACATAATTAGAGATAATCTGCTGGTAGGTAGCACGAGAGGGCCACTGAACTTTGTGTAGGAGATATCCACCATCAATAACATAGAGAGGCTCACCCTGCCACGGCATCTCTGATTTCAACTCCCTCCTTTAGTATGGTCCCTAAGACGCTTTTGTGACTGCCCGCATCACTCCTCTTTTAAATAGAGATGCAGGCTCAGGGCAGAGCTCAAACTTAAGAAATTCCTCCAGTTCCTCACTGCTGTTTAGTACACAAGTTATCCTGTTGAAGAGGAGTTGGGGATTGATATCCACCACCTCTCCCCTCACCTGAAATTTATTCTTAGCACTCTTGAAAGTTGTCACTTTATCTTTTCTGTGGAGACTCACAGTAAATTCTTTTCCCGAGATGGCATCAGCTGCTGCTTTCCCGATGCTAAAAGCTTCCTCACAGTTAACAGATGGGTCAGCCACAACTCCATTTTCTAAGCAGACTAAGCCATTTATTTCGTTGTAAGCAAAAAAGCTGTGAGCAGATAACCAATTGGGGAAACTTACAGATGTTCTGCATCGTGTGTCCTTCTGGATGGCCGCATATCCTTGTGCTGGGTTGAGCTCACTGTGTAGACCCCAGAGACCTTCTCCAGATAGTTGCATATTGGTATGAAGCGAGGCAGGGAGTTCACAAAGCGGGAGAGGCTGCTGTCTGTTATGTGCCTTCCACGTGTTAACCTTCCAGCTGATTTAAGGAGCCTCATAAGGTCTTGTATGGTCTGAAGTTCCCACTGAAGAATAGATCTTTTCTCCTGATGGTGAAATAACCCTTGGTGGTATACATCTCATACTCTTCCATAGGCATCTTCTCCTTTAATTCTTCCATCTGTTGCACGTAAATCCTCACACTCTTAGCATATGCTAAATGCCCAGCAGCATGGAAGTAAGGTATCATCCTCCTCAGGAAGAATAGGTGCAAATCAAAATCACCTGCTCTTTCAGCAAAAATGAACATGCGCAGTAGGTAGGTCTGGTACAAGTAGGATTTCCAGAGCTTGAGAGTTCTGCTGTCAGTGGTCTTAACTTCAGTGAGATTGCTGAGCTTATCCACCATATTCCTCACATGTGCTGTATTGTGCACAGCCTTCCCCAAAATTTAGTAAGGACATATTGAAGGAGAGAATTGTTTTAAGTCTCGCTGCTATAAATGTTCATCTTAGGATTATCATAACACATGTATTACTTCCAATATGTGCTGCACTGTCTTCATCTGCTCCTCTATACCCTCTGCTTCAGAAGCATGCTCCAGTATATGCTTCCTTATAGCAGCATAGGTGAGGATGTGAGCTCTGAGTGCTCTAGCATAATCATGTCCAGTCAGCATATGTACTACAGTGTTAGGAGCATACACAGTCTCCCACAGCTCCTCCAACGCCATCATAGCACCCATGAATGACATGACTGTGTGAAAAAACCCTAGCTTGGTGAAAAGAGAATTCAGCTCATCTGGCTTGGCTGCTAGGATCTCAGTTGCCTTCATGTATAGCGGCTGATCAAATGTGACAGGGAAGCACTTCAGATTATTATCTTTACTGCTGCTGTGTGAAGCGGAGTGCAGTGTAGAGAGTGCTGGGATCTGTGGGATTCTCCTCAATAAAAGGCAATATAACAATACGGGACTGCTCATAGTTGCCTCCACAAACTGCACTCTGCATGAAGCCATTGTAGAAGGGTGTTGGGGAGACCTCCCTGCTGAAGGTAACCCTCCAGAGACAGTCCAGTGTCTTAGCCATCCTAAGAGTAGAAGGGGAAGAGTTGGTTAACTGCAGAGGAGAAAACACTTTAAAGGAGAGGGCTGGTTGGGGTGGCTTCTTGTAATCCATAACATTGATGGATCCAAATCTTCCCTGCTCTTCTAAGGATGGAATCTTTGTAGATCTTTTAATCACTTCCTCTTCAGGGCAATTCTTATGAGTAACAACCGCTATACCACCGAGGGAGTGAAATGTTCCATGCCCAGTAGTAGTCCTTATGTTCTTGTCAGCATTATCCCAGGCAACTTGCGTGAAATTCTTGAAGTTGTACGAAGGGTCACCTGCATCTAAGAAGGCTGCATTTAGCTTTTGGATCTCATTATACCCATCTGCGAAGCAGCGTTTGCTCAGGATATCAATTAGTTCCTTGGATGCAAACCTAATATAAAGCACTGAAGGTAAATTCTACACTTGAGTACTGACATTCAGTATAAGGACAATATACATTAAAAACTAACCTGCGATGGATATAGGCTGAAATAGAGAGAAGAAAAGGTGATACAAAAGAGTGTGGTCTCACAGCAGAAATGATAGAGTGTGTTATTGAAGAGCATTTTCGATCGACTGCCTCTTGATCTTTGGATTTAATTATGCTGTGGAGGAGACGGAGTAGCAAATCAGGAACAAAAGAGCTGATGTCATCAGGATTTGAGAATGAGGGGTAGGTGCTGGAGTCATGCACCTTGGTTCTGATAGCATCTCGCAATATAGCCCCAGCCATATCGATGATGTGCTCTTCATTGTCCCTAGGATCAACCTTGTCCTCAGCCCACCTCTCACGGAGTACTTTGTGAGCAAAACACTTAAAACTAACAACGTCAGCTTGCCCATGAGCATCTGCTATGATGATCTGGTCTTTATAATGTTCCTGCAGCTTCCGTTTTAACCACTTTCGGTCGACACCTCCTCCCCCTCCTCCACTAATCCCTTCATGATATCTTGCAGTTCCCCCACGGAGTACTGGGACTCATCAGTCTCCTCTAGGTAGCTGCAGAGCTCCTGAAATGCATGCTGCTTCTTTTTCTCAGGTTTCCTTCCACCAGTTAGCTTCTTGCGATACTTATCAGCAGGACTAGGATCTCCTCTCTCGAAAAGTGCAACCAAGTCACTAACTCTGACATGTACTCATCTCCCCTGTTCAGTGCTGTGCTTTCTATCTTCCTTTTCCACTCAATGCATCACCTCTTTAAACTTCCACTTCTTGTCAATCAGTATCCCCAGTGGAGTGAGGAACTTAGATTGCATCTGACCACACAGCACACAGTCTCCTCTGACATTGAAGTCAGCATCAGTAGAGCGAAGACTAACAGCTGGAGCTTCCAGAGGGTGTGGAGAAAGCCCTGAGGCTTTGCGCTTAACAGCATCAATCCGGTTCTGCTCTGTGTAATATTGCCTGCACTTAATATGAACTTTCAAGGGCAAGGTGGCCATCTCCAGCTCAACATGCAAGCTATCTCCATGTTCCTTACTCGTGTCAATGATCCTCTTGATTCCCTTCTTTACATTTGCTGCCTCACTCCTTCAGCTTCTGTAATTTCACTGCATGGGCAAAGGATGCACTTGAAGAATGGATCAGTCTTTATTATTTGCAACAAGTGAAAATTTTCATTCCGATTGAGCGATGATTCTCAAGTGTGTTGATCAACTGAGTAGCCAATTATACTGGCAAGTATAAAAGTGTAAATTTCTGATTGCTGATTGTAAAGGATGATTCCTATGTGTTGATTAGCCCACATTCTTTGCTCCAGACAGGGCAGGCCCTTCATCATGAGAAAATACACACAACTTACAATCCTTCACTCAGATCAGGAACTGTGTTGGAGAGGCTTTAAAATGAGTTTGGCAACATCCAGAACATGATGTAGTAAGTCACCATAAGGTGTCTAAGATCAAATGTTTTTTGTTTTTTTGGGTACTTGAGCCATTTTTGGGGACCATTTTTGGCATGTAGAGAATGAAATAATTCTTGTAGGAGCTTAAAAGTGCTAAAGAAAGTACTTGGCAGGTGAAAATGTGGGGGTAGGGACAATAATCAAGTTTCTATCACTAATAATTGTGTTCTGCCCTGGGGGAAAATGGGGTGTTCCAAAAAAAATCAAAATTGCGAAAAACACTATCCTTGGATTTTTCTGGACTTTTGATATGCTACTTGCAGTCAAAAATCCAGCTTGATACAAGATACTTCTCTAATGGCACTAGACTACAAGTGCCTGGGACAGCAACATACCTTAAAGCCTGGGACATCAACATACCTTAAAGCCTGGGACATCAACATACCTTAAAGCCTGGGACATCAACATACCTTAAAGCCTGGGACATCAACATACCTTAAAGCCTGGGACATCAACATACCTTAAAGCCTTAATTAAAGACAGGATACTGGTGTGTTGCATTCCAGCTACAATTTCCAATGTCTCTCTGTTGTATGTATGGTCTCAAGAAGTGCATATATATATAATGTTAGTTTGTATTGCATACATCTTATGACGGGTGCATCACCCACCATGAAGCATAGTGTGATACTACATTGCTATCACACGACAGGTGCATCACCCACCATGAAGCATAGTGTGATACTACATTGCTATCACAGACTATAATACGACAAGGTGCATCACCCACCATGAAGCATAGTGTGATACTACATTGCTATCACAGACTATAATACGACAGGTGCATCACCCACCATGAAGCATAGTGTGATACTACATTGCTATCACAGACTATAATACGACGGGTGCATCACCCACCATGAAGCATAGTGTGATACTACATTGCTATCACACGACAGGTGCATCACCCACCATGAAGCATAGTGTGATACTACATTGCTATCACAGACTATAATACGACAAGGTGCATCACCCACCATGAAGCATAGTGTGATACTACATTGCTATCACAGACTATAATACGACAGGTGCATCACCCACCATGAAGCATAGTGTGATACTACATTGCTATCACAGACTATAATACGACAGGTGCATCACCCACCATGAAGCATAGTGTGATACTACATTGCTATCACAGACTATAATACGACAGGTGCATCACCCACCATGAAGCATAGCGTGATACTACATTGCTATCACAGACTATAATACGACAGGTGCATCACCCACCATGAAGCATAATGTGATACTACATTGCTATCACAGACTATAATACGACAGGTGCATCACCCATCATGAAGCATGTGATACTACATTGCTATCACAGACTATAATACGACAGGTGCATCACCCACCATGAAGCATTAATACATACTTGTCCAGCATAGTGTGATACTACATTGCTATCACAGACTATAATACATACTTAGTCGAATCTTAGTAGCTAATAATTAAGGACCTCTGTCACATTAAAAACACCACTTTATATTAGTGTTAAACGAGTTTCCTGCTTGTCTTCACCCGAGACTTGCAGTACAATTTGTTACTTGTAATTCTTGCAATATCACAATCCCTGTACCAACAGAAAGCTGCACACTCCACTCTCACCAGCAACTGCATGGTGGAAGAAATAGGCTAACTACAAACTTTGCATGCATGCTACAACATTGAATTGGAATAGACAAGTGTGTGATAGCTCCTTGAACACCATGACTGTGCAACTAGTGATATTTACTTTCTGTGTGTATTGCAGGTCTTGTTGGGATCCTATTTCCAACCAAGTCAGAGGTAGCATACAGTGTACACAGGATCTGGCTTGCTGTTGGGTTCATCATGGGGTTCATCAGCACACAGATCTTCTATCGTGATATCCGTTACCTCATCATGATGATGTCTGTTGTAATTGCTCTCTTCTCTAACCTCCTGTTGGAGTTCAAGACTCAGCCCATTCAGACGCTGCTGCCCGGCTTTATTTCGTCAAGGTGCTTTGTGTCTTCTTGCAAAAATGAGTCTGCATCTCAGAAGAATTGTAATAAAGCTACACAAACAGTAAAATCTGCTTTATTGAACTGATAAAGTGTTTATGGTTGCATCCTCTTTCATGGGACATTATTTTTAGTTATTTGCATCAGAGAACAATTGTTTTGCAGGCCTATAAACAATCTCTTTGGAAGCAAGCACGGGTAATCTGGAACTACCAAGAAAGGATGGAAGTAAAGAGGACCCCTATCATAGTTTACCCAAGTAGATAAGTGGTTGAAGTTATGCCATACACTATTGGGTGTATATTTTACACACTGTGCTATTTATAAACAGTTGGTGATGTATGAACCTTGGGAGCTCAGGAGGGCTGAGCCCTATAGAATTCCATTGAAATTAGTTGAATTGTTAATGTGGTGTGGGTTTGAGAAATACAACAAGGAATATATGGAATGAAGTGGAATGAAGTGGAATGAATAAGAAGTTCTCAATGAACTATCAGTTGACATAATAACATTAAAATCACCTCCTCAATAATTAACTTCAATTTTTTATTCACTCGACGTTTCCACTAGATGCTCTAGTCTAGTCAGTCTTTAGCATCTGGTCGAAACATCAAGTGAATTAAAAAAAATTGAAGTTGGTTATTGAGAAGGTGATTTTAATTGAATAAGAAGTTGCTGATCAAAAAGTTTACTCTGATTTCTGTGTTCATATAATTATACATAGCCACAATTAGTTTTTCAATTATTCGTGCCATATCATGATCGTAACAGGAATCTAATGACCTCACGAACTTGTAAGAGATTTAATTAAGTCCTGACTTAGTGCATTATTGTTAGTATTATAATCTAGGTGCCCAAATGAAGTAGACGGAGTATTTAAAATCATGAGTCACGTGGAAGTTGTCCTCACACTTCCGCCCACCAAGAAAGTTGTGGAGCTCAAAAGTAGTAGGATACACAATAGGTGTTCCCATCTCTATAATTATAGTACACCCAAAACTATTCACAGGCCACCACATGGACAACCTGCCCTGCCCCTTTCCTCACACCTGGTACTATGGACGCCCAACCGGTATGGTCAGGCACGCCACCCAGCGAGCACCTCAACCCCCCTATTGTCCTGGGGAAATCAGTTCCAGCCTCACAAGAATCAAACGCACCCCACTTGTGGCACATGCACACATGCCATTGCTATGATAGCAGAGAACATGGCCCTGGGGTAATCGCAGGCTCTCCCATATCCTACACGGTAAATTGGTGCTAGTTGACCACCGAGAGCATTCCCAAGACATTGTCCTGTTATAATTGCGTGCCTCACGCCTGACACAGTCGCACTATATCTTCTTAGGCACTAATGGTGGCATGGGCCCTCCATCAACATTGCGCACACACCACTCACGTGCCTATCACTAGTGGCATGGCCCATGACTCCGTTTTTATCTACTGCCCAAATTCTGGACACAAGCGCAAGGTATCCTGGTGACTGCATTCTGCAGCCCGGATCATAGTCCAGTCATAGTCACTGACACCCCACTCTTTGCTGCAGTGGCGTATATACTATGTCTGTTGACCGGATACAGTGGCACAAACATTAGCCCAGCTGTAATAACCCCCCCCCCCCCCCCCCCCCACCCCCACACACACACTCTTTTCCTGGCTGCCTTGGGTGGCACAGATCGTGGCCTAGTTGTAGTCGCATGTGTCCTTAACATGTGCCCTTGTCACGACACAATTGTATGATGCACAGATATCTCTGTGCTCTGACTCATTTAGGGTCGTCATATTTTTTGCACACTCCAAGCATTTACTAGGGACTTGGACATCATTTTGATATCTTGCTGTTGTGCTGTGAGCATATAGTCGGCCAAGTCTCAAACGCTATACCTTTAGTGAACATTTTAAGGGGGTCCACTACCCAAAAAATAATTTTTTTGGTTTTTTTGGTTTATATGATGACAGTACATGCAAGATGCTGCCTTCCAAATTGGAGAAGATTTGGATGCTCCATTCTAGACTTATATTAACTTGAGTACTCCCGATTTGCGAAGAAGATGCTTCACGTTATAGTGAGTTTCAATGGCCGCGGAGACCGACAAGGGAAGCAAACCAGTGATTCTGGTCATCCCCCTAGGAAGCGGCCTATATAGGACAGACCAAACTTCCCATCCCTATTCTTGATTTTTCTAGTATGTACATGTATACCACTTTTGGTGTTTTTTTAATGGTATGGTCAGTTCAACCATCGAAATACTATATATACTAGTCCTTAAAATGCCCGTCCCGAAAAAGTTGCTTTTTGGGCCAAGGACGGTTCTCCCTGCTTCATATTTGGAGTAATCAGACAAAATTATATAGATTCTGTTTCCTCTCAACGAGAGCTACAAGATGACATTCTCTGTTTTTAATTTTAAACAAGTATGATGTCAACAGGTACAAAAAAACAATGAAAATGCTACCAAGAAATTGCAATAGTTTTTAAAATCCATGATCACACTATTTAAAATAAACTCAATGTTATATTGTGTTTCATACTTTGTAATTTCCCCTGTGGTAAGTTGTGAAATCCCAAAGTAAACTAGTCTCCAAATATGACCGTCCTCGTGAAATCTTAAATGTTCACTAAGTCCGGATCAGTTGTAGCTGGGTAGTTGGCACAGCACCAGAAGGTAGGTCTGTGTATAGGTAGCTACACATCATACATGATTTCAAATAAAAATTCTGAAGCAGAGAGAAGTTGTGGTGTTTTTTTTTGTTTTGTTTTTTTGGGTAGTGGACCCCCTTAATGTTTCCCAGGGTTGTTGTTTTTTAGACGATTGGGCTGAGAAAGAAGAGCTCAGATGTAAGATTAGTCTGGAACAATGTGTTTCATTATCAGAGTCGCTGTGTTGCCTGCCCTGGTGCTAGATGATGAGGCTATTCCCTCCATGTAGATCACCGGGGTGTCAATGCCGAACTTATTCTGAAGGAGGACTGTCACGCATCATTTGTTATGATGCACAGCCACCCAGGCTGTCTGGATGTGTACTTACCCAATATTAAAATTTGGTAGAACCCAGTGCTCACTATCCTGATGGGAGAGACAAGGGTCTTCCCCCTCTCTTGCATGGATATGTTTAGGAAGTCGTTCCTGTTTGTGAGGTGCGCTGGTGCACACACACACAACTGGTGACATTTCTATCCTCTTTTTGATTTTTTTTAAATCGTCGATTGAGTTTTCCAACATCTTCCAGGAGTCACTTGGTCTCTGGCAGGAGTTGTTGATATAGTCTTGGACCAAGATGCTCAATGTTCCAATAGTCAGATCATTAATGCTGACAGTAGTGAAGCTATCCTTACTATTTTTCTGGAGTTGAACCTCTGCAGTGCATTAGAAGAGTGTCAGTCTCAACTAAGACCTCTGGAGCAGTTGGTGTGGTCATGCTTGCAAAAGCCCTATACACTATGCTTTGAAAATGTGTCTTAGCATCTCAAATTCCTGATGAAGGCTAGAGCATCTAGTCGAAACGTCGAGAGAATACACTGAATTAGGGGAACACACACTCGATATCTCGCCATGTACATGTACCTATAGTCCATGCTGAAGGGAACCAAACCATGAGTGTATAGAATGTCTTGAAGCTAGCCCTATCCTCCTGAGATAGGAAACCATCCTCCTGGGCTTCTTTCAAACCAAGTGGCTAAAGACGATCTTTATAAGATTCTGACAGTTTTCAGGGAATATGGTACGTCCCAACATTGTAAGTTACCTACTGGACTGGTGAATCCAGGTGTTCCAGCATGTCCCTGAAACCCAGCAGGACCACTTACTCCCACTAACCTTGTAGGTTCAACCAGCCTGGCAGGCCCAATGGGTCTTGCCGGTCCAGTTGGTCCATCAGGCTCCTGCATCCCATCAGGACCACGTTCTCTACCGACACAATCTTACCAACATGAAGAGTGATAAGAAGTTCAAAAGTGAAATAATCACAAGTTGAGCCAAGGGAAATAGATGTGTATCTTATCATTAGCGATGTTAGGACATTCAACTTCATATATAGTCAGATCACTTATCGCCAATTGCTAGCCCCAGAAAATAGCAATTGGTTAAAGCTATGAGACGTAAGTCACTGTCTATATTTTTATCCCACAAACTGCTTTTTGCTAGTATACTAACTGCTACTGCTTGCAATCTTCATTGATTTACCTCACATGTACAAAGTACTGAACATAATTGTGCTATTGATTTTAGAGTGACTATATTTTACCCCAAGAACGTTAATAATCATGCTATGACATCATCAAGTAATGAGCAGTTTTTTTATGCCACTGTAATGCTGGGATTGTGATAGATTAACCTGATCTGACTTAAACACTAAGACAAAGTGTACTTTGTTTGTGATGTCTTTGTGATAATGTAATGTGACTAGAATTGGCTCAATGTTATGCATCATTGTGATACATCATACTTTACCTAAACCTTTATCCCTTGCCAATACATAGGCAATAGTTGTTCCTGATCCCAAGCCAGTTCCATTAGAACATTGACTCTTTTTTTAATCCTCATTGAGACGTGTATGTATATCAGGCCAGAGTATGCTAGTATACTCCCGATGTTGGATTGATGCACTTATTATTTTAAATGGCGGACACCAACTCATCCCACCCACAAAAATAACAAAGAAAAAACACCAAAGCCCCTGCCTCAGCTGAAACTTACACCTGCAGCTTCTTAGCAGCCTAAATTGTCTTTTAGCCAACAGATCCAAGCATTTGAATCCTCCATAAGGTAGTAAATAGGCAGCGACGCCCCCTAAACAAATAATAATGTTGACATTCATTTTCAACTGTCTATGTTTGTTTCTATCTCTGGTTTATAACTTGCAAACATATAGGTCCATTCATATGCCTGAAGACTCTAAGTGCGCCAGTACCCTGTAGTGACTATATACTACTATGTTTCATGGTTGGAGAATGCAAGCTTCTTTTCAATGAGGCAATCAAGCTAGCTCTCGTGTTTGGGTATAATCGTCATTTTCAAAAGTGTAATTCAAGAAACCAAGTATGCATGAGTTCCACAAAAAGAGCTGAGGATTTTAATTGCAACATGCGCACCGTCTCTTCCCCTCTTCCAGGGCTTTACTACTGTGTCTGGAAGTCCATCTGCCAAGAAGACCAACACGGGCACTTATGTTTACCAGAAACCACTCAACCCCTTCATATTTATTTTTGAGGAACATGGTACTCCAGGATTTTCTTTTCTATAGCAGTGTGTAGTGTTTGTTTGTTTTTGTTTGCCTCTCAATTAAGTAGGATGCAGCAATGTGGGAACGAGGTATGCTGTACTTCTTATCACAAAGCATGCCTGTTCCTGCAAAACAACCTGGGCTATCAGACAGTGCTATAGAGCTTTAAGTCGAAAAGATGTGGAAGATTTCAACAACGCCATCTGTGAAGTTTGTTGCCCTGACACTACAAATTAGGGTATTTCTTCGAGAGCTCACTGCATGGCCTTCTTTTTGGATTTCTTTTGGCAAGTTGTAGAGTTCAGAGCACAATATGAGAGTTTGCACTAGAAGAAGAAGGACACTGATTTAGATATTTGGACAACTCTCTGGCGATACAAAAACATTGCCAGGATTGGGGCCTCAACAAGTTCTTTGTGGTGGTTGTGTCATCAAGGGCACCTAGTTGGTGGGACAATATATAGCCTGGATGTGGTTGTGGTCTAGAGGACTACAACCAATGTGGCCAAGACTCTCCTTTTTCTTCTGGCTTGTGTAGTGCGCTCTGTTCCCCAAGGTGGTTGAGAGTTTTCGCTGGGGATTTTGGCCCCACTATGTCTCGATCTTGTCTTTGAAGAACTTTTTTATCTTTGTTCTTGTTGACGAAATACAGGATTCAAGGAGCTCTGCAGAATGTGACCTAGGTGTACTGTATGGTGGATAGTAGCTGCCATTGCAGTCAAACACAATGTCTGCATTACACACATGAATCCCTGTGGAAACTCACCCCTGTCAATGTACCAAAGAGAAATGACTGCTCCATTCCATTGACAATAGCAATAGGACACCAACACCATCATACAGTCCTTCATTACTTTGAGAAGCTCAGCAACAGGATCTCCAAAGTACAGCTTCATCTTCTTCAAAACGCTTGGAACAATATTCCCTTTTGCTTGGGAGATGGTCGACCATGATCAAAAGACTGGTGATCCCAAGGCTTATTAACACAAAATAGACTGAAACCAGAATATACAGGTATGTAGTGTGAATCTGAACATCTTCAGTTTGTTCGCATGAGTCGTAGACTGAGGAGTTGAAAGATGTATTGCTGCTGTTGTAGGGAAAGAATATTAAGGAAGAACCAGGTATCTGTGCCCATCTGAAGAAGAAGAAAAATATCCCCATGAAAGTACTGATGAGATGATCTTTGATCTCGTTCCAGCGTAGGTGCACTAGCAATGGCTACATGTACGAGATGTGCACTTCCTGTGGCCCAAATAGGCCCCGAGGCAAAACCCAAGATGATTGAAGTAAGCACAAGTGTGTATCAACTATGGTAAAAGAACCCAATGGTATATATTAGGTGGCAAAGAAAACAAGCCAATAGTATGTACTTTGTTCCTATTAAGTTGATCAATCCGGGAGTAATGAAACCAGACAGCGAAGAATACATATAGGATGGCCAATGCCACTAGTTCAATTGTGGGAGACAGACTGCTCTGAAGGTTCTGCAGACCCAGGAATGCTGAGAAGAATAAAGAAGAAGGATAATCCAACACCAATCACATTTTTGTACATCCACTTGCGACGTTTACCAGAGGTAGCAATACCTTTGCCACTTTCCTGTTCATTATCTCTGCCCACGAGGGTTGACAATACAGGCAAAGCACTGGGGATGATCTCAATAGTTACGAAGGCAGTCTCAGACTCAACTAACTGTCCAGTTATGTGTGCCAGCGACTCCTTCATACGATGCGCAGAATGGGAGGCATAGAAATTAGGATTGTACTCTTCATCATTATTGTATTCTTGAATTCTCAGTTGCTGAATCATTTCTTCTTCCGAATTGATCCAGCATGCAAGCAGGCCCAAGTAGAATCTTCTCGCGAGCCAGACCCAAATTGGTGTAAACTGTTGCAGGAATAACTATGCCCTGCTCCCCAGACTGATAACCTAATACAGTGCTCCAGTGGCAGCAACCCGCTACCAGTACAATCTGCACCAGAAGTGCCACCATCCACCTGTTGATAAAGACCAGCACCATGAAGACAGATGTATCTTACGCTGTTCTAGAGACAGAGTCAGTATCCATTCATCAAATGCTTCTTGGGGTTCAATATATTCATCTTGCTCTTCTGCATCTCCATCAGGATCCTCCTCTAAGTCTCTGTCTTCATGAGCTTTTATTATTATTATTATTAATGCTTTACAGTGAATATTTGAACAGCAAAGTGAAACAAATAGCTCAAGGATGACACGAATAAATATAGACAAACATAAACACTGAAGGTCAATCAGTCCAGAACTGATTGCCATGTTTTGATTAAAAAGAATAAACTAATAACAAAATGCATATAATATATTGTAGAGAACAAAAGAACAATCAACTACGAAAACAAAGGTGGATGTTGATTTTGATAACACTTGGCATAAACTTCATCAAGTTAGATTTAATTACATGTAGTGGTTTCTCTAAGTCTACGGAGGTAATGAGTTCCACAATCTGGGTAGCCGCTTGAAGTACGAGTTTGATGAGGTTCTGTTTGCAGCACGGCTGTGGCACATCCTTAAGTTGGATCCTGATCTGGTCGCATTACTGCTAAAGGAGATGTATTCTTTTATGTTAAAGTGATAAGATGGAGAGTTTAGTGATCGGATGCAGAAAAGTAGATCACTGATTTCGAACTGATACATCAAAGGCAGAATGTTTAGATATACCAGTCTCGATTTATAGTCCATTGAATAGTCCTTTAAAATAAACTTTGTTGACCTTCTTTGTATCCTTTCCACCTTGACAATGTCTTTAATCATAAGAGGCCTCCACAGTTTGGAGCAGTATGTGAGCTGGGAAAGCACTAGGGATATATACAAGAGTTTCTTTTAGAAATTTCGTCTGTATTTCCAAAATTCCGACGCAGTAGACCGATGATCTTGTAAGCTCTTAAAGCTAGTGTGTCATGGTGTGAGCTCCAAGATAAGTCTGGAGACATAACTATTCCCAAGTCTCTGTGTTGACATCCTTCCTCTATAGGGAGACCGTTGATGTAGTACGTAGAATTGAACTGAGGGACACTTCTGCAGAACCTTAGGGAACACTTCGATACTTTAAATTTGAGCTTCCACTCTTGGCTCCATTCACAAAGGAAATCAAGGTCTTTCTGAAGGTTTAAAGAATCCCTTTGTTCAGTAATAGCTTTGGAACACTTGATATATATCATCGGCAAATAGAAGCATTTGTGAGTTCAGGGGGGTGACCGTGATGTCATTGAGATATATAAGGAACATTAGTGGCCCCAGAATACTCCCCTGTGGGACTCCTGAGACAACTGGCAGCAACATGGAGTGACAAGAACCTATGCTGACACATTGTTACCTGCTCTGCAAATATCCCCTAAACCAATGCCACAAATCATTTGACACACCTACTGATCTAAGCTTTAACAATAATTCATTGTGGGGGACGCTGTCAAAAGCCTTTGCAAAATCAAGATATATGATATCACACTGGGAGCTGGAACAGATATTTTCATAAATTTTGTTAACAAAGACCAGGAGCTGTTGTACAGTTGAGCGTTTTCTTAGGTAGACTCTGACAAGAAATTCAATGACATTGTATATGGAATTGGGGAGTGTGCAAACCATAAAACAAGAGTTGAAAGACAAAATGAGGACTTGGAAATAGTGATCTCTATCTTATCATCTATGGATTACACAATCAATCCTCGTTCTGTCAGAGATCTCTTTAGACTTGGGAAGTATGTGAAGGATCAGAAAAGACCACGACCTATCTTGGTCAAGTTTGTTTGTTTAGCTGATGCAAATATAGCTTCTCTGCCTTTGCCTTGCTGTTCTTGTTCCTTTGAGCGCTTTGCTATTCTCAAGCGCTCAGCTTTGGTATCAATTCTCTGCTTCTTTTCAGGACGATCGCTCATTGTTTGCCAAAATGTTAACTCGCACGCGCGATAAAAATCCGCACGCTTTTCTTATTCAGCAGCTTATCGAATCTGTCTAAATAATATTAAAATTATTGGCTTGCCACTTAATTAGACTGTGGGCGGGGCCTGCAACAGTTTTCACACCTATTCAGTGCTAGCTCGCGACTACTTGGGCCTGCTGGCTGCTGGGTCACAATTCGGAAGAAGAAATGATCCAGCAACTGAGAATTCAAGAATACAATAATGAAGAAGAGTACAATCCTAATTTCTATGCCTCCCATTCTGCGCATCGTATGAAGGAGTCGCTGGCACACATCACTGGACGGTTAGTTGAGTCTGAGACTGCCTTCGTAACTATTGAGCTCATCCCCAGTGCTTTGCCTGTATTGTCAACCCTCGTGGGCAGAGATAATGAACAGGAAAGGGACAAAGGTGGAACTCGCAAGTGGATGTACAAAAATGTGATTGGTGTTGGATTATCCTTCTTCTTTATCTTCTCAGCATTCCTGGGTCTGCAGAACCTTCAGAGCAGTCTGTCTCCCACAATTGGACTAGTGGCATTGGCCATCCTATATGTATTCTTTGTTCTGTCTGGTTTCATTACTCCCGGATTGATCAACTTGATAGGAACAAAGTACATACTATTGGCTTGTTTTCTTTGCCACCTCATATATACCATTGGCTTCTTTTATCTTAGTTGGTACACACTTGTGCTTACTTCAATCATCTTGGGTTTTGCCTCGGGGCCTATTTGGGCCGCAGGAAGTGCACATCTCGTACATGTAGCCATTGCTAGTGCACCTACGCTGGAACGAGATCAAGATCATCTCATCAGTACTTTCATGGGGATATTTTTCTTCTTCTTCCAAGGTGCACAGATACCTGGCAACCTTGCTTCTTCTTTAATATTCTTTCCCTACAGCAGCAGCAATGCATCTTTCAACTCCTCAGTCTACGATTCATGCGAACAAACTGAAGATGTTCAGATTCAAACTACATACCTGTACATCCTGGTTTCAGTCTATTTTGTGTTAATAAGCCTTGGGATCACCAGTCTTTTGATTATGGTCGACCATCTCCCAAGCAAAAGGGAAGATTGTTCAAGTGTTTTGAAGAAAATGAAGCTGTACTTTAGAGACCCTGTTGTTGAGCTTCTCAAAGTAATGAAGGACTGGAGGATGGTCTTGGTGGCTCCTATTGCTATTGTGAATGGAATGGAGCAGTCATTTCTCTTTGGTACATTCACAGGGGTGAGTTTCCACATGGATTTATGTGTGTAATGCAGACATTGTGTTTGACTGCAATGGCAGCTAGCCTACTATCCACCATATTGAGAGGCTGTGGGAATGAATATTACACAGAGAAGTCCCAGCCTCACAAAGGAGCAATGCTTGGATCCAATAATGCGAGCACTGAGAGTTAATATTGAGTGTGCCACTTGGGGAAGAGAGTGGCCTCCCTAGTGCTATTAGTGAAGTGAGAGTATGGCTTTTTTTGCCAATATGTTTGTAGCGTGCCTCTTTACATTTGTTAATATATAAACACTATTGATGTTGTTGCTGTGTTGTCTTCCCTTTCAGATTATTTCAGACTGCTTTGGTATCCATCTTGTTGGGTTCTCCATCATCATCTTCGGTGTGACTAGTGCTGTGTTGAGTATTTCCTATGGCAAGCTAGTAAGATGTATCCCACGCTACATGATGTTCATATTTGGTGGCACTGTCAATGTTAGCTTGCTCTTGTTCCTACTGCTGTGGAGCCCTACGCCAAGCTATGTCGCCATATTTGTGTTTGTCATTTTCTGGGGAGCAGCAGATGCAGTGTGGAACACCATGACTGCAAGTGAGTGTTTGTTTGGTGTGTGTATTTTTGTTGATACGTTCATTTCAATGATTACTTACAGGGACAGCTCTGACACCTCCAGCACATTATTAATGTATGGGTGTGGTTGGCATTAGGAGATGCATGCACATTTCATGCCAGCTATGAACTGTACCAGTGAACGATCTTTTTGTGCATTGAAATCGTATTTGCATCCCACTATGTCACAAGAAAGACTGATCAACTTCATGTTCACAAAGATCTCACAGATAAACTAACCGTATTTTCTCCATTAGAACGCTAACTCGAATAAAACTCTGATTAGAAACACGAAGCTGTCTATGAAGAACATGAAACTAGACGAAAGATATGTTTGACGAAGCTAGAATAGAGGACGATGGCTAGAGCACTGCAAAGTATGAAAGCTTTCATTACAATCACCTTCTCAATAATCAACTTGAAATTCTATTTTCTCGACGTTTCGACTAGATGCCTAGCCTTCATCAGGAATCATCTTCTCCACATGGTCACATGATCATTGTTGATGTCATCATCCGCTAGAGGCAGCTTCTTTCAGGAAATAGTTCAGGATAACTAACCAATCAGAGTCTTTGCCATGTTTATTACCTAGTTTGTTGAAGGTCTTTGTTATTAACTGTTGTCACAGAGTAAATTCTTAGAAAACGACTTCTTTGCAGCCAAATAGTGCAGCTGCAACTCAGCTAGAGTCAACATTGCATGCTCATGAATTTGTTTATTGTCCGATGGTCTTGCATTGATTAGGTGTTCTACTGTAGAGGATAGTGCGTTACACATTTGATCATTGGATCAGCAAGGATATAAAGTAGCTTTCAATGAATAGCAATGCATGGACAAGTGACACATGTGTGTGCGCACATGCGTTAGGTAAGGGGACGACAAACGGGTAAGGGGTCGAAAAACGGGTAAGGGGTCGTACGTAATAATGTTAATACGCATAGATGTTTGTATATACTTCACTACCTCCCCCCAAGTAGGCTGGAGGGCTACTGATTTAGGATTGTTAGTACCCGTACCGGTCCACCGGTTTCGGTCCTCGTAGGCTGCGGCGGGGTAGTGGTGGGGTTGGTGGTAGTTTGGACTGGGCCACGGGAGGGGTATTCTTTGGTGTGGGCAGGAGTCGGCTCCTTAATGGCAGCTTGATCTGTGGGAGGCGCGATGCTCGGGATGGTGTCTTGGCCACGGACGCATATGTTTTCGGCGTTGTCGTTAGTGGGCTGGGTGTCGCTGACTGGGGAGGGATCTTGATCTGTGCAGGAGCCGTGTGGATGTCCGGGCGTCGTGGTGATGGAGCTGGGTTGTTGGGGGGTGCCGGTGTGGGCTGGGAGCTCTGGTTCACGGTCGGTGCCGGTGTGGGTGGTCTGTTGGGCGGGGGGGTTGGTGTGGTCGTCGGTGGAGCTGGGGTGATCGTGGCTGGTGGCGTATATGCAGGTTGGGGCGTGATGGTGTGGGGTTTTGGGGATGTCAGGAATGGGTCGTACTTCCAAAGGAAACGACGATTCTGTGTGGTCAGCCGCCCAGAGCCATCCGTTCGCACCGAGTACTGGTGGTACTGTAGTACCTCTACCACCGTGCCAGATTTATCCCACTTCGTCGGGTGGCGGCCAGTCTGATTTTGTATCATGACCGCGTCGCCGCAACGAAGTGGAGAAAGGCCTTGGGAATGCTCGTCCCATCTGGTACGGCCAGTGACTCTGCGCTTGGAGAGGGCGCACTCCCGGAGGTCCAGGCGGTCTGACCAGTCCTGATGTGGGCGGTACTTGCTGGGGATGCCAGGTATGAGGTCTTTGGTGGATCTTCCAAACAGGCAATTCGCAGGGGACATGCCTGTTTCGGGGTTGGGGCCATTGCGATACTGCAGTAACGTGCGGTGGAACTTGTCGGAGAGTTCTCCACCGATGCCAGTGTTGCCAGATATCAAGCGCTTCATGGTTTTCACCGCGATCTCCGCGCGGCAGTTGCTGTGTGGGTTGTATGCGGTGGAGATGCGGTGGTGTACGCTCCAGGACAGGAGGAAGTCTCGGGTGGAGTGGGCAGCAAACTCGGAGCCGCCGTCAGAAGTTAGGCTGTCGGGGATGCCGTATGTGGAGAAGGTTTCGCGTAAGGTGCGGATGAGTCCATCGGCCCCATTCTTGGATGTGGTGACAATTGGCCAGTTGGAGTACCGGTCGACCAGCACAAGATACGCCAATCCTCCGTGGTGGAAAAAGTCGGCGCATATGTGCTGGAAGGGGTACTCCGGGTCAGCTGGCGTCGTGGATGGCATGGCTGGCTGTGACGGCACGTTGCCGTTACAGATGGCGCACTGGGTTCTGGTGAGTCCGATATCCTTGGTCATGCCGGGCCAGAAAATGGATGCTTGGGCCCGGGCGGTCATCCCGCTGGTGCCTTGATGTGCGGCGTGGAGTGCTTGGAGGCAGGTGGGGCGAAGGGCAGTGGGGATCACTATCCTTTCGCCTTGGCATATGACGCCGTCCACGGTGGAGAGGGAGTCGAGGTAGGGGTGGTATTCTCGGATGGCTGCTGGCATGTGGTGTCTGGCCTCTAGTGGTCCCCCCTCGATCAAGTCTGAGAGTTGCTGGAGGCTGGCGTCGGCCGCTGTGGCGACCTGGATGTCCTCCCAGGTGATCAGGGCGTCACGGATGGCCGCAGTTAGTGCTCTGGCCAGTCCTTCGGGGTCATTGGCAATGCAGGCGATCCTGTTTGTTGGAATGCACATGTTGATGGTTGTGTGAGTGTCGTCCTGTAGGTGGAGTCGGATGGGTGAACGATCGCCGGATGGGTGGCGGGATAGGGCGTCGCTGGTGTGATTGCGGACTCCGGGGATGTATACCATCCGGAATCTGAATTGGAGTGTCTTCTCCTTCAGATTCCGGAGGCGGGTGTTGTGGATGTCCTCGAGCGAGCGATCTCCAAATACTTTGAGCAGTGGCTTGTGGTCCACTGCGATCTGGAGGTCACTGCACCCGAGGACAAAGTGGCGGGCTTTCTCTAGGGCATCCACGACGGCGAGGGCCTCCCCCTCGATGGGGGCGTAGCGTGACTCGGCAGAGTGGGTAAAACGAGACCCGACAAGGACGACCTTCCATCCCTCCTGGCAA
Organism: Cladorhizidae sp. MBARI D1340-BT2; assembly: GCA_028752905.1. Classification (NCBI taxonomy): domain Eukaryota; kingdom Metazoa; phylum Porifera; class Demospongiae; order Poecilosclerida; family Cladorhizidae; species Cladorhizidae sp. MBARI D1340-BT2. Next base: position 42,560,047 of record JAQNBH010000009.1, on the reverse strand, counting down.
CAGAGGATTTCCCGGGAAGGGCACTGGCAATGTTTTTGGAACAGCCAGAACCCTATCCCGTCCTTGCTCCAGTCTGTCGCCAGGCAGGTGGGTCAGTCCTTGTCGTATATCCGTACGCCTTCGATGCGTCGGCAGATGTCCAGCTTCGACGCGTCGAAGGCTTGCTGTAGGCTCTCCGTCCAGGTGAATGGTTGTGACGGGCTGAGGAGGTCTCTGAAGGGTTGCATCACCGGGGCCATGGAGAAGGCATACGCGACCTGGTTCACGAGTCCAGGCGCGTACGTCTGTTATGCCGAGTGGTTGTGGGAAGTCTCTGATGGCGGCGAGGTACTTCTTGCTGGGTCGGACGTCTGTCAGGGTGATATCGAACCCGGCAAACTCCACTTCATCCTGTGCGAAGCGGAATTTGCGCGGGTTCAAGGTGATGCCGTTCCGTGAGCAGAGGTCGAGCCATTGGGTGGCCTGATGGTATGCTGTTTCCAGATCTGGGGACCATAGCAGGGCGTCATCGATGCACTTTTGTTTTGCAAGTGACATGCGAGACAATGGCATCATAACGTGCCGTGTATGCATCCCCAGATGCGATGTACCCCTGTGGGGAGGAACGGTAGCGATACCTGCCCCAAGGGGTGATAAAGGTGGTGTAGTGGCGGTCCGACTCTTGTCAGGGCGACAGAGTGGTAGCCGTTCCAGGCATCGAAGATTGTCTTTTTGGTGTTACCTGGAACGGCCCGCGCCTGGTGGAAGGGTGACTGGCAGTGATGGGTCTCCCTGGTGGCGTGCTGGTTCAGTTGCTGGAAGTTGATGGTCCTCCTCAGGGACCCGTTCTTCTTGGTGCAGATGACCATTCTATGGCACCACGTGTCTCAAGGGGACCTGTTCCAGCACGCCGAGGCGAACGTCCCTGTCCAGGCCTGCCTTTACCTCATCTTGCCAGTTGATGGGGATGCTGATGGGCGTGTGGCAAGGTTTGGGAATGGCGGCAGGGTCGATACTGAGGGACAGGGGTGGTCCGGCCATCATTGGCAGGGGCTGGTGCTCGCACACATTGAACGCACTTGCTGCGTATGTCTGCAGCAAGTGGCGTTCAAGCAGCCCCCGATTGGCCTCTTGTCGGCCGGGTATGGTAAGCTGGTAGGTCTGGGTGGTGGAGCGGCTCTCTTGGGGCACGAGCAGGGGCGGGCAGGTGTGGGTGCCGGGTTTTGCTGGGGTATGCTTATGGGGATGCTCGCTGGGGCATTCACTGGTTGAGGTTGGGGGATGCTCACTGGTGTGTGTCACACTCACTGGTACACTCACTGGTTGAGATGGGGGTGGGTTTCCGTGGGTCATCCGTACTGGGTCCCTGGTCTGGCCGCATTCCGTGGAGGGTGGTGGTGGGCTTGGTTGGGGTCCGGGGCGGGGTGTGTATGCAGTGTACATTTTATTTTTTTTAAATTAAATGAACGCATAAATCCCCCGGTAGTGGATATCAACGGCGTGTATCGAGACTGTTTTTAAGCAGAGCAGCCGCAACTATGTATGTGTCATTTGCTCTCTTCCTCTAGCTAGGAACATTGTGACCATTAGGCATTGCCGATAGTTGCGCCCTGAGATGGTCTTCGTCACTGTCAACACCGTGACCCAGTGGAGGTTGTGAAAACCCATTGTAAATCTGTTGGATCTGTGTAACAGTCTGTCCAGTGTATCTCACAGGCCACTTGAACAGACTACAGAATAACTGCTCTGGGATGATAGGACTTGGAGCAGTCATCATTTTTTGTGCCGATAGCAACATCGCTGGATCGTCCTCTGGTGACAAATTCAAGTTGGCATTTACAAATTGGTTCACAATTTGAAAAATTTGCATCGAATCTGCCCTCGACCACAATTGCTTCATTGTTCTCGAAAACACATCGGTACCACACAAGTAACCAAATTGAGTCACAATAGGAATACTGCTATACACATTTGATGTACCCGCATTACAGGTCTGATGTATATATGCCAATAACTGATTGCGTGTGCAGCTTGTCAGTATTTTTACAGTACTGAAATTTACTGTCATATACATCCATACGGCCAAAAATAAACCCTCCTTATTGGTAAAACACAGCCAATAACAGCACATGGTGTAGATGAGAATGGTGAACCATTGTTGGTTAATATATATGATGATGAGATGTTTTTTCTCGACTTTCAGTATGATCCTGGATTCATTCTTGATGACATAGATCCGGATGCGTACATATGCCAAATACTTTTCGATCTTCACATCAAGCCACGAAGAATTCAAATAGTTGGGGGGAAAATCATCGATGCCTTTTTTCCAAAATTGCGCAATGAATATACTCAGTTGCATAGGATTTTTTTCTTCAATCACTTGGATCTTCAAAAAATGCAACAGTATGGGAATAGTTGCGGATTGATAATGCATTCTAACGAATTGACAGCCAGAGATTCTTATCAGATACTCACACGCAACTCGTCCTTTTCTTTCAGCACATGGATGGTGATAGACGAATATAGTGTAAATCTGCCTAACACTAGCCGGTTCCAATACGAATTGAATGTCGAAAGCAGATGTTGTAGAGAATTAAAAAAATAACAGTGGAGATGCTACAATAGAAAAAATCCTTTCTTCAAATCCATCGGTTACCATGTCATGGGATTTAGAAATATACAATGCTGTCGATGGAAATCTTCCTACAAAGGAACGACTAGATTGTTTCATCACTCACTGTTCTATGGTTTTTAACCGCATGTCCCCTCCGCGTGTAATGTTTAAAATAGTCATAGGATTGTCAGCATTCGATACATCTTACGATGACTATGCATACACACCCACACACAGTTTGTTGTGACTACAACAGTATCATCACAATATGACTGACACTCGTTCGAGTTCAAGCCAGCCACTCAAGAGAACAAATTCCACGCATCGAATGTCACAGTACATGGACCAACCTTTACAATGATGCAAAAAGTCTTTGGCGCCTTGTACACCTTTAACATGTTACCATGAAACACTATCCATTCTTCTTTGTCGTCGTGTAGTGCTGGTATTCCAAGGGTTGTTATGCGGAGTGTGTGAAAGGCGGCAATCCTGACTTGTGTTTGCACAATCGACATGTCAATTGTCATATATTCTCGGTCTTCATCAGATTTGAAAAATTCTGTATACAATCTGGCATGTTTTGCACACAAAACATAACAATCCGGAGAATACCCGTGCATTTTTCCTTTGATGTGAATCGTACCAGTGTATATGTGATGAGTACCGGGTTCAACGCTTATTGCTTGTTATAATTTTCCCGCACGGGCCCATATGACATTGGTCAGACATCCTTCACACCTAGCTTGTAGCACTGTTGTGTGAAAGGTAATGTATGGGTTTGGGCGGCGTTGCAGCTTCTTGTATGAGCTGGCAACGGCTGATGTGTCCTCGTCTTCGTAGTGGGAGATGGCGCTGGAGGAGGTCGGGGTTGAGATGGACAGGGCCGAACGCTTTCCTGCAGCCCGCACCTCGATGAATTTGATGGTGTCCTCCACCGAGAGGTCCTGGTCCGGATGCTTAAGGAGATCCTCTTGGATCTCCGCATCCGCCAGGCCTATGCAGAGCTGGTCGGCCACTCGCTCCTCCCCCTGGTTTGTCATGCCGTCGCAGTTTGGGCACTTCTTAAGGAACCGGCAGACTTCGGCCTGTCCTCTGAGGCGTGCTGCGAAGGCGCGGATGGGCTCTGTACGGTCCTGGGTCATTCGGGAGAGGGCTACCCTGGCCACCTTCGGGTTTTCTGATCTGACAGCTAGGGACTTGATGGCAGCGAGGAGTGCTTCCTCCGTCGATCCTTCGATGGGTAAAGGTTTGATCGAGTTTCTCGTGACGTCACGTCTCAGTTTCGTGTCGCAACACTGCACTGGTATGTCCGCGCCAGATAGCTGGACGGCCTGAACATACGACCTCCAGCGTTGGAGGAAGTACATCCAGGCCTCTGTCGTCCCACCAGAGGAGACTTCCGGTCTTTTAACCGGGGCGGGTTTGGCTCTGGTGTTTCGGTGGATCAGGGCGTGGGTTGATAGGAGCACCGGGGCAATGGCAGGGTCAGTGCCTTCGGCGATGGTATACTCGCATCCTGGGAATGGACAGTGGATGGCCATGAGGTGGGTGGGTGCCAAATGGAGTATCACCCAGGAGTCTCCGATCGGTATGCAGATTCTTTGTAGGTGATCGCAGGAAGACTACCAGATGCTATTCGGTCACTTGTCCATGCATAGAGGATAGTGCGTTACACATTTGATCATTGGATCAGCAAGGATATAAAGTAGCTTTCAATGAATAGCAATGCATGGACAAGTGACAGATGTGTGTGTGCGCATGCGTTAGGTAAGGGGACAACCAACGGGTAAGGGGTCGTACGTAATAATGTTAATACGCATAGATGTTTGTATATACTTCACTATACTGAAATCAAGAAACAGATTAATTGTGCAATGCATTGGATAATTTGGAGTCTTCTGGTAGTAAAAGTATTCCAATATATGCAAGTTAAGTGCATGGAAAAGTTATTACATTTAAAAAAATCAGTCCTTGAAAAATAAATTTCACAGTTTTAGCAGTTTTGTGGTCTGCTAGTTTACTACCTTCACGAAGGACTAGAGGCACACTGAGAGTGTGTTTCCACCTAAAATTGTCTGATTATGGTTTGCAAGTTATTGCCACATTACTCACTGCAGTTTTGGAGGTTCTGTTCTTCAGGTCTTTGTTTTCTATTACTTTCCATACTTTACTGGACCCAACCATTCAAATATGCTGCCACTCCTTGCCAGTCAGCCTCTCAGATAGGCACATATAAGTCGGTTAACAATGCATCATTCCTGAAAATTAGTGTTGTAAGGACTGATATGTTGCATTCCAGCTGTCATTTCCAATCCCTCTCTATTTTCTATTTGTATTAAAGGTCTCAAGAAGTGCAGTATTATTATATACTAGCACTTGTGGCAGGCTAATTCACACTCTACACATATAAACCTGCCATAGGTGTTCCTAACACGAGTGCCATTGAGGACAAAGAAACAAGACAGACAGAAAGGGCCAAGTGAAACACAATGTATCTTCCCAAGTTTGGCCGTTAGGTTGTGTAAGGTTTTGGGGGCATACCTTGACCAGGGGCATCACCTATAGGTCCAAAATCCTCCCTTCGTCCTCATCCTGGTAAAGTTATCCCTCTTCCCCATGGTCCCACCCTTCCTGGGATTTGTAAGAGTGCCATTAAAGATAAATAAATGAATATGCTTAGACAGATGGAAAAGACAGAGAGAATTACTAGCAATGATAATTATGTCTGTGTGTTGGTTTTTATAGCCTTCATGTTGTGAAGTGCACGCCACCTGCCACAGTGGGATATTATAGAGCTATTGCACACTATCGTACATAATTATCCAACTTAAAAAGTTACCCTGACATTTTTATTGGCAGTCCTGCTTGCCTTCTCCCTAAACTTGCAGGATTATTTACTTGTATATAATTCTTGCTTGATTGCTATCCCTGCACCAACAGAAAGCTGCACTCCACTCTCACCAGCAACTGTGTGGACCATCTCAAAAAGCAATAGGCAAACTACAAACTTTGTGCACATTCTACTCAATAATCAACTTGAAATTTACTCTCTCTAAAGTTTGTGATATTATTAACTTATTCTGTGTGATGCCTTATTTAGCATGCTCCCATCATACTACTACCTGTGGTATTTGCTTTCTTCATGTGTTGCAGGTCTCGTTGGGATCCTATTTCCCACCAAGTCAGAGATAGCATTCAGTGTACACAGGATCTGGCTTGCTGTTGGCTTCATCGTGGTGTTCATCAGCACGCAGATCTTCTATCGTGATGTCCATTACCTCATCATGATGATGTCTGTTATAATTGCTGTCTTCTCTAACCTCCTGTTGGAGTTCAAGACTCAGCCCATTCAGAAACTCGTGCCTGACTGTGTTTCATAAAATCCTGTATGTCTTCCTCCAAGAATGAGTCTCAACTCAGAAGGATTGTGATAAAGCTGCACAAATAGCTTTATCATGATTATTTATTTTTTATGACACTTATTGATGTGTTGTGGTTGCTATCTCTTGCATGCGACAGCATTTGAGTTACTTGCTGGGTACCATATCAGAGGACTTTTTAAAAGTAAAGAAGGGTTATGGAACTATCAAGGAAAGACAGATAATAAGTAGTACGTCATTCAGACGAGATATTTGGATTCATAGTGTGCTGGACTAGTGCTAGCTCAGACATCCTTTGCCAATGGAACCATGGCCATGTCAAATGTGTGGCGTACTTAATTTACAGATGCAATGTTACACTAAGTGCTTGGACTAGTGCCATGTAGCTCAAATATCCTGCTTGCCACAATCAAGCATTGGGATGGCTAGGTCTATAAGCACTTATCAAGTATCTTAATTTTATTCAGGGGTATATATATATACGCAGAACTAAATATTAAGGATCACCACTCTTTCAACCCCGATACTTACCTATAGTCCAGCATGTATATACATGGTTACAAAACTCAGCCATTCATAATGCATGTTGAATCCACCTGACTGAACTGGAGTACTTTTGGATTTTAAAGAAGAATAAAATCTAATTAATGCAAAGCCAAGATCAATAAATAATTTCACTACTGTTCTAATAAAGTACCAGAAATAATGTCATGGGGCAATATATATAGAAATCCTTGAGAAGTCCACCAGACAATTTCACCTATGTACTAAATTATGCTGATGGCAACAGCCAATTGAGAGGCTGATGGCAACTATATTCTGCTGGAACAATTTTATGCTGTTCCTAAGCCTTTTTTTTTAAGGGAAAGATCATTACTGCCATACTAATTGAGTATAAAACAACGTACAGTAGTGCAGGGCAGATGCACCAACACATCATCCTTTAATTAATATGACAGTGGTCTGGAGTGTGCATATACTATATATACCATGGATCAATGTAAGAATTTGAATGAATTTCTAGTCCCCAATGACATTGACCCTGACTTTATTTACGTGCACTCCCAACCTGAAATATGTTAGAAATAAGTGTAAACATTTTGGATCTCTATATTTACCAAACATGCTTTCTCGATAATATAGTATCTTAAAGGTGCAGACATTTAAACTCAAGCACAACTTGAACCAAAACAAAGTCTCCTGTTCAATCACACTTTTAAAAATTGTGCATTACTACATTTTAACATGTGGAGTGTCTCTGTAACGATCGGGTGGATGTCGAGTATGTACAGGGTATTTCCGATGAGGCAGAAACTCGGGTACAGCAGTTCAGATTCTTCAGGAATAAGTGGAATCAACGGAAGGTCATCGATGTCTGATTCAGGTTCCGCATGAGGTGGTTGACCCATATCCGGGTTATCCTTTATTATGGGAACATCTCGTAGGTGATCCACATGTCGTTTCCATTCCACACCTGAGTCTATCTTGACAACATATCCAGTCTGTTTGAGGATAGTTCCTAGAATCCATTTGGGACCACTTGGACGGAGGTTGCGAACCATCACTCTTTGACTAACTTCAAACTAGAGATCCTTGGCATGCTGATCATGATGTGCAATCTGATCGGCTTGTTTGTCTGAAACTTTCTTGGCAACATCTGAGTGAAGGAGTGAGAATCGAGTACAAACTTCACGTTGAAGAAAGAGTGAGCTGGGAGTTTGGTTGGTTGTTGCATGGGGAGTGGAGCGATAAGTTAGAAGGAAGTCTGCAAGATGATGAGAAAGAGTCTTCCATCCTTTTCACTCGCCCTAAGAGACTTCTTGAAAGTTTGATTAAAACGTTCCATAGCTCCGTTTGATGAGGGTTGGTAGGGTGCACAGTGAGTATGCTTGATGCCGTTCTTCTTCATGAAAAGTTCAAATTCTTCTGAGTTGAACTGGGATCCATTATCAGTGATTACCTGAAGGCCATAACTTGCAAACAGAAATTGAAGCTTCTTGATGGTCTTTGATGTTGTTGTTGTGGACATCCCACATACCTCAGGCCACTTGGAGTGAGAATCAACTATAACCAGAAAAGAGGTACCCTTGAAAGGACCTGCAAAGTCAATGTGCAGTCGTTGCCAGGGCTTCACAGGCCAAGACCAGGGATGCATGGGTGCTGGTGCTGGAGAATGTTTGTTCTGTTGACAAGAAATACATCTCCTTGCAATGTTCTCAATATCTTTATCTGGCCACCACACATAACTACTGGCCAAACTTTTCATCCGTGAAGATCCTGGATGATCTTGATGTAGTTCTTTGAGGGTGTGTGATTGGTGCTGACTTGGTATGATGACACAAATCCCCCACATAAGGCAATCTCCCTCCACAGTCAACTGATCTCGACGCTGGTGATATGGCTTCAGCGATTCATTAATGTGGTCAGGCCAACCTTGTTTAGCATAACGATACACTAGGAGGCTCAATACTTTGTCTTTCTTAGTAGCTGACCCAATTTCTGAGGAAGTGATTGGTAGTGCTTCAATCTGTGAAATATTGAAAACAGAGGTTGTCTTGTGAGACATGCCAGTCTATCTGATTGCTCAGGTAGAGGTAGACGTGATAGTCCATCCGCATTGGCATGCATGACTGTCAGTTTGAACTGGATTTCATATTGGTTGGCAGAAAGTAGGACAGCCCATCACTGTAGTCTCGCAGCTGCCAATGATGGAATGCCATTCTTTGGGCCCAGGATAGCCAGAAGAACTGTCTTGCATGGATATGTTTAGGAAGTCGTTCCTGTTTGTGAGGTGCACTGGTGCACATACACAACTGGTGACATTTCTATCCTATTTTTGATCTTTTTTTTAAATCGTCGATTGAGTCTTCCAACATCTTCCAGGAGTCACTTGGTCTCTGGCAGGAGTTGTTGATATAGTCTTTAGAGGATTGCGCCGTGCGCATTCTCGATGTGATGTAACTGGACTGCTTCACCAAGTATCATAAAGAGATGTAGGCAAGAAGTGCTGTGTATTGGTGAGCATGCGTGAGGTAAGGGGTCGTGTACTAGGTAAGAGGTCTTACATAGCAATGTCCATACATGCACACAGGTATCGATATATAGTCTAGCTAGGTTAGTTAGTCCCATATTGGCTACCTCCCCCCAAGTTGGCCGCCAGGGCTACTGATGATCTTGGGACTTATATCCGTAGCGGTCAAAGGGCTTTGGTCCTCGCTTGCTGCGGCGTGGTGTTGGTGTTGGGGTGTTGGGGTGGTCGAATGGGGCCATCTTGTCCATGGTCTTGGTGGCCGTGTTGGTTGGACGTGTCAGTCGCGCCGGTGTCGTGGCCACGGAGGCGTATGATCGTTGGGTGGGAGGTGGTTGTGGAGAAGTCCGAGTTGGTGGGCTTAGGTGTACTCTGGGTGGTGAGGGGGGATGGGGCGGTGGTTGGTCAGGTGGGGCGCTGAGAGCTGGCGTCACTGGGGTCTGTGGTTGAGTCGGGCAGCTCGGGTTGGGTGGTGAGATCGCCGGTGCGGGTGGCGCTGTTGGTGGCTCGGGCGTGGTTGGGTTAGGGGTGAGCGATGGCCCGGCCGCTGCTGGCGGTGTGTAGTTCACTCGGGGGAGTTCCCGCTGAAGCGGATGGTCCGGCTCGGTTGTGAACGGGTTGTATCGTCGCAGGTAGCATCTGTTGCGGGTTGTCAGGCGTCCGGACCCATCCACCCTGATGGAGTATTTGTGGTACTGGAGTACCTCCACAACTGTTCCGGATTTGTCCCACTTCGTTGGGTGGCGGCCGGTCTGATTTTGGATGAGTACCGCGTCACTGCAACGAAGGGGGGACAGGCCGTGGGAGTGCTCGTCCCATCTTGCTCGGCCCAATGTCTGACGCTTCGATAGGGCACGTTCCCTTTTCTCTCGTTTGTTGTCCCATTCTCTGTGTGGTTGAAAGCGTGGCGGGATTCCTGGGAGGAGGTCCCTGGTGGCTCGGCCAAAGAGGTTGGTGGCCGGGGACATTCCAGTATCGGGGCTGGGGCGGTTCCGGTACTGGAGGAGGGCTTTGTGGAATGAGTTGAGTAGGGAGCCTCCCGGACCGGTGTTCCCGGCGATCAGGCGTTTGACGGTCTTCACTGCGCTCTCCCAGGGGTGTATTTAGGGGGGGGCGGGGGGGGGGGCATTCGCCCCCCCTTGTATCATTCTCACCCCCCCCCTTGAAATTAGAGATTTTTTTTTTAATAATGTCAAGAAAGGTGTAATACAAGAAAGGTGTAATAAGCTTATGATATCAGGTTCAAATGATAGGAATGTCAAACTGAGGTTCTTCTTGGTTTTCTCTGCCATACGTCCACAATCTCTTCAAGGTCGCTCTCAGAGAGTACTTCTGGTGCCTCTATAGCAATCCTCATAAGGTGAGAAAGGCTGCAGTCACTTAGAGAATTACGCAAACGAGTCTTGATCATCTTCATCTGTGAGAAGCTTCTCTCCACAGAAGCAGTAGAAACTGGAATCGATAAGCAGATGGAGGCAATCTTGTGCAAATTGGGAAACATGGCCTTGAGCATGTCATTTGAAACAAGTTCTTTCAGCTGTGATGCAGTAGTATCCCGTGGTTGCTTGACTAACAGCTGGCGGAATGTTTTCCACTCTGTAAGTATTTCAGTGGAAATCATGGCTGTCTTCACTGTTTCTTCTCCATCCAATGTTTCTGCATCTCTATCTTCTCCGTAGTGAGCAATCAGTTTCTCAACAGACGTGTCTCCATAAGTGGGAAAAGATACTGAATCTGGTTTTGGAACTTTCCGTGGATCGAATATAGACAATGCTGATACAACAGCGTTGGATGAAGAAAATCGGCTTGTTATGTTGGCCTTTAAATCAGCAACAAAAGGCTTACCAACAACATTCTGGAACGAAAGTATTTTATCAGCGTCAATAGACACCTTTGTAGATGACTTCCAAGTCTTCAACGTTTTCAAGAAGCTCCAACACCCAGTTCGCTCAAGGCAAAACTGCATCATCCAAGGATTTAACAGTAGCATCAACAAGGAATGATATCAACGAGAGGTCAAGCTGCTCTGCCTGAAGTGCTTTGCTGAGCTTGGCTACTTGTGGTAGAGTGAAATCAAGCAAATATATAGCTGCAATCGTAGACAATTTGCAGAGGGCACCATGGATTCCAAGAGCTTCTGGCTCGTGGGACGTCTCGTAGATGTTCCCAATGGTGATTACAATTGCAGAATAACTTGCTTTGACAGCTTTGACACACCTTTCATGTGCCAGCCAGCGTGTGTCAGATGGCTTGATCACTTTCATTTCTGGAAGTTCAAGAACGTGCTGTACCTCCTTCAGACACTCTGCTCGCTTGGGGGAATTGCGAAAATGCTTTCAAAGAGTAGTCAATGTTCTGTAAACATGAGCAATTCCAGGAGTTTTATTGGCAGCTTGCACACAAGCCAACTGCAGTAAGTGACAGTGGCCGTGTATAAACAGAGCGTGAGGAGTATGTTTCTTGATACGTGCCTGAACCCCGGTCTTTCGTCCAGAAAAAGTTGCAGCTCCATCAAATCCCAATCCAACTATTCTTCCAACTTGTAGACCTTTCTTCTTTAAACAATCGATGAGATTAGAATAGATGGTCTCTGCATCAGCCTTCTTCAATGGAATAAGCTCCAGAAAGCACTCTACTGGTACACCATCTTCCTCCCAGCGGCAAAACACAGACAATTCTTCTACGTTGGTGACATCTGTGCACTCATCTGCCATGAGGCTGTACATAGGTGCCTTTTGAAGTCGCTTCAGAATCGACTCCTCCACCCATGTCCCCAATGATTCGATGAATTCAACCACAGCCACTCTTGATGTGTACACAGCATTTCTTGGTGCAGTTTCTAAGAATTGCTTCAAATGTTGGCTGCCACATCGAACCACCACGTCAACCAGCTTCTCAAATTTTGTCGAATGTGCAACTTGTTCTTTCGTAAGAAAATGAGTGAGTAGGATCAGGCACTTCACTGCAGCTCTGTTCTGAGCTCTTTTGCGAGCTAAAACATTCTGGAGTTGCTGTACAACTGTTCCACCTTTGGCTGCTCCTTTAGCTGCAAAAAGAGCTTGAGTTGCATGGATATGGAAGTCACTTCTCGCATGAGCTTTCATTTTTTCAACAGCTTTCTTCCAATTTCTGCAAGGTTGTGTGACCCACACTCCTCCAGTACGCTGCAGACCAGATTGCTTGCAAACCTTGCAAAAGGCACCATCGCTATCCTCGTCATAATAGAGCCAACTGAAATCTTTCTCCCAGCTCTTAGAGTATTTTCTCTTCGTGGATACAGAAGAGCGGTGTTTGTTTTGCTTGCTTTTCTTTGAAGGTGGAGGACTAAGGCTAGGACTAGATGCCTCGACATGCTCAGAGCTATCTGTTCTGCTATCTTCGCTATCGCTGCTATTAGCATGAGAAGAGGCTTGAGAAGTACTTGCAAAGTATGAGCGAATATCCATATTAATATGAAGAGAAATCAGCTAGTAAGGTTTCTTTTATAGAGACTTTAAGACCATGACATAATGGACTGAGTTAAAAATACTGAGAGAGAGTGGGAAAGAAGGAGGGAACTGAAGAAGTGACAAACCTACAAAGGAGAACACGTGGTGGTGTGTGATGACTTTAAGACCATGACATAATGATGGACTGAGTTAAAAATACTGAGAGAGAGTGGGAAAGAAGGAGGGAACTGAAGAAGTGACAAACCTACAAAGGAGAACACGTGGTGGCGTGTGATGACATCATGTCTAAGATTAGACTTGAAGACCATGACATAATGGACTGAGTTAAAAATACTGAGAGAGAGGGAGTGGGAAAGAAGGAGAAACAAAAGAAGTGACAAACCTACAAAGGAGAGCACGTGGTGGTGTGTGATGTCATCGTGTCATGACACATGCTCTCCTTTTTCCAAGCAGCTACAATATCATGAGAAATATATACAGTCTAGCCATAGTTCGGTATAGCATAATGCCATTGGTAGTCGGTCAAAATAGCTATCCTCAGACATTGTAAAAGCCCCAAAAAATATGGGGGGATCTTCCCCCCAGACCCCCCTTTTACGACTTATGAACATGTTAAGAAAATATTAACAAAAATTAGGGCACCAAGTGACCAACCATTTCCACCCCCCCCCCCCCCCCCCCCCTAGAGAACTAGAGAAAAATTGTGTATGAAACCTGTTGTCCATGATTTTGTAAGAAAATGCATGGAATGCAACATAATTCGATTTCACAAAAGCCCACCTCCATTATACGAGTGACAAGTGACTATATCTAATCTATATATGCTGATTGCCGTAGCATGCAACTTCAGCAAATATTTAAGATGGAATGTTGTACTAAAGATTTTAGAAAAAGTGCATGCCATCATAAGTAGCAGCTATATATACAGTTAGTACTGCAAAAATACCTGTGGGTAAAACACTTTCGTACTCCACGCGGAAGCCCAGGGTGCACGTCCCCTTTCCGCACCATCCAGGCTCTCCGCCCCCCCCTTATTTTTCCATATCTCAAGTTCGCCCCCCCTTGGCAAAATTTCTGTATACAACCCTGCTCTCCGCACGGCAGTTAGCGTGGGGGTTGTAGGCCGATGCTATCCTGTGATGGACTCCCCATGCCGTTAGGAATTCCCTGGTCGTGTGGGCCGCGAACTCTGGGCCCCCATCAGACGTGAGTGTGTCTGGGATGCCGAATGTGGCAAATGTTTCTCGGAGGGTGGTGGCGAGGCCAGCTGCTCCGTTGCATGCTGGGGCGACAATCGGCCAGCCGGAGTACCTATCGACCAGCACTAGGTACGTGGAGCCTTCATGGTGGAAGTAATCCGTGCATAGGTGCTGGAAGGGGTACTCCGGGTCGATTGGTGTGGTTGAGGGCATGGCCGGTTGGGAGGGTGCATTGCTGTTGCACGTGGGGCATTGGTTGCGGGTTGCAGCGATGTCACCGGTGAGGCCGGGCCAGAATAGGGATGTTGATGCTCGAGCCGTCATGCCGCTCGTACCTTGGTGGGCTGCATGGAGTGCTGCTAGGCATGCTGGGCGGAGAGTGGCTGGGATGACTAGTCGTTCCCCGCGGCATATTACTCCGCCTACGACAGAGAGTTGGTCGAGGTATTGGAAGTACTCTCTGAGGTTGGGTGGCATCATGTGCTTGTTGGGTGGGGAGCCTTCTTCAATATAGAAGATGAGGTCCTGCATGGCTGGGTCCGCTGCTGTGGCGATCTGTAGGGCCTCCCAGTTGATGGGGATGGTTGAGATGGCCAAGCACATTGCGATTGCCAGTCCATTGTCCTCGCATGGGGTGATGGTGGGGCCAGACAGGCTTGCTGCTGACGATGGGGGGCTGGCAGGGCATGCAGTTGATGGTGTGGCAATGTCGTCCTGGAGGTGAAGGCGTTGTGGGAGCCTGGTCCCGGATGGGTGGCGTGAGAGGGCGTCGCTGGTGTGGTTTCTCACGCCAGGGATGTACACCATCCGGAACTGGTACCTCAAGGTCTTCTCCTTGAGGTTACGGAGTCTGGGGTTGGGGATGTCCTCGAGGCAGCGGTCGCCGAAGAGTTTGAGCAGTGGCTTGTGGTCCACTGCGACGACGAGGTCGCTGCACCCGAGGACAAAGTGTCGAGCCTTATCCAAGGCGTCTGCCACAGCGAGGGCTTCCCCTTCCACTGGGGCGTATCTCGACTCTGCAGGGTGAGTGAATCGCGAGCCCACCAGGGTGACTCGCCAACCGTCCTGGCAACAGAAGATCTCGCGGGACGGGCACTGGCAGTGCTTCTGGAATAGCCAGTACCCGATCCCGTCTTTGCTCCAATAAGTTGCCAGGCAGGTTGGGCGGTCTTTGTCGAAGATGGTGACGCCTTCCCTGATGCGCTCGCAGATCTCGTGCTTGGATGCCGAGAAGGAGCGGGCCAGTTCGTCTGTCCAGAGGAATGGGGTTGATGGCTTGAGGAGGTTGCGGAACGGGAGCATGATTGTAGTCATTGAGAAGGCGTACGCCACCTGGTTGACCAGGCCGAACCAGGCGCGTACATCCGTGATGCCCGATGGTGTGGGGAAGTTGGTGATGGACTCGAGGAACCTGGAGCACGGTTTGACCTCGGTCATGGTGATGTCGAACCCGGCAAATTCCACCTCATCTTGAGCGAAGCGGAACTTGTGCGGGTTCAGGGTGATGCCGTTGGCGGCACAGATGTCCAGCCACTCCGTCGCCTGGTGGTAAGCTGATTCGATGTCATCCGACCAAAGCAGTGTATCGTCGATGCATTTGGTCTTCGACCGGACGTGGGCAACGAGGGCGTCGTACCTTGCTGTGTAGGCATCACCCGACGCGATGTACCCCTGTGGGGCGGACCTGTACCGGTACCTGCCCCAGGGGGTAATAAATGTTGTGAAGTGGCGGTCCTGTTCGGACAGTGCCACGGAGTGGTAGCCGTTCCAGGCGTCGAATATCGTCTTCTTCGTGTTGCCTGGAACGGCGCGTGCCTGGTGAAATGGCGACGGGCAGTGGTGTGTCTCGCGCGTGGCGTGCTGGTTGAGGGGTTGGAAATTGATCGTCCTCCTGAGTGACCCGTTCTTTTTGGTGCAAATGACCATACGGTGGCACCAAGTGACAGGCGTTCCCAGGGGGACTTTCTCCAACACGCCAAGGCGGACGTCCCTGTCAAGGCCGGCTTTCACCTCCTCCTGCCAATGTATTGGGATGTCAATTGGGGTGTGGCACGGCTTGGGGACGGCAGTGGGGTCGATGTTTAGGGAGAGTGGTGGTCCGGACATCATGGGTAGCGGCTGGTTCTCACAGACGTTGAACGCACTTGCCGAATAGAGGTCGAGCAAGTGACGTTCAAGTCGTTCCCTGTTTGCCTCGGTGGCTTGAAATGGCAGGGACGTGGGTCTGGCAGGAGGGGGAGCTCTGGTGGGGCACGAACATGTCCTGTGGGGTTGGGGGGCATGTCTGTGCTGTGGTTGGCTCACTGAGGGGTCTGCGGCTGGTGGGTTGGTTTGCAGGGGAACTGTGGTTCTGGTCTGCAGGGCCGCTGTAGTGGGGTGTGCGTCGGACTCCCGTATACCCGTGCCGTTTCCCGAAGGTGGCGTCAGTGCACAGAGGGGGAACCCCGTGTGGATCAACCCGAGGTCGGTGCACGTCGCAAGGCTGAGGTAGAGCTTGGATGCGATGGCGCTAAAGTAGACCATCTGGCGGGTTTGGTAGCCAGTGGCTCTGATGGTGATGCGGAGGAGCGCTGCCCCGAGGATGGGCATGTTGGTCCCGCTTGCTGAATGCATTGCAAGGCATGTAGGGATAAGGTCGTGGTCTTCCAGGTGTAAGGCCTTCATCAGGTGTGGACCCGCCAGACAGCTCTGACACCCTGTGTCCGCCATTCCTGTGGTGGCGAGGTTCGGGGTCTCTCGTCTGAGTGTGTGCCCGTGGGTTAGGAAGTCCTCCCTGTGGGTCGACACAATGACATCGATCAGGGGCTGTGGTGGTGAGCGTCGTTGGGTCCATCGTTGTGACGAGGAGTCCCAGGACTGGTGTGGTAAGGCGCCTTCGCTCATGGTGTCAAGCTCTTCTGAGACGGCGCTCTCATTCTCTGCCAAGTTCTGCCAGCACATGTGTGATGAGTGGTTGGGCCTGCCGCAGGAGGTGCAGGTGGTGCCGAACGCTGGGCAGTGGACGCGGTGGATGGCTGTCCGCTCCTGTTCTCCGTGGCCTTGTAGGCCACAGAAGCAGCAGGTGGCGCGCGGGTTGACATTGGGTTTGGCTGGGGTGGTTGGGTGGGCGTGGCTTCTGGTAGGGGTCGTCTTTGGGTTACCTCCTCTGGGAGGGGTGTGGAGTGGGGCGTGAGGTTTGATAGGTGTGGTCCTGCTCGGTTGGCGTGGCGTGCCCCGCGTGGGGCGGCGCTGCTGGCGTCTGTACCCACTCATCAAGGCGTCCTCACCCTCACCGTCATCGAGGGCACTCATCGAGGTGGGTGTGGTGATAGTTACCGCCGATCTCTTCCCTGCGGCCCTCACCTCGACGAAGCGGATGGTGTCCTCAACGCTCATGTCCTGGTCGGTATGCTTGAGCAGATCCTCTTGTATTTCTGCATCGGCCTTGCCGATGCAGAGCTGATCTGCCACCCTCTCCTCTCCCTGGTTGCTAACGTGGTCGCAACCGGTGCATTTCTTGAGGAAGCGGCATACCTCGGCCTGCCCGCGTAGTCTGGCAGCGAAAGATCTGATCGGCTCTCCCCTGTCTTGTGTCATGCGCGATAGGGCCACCCTGGCCACCTTTGGGTTCTCCTCCCTGACTGCGAGGGCCTTGATGGCGGCTAGCAGGTCGGCCTCTGGGAGTTCCTCAACAGGTAAAGTGCCTGTGGTGTTGCGGGTGACATCGCGACGCAACTTGGCTTCCAGACATTCTAGCAGCTGTATGCTGGTGTCGGTCCCTGATAGGTGCACTGCTTGGGAGTATGCCCTCCACCTGGTGAGGAAGTATGTCCACCCCTCCGTCGTGCCCCCAGCCGATATCTCTGGGCGCCGGACTGGTACTGGTTTGGCTCTGATTGCCTGGTTGTGGATGATGGCATGGGTCGACAGGACAGCTGCTGCCACGATAGGGTTCATGTCTGCCGGCGTGGTGAACTCGCAGTCGGGATAAGGACAGCTGACTGCCATGAGTGGGCACCAATTGGAGTAACTATACGAAGCGAACGATTCCTGGTCTAGCACTTCTGCTGGCTAGCTAGGTAGCCTAGGTTAGCTAACAGGATTGTAAAAGAGCACTTCTTGCCTACATAGAGGATTGCGCCGTGCGCATTCTCGATGTGATGTAACTGGACTGCTTCACCAAGTATTGGTGAGCATGCGTGAGGTAAGGGGTCGTGTACTAGGTAAGAGGTCTTACATAGCAATGTCCATACATGCACACAGGTATCGATATATAGTCTAGCTAGGTTAGTTAGTCCCATATTGGCTAGTCTTGGACCAAGATGCCAATAGTCGGATCATTAATGCTGACAGTAGTGAAGCTATCCTTACTATTTTTCTGGAGGTAAACCTCTGCAGTGCATTAGAAGAGTGTCAGTCTCAACTAAGACCTCTGGAGCAGTTGGTGTGGTCATGTTTGCAAAAGCCCTATACACTACGCTGTGAAAATACGGCACTGTGTGTCTTAGCATCTCAATATTCCTGATGAAGGCTAGAGCATCTAGTCGAAACGACGAGTGAATACAATTTCAAGTTGATTATTGAGAAGGTTATTGTAATGCCAGTTGGAGAATACACTGAATCAGGGGAACACACACTCGATATCTCGCCATGTACATGTACCTACTAGTCCATACTGAAGGGAACCAAACCAAGAGTGTATAGAATGTCTTGAAGCTAGCCCTATCCTCCTTACCACCCTCCTGGGCTTCTTTCAAACCAAGTGGCTAAAGAACGATCTTTTAATTTATAAGGTAAGATTCTGACAGCTTTCAGGGAATATTGTACGTCCCAACAGTGTGAGCTACCTACTGGACTGGTGAATCCAGGTGTTCCAGCATGTCCCTACAACCCAGCAGGACCACTTACTCCCACTAACCTTGTAGGTCCAACCAGCCTGGCAGGCCCAATGGGTCTTGCAGGTCCAGTTGGTCCATCAGGCTCCTGCATCCCATCAGGACCACGTTCTCTACCGACACAAACCAACATGAAGAGTGATAAGAAGTTCAAAAGCACAAGTTGAGCAAAGGGAAATAGATGTGTATCTTATCATTAGCGATGTTAGGACATTCAACTTCATATTATATTATAGTCAGATAATCACTGTTATCGTCGCCAATTGCTAACCCCAGAAAATAGCAATTGGTTAAAGCTGTAAGACTAAGTCGCTGTCTATATTTTTATCCCACAAACTGTTTTTTGCTATATAGTACAACTGTATCACTAACTGCTAGTGCTTGCAATCTTCATTGATTTTGCTCACATGTACAAAGTACTGAACATAATTGTGCTATTGATTTTAGAGTGACTAATAGTTTACCCCAATAATCATGCTATGAAATCATCAAGTAATGAGCAGTTTTTTTATGCCACTGTAATGCTGGGATTGTGATGGATTAACCTGATCTGACTTAAACACTAAGACAAAGTATACTTTGTTTATGATGTGTTTGTGATAATGTAATGTGACTAAGAATTGGCTCAATGTGATGCATCATTGTGATGCATCATACTTTACCTAAACCTTTATCCCTTGCCAATACATAGGAAATAGTTGTTCCTGATCCCAAGCCAGTTCCATTAGAACATTGACTCTTTTTTTATCCTCATTGAGACATGTATGTATATCAGGCCAGAGTATGCTAGTATACTCCCGATGTTGGATTGATGCACTTAATTTTAATGGCGGACGCCAACTCATCCCACCCACAAAAATAACAAAGAAAAAACACCAAAGCTCCTACCTCAGCTGAAACTTACACCTGCAGCTTCTTAGCAGCCTAAATTGTGTTTTAGCCAACACTCCCAAAAAGATCCAAGCATTTGAATCCTCCATAAGGTAGTAAATAGGCCCCTAAACAAATAATAATGTAACCAAACCTTGACATTCATTTTCAGCTGTCTATGTTTGTTTCTATCTCTGGTTTATAACTTGCAAACATATAGGTCCATTCATAGTATGCCTGAAGACTTTAAGTGCGCCAATACCCTCTAGCAACTATATTCTGTGTTTCATGGTTGGGAAAGAATGCATGGATAAGGCTTCTTTTCAATGATTCAATCAAGCTAGCTCTCGTGCTGTTTAAAAATGGGTATGATCGTCATTTTCGAAAGTGTAATTCAAGAAACCAAGTACATGTATGCACGAGTTCCACAAAAAGAGCTGAGGATTTTAATTGCAACATGCACCTTCTCTTCCACTCTTCAGGGCTTTACTACTGTTTCTGGAAGTCCATCTGCTAAGAAGACCAACATGGGCACTTCAGAAACCCTTCATATATTTTTTGGAGGAACATGGTACTCCAGGATTTTCTTTTCTATAGCAGTGTGTAGTTTTTGTTTGTTTTTGTTTGCCTCTCAATTAAGTAGCATCTTCCCTGGATGCAGCAATGTGGGAACGAGGTATGCTGTACTTCTTATCACAAAGCATGCCTGTTCCTGCAAAACAACCTGGGCTATCAGACAGTGCTATAGAGCTTTAAGTCGAAAAGATGTGGAAGATTTCAACACAGCCATCTGTGAAGTTTGTTGCCCTGACACTGGTATTTCTTCGAGAGCTCACTGCATGGCTTCTTTTTGGATTTCTTTTGGCAAGTTGTAGAGTTCAGAGCATAATATGAGAGTTTGCACTAGAAGAAGAAGGACACTGATTTAGATATTTGGACAACTCTCTGGCGATACAAAAACGTTGCCAGGATTGGGGCCTCGACAAGTTCTTTGTGGTGGTTGTGTCATCAAGGGCACCTAGTTGGTGGGACAATATATAGCCTGGATGTGGTTGTGGTCTAGAGGACTACAACCAATGTGGCCAAGACTCTCCTTTTTCTTCTGGCTTGTGTGGTGCGCTCTGTTCCAAGGTGGTTGAGAGTTTTCGCTGGGGATTTTGGCCCCACTATGTCCCGATCTTGTCTTTGAAGAACTTTTTTATCTTTGTTCTTGTTGACGAAATACAGGAAAAGAAGCATTCAAGGAGCTCTGCAGAATGTGGCCTAGGTGTACTGTATGGTGGATAGTAGCTGCCATTGCAGTCAAACATAATGTCTGCATTACACACATGAATCCCTGTGGAAACTCACCCCTGTCAATGTACCAAAGAGAAATGACTGCTCCATTCCATTGACAATAGCAATAGGACACCAACACCATCATACAGTCCTTCATTACTTTGAGAAGCTCAGCAACAGGATCTCCAAAGTACAGTTTCATCTTCTTCAAAACGCTTGGAACAATATTCCCTTTTGCTTGGGAGATGGCCATGATCAAAAGACTGGTGATCAAGGCTTTTGTTTGTTTGCATGAATCGTAGACTGAGGAGTTGAAAGATGTATTGCTGCTGTTGTAGGGAAAGAATATTAAGGAAGAAGCAAGATTACCAGGTATCTGTGCCCATCTGAAGAAGAAGAAAAATATCCCCATGAAAGTACTGATGAGATGATCTTGATCTCGTTCCAGCGTAGGTGCACTAGCAATGGCTACATGTACGAGATGTGCACTTCCTGCGGCCCAAATAGGCCCCGAGGTAAAACCCAAGATGATTGAAGTAAGCACAAGTGTGTATCAACTATGGTAAAATAACCCAATGGTATATATGAGGTGGCAGAGAAAACAAGCCAATAGTATGTACTTTGTTCCTATCAAGTTGATCAATCCGGGAGTAATGAAACCAGACAGCGAAGAATACATATAGGATGGCCAATGCCACTAGTCCAATTGTGGGAGACAGACTGCTCTGAAGGTTCTGCAGACCCAGGAATGCTGAGAAGATAAAGAAGAAGGATAATCCAACACCAATCACATTTTTGTACATCCACTTGAGAGTTTCTCCACATTTACCAGAGGTAGCAATACCTTTGCCACTTTCCTGTTCATTATCTCTGCCCACGAGGGTTGACAAAACAGGCAAAGCACTGGGGATGAGCTCAATTCTTTGCCACTTTCCTGTTCATTATCTCTGCCCACGAGGGTTGACAAAACAGGCAAAGCACTGGGGATGAGCTCAATAGTT
The DNA here is from genome assembly GCA_028752905.1 of Cladorhizidae sp. MBARI D1340-BT2. Classification (NCBI taxonomy): domain Eukaryota; kingdom Metazoa; phylum Porifera; class Demospongiae; order Poecilosclerida; family Cladorhizidae; species Cladorhizidae sp. MBARI D1340-BT2. Next base: position 42,538,372 of record JAQNBH010000009.1, on the reverse strand, counting down.
ACGAAGGCAGTCTCAGACTCAACTAACCGTCCAGTGATGTGTGCCAGCGACTCCTTCATACGATGCGCAGAATGGGAGGCATAGAAATTAGGATTGTACTCTTCTTCATCATTGTATTCTTGAATTCTCAGTTGCTGAATCATTTCTTCTTCCGAATTGATCCAGCATGCCAGCAGGCCCAAGTAGAATCTTCTCGCGAGCCAGACCCAAATTGGTGTAAACTGTTGCAGGAATAACTATGCCCTGCCCCCCAGACTGATAACCTAATACAGTGCTCCAGTGGCAGCAACCCGCTACCAGTACAATCTGCACCAGAAGTGCCACCATCCACCTGTTGATAAAGACCAGCACCATGAAGACAGATGTATCTTACGCTGTTCTAGAGACAGAGTCAGTATCCATTCATCAAATGCTTCTTGGGGTTCAATATATTCATCTTGCTCTTCTGCATCTCCATCAGGATCCTCCTCTAAGTCTCAGTCTTCATGAGTTTTTATTATTATTATTATTAATTCTTTACAGTGAATATTTGAACAGCAAAGTGAAACAAATAGCTCAAGGATGACACGAATAAATATAGACAAACATAAACACTGAAGGTCAATCAGTCCAGAACTGATTGCCATGTTTTGATTAAAAAGAATAAACTAATAACAAAATGCATATAATATATTGTAGAGAACAAAAGAACAATCAACTACGAAAACAAAGGTGGATGTGGATTTTGAGAACACTTAGCATAAACTTCATCAAGTTAGATTTAATTACATGTAGTGGTTTCTCTAAGTCTACGGAGGTAATGAGTTCCACAATCTGGGTAGCCGCTTGAAGTACGAGTTTGATGAGGTTCTGTTTGCAGCATGGCTATGGCACATCCTTAAGTTGGATCCTGATCTGGTCGCATTACTGCTAAAGGAGATGTATTCTTTTATGTTAAAGTGATAAGATGGAGAGTTTAGTGATCGGATGCAGAAAAGTAGATCACTGATCATAAGAGGCCTCCACAGTTTGGAGCAGTATGTGAGCTGGGAACGCACTAGGGATATATACAAGAGCTTTCTTTTAGAAATTTCGTCTGTATTTCCAAAATTCCGACGCAGTAGACCGATGATCTTGTAAGCTCTTAAAGCTAGTGTGTCATGGTGTGAGCTCCAAGATAAGTCTGGAGACATAACTATTCCCAAGTCTCTGTGTTGACATCCTTCCTCTATAGGGAGACCGTTGATGTAGTACGTAGAATTGAACTGAGGGACACTTCTGCAGAACCTTAGGGAACACTTCGATACTTTAAATTTGAGCTTCCACTCTTGGCTCCATTCACAAAGGAAATCAAGGTCTTTCTGAAGGTTTAAAGAATCCCTTTGTTCAGTAATAGCTTTGGAACACTTGATATCATCGGCAAATAGAAGCATTTGTGAGTTCAGGGGGGTGCCGTGATGTCATTGAGATATATAAGGAACATTAGTGGCCCCAGAATACTCCCCTGTGGGACTCCTGAGACAACTGGCAGCAACATGGAGTGACAAGAACCTATGCTGACACATTGTTACCTGCTGTGCAAATATCCCCTAAACCAATGCCACAAATCATTTGACACACCTAGATCTAAGCTTTAACAATAATTTATTGTGGGGGACGCTGTCAAAAGCCTTTGCAAAATCAAGATATATGACATCACACTGGGAGCTTGAACAGATGTTTTCATAAATTTTGTTAACAAAGACCAGGAGCTGTTGTACAGTTGAGCGTTTTCTTAGGTAGACTCTGACAAGAAATTCAATGACATTGTATATGGAATTGGGGAGTGTGCAAACCATAAAACAAGAGTTGAAAGACAAAATGAGGACTTGGAAATAGTGATCTCTATCTTATCATCTATGGATTACACAATCAATCCTCGTTCTGTCAGAGATCTCTTTAGACTTGGGAAGTATGTGAAGGATCCACGACCTATCTTGGTCAAGTTTGTTTGTTTAGCTGATGCAAATACAGCTTCTCTGCCTTTGCCTTGCTGTTCTTGTTCCTTTGAGCGCTTTGCTATTCTCAAGCGCTCAGCTTTGGGTATCAATTCTCCGCTTCTTTTTCCACCTACAGTACCAGGACGATCGCTCATTGTTTGCGCAAAATGTTAACTCGCACGCGCGATAAAAATCCGCACGCTTTTCTTATTCAGCAGCTAGATAATATTAAAATTGTTGGCTTGCCACTAGGCGCCTGCAACAGTTTTCACACCTATTCAGTGCTAGCTCGCGAGAAGATTCTACTTAGGCCTGCTGGCTGCTGGGTCACAATTCGGAAGAAGAAATGATCCAGCAACTGAGAATTCAAGAATACAATAATGAAGAAGAGTACAATCCTAATTTCTATGCCTCCCATTCTGCGCATCGTATGAAGGAGTCGCTGGCACACATCACTGGACGGTTAGTTGAGTCTGAGACTGCCTTCGTAACTATTGAGCTCATCCCCAGTGCTTTGCCTGTATTGTCAACCCTCGTGGGCAGAGATAATGAACAGGAAAGGGACAAAGGTGGAACTCGCAAGTGGATGTACAAAAATGTGATTGGTGTTGGATTATCCTTCTTCTTTATCTTCTCAGCATTCCTGGGTCTGCAGAACCTTCAGAGCAGTCTGTCTCCCACAATTGGACTAGTGGCATTGGCCATCCTATATGTATTCTTTGTTCTGTCTGGTTTCATTACTCCCGGATTAATCAACTTGATAGGAACAAAGTACATACTATTGGCTTGTTTTCTTTGCCACCTAATATATACCATTGGGTTCTTTTATCTTAGTTGGTACACACTTGTGCTTACTTCAATCATCTTGGGTTTTGCCTCAGGGCCTATTTGGGCTGCAGGAAGTGCACATCTCGTACATGTAGCCATTGCTAGTGCACCTATGCTGGAACGAGATCAAGATCATCTCATCAGTACTTTCATGGGGATATTTTTCTTCTTCTTCCAAGGCGCACAGATACCTGGCAACCTTGCTTCTTCTTTAATATTCTTTCCCTACAGCAGCAGCAATGCATCTTTCAACTCCTCAGTCTACGATTCATGCGAACAAACTGAAGATGTTCAGATTCAAACTACATACCTGTACATCCTGGTTTCAGTCTATTTTGTGTTAATAAGCCTTGGGATCACCAGTCTTTTGATTATGGTCGACCATCTCCCAAGCAAAAGGGAAGATTGTTCAAGTGTTTTGAAGAAAATGAAGCTGTACTTTAGAGACCCTGTTGTTGAGCTTCTCAAAGTAATGAAGGACTGGAGGATGGTCTTGGTGGCTCCTATTGCTATTGTGAATGGAATGGAGGAGGCATTTCTCTTTGGTACATTCACAGGGGTGAGTTTCCACATGGATTTATGTGTGTAACATTGTGTTTGACTGCAATGGCAGCTAGCCTACTATCCACCATATTGAGAGGCTGTGGGAATGAATATTACACAGAGAAGTCCCAGCCTCACAAAGGAGCAATGCTTGGTCCAATAATGCGAGCACTGAGAGTTAATATTGAGTGTGCCACTTGGGGAAGAGAGTGGGCACATTAGCCTCCCTAGTGCTATTAGTGAAGTGAGAGTATGGCTTTTTTTTGCCAATATGTTTGTAGCGTGCCTCTTTACAATTGTTAATATATAAACACTATTGATGTTGTTGCTGTGTTGTCTTCCCTTTCAGATTATTTCACTGCTTTGGTATCCATCTTGTTGGGTTCTCCATCATCATCTTCGGTGTGACTAGTGCTCTGTTGAGTATTTCCTATGGCAAGCTAGTAAGATGTATCCCACGCTACATGATGTTCATATTTGGTGGCACTGTCAATGTTAGCTTGCTCTTGTTCCTGCTGCTGTGGAGCCCTACGCCAAGCTATGTCGCCATATTTGTGTTTGTCATTTTCTGGGGAGCAGCAGATGCAGTGTGGAACACCATGACTGCAAGTGAGTGTTTGTTTGGGGTGTGTATTTTTGTTGATACGTTCATTTCAATGGTTACTTACAGGCACAGCTCTGACACCTCCAGCACATTATTAATGTATGGGTGTGGTTGGCATTAGGAGATGCATGCACATTTCATGCCAGCTATGAACTGTACCAGTGAACGATCTTTTTGTGCATTGAAATCGTATTTGCATCCCACTATGTCACAAGAAAGACTGATCAACTTCATGTTCACAAAGATCTCACAGATAAACTAACCGTATTTTCTCCATTAGAACGCTAACTCGAATAAAACTCTGATTAGAAACATGAAGCTGTCTATGAAGAACATGAAACCATGAAACTAGACGAAAGATATGTTTGACGAAGCTAGAATAGAGGACGATGGCTAGAGCACTGCAAAGTATGAAAGCTTTCATTACAATCACCTTCTCAATAATCAACTTGAAATTCTATTTTCTCGACGTTTCGACTAGATGCCTAGCCTTCACCAGGAATCATCTTCTCCATATGGTCACATGATCATTGTTGATGTCATCATCCGCTAGAGGCAGCTTCTTTCAGGAAATAGTTCAGGATAACTAACCAATCAGAGTCTTTGCCATGTTTATTACCTAGTTTGTTGAAGGTCTTTGTTATTAACTGTTGTCACAGAGTAAATTCTTAGAAAACTACTTCTTTGCAGCGAAATAGTGCAGTTGCTTCTGAATCAATTCAGCTCTAGAGTCAATATTGCATGCTCATGAGTTTGTTTATTGTCCGATGGTCTTGCATTGATTTTAGGTGTTCTACTGAAATCTAGAAACAGATTAATTGTGCATTACATTGGATAATTTGGAGTCTTCTGGTAGTTTCCAATATATGCAAGTTAAGTGCATGCATGGAAAAGTTATTACATTAAAAAAAATCGGTCCTTGAAAAATAAATTTCACAGTTTTAGCAGTTTTGAGGTCTGCTAGTTTACTACCTTCACGAAGGACTAGAGGCACACTGAGAGTGTGTTTCCACCTAAAATTGTCTGATTATGGTTTGCAAGTTATTGCCACATTACTCACTGCAGTTTTGGAGGTTCTGTTCTTCAGGTCTTTGTTTTCTATTACTTTCCATACTTTACTGGACCCAACCATTCAAATATGCTGCCACTCCTTGCCAGTCAGCCTCTCAGATAGGCACATATAAGTCGGTTAACAATGCATCATTCCTGAAAATTAGTGTTGTAAGGACTGATATGTTGCATTCCAGCTGTCATTTCCAATCCCTCTCTATTTTCTATTTGTATTAAAGGTCTCAAGAAGTGCAGTATTATTATATACTAGCACTTGTGGCAGGCTAATTCACACTCTACACATATAAACCTGCCATAGGTGTTCCTAACACGAGTGCCATTGAGGACAAAGAAACAAGACAGACAGAAAGGGCCAAGTGAAACACAATGTATCTTCCCAAGTTTGGCCGTTAGGTTGTGTAAGGTTTTGGGGGCATACCTTGACCAGGGGCATCACCTATAGGTCCAAAATCCTCCCTTCATCCTCATCCTGGTAAAGTTATCCCTCTTCCCCATGGTCCCACCCTTCCTGGGATTTGTAAGAGTGCCATTAAAGATAAATAAATGAATATGCTTAGACAGATGGAAAAGACAGAGAGAATTACTAGCAATGATATGTCTGTGTTGGTTTTTATAGCCTTCATGTTGTGAAGTGCACGCCACCTGCCACAGTGGGATATTATAGAGCTATTGCACACTATCGTACATAATTATCCAACTTAAAAAGTTACCCTGACATTTGTATTGGCAGTCCTGCTTGCCTTCTCCCTAAACTTGCAGGATTAGTTACTTGTATATAATTCTTGCTTGATTGCTATCCCTGCACCAACAGAAAGCTGCACTCCACTCTCACCAGCAACTGTGTGGACCATCTCAAAAAGCAATAGGCAAACTACAAACTTTGTGCACATTCTACTCAATAATCAACTTGAAATTTACTCTCTCTAAAGTTTGTGATATTATTAACTTATTCTGTGTGATGCATGCTCCCATCATACTACTACCTGTGGTATTTGCTTTCTTCATGTGTTGCAGGTCTCGTTGGGATCCTATTTCCCACCAAGTCAGAGATAGCATTCAGTGTACACAGGATCTGGCTTGCTGTTGGCTTCATCGTGGTGCTCATCAGCACGCAGATCTTCTATCGTGATGTCCATTACCTCATCATGATGATGTCTGTTATAATTGCTGTCTTCTCTAACCTCCTGTTGGAGTTCAAGACTCAGCCCATTCAGAAACTCGTGCCTGACTGTGTTTCATAAAATCCTGTATGTCTTCCTCCAAGAATGAGTCTCAACTCAGAAGGATTGTGATAAAGCTGCACAAATAGCTTTATCATGATTATTTATTTTTTATGACACTTATTGATGTGTTGTGGTTGCTACCTCTTGCATGCGACAGCATTTGAGTTACTTGCTGGGTACCATATCAGAGGACTTTTTAGAAATAAAGAAGGGTTATGGAACTATCAAGGAAAGACAGATAATAAGTAGTACGTCATTCAGACGAGATATTTGGATTCATAGTGTGCTGGACTAGTGCTAGCTCAGACATCCTTTGCCAATGGAACCATGGCCATGTCAAATGTGTGGCGTACTTAATTTACAGATGCAATGTTACACTAAGTGCTTGCTCTGCTGGACTAGTGCCATGTAGCTCAAATATCCTGCTTGCCACAATCAAGCATTGGGATGGCTAGGTCTATAAGCACTTATCAAGCATCTTAATTTTATTCAGGGGTATACGCAGAACTAAATATTAAGGATCACCACTCTTTCACCCCCAATACTTACTATAGTCCAGCATGTATATACATGGTTACAAAACTCAGCCATTCATAATGCATGTTGAATCCACCTGACTGAACTGGAGTACTTTTGGATTTTAAAGAAGAATAAAATCAAAGCCAAGATCAATAAATAATTTCACTACTGTTCTAATGAAGTACCAGAAATAATGTCATGGGGCAATATATATAGAAATCCTTGAGAAGTCCACCAGACTATGTATTAAATTATGCTGATGGCAACAGCCAATTGAGAGGCTGATGGCAACTACATTCTGCTGGAACAATTTTATGCTGTTCCTTTAAAGGGAAAGATCATTACTGCCATACTAATTGAGTATAAAACACTGTACAGTAGTGCAGGGCAGATGCACCCAACACATCACCCTTTACCTTTAATTAATATGACGGTGGTCTGGAGTGTACATATACTATATATACCATGGATCAATGTAAGAATTTGAATGAATTTCTAGTTCCCAATGACATTGACCCTGACTTTATTTACGTGCACTCCCAACCTGAAATATGTTAGAAATAAGTGTAAACATTTTGGATCTCTATATTTACCAAACATGCTTTCTCGATAATATAGTACCTTAAAGGTGCAGACATTTAAACTCAAGCACAACTTGAACCCAAACAAAGTCTCCTATTCAATCACACTTAAAAACTGTGCATTACTACATTTTAACATGTGGAGTGTCTCTGTAACGATCGGGTGGATGTCGAGTATATATGTACAGGGTATTTCTGATGAGGCAGAAACTCAGGTACAGCGGTTCAGATTCTTCAGGAATAAGTGGAATCAACGGAAGGTCATCGATGTCTGATTCAGGTTCCGCATGAGGTGGTTGACCCATATCCGGGTTATCCTTTATTATGGGAACATCTCGTAGGTGATCCACATGTCGTTTCCATTCCACACCTGAGTCTATCTTGACAACATATGACAAAGGTCCAGTCTGTTTGAGGATAGTTCCTAGAATCCATTTGGGACCACTTGGATGGAGGTTGCGAACCATCACTCTCTGACTAACTTCAAACTAGAGATCCTTGGCATGCTGATCATGATGTGCAATCTGATCGGCTTGTTTGTCTGAAACTTTCTTGGCAACATCTGGGTGAAGGAGTGAGAATCGAGTACAAACTTCATGTTGAAGAAAGAGTTGGCTGGGAGTTTGGTCATGGGGAGTGGAGCGATAAGTTAGAAGGAAGTCTGCAAGATGAGTCTTTCCATCCTTTTTACTCGCCCTAAGAGACTGCTTGGAAGTTTAATTAAAACGTTCCACAGCTCCGTTTGATAAGGGATGGTAGGGTGCACAGCGAGTATGCTTGATGCCGTTCTTCTTCATGAAAAGTTCAAATTCTTCTGAGATGAACTGAGATCCATTATCAGTGATTACCTGCTGAACTTGCAAATAGAAATCGAAGCTTCTTGATGGTCTTTGATGTTGTTGTTGTGGACATCTCACATACCTCAGGCCACTTGGAGTGAGAATCAACTATAACCAGAAAAGAGGTACCCATGAAAGGACCTGCAAAGTCGAGTGTGCAGTCGTTGCCAGGGCTTCATAGGCCGAGACCAGGGATGCATGGGTGCTGGTTGGAGAATGTTTGTTCTGTTGAAGCTCCTTGCAATGTTCTCATTATGCCTGGCCACCACACATAACTACGGGCCAAACTTTTCATCCTTGAAGATCCTGGATGATCTTGATGTAGTTCTTTGAGGGTGTGTGATTGGTGCTGACTTGGTATGATGACACGAATCCCACACATAAGGCAATCTTCCTCCACAGTCAACTGATCTCGACGCTGGTGATATGGATTCAGCGATTCATTAATGTGGTCAGGCCAACCTTGTTTAGCATAACGATAAACTTGGCTCAGTACTTTGTCTTTCTTAGTAGCTGACCCAATTTCTGAGGAAGTAATTGGTAGTGCTTCAATCTGTGAAATATTGAAAACAGAGGTTGTCTTGTGAGACACGCCAGTCTTATCTTATTGCTCAGGTAGAGAGAGGTAGACGTGATGGTCCATCTGCACTGGCATGTGTGACTGTCAGTTTGAACTGGATTTCATATTGGTTGGCAGAAAGTAGGACAGCCCATCACTGTAGTCTCGCAGCTGCCAACGATGGAATGCCATTCTTTGGGCCCAGGATAGCCAGAAGTGGCTTGTGATCGGTAACCAGAAGAAACTTCCTACTATAGAGGTATTGGTGGAACTTCTTCACTCCGAAGATGAGGAACAGAGCTTCTTTTCGATCTGGGCGTAGTTTTGTTCACTTGGATAAAGAGAATGCGAAGCAAAAGCAATCGGTTTCTCAGTGCCATCTGGAAGTCTGTGAGAGATTACAGCAGACACATCACCAGCTAGCATGAGGGGTAGACTGGGATCGTAGTGGGCCAGGATGGAGGCTGATGTTAGCGCTTGCTTAGCCTCAGAAAATGCATCCGAACATCACTATGGACAGATTTGGAACAAACTTGCCGTAGTCGTTTAACAACCCTAGGAATGAGCAGAGCTCCTGGACATTCCGAGGTTCTGGTGCACTTGCAATTGCTTCAACCTTGCCAGGCAGCATGCAGGCCTTCAACATCGATCTTGTGCCCTAAAAATACACAATTCTTCAAGAACTCACATTTGTCCTTCTTTAAACGGATTCCATATTAAGTCAGACGTTCGAAAACTCTAGCCAGATTGTGAAGGTGATCTTCATTGTTGCTGCTTGTGACCAAAATATCATCAATTGAATATAACTAATTACATGAGGTATGCCTTGCAACACTGTATCCATGAGCTTCTGGAAGAGAGCAGGTGCAGAGGCAACCCCAAATGCCAGTTGGGTATATCGATACAACCCACGGTAAGTATTGACGGTGACGAACCTGGTCGATTCCTCATCAAGTGGAAGCTGCTGGTAGGCTTGGGACAAGTCCAGCTTGGAGAAATTTTCCCTCCAGCTAGAGTTGCGAAGAGGTCATCTGGCTTGGGAAGAGGGTATTGGTCAACATCTAATACCTGATTGATTGTGACCTTTTAATCGCCACAAATACGGAATTTTCCATTCTTCTTCGGAACTGGAAAGATAGGGGCACTGTGTTCTACTTTTTCAATCACTCCACTAGCTTCCAGTTTGTCAAGTTCTTCTTCAGTGATGGGTTTGATTGCGAAGGGCCGGTCGGGCCTTGAAAAATCGAGGGCAGGCATCTGGGTGTATCTGCAGACTTGCTTCATACTGCTGAATTTCCCCCACCTCCTTGAACAAAAGGCTGTTATGATGTAGGAGGCCGGCAAGTTTGGTTGATCTGGACACAGAATGTATTTTCTTCCAATCAAGTTTAATGTAGCGCAACCAGTTCCTACCCAAAAGGCTGGGACCATCTCCTGCTACTACCGAGAGGACTAGGCAAGCATGTTGGTTGCTGTAGTGTACATGAATGTTGAGTTGTCCGAGGACTGCTATGCATTCGGCTGTATAAGTTTTCAGCAAAATGTCTGACGAGCGGAAGTTTCATTTCTGAAAACTCAGAATGGTACATCCTTTTGGAAATTACGGAGTAAGCTGCTCCTGTTATCCAACTCCATTGGGAGTGATATACCTCCAACCTTCAGTGTGACCATGATTGGCTGGGATGTTTGCTCGTTTATTGTGTTGAGACAAAATTCTTCTGCGTCACTGTCTTTAGATGATGCCTTGATATGTTTGGCGTTTGGCATTTTATGATCACTTTTCTTCTTGTGACAAACAGTGGCTATGTGCCCCTTTTTCTTGCAGTAATTGCAAGAGGTGTCTGCAAAACGACGATTTAGAATTGTGGTTAGTTTTTCCATTTTGGTATATAGAAATTGTTGACTTTTGTCAGGAAATTGTCAACGTGGAGTTGCAGACAACCTTTTAAGTGAAGCTTCAGTCCCTTGACTGTCTTTGCATTCTTGTCTGCTTGCTCAAAAGTCTGGCCCAACCCAACAGCCTTTGCAAAAGTAGTCGTGCCATATCAGCATCAGCAAGCAGTCTGCGGCGGGAGCTTTCTTAGCTAACCCACACACAAGGTGATCACGCAGGGCATCATCCATGAAGTCTCTGAAATTGCAAGTAGCTGCAAGATGTCGCAACTCCACCACATAATCTCAGCAACAGACTCTCCGGATGTTGGCATCTCTGGTTGAATAAATATCTTTCAGCAATAATCAGCCACTTTGGTTGATAATGTTGCTTCCGAGCCTGGATGAGGGTCTCATACGACTGGAGTGTCAGGTGCTATGCAGGACTCCATACATCTTGTGCCCAATTGTGCTAACAAGCATAGAAGTACGATTCCCTTCTGCTATGTCGTTAGCATGCAGATAGGCCTCTAGCCTTTCTAGGTAAGCGATAATTGGTTCAGTGCCTGGCTGAAATTCCTGCATTGTCCCAATCATTGCAGTAGCCATTATCCTCGTCGCCAGATATAGTATCTTAAAGGTGCCCATGTTCAAACTCAAGCTCAACTTGAACCAAAACAAAGTCTCCTATATTGTGCTTAGTCGATATTTCATCTGTGTTCAGTCATTTGCTCCTCGTTCTCCAATAGTAAATCCTGTGATGTCTGCTCGACTCATTCCACAAGAACTGATCCTTGCCACTCCTCCTGCAGATGAGCTAGTGTACAGAGGCAAATCAAACACATTACAGGTGCCAGAGATCAAACAGCTGATGATTATCGCAAATGCTGGAAGAGGATGAAAGAAAGAAGAGAGAAGCAGAGGAGCTGAAGCAATAGAAAAACGGCGAGAGGAAAAAAACATGCAAAGTTGGAGCAGAAAAATATGCATGAAGAGCAAGCTTCTATGGAAGGAGAAGAGCAAGGAAAAAGAGATAACAGACACAGATGAAGAGACAAAGGCAGAACCTGCAACATAGTCAGATGAACCAGGGGGGCATCTGGGGCACATACCCTACATTAGTACATTTGTGCCCCGCTTCTCATGTTTTACTAAATATATTTTTATGGCTAGAGTCAAGGAATTATCTTTTCACATAGAATCTTCAGTGAGCTTTCTGGTCTTATGGGCTAAGGAAGTATTGAGGAGTATATTACATGATATAAAAGTAGCATAAGCATTTGTAGCTGAGTCACTGACTTTAGCATTAGTATCAGGTGGGTTGACAGTGATTCATGAAGCCCCCCCCCTTAGAGTTCATCACTGTACCAAAACAAAAACAGATGCCTTCACTCTTAACAGCTTTTATCAAGGATTGTTTCTAACAATCAACCCGTGTAGGGGACAAGCATATGATGGGTGCTTCCAACACGCTATTCTACGTAAGTGGAGTAGCTACACATGATGAATCAGCTGCTAGTCGTGTGTGTCAGATCAAACTATAAATATAATTTATAAATAGAGCTAGAACTCGTGATCTCAGACTTATCAATACATAGGACAATCATGATATCATCTATCATCTCACACTCTTGGATAAGTCCTGTAGGAATTCTACACTACTCTCACACTGTTATCAATACCATTAGCTGTGAAAGCCTGGCTGCAAGGGTATTTAAACCCCTCTGCAGTCCAGGCTTGGGCAGTCTCATCCTATCTTCATATTCTGTTACTTGACTGTTGCTTTAATATAAGCTACTTAAGATCTAAAACTCTTTTGTCAAGCTTGGGGTTTAGCTAGAAGAAGTTAGGAAGAGACTCTGGTGGCAGCGAATTCTGTTAGGTCTTTTGTGGTTGGAGACTCTAACAGTGTGCATTGTTTAGCCAGCACTAGATTTGGTGATGGAAGTCAGTCAAATCATCAGCCAAAGAGGTCTAATTCTATACAGTCCCAGTTTTCATCTCTGAGATCTACAAAGGCATGCTTCAGGAAGAAGACAAAAAGATTATATTTGGTGAGCGTTTGTGTGAGTGTTTTAATTTTTTTAACATTCATTTCAATTTCAAGTCACGGTTACTTCCGTGGTTAATAGCTGTGATGTCTAAACTTATGGTAAGCTGTTTGTATTTCTGCATGTGTACTGCTCAGTAGTTGTACAGCTTTATGCGTTAAACCTCGAGGGGGTTTACAGCAAAAGTGAATGGTTGCCTGAGGCAGAAATATCCAAAAGGTCAAAGCATATCTATAACCACTGGGCATTATGCTTTTTAAATCATGGTAAGGCTATTTGGTATTATGCGGCTCTAATGGTGGTCCTCTGAATGAGTTTATCAGTGAATGCTTCCTTGCTATGTACTACACATTCACCCAGACTCTGATGCAGGTCTCAACATACACTGAATAGTAGAGGTGGATTGGAAACAACTGTAACTCATGTGATCCTCTTCATTGGCTTTGTGTGGATGTTGGAGACCTCTCTGATCCTCGATCCCAAAGAAAATGACTGCGCCTTAGCAATTACCATATTCTCTAATAGGGACCGCGGTTACTATTTACTTCCATCCAATCTACCTGCGATGACCTTTGGAAGGACGGTTACAATTAGAAGGGCAGTTAACTATTGATTGCAGTTTTGAAGGAGTTCAAGTGTCTGTTCAGAGGACTTCTAATTGTTTGAGTGTCCGTGATTCAACAGTTGAGTAATGCCGCTTGGAAAGCTGAAGTCAAGAATTCAGTTCCTACTTGTGCCCAGAACATTTCCCCCCATATTTTTTTCTCTCACATTTTCCCCCTCGTCTTCAGTTCTCAGTTTATAATCCTAATGAGTAATTATTTGGGTGTGTCTTATTTAAAACACACAAGCACATTTCAATCATAATTGATAGTATGCTAATTATTGTGGTAATAATGTGTGTTTTTCTTTGTTTTGCGTATAGTGTATAGCATTTTGGTAGCTTATTAGTACTACATAATGGTGTTTTCAGCCAGCTTTGACCCTTCACAAAGGCAGTAAACTTACAGCAAAAACATTAAAACCAAGACTTGATATTCAAGCTCTTGCATCGATCTAATAATTTTACCTCCAAACTCTCCCATACATTGCAACTGATCTGTTTCGTAACTTAGCATAATCTATTTATGAATATTTCTATTTCTGCCATACTAACTAGTCCTAGCCCTAGCCCTAGCCCTAGCCCTAGCCCTAGCCCTACTATTTTATTATCAGCAGATTCTAAACTGTCCAGTACATTGCAAAAAGTAACCCGCATTTTAATTCAGCACAAATCCGTTTCTCTACAAGCCAAACATACAAAAATCAGTACAGGGTGATTAATGTCATAAATGCACCACTGCATGTGCAATATCCAGTCTAGCTGAGCTGAGTCAGTGAGCAGTTGTACCTTTTCCTACCATTAAGTGGCCAGTTGGTTTCGTCAGAAGTATACTCTTGTGACAATAGTTAATAGCACAAACCTTCACAAAGCCAGAACTGTATACTTATAGAGCATGTTGTGTATACCAGAACTGATAAAGCATGAGAACTGTATACTTATAGAGCATGTTGTGTATTATCAGTTGATTTCCTCAGAAACTTATTTTTGTGGTAATAGTTAACAGAACTGAGCTGACACCAAAAGCTGCACATTTTGGTACCAAGAAGTGATCAGTTGGTTGACTCCTGCAACAATGGTTGACAGCACAAACTTTCAACTAAACCATGTCATTACTTATAATGCATGTGTCTATATATATATGTGAATGAAACCACAATTGACATAACAAACTACAATGACTTTCTTAATAATCAACTTGAAATTTATTCTCTCAATATTTCAGCTAGATGCTCTATCTAGGATTAATGAGATGCTAAGACTCGCATGAGCTTAATATATAACTATCCACACGATGCACACCTTGGCACATGTATCCAGCATGTGAACCAGATATATATAGCAACAAAACAAAAAATCAAATAAATAATAACACCAAAACAATAACAGAATAATTAAAATAATTAAAATACTTATATACAAAGAATTAATTTTTTTAAATATTTTTTTTCCATTTAATTTAAAAAAACAACTTACTTCTGTTCTTATTAAAATTACATATGACAGAGAACAACATGCCATACCTCAAGTTAAAAAGTTCATGCGATGACTAGGGAAATGATTAAATAATTAAATACAGAAAAATTATGCTTGTTGTGGTCTCAAGTTTGGGCGTCCCAACGCACCATGAATCATACATTGGGGTTGGCTAACCCGTAATATTTGTCCCCCAAAAATTCATTGATTTTTAATGAAAATATTTGTGGTAATGAACATTTTGGTCAAGTACACGTGGTGTCCTCTGTTAGCTAGGTATCTCTCTTGTCCCTGCTTTGACATCTACAACTTCATGTTGGCTGACAGTGAGTTCCTTGCAGGCCATCTCCCTTCACTTGCAGTAAAATTGGTTGCTGCTTGATCACTATCTATGCACCAACAGAAAGCTGCACTCCACTCTCATCAGGCAATTGTGTGGTAGCCCATCTCAAGGCAAACTACAAACTTTGTGTACATGCTACCAAGGCTTTCCAGGTCTTGTTGGGACCCTGTTTACAACCCAGTCAGAGGTAGCAAACAGCATACATGGATGGCCTTTGGTAGTAAGAAGTGCAAGATCATGGCAGTAGGGAAGAAGGAAGTAGGAGTGCATTGGAGGATTGGTGTGAGGAGATAATGGAAGAGGTCAAACAATTCAAGTACTTGGGAGTATGGTTTCATAGGAAGCTAAGGGGTAATGTTCAGCCAGAGAAGATGGCAAAGAAGGCAGAAGAGTGGTTGGAATGGTGACATGGATGAGTAGAGTGTATGGGCAAGTGGAAGTAGACAGAGGAAGAATGGTGTGGGAGCTTCTAGTGCGACCTAGTATGGAGCATGCAGCCGAAGTGTGTTGGACAGGAGGACGTAATGCTTGCAAGAAGTTGGAGTCAGCACAGATGAGAGACTGTTGGGGACAAGTAACACAGTATATGTATATATAGAGGTGTTGGAACGGAGCAGATTGGTAAAAATAGTTGCTTAGAGAGGATGGAGGAATCGGATGGTTGGAAGAATATGAGATCTTAAGGAGAAAATACGAGATAAACAATGAGGTTGGATCAGTACGTAAGTGGAAGAGGAAAGTAAAGGTGAGAAATGAGAAGGACTGGGAGGAGGAAGTAAACGGCAAGAGTACGTTGAATTTTTATAAATTGGCAAAAGAATGGTGCAGGGGTGGAGAGGTATGTGAGGTCTATGAATGGTCAGGAAGGCAATTTCGACTGAGGACTGCATCAGCTGGGTTGTTAGAGGATAAGAAGAGATGTGGGATAGTTAGGGATGAGAGGTGTATAATGTGTGATAGTGGAGCAGGGGAAGATGTGGAACATTTCTTGGAAACATGCAGGGAATTTGAGAGGGATCGGCGATGGATGAGGTGCGCAGAATTGTAGGGGCCAGACAGTGGCTGGATGAATATAGAAGAGTGAGTAAGGATGGAAAGGTGGCATTGCTTTTGGGGAAATATGTGGAGGAAGTAAGTGCTGCAGTGATGGAGGAAGTGTGCGAGTGTGTTATGTATTGGGTAGGGAAGTGGTGGCAGAGGAGAAAGGAACTGTTGCATGGTGAGCTGAGGAAGGATCTTTGGTCCCTCCCCTCCCCTCTCCTTGAGCAGCGGGACACTCATAACTGAAGATGGAGGAATACTGTTTTGCAAGTATTGTGAGCACAGTATTGACTATGTTTTTAATATTGTGGATATTATTATTAATTAAGTACTGTTGATTTTTAATATAGATTGTTATTAGTGTTAGTTACTGTTATGGTTTCACACTGTGCTGTAATATATATGTGATGGCCTGTAATATATATGTGATGGCCTTAACAGGCTCAGTAATATCAAGATTAAAGCGTGTTGACGATCCTTTCCATTTTAGCAAACGAACACTAATGTTGAATACAGAATGAAACGTCACCATCCATTCTTGTCAGCTATTAACTTGTATAGAAATATGGACAGGTGGAGTGTAGAAACTCTACCTGAGCCTAAAGAAGCTTCTCGATCACGGGTGCGGCGAGCGCTAGAAATGAAGTTAAGAAATAGACAACTATATTATTATGATTGATTTTGAACATATAATGTGTAGCTTGCTGCTAGATAGAACTAAGGCATGGTAGTGAGGGAGAATTTATAAACTGTCTGAGGGATAGCCTTTTGTCTGTTGATTTGAGTTGATGCTGGTTCCAAATTTATTTTGTTTGTGGGTTCAGTGGAATTGATATATAGACAAGTGCTAGCTATATAATAACCTATAGATTCCCATTGCATGGCAAGTTCTATCCAGCTACAAGAGTTTTCTCGTATTAAACAGGACTAGAAAAGATACAAAGATTGGTTATTCCTAAAATATCTTATCAAAATGTCAAGACTAAATTTCAGGTTGATTATTGAAATGGTTATTGTAATTATGTTTATTTATATTTCAAACACACACACACACGGACACAATTTCCTTTTCTAGCAGTGCAGGATGCAGTCATTATTGTCTCCAGTAGCCAAAATGAGCATTCGTGGCTAACTAATGGGTCAGCACAGTGTGCACAGAGGCCTTCTGGTTATTTTAAGGATTCCCCGATTCATTTACCATAATCTAAAATCTTCTGTATAAGTAATATTTCTGTTCAGATTTCAGGTAACTGTTTTCAGATACCAGTATATACAAGTGCATATTCATATATACTTGTGCCTTGAACCATATTAGCTTCTCTAAAATGCACAGTTCTGTTTTCTGGGTAAGTAGTTGCCATTCTCGCTTGCCCATGCAGCCATTTCTTCCTCCAGCTTAGGAATCTGCTATTGTTTTCATGTTCTTTCTTTTCACTACAATTTGTCCCGATTTAAATAACCGCATTATTTTCCCGTTCCTGGGGGGGGGGGGGAGGTGATGCCATATAAAAGGTAAGGTGTCGGATGCATCTAGTAGTAACAATGTACAGTGCTTTATATCTCAATTAGTGTGGCATTACTGACCCTTTGCTTTCAGAAAAAGATTTAGGAACAACCTCGTAAATTTGTTGAAATTAGTTGCCCATCAGGCAGCAGATCCATATTTAGTGCATGGCAGATGTCAAGCTACTATGAAATTGTCTGGTGGACTCCTGAGTCCTGAAGGATTTTTATTCTATTCTATATATTGGCTCATGACATTGTTTCTATCTTTAATAGCTATGTAAAAAGTACAATCAAGTCAATGCATCATGAATGGCAGATGTCCATAACCACGTATAATCTTGCTTCCACCCGTCAATTTAGGTCTCAATTTAGGTCAGAAACAGTATAAAATGCTGGACTAGTTAAGTACAGTATTAGGTGTGTGGTGACCTTAGTTCTGCAAATATAATTGGTGTGTGACCAACAAGATGTTTGTTGAGTGCTTATACCGCATAGCCATCCCAATACCACAGTTCATTGTGGTAAACAGGATGTCTGAGCTAGTCCAGCATAGCAGGAATGCAAGCATTTAGTGTAACATTCCATACCAAACCATACCAAACCACACAATTTCAATGGCAAACAGGATGTCTGAGCATATATATATAGCAGGAATGCAAGCATTTAGTGTAACATTCCATACCATCCAAAATAAACCACACAGTTTCAATGGCAAACAGGATATCTGAGCTGGTATATATATAGCAGGTGTGGAATGCCTTGAATATTTTTGTTGAGCTCAATCACCAAAAAAAATCAGAAGTTATAATTTCTGGGGTTAGCAAAAATGTAAATCAACAGGCTTTTGTAACCTTATGTATTCCTCATGGGAAGAAAACCCACCAAAACCTCATTTCCCCCCCTCCATTTTGGGGTTCTAAATCTGGTATACACATATATACATATAATTTATATATACACACACGTGAGACTAGAGTGTGACGAGTTCCAACAATGACCTGGTCGTCAAATGCCAATGGACTTCTATTGTTTGGGAAATGAGACTCCTATGGGAACGAAATTCTTGGTACACTTGAAAATATCGCATTTGCATTATGCATAGATATTTATCACTATATATATCTGTTCACTGCCAAAATCTGTTAACCAGTATAATTATAAGGAATGTGATGTTCACGCTGTCAAACATTGCATATTCTATTACCAAAAGACAGTTCTGTGTTTTTTTGGCACTAAAACGGCATAGCCATACCAAACTTACTGCACCCTTAGACAACAAGCAAGAGTTTCCATTCCACAAGATCAGATTGGCTTAGCATCTTGCATGGGAGGATACAGGAACGACTTGTATAGTTAAACAATAAAGGCAATAATATTCACATTCAAGACCAAAATAGGTTCTACATCTAGCACCCTCCCATGTCTTTCTTAGTCTTGCGGTGCCAACGTGTTTCCATGGGGTCAAACCCTTGCTGGGGATGTCCCACCACGGACCAATCAGGAGTGGGAGCCACATAGTCCAGAGCCGAAAAAGTCTCGCCACCAGAAGAAGATTCATAACGTCCCATCTGCACAAATATATTATACAGATACACCCACCATGTTAAAAATTGCTGTATGTAAAAAAAATGATATACTTTTGCAGTTGTGTGAAATAATATAGAACAGTTAGCCTGATGCTCAAGTCCTTTCCTAAATCAAGACATCCACAGAAATAATACAGAACAGTTTAGCCTGCAAGTTATTAAGACATCCACAGAAATAATACAGAACAGTTAGCCTGATACTCATAAATCAAGACATCCACAGAAATACTATAGAACAGTTTAGTCTGCAAGTCATTTCCTAAATCAAGACATCCACAGAAATAATACAGAACAGTTATATAGCCTGATGCTCAAGTCAGTTCCTAAATCAGGACATCCACAGCATCTGTAAACAGAGTCCTAGGGAACTTCTGAGTAAAGAAATTAAATTCAATATAATTATTTATACCACGTACAACTACCAGTGAATACCGGTATATAGTTGCCTTTCCATGAGCTTCTTGCAGGTACATGTATATACTTGTGTAGTGATGAATATATTACAGGTGCAGAATCGTTGCATTTCTGTGTTTATGTGGTGTAACATTTGACACACGTCACACCTTATAATGATTTCTTTGAATAAATACCACAGAAATGAAAATTTCAGAAGTTCAAACGGAGTGAAGACTAAATGAAGTTAAGGGTGTACACAATCAATCGCTACTGGTAGCTAGCTTGCACCAGGCGTGCACCACAATCAGTCTCTCCTGGTAGCTAGCTTGGACCAGGTATGCACCACAATCAATCTCTACTGGTAGCTAGCTCGGACCCGGCATGCACCACAATCAATCTCTCCTGGTAGCTAGCTTGGACCAGGCGTGTACCACAATCAATCTCTCCTGGTAGCTAGCTTGGACCAGGCATGCACCACAATCAATCTCTCCTGGTAGCTAGCTTGGACTAGGCATGCACCACAATCAATCTCTCCTGGTGGCCAGGCATGCACCACAATCAATCTCTCCTGGTGGCTAGCTTGGACCAGGCATGCACCACAATCAATCTCTCCTGGTAGCTAGTTTGGACCAGGCATGCACCACAATCAATCTCTCCTGGTAGCTAGCTTGGACCAGGCATGCACCACAATCAGTCTCTCCGGTAGCCAGGCATGCACCACAATCAATCTCTCCTGGTAGCTAGCTTGGACCAGGCATGCACCACAATCAGTCTCTCCTGGTAGCTAGCTTGGACCAGGCATGCACCACAATCAATCTCTCCTGGTAGCCAGCTTGGACCAGGCATGCACCACAATCAGTCTCTCCTGGTAGCCAGGCATGCACCATAATCAATCTCTCCTGGTAGCTAGCTTGGACCAGGCATGCACCACAATCAGTCTCTCCTGGTAGCTAGCTTGGACCAGGCATGCACCACAATCAATCTCTCCTGGTAGCTAGCTTGGACCAGGCATGCACCACAATCAATCTCTCCTGGTAGCCAGCTTGGACCAGGCATGCACCACAATCAGTCTCTCCTGGTAGCCAGGCATGTACCACAATCAATCTCTCCTGGTGGCTATCTTGGACCAGGCGTGCACCACAATCAGTCTCTCGTGGTAGCTAGCTTGGACCAGGCATGCACCACAATCAATCTCTCCTGGTAGCTAGCTTGGACCAGGCATGCACCACAATCAGTCTCTCCTGGTAGCTAGCTTGGACCAGGCATGCACCACAATCAATCTCTCCTGGTAGCTAGCTTGGACCAGGCATGTACCACAATCAATCTCTCCTGGTGGCTAGCTTGGACCAGGCGTGCACCACAATCAATCTCTCCTGGTAGCTAGCTTGGACCAGGCATGCACCACAATCAGTCTCTCCTGGTAGCTAGCTTGGACCAGGCATACACCACAATCAATCTCTCCTGGGACCAGGCATGCACCACAATCAATCTCTCCTGGTGGCTAGCTTGGACCAGGCATGCAATCTCTCCTGGTAGCTAGCTTGGACCAGGCATGCACCACAATCAATCTCTCCTGGTAGCTAGCTTGGACCAGGCATACACCACAATCAGTCTCTCCTGATCAATCTCTCCTGGTAGCTAGCTTGGACCAGGCATGCACCACAATCAATCTCTCCTGGTAGCTAGCTTGGATCAGGCATGCACCACAATCAATCTCTCCTGGTAGCTAGCTTGGACCAGGCATGCACCACAATCAATCTATCCTGGTAGCTAGCTTGGACCAGGCATGCACCACAATCAATCTCTCCTGGTAGCTAGCTTGGACCAGGCATGCACCACAATCAATCTCTCCTGGTAGCTAGCTTGGACCAGGCATGCACCACAATCAATCTCTCCTGGTAGCTAGCTTGGACCAGGCATGCACCACAATCAATCTCTCATGGTAGCTAGCTTGGACCAGGCATGCACCACAATCAATCTCTCATGGTAGCTAGCTTGAACTAGACATGCACTTGCACCTTCAGCTGGCTTCTGCATGCTGAAATACCACACCTCCTTCCCGTCATTGTTTAGCACATGCTCAACAAATCCACGCACAAAAAACTAACGAAGTAAAAATAGGAACTAGCTCCCCGAACAAAATTATGAACAAAGTTTCTGTCATTATTACATCAAGGTCAGAGAAGGTCGTAGAATCCTCTTGACTGTCTAGCTCAGAAGTAAGCTATGCAATTTTTGGTGGTGTTTCAGCTGCCACCTTCTCCTTGCATTAGATAGTGAATGTCACCATCATCACCATCTTTCCTCATGTCTGACTTGACTGAGCATGCATGGAACAAATGTACGCTGCAAACACAACTACAGGGCAAACAAAATAAGAGAACTCTATTTAACGGAAAATAATATCAAAGAGAGGTAAATATCCCTCCTGCTTATACACACGTGTTCATTAGTAGCCTGCGTCTGTCTTCGATAGAGTGAGGTTTTCTTCGTGTTGCATTTTTTGCAATACTGATTATTATTAATTAAAGCATGGTAGTGTTGGCTTGTCATCTCCGCCAGTTCTACCTGGCTGTTTGACTCCCACCCACATTTTATCACTAGGTGGCTTTTCATCCGGGCAATCCAACCATATCCCAAAAGCCGCAGTAGCATGACATAATCATGACGAGCTAAATAGTTTTAGTCGTGACTTCATCTTCTTGTACAATTGTGAAAACATTTTAACAAGTCGAAATCTTAATAGCACCAGATGAGTCGGTGCATCACATGAGTCTCTTCCACCCTAGTTCACACTTGGGGATGTAAAGAACCATTTTACAACAGTCTTTACCGCCAATAACAACGAACAGAACAATGGCTCAAATTCCCCGTTACTTGAAGTCAGTGTATACAACTCTTGCATTCAGTCGAAGCAACCTTGAATTGGTTCTCTAAGCAAAACGTCTTTCCAAAAATATGCTACTCCTCTTCTTGGAGTGTGGACTAAATCCTAAAAACACATCAATTAATGCGTTTGTCAGTTTGCTTCCCTATCCTTGGTGGCTGTGTGTGCCTCCAGTACCATATAGTAGGGGTGTGGCTTTTTTAAACATAGTGGTTACGACTTATGGAGCTCCATCGATTCTGATTCAGTCACATGCAATGCCCCCCCCCCCTGAGTCATTGTTAAGCATTAGTCATTGTTAAGCATTCTAATAGCCAACAAATGCTAGCACAAAGAAATTGAATATAGCGAGATAAAATACTGGCTAGGGCCGGAACAAAGTTGGAAATAAAGTTTGCTAATCTCCAGTCATCAACTAGTATTTTGCAGTTCTTTGTTGTCATCATTGAGGTGAGAGAGGGGGTGAGAGAGGGAATCTTGACGTTCTCGACTTTCAGCTCGGAATTAAAATTTATCTGTGCATACACAACACTTGTGCACGGTGCGGATACTATTCGAGGGAGACTATTGTTTGGACTCATAATGGGGCGAACATTGCTCAAGGGCAAATAGTTTTGGACGGAGAATACCATTCGAGGAAATACATTACTACTATCTTTGGCAAGAGGCTCATTAGGTGTTAATAAGTGGCTAGGTGCTATGGTCACTAAAATTGTTGATGGTTGTAATGAAAGAAAGATGACATTCATGAGGCCCACCACATGCCAAGTGCTGCTCCTGAAAACACTAATTGCTAGAAGTACAGCTTGCTGCAACCACACTTGTTATTTCAAGCTGATTAGCACTTTCCAGTTGGGAGCCCCAGTACTTGCAGCCAGTTTAGACACACACGCACGCACGCACACACACACACGCACACACACACACACGCACACACACACACACACGCACACACACACACACACGCACACACACACACACACTCAGGTTTTTTTAGTAACTTTACTGCAAGTATCTCTGGCATAGCTAGAGCTATACAACATTTAATATTTTTATTACTTTTTTAATGTTAAAAGAGAGTACACTGAGAAATCTATTTTGAGCTCAAAGGCATAAGAAGATATTTTAGGATGGGAGGGCTGACCCAAGGTTAATGAGTGGGTACGCATTTAGCCTGCACTACCTCACCTAGGGGGATCCAACTGCATGTGTCCCCAAGATATTTTTTTTACATGACTCATGAGATCAATTCTGGTGTATTCTGACTAAATTTCAAGTATCATAATTAAAATATTCAATATAGTAGATAGGCAATTCAGTTAAAACTTTCCTATTTTATTGTATGAATGTCATTTTTTTAATATAGATAGAGTCCAGTCTATGAGTAGTGGGAGAATTGACTTTCACAGTATATATCTCTGCTTCACCATAAATGGCTGATGACACACTCTTGGGGTGTCAAGTGATTTCTAAGTTGTTGTTTTTAATGACCTCAGAGCTATTGCAAGTAATTAGACCAAGGTTGATTGAAACGCCAATATGTAACCATCATTGCAAAGCACACAGACAGATTATCTTTTGAAACATTTCAGGCGGCTATAATTAAATAATGCACCCCCTCCCTCCCTGCCAAATGAAATTGAGAGCACAAACACAAACATATCCGATAGCTTCCTCCAACACGCAGACTCACAGATACTCTCTGTACCCACATTAGAGGATTTTTCCAGAGAAAAAACCTTCGACCAGGATCCCCACTGGGAGGAATGGTACCCCTTTGGCTTTGGGGCCCCAGCCCAACATTAGCAGGGATTTATACTAGCATACCTAGCAACAATAAAAAGGAAACAGACGACTTCAACTACTTGAACTTCTTGGAGACTTGTTTGTTTGTTTTCTTGTTTAGCATGCCAGAGGCCGTGGTCAGGCCAGAGGCTATGGTCAGGCCAGAGGCTATGGTCAGGCCAGAGGCTATGGTCAGGCCAGAGACCGTTATTAGGCTAGAGGCAATAATTAGGACAGAGACCACCAGGCCAGAGACCATCAGGCTAGATCTGGTGGTAGCTAATTAGTTCATCTATTGAATGGAAGGTGGTCAAGTTTGTCCCGAGAGATCTTCTGGTATATTATAAATCATTTGCTACTTCGGCTACAACGACTCCTTGCTCTTTCTCACGGCCACCAACACGGGTGCTTCCTGCAGTAAACCTTGCCACTGCAGCAACTGCAATGACTCCTTGCTCTTTCTCACGGCCACCAACACGGGTGCTTCCTGCAGCAAACCTTGCCACTGCAGCAACTGCAATGCTCCTTGCTCTTTCTCACGGCCACCAACACGGGTGCTTCCTGCAGCAAACCTTGCCACTGCAGCAACTGCAATGCTCCTTGCTCTTTCTCACGGCCACCAACACGGGTGCTTCCTGCAGTAAACCTTGCCACTGCAGCAACTGCAATGACTCCTTGCTCTTTCTCACGGCCACCAACACGGGTGCTTCCTGCAGCAAACCTTGCCACTGCAGCAACTGCAATGCTCCTTGCTCTTTCTCACGGCCACCAACACGGGTGCTTCCTGCAGTAAACCTTGCCACTGCAGCAACTGCAATGACTCCTTGCTCTTTCTCACGGCCACCAACATGGGTGCTTCCTGCAGCAAACCTTGCCACTGCAGCAACTGCAATGACTCCTTGCTCTTTCTCACGGCCACCAACACGGGTGCTTCCTGCAGCAAACCTTGCCACTGCAGCAACTGCAATGCTCCTTGCTCTTTCTCACGGCCACCAACACGGGTGCTTCCTGCAGCAAACCTTGCCACTGCAGCAAGTGCAATGCTCCTTGCTCTTTCTCATGACCACCAACACGGGTGCTTCCTGCAGTAAACCTTGCCACTGCAGCAACTGCAATGACTCCTTGCTCTTTCTCACGGCCACCAACACGGGTGCTTCCTGCAGCAAACCTTGCCACTGCAGCAAGTGCAATGCTGTTCTAATAGGCTCGAGTTAGACGCAGTCCAGCCAGCAAAAAAGCCTGCATAGAATTCACTGCATGAACTATCAGGTAGCCTTGGGGGTCATGGTTGTCTAGATCATTCTTGCGAGCGGGTACTTTCTTCTACTACCATTGCAAACGGTTTGCACTTCCCCCCCCCTCCCTTAAAAAATATACATCTGGTAAGGCATCAACATAATGTAGCTGATCATTTGACCACAAATGTCCTTTGTAAACAGGACTTGTATCTATTGACAACACGTACCAGTTCATGGAATTTTGAATAATCGATCCAAGTGTTCCATTTTCCATCCACTTTGAACTGCACAGAAACAAGATAAATGAAATGTAATCGACTTGACATAGATTCTAGTAATGCACTCGGCTCATGGATAGAGCATTTCTTGGTATACATACAAGTGGGGCTATAAAAAGTCATCATTTTCTATGGGATTATACAAACCTTTGCCATGTCAGATATGATAGCATGCAAATAATATAATAATAATAACAATAATAATAATAACAACAACAAAAATTAACAACAATGATGATGATCAATGATGATGATAATATAATAATGAGGGGAAACGAGGAAACAATGACCAATTAAACTGCTTATATATATATATATATATATACACACACACCACCTGGACCATTAAACTGCTTATATATATATATATATATACACACACCACCTGGACCAATTAAAATGCTTATACATGTATATGTATATATAACCACCTGGACCAATTAAAATGCTTATATATACACACACACCACCTGGACCAATTAAAATGCTTATATATATATATGCACACACCACCTGGACCAATTAAAATGCTTATATATATATATATATACACCACCAGGAACAATTAAAATGCTTATATATATATGCACACACCCACCTGGACCAATTAAAATGCTTACATATATATATATATATATACACACACCACCTGGACCAATTAAAATGCTTATATATACACACACACCACCTGGACCAATTAAAATGCTTATATATATATGCACACACCACCTGGACCAATTAAAATGCTTATATATATATGCACACACCACCTGGACCAATTAAAATGCTTATATATATATATATATATACACCACCAGGAACAATTAAAATGCTTATATATATATGCACACACCCACCTGGACCAATTAAAATGCTTACATATATATATATATACTTAAAATGCTTATATATATATGCACACACCACCTGGACCAATTAAAATGCTTATAATTATATATATACACCACCTGGACCAATTAAAATGCGTATATATATATGCACACACCACCTAGACCAATTAAAATGCTTATATATATATAAACACACCACCTGGACCAATTAAAATGCTTATATATATACACACACACCACCTGTCACCTTCTTGTGTGCTATGAGGACACAGTTTGAGTGCTCGTGCTCACAGGAGATATCATAGTCTGTTAATAGATCTGCAAAGTTCTTCACAAAGTTCAACACCTAGGCACATATGTAAGGAAGAGCAATAGATGGAAGAGAATCACACAGGCAGAGAAGTCAGGAAGAAGGACGCCATTAATACCCAAATTTGTCTCTGCAACCAGAAAGTAACTTGGGATCTACCTTCCAGCCTCACTACTCTGTAGCTTGAAGGTGTACTTGTGTGGTAAGGTTACAAACACAGTTGGCTGGCTCAACTCGATAAACATGGTATATAATGGTTTATACATAAGCTACAATACTATGCGCACATCACCTCCACAGACAGCAATGTAGATTTTGCTTGTTCAATTTTCCAATAATTTTAAAACATTCTCACAGTTGACATAATGAAATTACAATGACATCAATAATGAACTTGAAATTTACTCTCAACATTTCGACTAGATGCTCTACAGAGGATGCTAAGACTCGCGTGAGCTTGATATATACCGGGGCTAGCTATTCACTACATGCTACAAAACCACACCTCAGCACACACGTCTAGCACATGAACAGGATTTGGCAAAAATACAATAATAGCTAATAATAATAATTACCAAAACAAAACAATAATATAATAAATAAAACATATAATAGAATAAAAATTAACAATAACAATAACAATAATAACAATAACAACAATAATAATAACAACAATAATAATAACAATAATAATAATAATAATAATAATAATAATAATAATAATAATAATAATAATAATAATAATAATAATAATAATAATAATAATAATAAAGAAAATAATAATATGCTAGATATGGTGGGCGCAGCTTCAAGTTCAGGCTCTTGAGAGTGGCCACCCAGCAACCAGGCAAGTCCATTCCACAGACTTGATTGAATTGTTCACACTTTGGTGCTAGGCCGATGTGCAATGCCTCCTTCACTAGCAGTTCCTTCTGTCTTCTGGCCTGGTCCAAGATGGTGGCTTCCTCCACAAAATAGGATGCCCGTTATCCCAGGCATGCTCAGCAATTGCAGACTTCTCTTTGCACACTTTTTTATACAGGCATCTTGAATTCTGGTCTCCAGTCTTCTGTTGGTCTCCCCTGTAGTATATACTTCCCACAGCTACAAAGGATGCGGCAGCTGGTAATTCATCCTTCACTCTGCTAGGTTGTACCCTCAGAGTTCTTCCCAATCTGAAAATGACTCTGATGTTGAACTTCCAGCAAACCCTCGTGATGTCTTCACTTACCCGTTACATAAGATATTACTACATATGATCCTTCTTTTCAGACCTCTGCCTGTATCAGTGTACTTATCTTTCTTTCTGTGTTTAGATGTATCTACAGATGAAAGGTTGATGAAGGCTTGCAGATACGCATTCTCTATAAAGACCCTATTCAAATGATGTTCTTCCTTCCGTAGGTCCTCCTTCTCCACCACTACTCACCTGGTTCTATCATACAAGCTCTCATCACTCCTCTTCTGACATGGATAGGATGATGTGCTCAAGTAAACTGTTGTAGTTAGCCTTCCATCTTCCTTCCTGTGCAGGTGGCCATCCAGAAAGGGCAACAATCTATCCACTTCAAGCTCCATGGTGAACTTTATGGATGACCTGATTTTGTTCGGATGGTCCAACAACTCCTGCTCTCGCCCCTTTTTCATTATGCAGAAGGCATCATCCACATATCTCTTCCAAAACCTTGGCTTCATTGGGGCAGTTGTGAGTGCCAATTCCTCAAAGAATTCCATGTAAAGGTTGGCTACCACTGCAGATACTGGAGAGCCCATTGCTGCACCCTCTTTTTGCTCATAGTATTTTCCTTGATCACTGAAGTAGGTGAATTTCAGGCACAACTCCAACAGTTCAGAAATCCTGTCCGCACCTAATGTAGTCCTCTCACGCAAGCTCTCGTCTTTCGTCAACATTCCCAAAATGACATCTACTGCCTCACTAGGGAACATTGGAAGAAAGAGAAGAAACATCAAAACTGACAAAACACAAGGTGTGGTTTGTATCACGTGGTGGATGGCTAGTTATGGGTATATAGCAGGCTCACCTGAGTCTTAGCATCTCATTATTCCTGATGAAGGCTAGAGCATCTTGTCGAGACATCGAGAGAGTTAATTTCAAGTTGATCATTGAGAAGGTCATTGTAATTTTAATTTCACTGTCAATGGGAGGAATATCTGCAGTAGAAGAAGTTAGCCTTTCTCTTTGACTCCACTCTCATTTCCTTCCTCGTGACGGGTAACCTTCTCACCATCCCAGAATGTGAGACATCATAAGTCACTCATGGTCAGTCCTGAATGTGGTCCAGTCCAGAATATAGGACATAAGCCACTCATCCAATCCTGAATGTGGTCCAGTCCAGAATGTGGGACATAAGTCACTCATGGTCAGTCCTGAATGTGGTCCAGTCCAGAATGTGGGACATAAGTCACTCATGGTCAGACCTGAATGTGGTCCAGTCCAGAATGTGGGACATAAGCCACTCATCCAATCTGAATGTGGTCCAGTCCAGAATGTGGGACATAAGTCACTCATGGTCAGTCCTGAATGTGGTCCAGTCCAGAATATAGGACATAAGCCACTCATCCAATCCTGAATGTGGTCCAGTCCAGAATGTGGGACATAAGTCACTCATGGTCAGTCCTGAATGTGGTCCAGTCCAGAATGTGGGACATAAGTCACTCATGGTCAGACCTGAATGTGGTCCAGTCCAGAATGTGGGACATAAGCCACTCATCCAATCCTGAATGTGGTCCAGTCCAGAATGTGAGACATAAGTCACTCATGGTCAGTCTCCTGAATGTGGTCCAGTCTAGAATGTGGGACATAAGCCACTCATGGTCAGACCTGAATGTGTCCAGTCCAGAATGTGGGACATAAGCCACTCATGGTCAGACCTGAATGTGTCCAGTCCAGAATGTGGGACATAAGCCACTCATCCAATCCTGAATGTGGTCCAGTCCAGAATGTGGGACATAAGTCACTCATGGTCAGTCCTGAATGTGGTCCAGTCTAGAATGTGGGACATAAGTCACTCATGGTCAGTCCTGAATGTGGTCCAGTCCAGAATGTGGGACATAAGCCACTCATCCAATCCTGAATGTGGTCCAGTCCAGAATGTGGGACATAAGTCACTCATGGTCAGACCTGAATGTGGTCCAGTCCAGAATGTGGGACATAAGCCACTCATCCAATCCTGAATGTGGTCCAGTCCAGAATGCGGGACATAAGTCACTCATGGTCAGTCTCCTGAATGTGGTCCAGTCCAGAATGTGGGACATAAGTCACTCATGGTCAGTCTCCTGAATGTGGTCCAGTCTAGAATGTGGGACATAAGCCACTCATGGTCAGACCTGAATGTGTCCAGTCCAGAATGTGGGACATAAGCCACTCATGGTCAGACCTGAATGTGTCCAGTCCAGAATGTGGGACATAAGCCACTCATCCAATCCTGAATGTGGTCCAGTCCAGAATGTGGGACATAAGTCACTCATGGTCAGTCCTGAATGTGGTCCAGTCTAGAATGTGGGACATAAGCCACTCATCCAATCCTGAATGTGGTCCAGTCCAGAATGTGGGACATAAGTCACTCATGGTCAGACCTGAATGTGGTCCAGTCCAGAATGTGGGACATAAGCCACTCATCCAATCCTGAATGTGGTCCAGTCCAGAATGCGGGACATAAGTCACTCATGGTCAGTCCTGAATGTGGTCCAGTCCAGAATGTGAGACATAAGTCACTCATCCAATCCTGAATGTGGTCCAGTCCAGAATGTGGGACATAAGCCACTCATCCAATCCTGAATGTGGTCCAGTCCAGAATGTGGGACATAAGTCACTCATGGTCAGTCCTGAATGTGGTCCAGTCCAGAATGTGGGACATAAGCCACTCATCCAATCCTGAATGTGGTCCAGTCCAGAATGTGGGACATAAGTCACTCATGGTCAGTCCTGAATGTGGTCCAGTCCAGAATGTGGGACATAAGTCACTCATGGTCAGATCTGAATGTAGTCCAGTCCAGAATGTGGGACATAAGTCACTCAGGTTCCAGCCAGAATATGGGACATAAGCACTCAGTGGCTCCAGTCCAGAAAGTGGACATGAGCCACTTAAGGTTACTCTTAGTGTAGACATGCATGCAGTGTATGTTCTAATGCATTCATAGGCTGGCCGGATGCAACATACTTTGGGCAAGGTCGTGCTGATTAAACACACAGAGTTTCTTCATAAAGTGAGTGATCTTTTGGATCTCACTCATACCATTTCTTCCCATAACACTCTGGGAAGCCTCTCTGCTTGGCAGCTTTTAGAATGTATAATTAACGTGGGCTGCTTTTGTAACCTAGCAAGCCAAAAAACAATGTAAAACTATTACAGTCTGGTAAAGGTTTTTTACAACTGTTGTAACTGGAAGTGTGGGTAAAACTAGTACAGTCTGGTAAAGGTTTTTTACAACTGTTGTAACTGGAAGTGTGGGTAAAACTAGTACAGTCTGGTAAAGGGTTTTTACAACTGTTGTAACTGGAAGTGTGGGTAAAACTAGTACAGTCTGGTAAAGGGTTTTTACAACTGTTGTAACTGGAAGTGTGGGTAAAACTAGTACAGTCTGGTAAAGGTTTTTTACAACTGTTGTAACTGGAAGTGTGGGTAAAACTATTACAGTCTGGTAAAGGGTTTTTACAACTGTTGTAACTGGAAGTGTGAATACACTCACTATACGTTTGACTCGTTTCAAAATGGCGGATGGTAAAAACACACACACAAGAAAGCCAATGGTCAGGTTTCAGCTAAAACTATCCTCGGCAATTTCTTAGCGGCTAAATGATGATTTGAGCTCCAAAAAGGCCTTAAGTATGCCTTGAATCTTCTCTAAGATAGCAAACTGGCAGTACAAAAAAATGATAGAATGCATAAAGCACACTTGAAAATTATCTTTATGCTCAAACTCCCCCCAACTTGCATACTACAGGTCCATCCATAGAAACTTTAGTACTCGAAGACTCCAAATGTTCCAAGCACGCCCACGACTCATCAGTTATTCACTTGCAGTTAAAAACAAGAACACAGGGCAGTGTTGATCATCGCCGATATTAAGTAGCTTACACCCCGTTACATAATTAGAATTGAGTCAAGTGCTGTTATTATAAGAAGAACGAATGACCAGCACTCAATTCTGAAGTTCACTTTGAGGAGTTCTGCTCCTAGGCAGCAACTGTTACCAAGCCCTTGAAGGAGGCTGTAGCTGACCCTGCATGGGTACAGTCAGCAACAGCAACAAGACTTGGCATGTGCAGATATGTGGAGTGGGCAACAACGATAAACAAGCTAGAGAAAGCCTTTAAAAACCTGGAAACCGTGAAGCTCACAAGCTTGTGCTGGCCTTCATCGCTCAACTACGAATACTTCAACAACAAACAAACAAACAACAACAACAACTATGTTTGGAAAGACAGGCAACAAGATTGTACCCCTGTAGTCCACAACCAGTTAGATAACCCCTTACCATATTCATTATACTGCTTTACACCAGATTGTATAATGACATAAATACCTGGCCATCTAACTGGTAGGGTTTTTGTTGCCTGGTCTCTTTTAGCTCAGTCCAATTTAGACAAATATAAATATAAATATAAATACACAAACAAATAAATAAATAATATATCTAATCTCAGGTGTCCACTGTCATTATACAGTGTGGATAATCTCTGTATTGCCCTGTTATTATACAGTGTGGATAATCTCTGTATTGCCCTGTTATTATACAATGTGGTCCAATTTAGACAAATATAAATATAAATATAAATACACAAACAAATAAATAAATAATATATCTAATCTCGGGTGTCCACTGTCATTATACAGTGTGGATAATCTCTGTATTGCCCTGTTATTATACAGTGTGGATAATCTCTGTATTGTCCTGTTATTATACAGTGTGGATAATCTCTGTATTGCCCTGTTATTATACAGTGTGGATAATCTCTGTATTGCCCTGTTATTATACAGTGTGGATAATCTCTGTATTGTCCTGTTATTATACAGTGTGGATAATCTCTGTATTGCCCTGTTGTTATGCAGCATAATTGATGCCTATTTCCCCACATTCAGAGCTTATACGGCATACATGTTTGTCTGACTCACTTCCTCATGCCAAGGCACGTTGGCCATAGTGAGGTTGGATGCCTTCGAGTAGCCACAGTAAGTCACTCCCTACACACATGACACACAAACAAACGGTCACCTCATCATCACACCGACCTCCCATCATCCCTACCTTCACTTCAATGAAGTCCGGCTTGCCCATCTTCACCAGAGCCACATAGCTGTCCAGCTCCTCCGTATTCCACGCCTTCACTAACGTCAACCGGTACACCGTCCGCTGGCCCTGACAACGACAAAACCAAACGGAGATGAATATCCTCGGCCTCGAATAAGCCTTCCATTCACCCACTCTCTCTTTTCACTCACCTTCTTGCTTAGCTCTTCCAAACTAGAGATAAACCGAGGCCAGAAATCCCGGAAAAGAGGCCTGTCAATCTTCTTCAGACTGTCCTTAGTACTGGCATCCACACTCACATAGAGTTGAGTCACTGGCACCAAAGTTCTGAAAGGAGTCAACAACAACAGCAGCAAGTTCTAGTAATGCAGCTGCTGGCTAAGGCTGGCCCCACTACCACAAGTCTGTACCTTATTGCCTTAGGGAACTGTGCATTGGTGACCAGGAAGGTGGAGATTTGCTTCTGGTGTAGGAGGCGAATGAGGGTGTTGATCTCGGGGTACATGATAGGTTCCCCTACCAGAGAGAGGGCACAATGCTTGGGTTCCTTCCCTTCCGCCAGACGCTCTGGCTTCACTCCAGGCACGCCTGAGAATAGAAGATAAGAGGAAAGGGGAGGGAGACGAAAAATGGCTTCAAGTTCTTGCACACAACACAAAGCCAAATATACAACACAAAGCCAAATATTGGAACTTCTGCTTATTTCGAGAGGCATTCTAAAAGCCTGCCAAGGGAAGGGGGGCGGGGGAGGGGTGGAGGAGGAGAATGTGGGACAAGGATGAGGATGGGAGGAGGAAGGGGTGAGTTTGTCGATGACATACTTCAACTGGAAAATAATTACAAATAAGCTTTAATTATAACACACACACACAAGACAAGCATGTGGTATTGAAATGCGCATAATATTACATGTAAATATCCATGATGTGAATTAAGTGTTTAGAGTGTCACAGGAAATATATAGCACTCCTTATAGCTACTTCGCAGCTGCATTGATCAATACTTCAAAAACCTTCAAGTTGGCATGACTTCACGGTACACCATGTGGACTCCAAGGGTTCATTATTACAACACAAGAAGTGTTAATGAGACAAACTTTCAACAACACAAGAAGGGTTAACGAGGCAAACTTTCAACTTTGGCAGGACAAGCTAATACCTTAGACATCTTTAATTTGTCATTACATCGCCTCCACATCTCTTAAGATCGTCTTCCCGCCACACAATGCATGAAGTGTTAATAATCTGAGTGCTTATGCCTCACAACACATGGACTGTGGCCAGGCCATTATTCAAGGAGAGCTAATTGAGATCTGTCTATCAACAAGGGCGGAGCCGTCCATCAATTAAATATACCGCACTCAGAGATGCACACTGCAGTGTTATGACAATATATATATACTGTTGGAGACGCAATGGTGCATGGCAGAACATCAAGCATCTCAAATTCTTGGCAATGGGCTTTGAGAAAAATACCTAGATAACACAAATTAAGCGGCCATAAAGCTCGCTAGACAGGAGCTGCCAGATATAGAGTGGATTATGCATAAGCACACGGATTGAAACACTCGACCAACATGTGCAAATTGACGCCAGTTCTTGGACTACTTAGTGCATCAATACAACCTTGGCAAACGAGATACTCAGCTCTATTAGTACAGACCTATGATATAATAAGTAACACATTTTGCAAAACGACATTAGTACAAGAGTAGCTGTTGCAGTGAAAAGCTCAGACATTTCTGGAGATTCTATATTGTGTCGAGGGACAGGCTACAAGGTAGTGAGGGGCTGCAGAGGCTGGGAGAAGCTTGTCAAAAGGACACCCACGAAGGCTTGGATGAGAAGCAAGCAATCGTATATAAGGTCTCGCATGCAAACTTGATTGTTTTAGTTCTCATTGGACAAGAATTGCAGCTTCTTGAGCATCGACAAGATGGCAGGTGGCAGCTACCCATTCATGGCTGAGCTACAAGATGCTCAGGAATTGGTGGAAGAAGTTGCTGACCAAATTAAAGTAAGAAAAATAATTAATAAATTGTTTCCATTGTCCTCTCCGATCCATCCCCTTCATTTTCAATCTCCTCTTTCTCTCTCTCGATAAGGATAAACTACCAGCCTCGTGTGGTTTGAGAGTGAGTCATGTGGTGCTCGGGGGTACTCTAGGGCTCGGCATGTGCCACTCACGGAATTATGACTGTGAGATTACAGTCTACTCACCAGGTGAGCCTCGGAAAAACAACTACAGCTACTAAACAATTTAAGGGGGACCGATGGTATATATATTTTTTTAACTTGTGGTTACAACTTTAGAGCTTCGTAGATTCTGCAAACTTCATGGTATGGACTTGATATATAGCTAAAAAGATAGGTCTCTCTGTGTGCTCTCTTTTGATACTAAAATATGTTTCATCGGTATAACTATAGGCAAGTTACTAGACCCTAAAGTGGAGGGACCTAAAAAAACCTGCACCCCAAAATCGCCGTCCAAAATAACTCAAAAAAATGGAAATCAACGCCCTCAATTTTCCACCCGCGCGCTTTACCACATACTAAAATTTTAACGCCTAATGAAAAAGGTGATTGCATGCTCTAGGGCTTCCTCTAGCCACTCGTACCATTTTTTTGCACTTAGCAATCTGGAGTTATTTTGGACGGCGATTTTGGGATGCAGGTTTTTTAGGTCCCTCCATTTTAGGTCTAGCCTATAGTTATACCTATGAAATATAGTTTAGTATCAAAAGCAGAGAGACCTATCTTTTGAGCTATATATCAAGTCCATACCATGAAGTTTGCAGAATCTACGGAGCTCTAAAGTTGTACCACAAGTAAAATTAAAAAAATACCATCGGTCCCCCTTAAAACTATCAGCAGTTAGCCTCTAGACCAGCATCAACCTGACTAGCCCAAGCCTTAGCATCTAACATTAACTTGACTACCCCAAGCCCTAGTATTAACCTGATACCTGAGCACTAGCATCTAACATAGTATTAATTAACCTGACTAGCTCAAGCCCTAGCATCTAGCATTAACTGACTATCCCAAGCCTGACTATCCCAAGCCCTAGCACCTGACTAGCCCAAGCCCTACCATCTAGCATTAACCTGACTACCCCAAGCCCTAGTATTAACCTGATACCTGAGCACTAGCATCTAACGTAGCATTAACCTGACTAGCCTAAGCCCTAGCATCTAGCATTAACCAGATTAGCCTAAGCCCTAGCATCTAGCATTAACCAGATTAGCCTAAGCACTAGCATCTAGCATTAACCTGACTAGCCCAAGCCCTAGCATCTAGCATTAACCTAACCAGCATAAGCCCTAGCATCTAGCACCTGACTAGCCAAAGCCTTAGCATTAACCTGAGCCCTAGCACCTGACTAGCCCTAGCCTAGCCTCAAGCCCTATAATCGAGATTGATCCCTAACCCTCACATCTAGTCCTCTACTAGATGCAGTCCTAGGCATAGCTCAAGCAGCTAGGGGTTAATAAAACAGCAAAGCCAGGGGTTAATAAATCACAAAGCCAGGGGTTAATAAAACACAAAGCCAGGGGTTAATAAAACATCAAAGCCACTCATCCAGTGATGCAAATGGCTGTTCCATTCTTAGATATTGATCCAAAAGAGGTGGACAAGAAAGGATTTGGGTTCTGGCTAAACAAGATCGACCAGTTGTTCCAGACCGAAGCGACATTTTCCTCATGGTATACCTGTCACCAAGTGTTGGAGCAATCACTGCGCTTTGTCCTGGAAGAATTTGTGGAGGTGAGGCTGCGGTTGAGTCCACTGTGGGGACGACCGGACCAGTTCTACACCTTCATGGAGACCATTAGACCTCAGAACAGGAGCAAGTGAGACTAACTAACAGCAATAAATTTTTTTTAAAAACGTGTTTCTCTTTAGTGATAGATGTTAGCTTTAACAAAACTTTGATAATCAACTATAACTGTTCCTTTGCATGCCACCTGTAAGTTTTAGAAGCAGTCTTATCACATGCTTGCTGATTCCACAGAGCATTCCTAAATCCCTGGACCACTCCTACCCACCTTAGCAGTTTCATAAGGGTCAACTAGCAAGAACAGGATTAGCTGTAGGTCTCTAGTTCTCTTGACTCCACCCTCTTTATGCGGCAACATACATTCCTAAAATTAATTGGGCTATTATAAATTTTTCTCACCTGTGCAATATTTCAGGTTTCACTTTTGTGCCACCAAGTGGCAGATGCAGTTTTTGAAGCAGCTGCCAAACCAGGTCAGTAGACATCACTTCTCTCTCCTCTTCTTTTCCCTTTCTCTCTACTCTTCTCCTCCCTTATTCTCTCCTCTTCTTCTCCCTTCCTCTCCTCTTCTTCCCCCTTATTCTCTCCTCGTTTTCTCCCTTACTCTCTCCTCTTCTTCTGCCTTATTCTCTCCTCTTCTTCTCCCTTTCTCTCCTCTTCTTCCCCCTTTCTCTCCTCTTCTTCCCCCTTATTCTCTCCTCTTCTTCTCCCTTTCTCTCCTCTTCTTTCCCCTTATTCTCTCCTCTTCTTCTCCCTTTCTCTCCTCTTCTTCCCCCTTATTCTCTCCTCTTCTTTTCTCTTCTTCTCACTTAGTCTCTCCTCTTCTTTTCTCTTTCCTCTTCTTCTCCCTTATTCTCTCCTCTTCTTCTCCCTTTCTCTCCTCTTCTTCTCCCTTTCTCTCTCCTCTTCTTCTCCCTTTCTCTCTTCTTTTTCTCCCTTTCTCTCTCCTCTTCTCCTTGGTTCACAACACGACGCAGACAGCACGTGTGTGAACAATGCGACGCGTTCTAGCTTTAGGACGCGACACGACGTTCGGATAGACAAGTTCTATTTTTGCGTCCAGGTGTGAAGCGTCCTCATCCGTCCAGCCAATCAGATTGCTTCTTCATCGCATGTGATTTTGTCAACCTGCGCATTATTTAGAATTATACATAATCTGTGGCTAATTTGATTGGTTAATAACTATAGGTTAATAACTATAGGTTACATAGGCTACACTTTTAACCGCATGTAGTTTAGCGCATGCGCAATGTAGTATAAGTAAGGTAGCCTATACTCCACTCGCGGGTCATGCGCCAGTGTAACCTACTCGTTTGCGGTTACATCCCTCGGCTTCGCCTCGGGGTAACCGCAAACTCGGAGGTTACATAGGCGCATAACCGACTCTTTTGAATAGGCTATCCTATACATCTACGTTTAAGCAATGGATGTGCTCCTCGTTGTCATCGCTCTCGGAGCTGTCGTTGAAGTCAGATTCCCAACCAAGTATTCGAGTGCACCATCTTCAATAACGAGGAAGGTCGGAATTCCATTCAACAATGCGTGTCTTGGAACAACATTGTGAACCATGCGGACGCGTTAGAACGCTTCTTTTGAGGACGCGACGCGTCAGAAAAAAGGTATTGTGAACCAGCCTTTAGTCTCTCCTCTTCATCTCTCTTTCTCTCTCTTCTTCTTCTCCCTTTCTCTCTCCTCTTCTTCTCCCTTTCTCTTTTCTTCTTCTTCTCCCTTTCTCTCTCCTCTTCTTTTCCCTTTCTCTCTCCTCTTCTTTTCCCTTTCTCTCTCCTCTTCTTTTCCCTTTCTCTCTCCTCTTCTTTTCCCTTTCTCTCTCCTTCTTCTCCCTTTCAAGCATAAAAAAGAAATGACACGAGCCTTATGATCTTTCTCTTTATAGGGTCAGAGGAAGGAGCTAACCAGGAGGGCCAACGTTTGGAGGGACCAGTGTTGGATTCAGTCCACAATGCCGAGAGGGAGACCCTCCACCTACCTCCTTACCCTCCTTGTTCTCAGGGCGTTTGAGGCTGCACAGAAAATACTCGGGGTCTTTGCCTCCCTCAGCCCAGACACATTAGCACACCAGTGAGTGTTTTTAGTGACCGAGTGAGTAGATATGTGTTGAGTTCTTACCTCACTTGTACACCCCCTCCCTCTCCCCTCTCTCTCCCCGCATACTTCCTCACTTCTATCCTTTACACTTCACTCTAATCAACACAGTACCACAGAAGAGTTGAAGAAAATCGTCCGCAACCACAAAACAATCGAGTGAGGTCAAAAGTCATTGGCTGTTCCCTCACGCCACAGTCCCAATGTTACACCGTGTTACAATACGTCACAGTCCCAATGTTACACCATGTTACGATACATCACAGTCCCAATGTTACACCATGTTACGATGGCATTGACAATACCTACCAGACTAGCATTGAATTAGGCTTTCAGCTAGGGCGAGGGCTCTGGCTGGGCTAGGGTGATCGCTGGGGTTAGGGCCAGGGCAATGGCTAGAGCAATGCAATCTTATAATGCTTATGATGTCATCACGATGTAATGCTAGGAAGTTTGTTACATTCCTGTGCATTCCTGTGACGAGAGGAACCTGCCAAGCATTCCAGTGTAAAATTCACTTTAAAAAACATATTTTCTTCGTTTGTCTTCCTCGCGTAGCATTTGGTGGGAGCATTGCTATTCCCTGAGGCAATATCCTACACTGGCCACTCCCTCCTCCCCACGAATCCTGGATCCGGCAAACCCCTCTAATAACCTCTACATCACAGGGGTGTCCCCGTATGCCTCCAACGAAAGACGAGGGGAGGGGAGTGAAGGAGACGGAAACTGGACGGCATTGAGAAAGCACATCGACAGCTTGGACCTAAGCCAGCCAGCCGTGTGACGCTAGATCTCCGATCCTAATCAAGACAATTAACAAAAAGACTCAGTTCCCCCCTCCCCACCCCTGTCATGGTCACCACCTTTTCACACATACTGCAGCACCATACTAATGCACTTTCACAATGATACAAACTATTAAGTATATGTAAACGAATATACGAGTCGACACACATAATTATAGTGCTTCTGCCACCATATTCACCAGTATCTCTGACCCCGCCTCAAGGAGTATACACAATGTATTCTCCCTACGTATATGCATGCATATGAAAATGTGATCATATTGATTGCTTTATCTCTCCCCTACCCACAGACCTGCCTCGGTGAAGTTGCTTGGACGTGTTAAACTAATCATGTGGTGTTTTGGGCCTTGTGCTAGAGATTGGGGAGAGACTGTTGTCTTGTATTTGCTGATATTTTTGTTGAAAAATGATATTTGCCTCTGCGTAGAGACACAGTTTGCTTGAACGATAGTCAATTCTTCACATTCTGCATAAATTTCCCAGTGCCTGCCATAAATAACCACCTGGCGATAAACAGACTGTTGGTAATTCTTCTTGAGGCAAGATCTTGACTAATAATGACACCATCAATACTAGTTGCACAAGAAGCCGTGATGTTGTCCTGTATAGAAATGCAAGGAACTGACATGGGATCTCTTAGAAAGCAGGTACTAGCTCTAACCCTAGTCTTAACCTTAGCCCTAACTTTAGCTCTAACCCTAGCCCTGGCTCTAACCCTAGTCTTAACCTTAGCCCTAATCCTAGCCCTAACTTTAGCTCTAGCCCTGGCACTAACCATAGTCCTAACTTTAGCTCTAACCTTAGTCTTAACCCTAGCTCTGGCCCTAACTCTAGTCCTAACTTTAAAGGGGGGGGCATGGTATTTTTTAATTTTTTACTTGTGGTTACAACTTAAGAGCTCCGTAGATTCTGCAAACTTCATGGTATGGACTTGATATATAGCTCAAAAGATAGGTCGCTCTCTTTTGATACTAAAATATGTTTCATAGGTATAACTATAGGCAAGTTACTAGACCCTAAAGTGGAGGGACCTCAAAAACCTGAATCCCAAAGTCCCCATCCAGAATAACTCCAGATTGCTAAGTGCCAAAAAAAATTAAAATAGTACGAGTGGCTAGAGGAAGCTCTAGCGCACGCAATCACCTTTTTGATTAGGTGTTAAAAATGTATTACCTGGTCAGGCATGTGGGTGCGAAATTGAAGGCATTGATTTTTTTCAATTTTTTTGGCACTTAGCAATCTGGAGTTATTTTGGCGGAGGTTGCAGGGATTCAGGTTTTTGAGGTCCCTCCACTTTAGGGTCTAGTAACTTGCCTATAGTTATACCTATGAAACAAAAGAGAGCACACAGAGATACCTATCTTTTGAGCTATATATCAAGTCCATACCATGAAGTTTCAGAATCTACGGAGCTCTAAAGTTTTAACCACAAGTAAAAATTAAATTAAAATTAAAAAATACCATCGACCCCCCCTTAATTAACTCTAACCCTAGTCCTAACTTTAACTCTAACCCTAGTCCTAACTTTAGCTCTAACCCTAGTCCTAACTTTAGCTTTAACCCTAGTCCTAACTTTAACTCTAACCCTAGTCCTAACTTTAACTCTAACCCTAGTCAACTTTAACTCTAACCCTAGCCTTAACTCCAATCCTATCCCCTGGCTCTAATCTTACACACTCTAGGAAAAGAGGCTAGCCTCTGGACAGGTCAAACTGTAAGTTGCTCCAAATCAGATTGCAGTCGTCCTGAGGACTATATAGCAGCATGTGGAATTTAATATCTGCATTCCTCTGATTGCTATCACTAAGAATATCATTAGCAACATGGAGGAATTTAATATCTGCATTCCTCTGATTGCTATCACTATATGAATATCATTAGCAACATTCCTCTGATTGCTATCACTATATGAATATCATTAGCAACATGGAGGAATTTAATGTCTGCATTCCTCCGATTGCTATCACTATATGAATATCATTAGCAGCATGGTGGAATTTAATGTCTGCATTCCTCTGATTGCTATCACTATATGAATATCATTAGCAACATGGAGGAATTTAATGTCTGCATTCCTCTGATTGCTATCACTATATGAATATCATTAGCAACATGGAGGAATTTAATGTCTGCATTCCTCTGATTGCTATCACTATATGAATATCATTAGCAACATGGAGGAATTTAATGTCTGCATTCCTCTGATTGCTATCACTATATGAATATCATTAGCAACATGGAGGAATTTAATGTCTGCATTCCATCACTATATGAATATCATTAGCAGCATGGAGGAATTTAATGTCTGCATTCCTCTGGTTGCTATCACTATATGAATACCATTAGCAGCATGGTGGAATTAATGTCTGCATTCCTCTGATTGCTATCACTATATGAATATCATTACCTTCTCCTTGATCAAAACTGATATATTTCTGACAATAGAATAGGCTAGAGGCAGCCTCGCTAGCAAGCTGCTAGCATCATGCGATCTCAACATAGCTAGCGCAGTTAACGCCTTCACGTTGGGAGCTTGGAAGTTATCTGTGAAGGTGATGCCACCTAAATAAAAAGCATTTGCTATACTGGAAATGATGTTCTGATGGTGTCCCCTAAGTATGTATCTTCCCCAATTGCAGGGGACATGGTACACCACACATGTTTTCATATCAGGAAGAACCCTGAGGGTACAACTTAGCAGAGTGAAGGATGAATTGCCAACTAATATGTGCTCATGAGCTGTGTGCCGCATCCCTTGCAGCTGAGACCAAACAGAAAACTGGATACCAGAATGGAAGAAACCAAGGCACCTGTGAAGGGTGCACTAAAGAGAAGTCTGCAATTGCTGAGCATGCATGGGACAATGGGCATCCTCTTTTGTGGGAGGAAGCCACCATCTTGGACCAGGCAGAAGACAGAAGGAACTGCTAGTGAAGGAGGCATTTCACATCAGCCTAGCACTAAAGTGTGAGCGGTTCAATAGAGATTGTGGACTGGACTTGCCCGACTGCTGGATGGCCACTCTCAAGACCCTGAACTTGACGGGCCACAACCACCATATGTTAATTTAATTTTGTTAAGTGGGTGTTAGTAATATAAGTACGTGTGGTTTTATATAGGTTTTATATATTATAATATTTCATTTATCTATAGCAATTTCTTAACAATTATTCATTTTATTATTAATGTAATTTTTTCTTTTTCTTCCCCCCTTTCATTGCTGCCACGGCCCGTCACATGCATTGCACATGTGCCAGAGTAGGGTTCCATCACATGGTAGATATCAATCATGCAAGAGTCTTAGCATCTCATCATTCCTGACGAAAACTAGAGCATCTAGCTGAAACATCAAGTGAGTATATTTAAGTTGACCATTGAGAAGGCCATTGCATCCACACTATGTCAACTGAGAGTTTGTTGAAAGCTTAACATACATACTGTATGCTAAAACTCACTTTGGCAGTTTCTTATTATCCTAAATGGTGTCTTCAGCCAACCTTGATGTCAAAAACACTTCAAGTGTGTCTCGAGTCCTTCGCTAAGGCAGGAAACCAGTAGAATAGAAACTCTGGAAAGCCGTGAAATTTTGTCTTAGGTCTTGTAGTTATATGTTCCCCCTGCTACCCCCCCCCCACACACACACAATTTTCCTACACTATATCATATCATTTTACTAAAAGACTCCAAACTTTCCAACTATGGCCACTAATGTTTCTCAATTCAGCAAAACACCAAAAGTGTGTGAAGGTAAGGATCGTCGTTTTCATAAACACGCTTTGTGTACATGGAAATTGCTGCTAACTGAGCCGAATCACCCGCCAAGCAGTTGGACGTTTGGTTTCCTCAGAAGTTTGTTTATCCTTGTGACAATAATTAGCAGTGCAGACCTTCACCAAGACCAGGTAACTACTGCAGCTGCAGGAGCAGAAGATAATGCCGAGATGAAGAACTCCACATTGGAGAGAGAGAGATTGACGACGATCGCTTTGCAAGACGGAACTCACGGTGCAGGTGTAAATAGGAACACATATACACGTGTATATAATAAACATGGCAGGGGTGTATTTAGGGGGGGGTGGGGGGGGACATTCGCCCCCCCCTTGTATCATTCTCGCCCCCCCCCCCTTGAAATTAAGAGATTTTTTTTTTAATAATGTCAAGAAAGGTGTAATACAAGAAAGGTGTAATAAGCTTATGATATCAGGTTCAAATGATAGGAATGTCAAACTGAGGTTCTTCTTGGTTTTCTCTGCCATACGTCCACAATCTCTTCAAGGTCGCTCTCAGAGAGTACTTCTGGTGCCTCTATAGCAATCCTCATAAGGTGAGAAAGGCTGCAATCACTTAGAGAATTACGCAAACGAGTCTTGATCATCTTCATCTGTGAGAAGCTTCTCTCCACAGAAGCAGTAGAAACTGGAATCGATAAGCAGATGGAGGCAATCTTGTGCAAATTGGGAAACATGGCCTTGAGCATGTCGTTTGAAACAAGTTCTTTCAGCTGTGATGCAGTAGTATCCCGTGGTTGCTTGACTAACAGCTGGCGGAATGTTTTCCACTCTGTAAGTATTTCAGTGGAAATCATGGCTGTCTTCACTGTTTCTTCTCCATCCAATGTTTCTGCATCTCTATCTTCTCCGTAGTGAGCAATCAGTTTCTCAACAGACGTGTCTCCATAAGTGGGAAAAGATACTGAATCTGGTTTTGGAACTTTCCGTGGATCGAATATAGACAATGCTGATACAACAGCGTTGGATGAAGAAAATCGGCTTGTTATGTTGGCCTTTAAATCAGCAACAAAAGGCTTACCAACAACATTCTGGTACGAAAGTATTTTATCAGCGTCAATAGACACCTTTGTAGATGACTTCAAGTCTTCAACGTTTTCAAGAAGCTCCAACACCCAGTTCGCTCCAGGCAAAACTGCATCATCCAAGGATTTAACAGTAGCATCAACAAGGAATGATATCAACGAGAGGTCAAGCTGCTCTGCCTGAAGTGCTTTGCTGAGCTTGGCTACTTGTGGTAGAGT
Source organism: Cladorhizidae sp. MBARI D1340-BT2 (assembly GCA_028752905.1). Lineage (NCBI taxonomy): Eukaryota > Metazoa > Porifera > Demospongiae > Poecilosclerida > Cladorhizidae > Cladorhizidae sp. MBARI D1340-BT2. The sequence continues at coordinate 42,493,435 of JAQNBH010000009.1, read as the reverse complement.
GAAATCAAGCAAATATATAGCTGCAATCGTAGACAATTTGCAGAGGGCACCATGGATTCCAAGAGCTTCTGGCTCGTGGGACGTCTCGTAGATGTTCCCAATGGTGATTACAATTGCAGAATAACTTGCTTTGACAGCTTTGACACACCTTTCATGTGCCAGCCAGCGTGTGTCAGATGGCTTGATCACTTTCATTTCTGGAAGTTCAAGAACGTGCTGTACCTCCTTCAGACACTCTGCTCGCTTGGGGGAATTGCGAAAATGCTTCCAAAGAGTAGTCAATGTTCTGTAAACATGAGCAATTCCAGGAGTTTTATTGGCAGCTTGCACACAAGCCAACTGCAGTAAGTGACAGTGGCAGTGTATAAACAGAGCGTGAGGAGTATGTTTCTTGATACGTGCCTGAACCCCGGTCTTTCGTCCAGAAAAAGTTGCAGCTCCATCAAATCCCAATCCAACTATTCTTCCGACTTGTAGACCTTTCTTCTTTAAACAATCGATGAGATTAGAATAGATGGTCTCTGCATCAGCCTTCTTCAATGGAATAAGCTCCAGAAAGCACTCTACTGGTACACCATCTTCCTCCCAGCGGCAAAACACAGACAATTCTTCTACGTTGGTGACATCTGTGCACTCATCTGCCATGAGGCTGTACATAGGTGCCTTTTGAAGTCGCTTCAGAATCGACTCCTCCACCCATGTCCCCAATGATTCGATGAATTCAACCACAGCCAATCTTGATGTGTACACAGCATTTCTTGGTGCAGTTTCTAAGAATTGCTTCAAATGTTGGCTGCCACATCGAACCACCACGTCAACCAGCTTCTCAAATTTTGTCGAATGTGCAACTTGTTCTTTCGTAAGAAAATGAGTGAGTAGGATCAGGCACTTCACTGCAGCTCTGTTCTGAGCTCTTTTGCGAGCTAAAACATTCTGGAGTTGCTGTACAACTGTTCCACCTTTGGCTGCTCCTTTAGCTGCAAAAAGAGCTTGAGTTGCATGGATATGGAAGTCACTTCTCGCATGAGCTTTCATTTTTTCAACAGCTTTCTTCCAATTTCTGCAAGGTTGTGTGACCCACACTCCTCCAGTACGCTGCAGACCAGATTGCTTGCAAACCTTGCAAAAGGCACCATCGCTATCCTCGTCATAATAGAGCCAACTGAAATCTTTCTCCCAGCTCTTAGAGTATTTTCTCTTCGTGGATACAGAAGAGCGGTGTTTGTTTTGCTTGCTTTTCTTTGAAGGTGGAGGACTAAGGCTAGGACTAGATGCCTCGACATGCTCAGAGCTATCTGTTCTGCTATCTTCGCTATCGCTGCTATTAGCATGAGAAGAGGCTTGAGAAGTACTTGCAAAGTATGAGCGAATATCCATATTAATATGAAGAGAAATCAGCTAGTAAGGTTTCTTTTATAGAGACTTTAAGACCATGACATAATGGACTGAGTTAAAAATACTGAGAGAGAGTGGGAAAGAAGGAGGGAACTGAAGAAGTGACAAACCTACAAAGGAGAACACGTGGTGGCGTGTGATGACATCATGTCTAAGATTAGACTTGAAGACCATGACATAATGGACTGAGTTAAAAATACTGAGAGAGAGGGAGTGGGAAAGAAGGAGAAACAAAAGAAGTGACAAACCTACAAAGGAGAGCACGTGGTGGTGTGTGATGTCATCGTGTCATGACACATGCTCTCCTTTTTCCAAGCAGCTACAATATCATGAGAAATATATACAGTCTAGCCATAGTTCGGTATAGCATAATGCCATTGGTAGTCAGTCAAAATAGCTATCCTCAGACATTGTAAAAGCAAAAAAAAATATGGGGGGATCTTCCCCCCAGACCCCCCTTTTACGACTTATGAACATGTTAAGAAAATATTAACAAAAATTAGGGCACCAAGTGACCAACCATTTCCACCCCCCCCCCCCCCCTAGAGAACTAGAGAAAAATTGTGTATGAAACCTGTTGTCCATGATTTTGTAAGAAAATGCATGGAATGCAACATAATTCGATTTCACAAAAGCCCACCTCCATTATACGAGTGACAAGTGACTATATCTAATCTATATATGCTGATTGCCGTAGCATGCAACTTCAGCAAATATTTAAGATGGAATGTTGTACTAAAGATTTTAGAAAAAGTGCATGCCATCATAAGTAGCAGCTATATATACAGTTAGTACTGCAAAAATACCTGTGGGTAAAACACTTTCGTACTCCACGCGGAAGCCCAGGGTGCACGTCCCCTTTCCGCACCATCCAGGCTCTCCGCCCCCCCTTATTTTTCCATATCTCAAGTTCGCCCCCCCTTGGCAAAATTTCTGTATACAACCCTGCATGGTCAATAATAGCATTTATGATTGGCTATTCAGTTCTGGTGTTATACTGAGTAACTTCTTGTAGGAGGCTTCTTGACTACATACCTTTACTAGAAATGATTTACCATGTATATAGACCACAAGCATTTACGGGAGACCCTTTACCTATTAATTCTAAACATTGTACATATGCCAATCCTCTTAGATTCCCGGGAAACCCAGGGCTCCCGGGAACTGCACGAAAATTCAGGGAATTTAGTTGTCTTCTTGATTCATACACGTGGGAGAGCACACGAAATTACGCAGGTGCTCGCAGACCAACCGGTAGCCTATAGCGGATGTTCTTATTTTATGGAAGTGGTAACTATACAATCAAGCGATGTTATCTGGGGAAATCTTTTTTCCCAAATACAAGGCTGGATGATCCAGAGCTCAACTGAAACCAAGCAAGAAAGGAGTCCTGTATGGTTTTTGTATAGTATGTAATGTGGACCCTTCTATCGCTGGAGGACTATACGAGGCAGAGCTGGAGGAGGAACACGAGGCAGAGCTGGCGGAGGAACACGAGGCAGAGCTGGAGGAGGACAACACGAGGCAGAGCTGGAGGAGGAACACGAGGCAGAGCTGGCGGAGGAACACGAGGCAGAGCTGGCGGAGGAACACGAGGCAGAGCTGGCGGAGGAACACGAGGCAGAGCTGGAGGAGGAACACGAGGCAGAGCTTTATCTCAAGACAACCAAACACACAAACCTGCTTAGCCAGATGAAAGACCAGCCCGCTATAGTGATGAGAGAGAACATGCAAGCAGCAGAGGAGACCAAGCAATGGCAGCAGCGTAGGAGACCAAGCAATGGCAGCAGCGTAGGAGACCAAGCAATGGCAGCAGCGTAGGAGACCAAGCAATGGCAGCAGCGTAGGAGACCAAGCAATGGCAGCAGCGTAGGAGACCAAGCAATGGCAGCAGCGTAGGAGACCAAGCAATGGCAGCAGCGTAGGAGACCAAGCAATGGCAGCAGCGTAGGAGACCAAGCAATGGCAGCAGCGTAGGAGACCAAGCAATGGCAGCAGACATTTACTTTGCCAAGTTTGTTGCAGAGCATAACTTATCATTACTTGTGGCAAATCATTTCTCCCGTCTTACGAAACTCTTCCTTCTCAACGGCAAGATTTCTGTGGTCTACTCTTACAAAGACAAAAGACTACAGTACCACCATCACACACACCCTGGCACTGGCTACACGAGATGTGGTGTTAATGCCTGTCAGTCAGCTCCTTTCCCCGTTCTACGTAAAAAACAAACACGCGGGTACCAATGGAAGTGATATTGTGATTAACAGTCATAAAAGGTGGCTGAGAATAGTGGGAGGTCATCTTGAGAGAAAACTTCCTTGACAGATCAGAGATAAAAGGTTAACTTCCTTCTCATTCCAGTTCCAGTTTGACGACTATATCGCCATTGACGTACTCGTGAGCCCACTCTGGAGGGAGCCGAAAGATTTATACTCCTTTCTAAGACAGATCGGGCAAGCTGAATGGTAAGTACATGCAGGCAGTCTCGTGAGTTGTTACAACCTATAATTAAATGCTGCTCTTTCTCGGGTTCTCCATCAGAGCTTTGAATTGGCAGGTGGAGTTCTTCAGGGGCCAATCCAACCAGGTACATACTCCATCTTAAACTTGATCTTGTTCACTGGGTAACTAATGCTCTGGGTGAAGGAGCTGATTAAGAGAGCCTAAGTCTCCTGGAGGAACATGACGTGGGAAGGGGAACCCAGCGGGAAACCAAAGTCCTACAGTCCTGGTCCTCAAGTCGACGAGACTGCAAAGCAGAAGTTGATGGGAGACATTTCTTTTCCACGGCTCTCCAACAGGTAAGGGTTATCAACAACGTGTCTTTATTGCTCATAAATAATGCCTTCATTGCTGCAGAGTCACAGAAGAGATGAGGGACACAGTGCGCCATCACCAGAGAGTCGAGTAACCAGATAACTACATTGAAGCCAATGGCAGAGAACTACTAATGTTCACTTGCATTGAGTTGGTTCTTCTGGGTCCCCTTAACATACTGAACAGCACACAAGGATATTTTCGAGGAATTTAATGTTCGCAGTTCTCATAGAACCCAGACTGCGACTTAAGTACACCAACGAATAGCAGATCATGGGGTGTGGCTTCCACTGTATGCTATAGAATCCACGGATATTCCCCCGGCTAGCCCTTTCATCAGTTACCCCCTGTGGATATTTAACGCCTCGAAAATGCCCTCCTATACATATGCTACGTGGGTAGCTGCTGTGATTAGCATTCCCTACTAGCAGTCCAACTCGTAGGAAGTGTCAGCGGAGGTTCACGCTAAGGCTAGCTTCAAGCTTACAAATATTAACTGATGCAACCACGGATGTATCTAGGCATAATCCCCCCCCCCCCCCACCCCTGTGTCATTCTCGTCCCCCCTCCCTTAAAATATTGAAATTTGACTGCCATGTGACACTGAGTCAGGCTCTCTGCCCCCCCTTTTTTCTTACCCCAAGTTTGACATCCTCCCCTCCCCCCCTCACCCCCACCCCCCCCCCCCCCCCGGCAAAATTTGTGTGTATATACAGCCCTCGATGCAACTATTCCATCCATACATACTTATGTATATGCTTCCTTGTATTATTCCAGCATTGGGAGAAGTACAACAAGGTTGAGTATATCAACCAGTTCCCCATGAGCCCACCTAGGGGAGTGGAGCCAGCCAATCCCTCCAACAATCTCTACGAGACGGGCATAGCTGCTCCACACAACTCATGTCCATGTGACTACTACCAGACGGAGGAGGGAGCGGGGCACTGTGGGTCAGAAAAATCCACACCTTGGACCTCAGCAAGACTGTCGAGGATTTTGAGATGTGAAGGAGCAGAGCTGTCTTGAGTTATCAACACTAAAGTAGTGTAGACTGAAATTAGAAGAATATGTTCTTGTCTAAGAAGAGATTAATAAAACTGAGAGAGTGGCAGGCTAGCCAACTGTGCACCAACCAAACAGGCTCTGCAGGCACGGAGGGTTACAAGAACCTCGTCATCAGAGATGATAGGCACAGAGGGTTACAAGCTCGTCATCAGAGATGATGGGCACAGAGGGTTACAAGAACCTCGTCATCAGAGATGATGGGCACAGAGGGTTACAAGAACCTCATCATCAGAGATGATGGGCACAGAGGATTACAAGAACTTCATCAGAGATGATGGGCACAGAGGGTTACAAGAACCTCATGCATCAGAGATGATGGGCACAGAGGGTTACAATAACCTCGTGCATCAGAGATGTTGGCACAGAGGGTTACAAGAACCTCGTGCATTAGAGATGATGGGCACAGAGGGTTACAAGAACCTCGTGCATTAGAGATGATGGGCACAGAGGGTTACAAGAACTTCGTGCATCAGATATGATGGGCACAGAGGGTTACAAGAACCTCGTGCATCAGAGATGATGGGCACAGAGGGTTACAAGAACCTCATGCATCAGAGATGATGGGCACAGAGGGTTACAAGAATCTCATGCATCAGGGATGATGGGCACAGAGGGTTACAAGAATATCATGCATCAGAGATGATGGGCACAGAGGGTTACAAGAACCTCATGCATCAGAGATGATGGGCACAGAGGTTACAAGAATCTCATGCATCAGAGATGATGGGCACAGAGGGTTACAAGAACTTCATGAATCAGAGATGATGGGCACAGAGGGTTACAAGAACCTCGTGCATCAGAGATAATGGGCACAGAGGGTAACAAGAACCTCATGCATCAGAGATGATGGGCACAGAGTGTTACAAGAACCTCATGCATCAGAGATGATGGGCACAGAGGGTTACAAGAACTTCATGCATCAGAGATGATGGGCACGGAGGGTTACAAGAACATGCATCAGAGATGATGGGCACAGAGGGTAAAAGAACCTCGTGCATCAGAGATGATGGGCACAGGGGGTTACAAGAACTTCATGCATCAGAGATGATGGGCACAGAGGGTTACAATAACCTCGTGCATCAGAGATGTTGGCACAGATGGTTACAAGAACCTCGTGCATCAGAGATGATGGGCACAGAGGATTACAAGAACTTCATCAGAGATGATGGGCACAGAGGGTTACAAGAACTTCATGCATCAGAGATGTTGGCACAGAGGGTTACAAGAACCTTGTGCATCAGAGATGATGGGCACAGAGGGTTACAAGAACCTCGTGCATCAGAGATGATGGGCACAGAGGGTTACAAGAACCTTGTGCATCAGAGATGATGGGCACAGAGGGTTACAAGAACCTCGTGCATCAGAGATGATGGGCACAGAGGGTTACAAGAACCTCATGCATCGAGATGATGGGCACAGAGGGTTACAAGAACCTTGTGCATCAGAGATGATGGGCACAGAGGGTTACAAGAACCTCGTGTATCAGAGATGATGGGCACAGAGGGTTACAAGAACCTCGCATCAGAGATGATGGGCACAGAGGGTTACAAGAACCTCGTGCATCAACATGATGGGCACAGAGGGTTACAAGAACTTCATGCATCAGAGATGATGGGCACAGAGGGTTACAAGAACCTCGTCATCAGAGATGATGGGCACAGAGGGTTACAAGAACCTCGTGCATCAGAGATGATGGGCACAGAGGGTTACAAGAACCTCGTGCATCAGAGATGATGGGCACAGAGGGTTACAAGAACTTCATGCATCAGAGATGATGGGCACAGAGGGTTACAAGAACCTCGTGCATCAGAGATGATGGGCACAGAGGGTTACAAGAACCTCGTCATCAGAGATGATGGGCACAGAGGGTTACAAGAACCTCGTGCATCAGAGATGATGGGCACAGAGGATTACAAGAACTTCATCAGAGATGATGGGCACAGAGGGTTACAAGAACTTCATCAGAGATGATGGGCACAGAGGGTTACAAGAACCTCGTGCATCAGAGATGATGGGCACAGAGGGTTACAAGAACCTCGCATCAGAGATGATGGGCACAGAGGGTTACAAGAACCTCGTGCATCAGAGATGATGGGCACAGAGGGTTACAAGAACCTCGTGCATCAGAGATGATGGGCACAGAGGGTTACAAGAACTTCATGCATCAGAGATGATGGGCACAGAGGGTTACAAGAACCTCGTGCATCAGAGATGATGGGCACATCTCTCATTCCCTCTACCCTCACACTATTTTTCCACAAGCAAAGAGACAAAGAGCTCGCAGTCAACACGGTCACCCAACCTGCACAGCGCTTAGGAGCACCACAGATCATCAAACACAAGTATAATATTAACTGGATGAGAACAAGAAGGACACACCCATCAACATCAACGAACCTTCGACCAGTACTCGTCTAGTCGTACAGTACATGTAAAACGAGCATGGCAACCACATCATCAGCTTGGGGAACTTGGAGCAAGTTGTGAAACAGGTTTCCAAAAAAAATTTAAGCTGATAAAGGAAAGTTTGTTACGCTTACTTTCTCAATCATGTTGTCTTACTGACCTTTGAACTCCTTTACCATCTTGTAGTGGCTGTCCAGTGCTCCTTCCAAGATAGTCTGAGGGTCGTCCATCTTCCATCTCCACTCGGTCCCCACTGGGTTCGTGTGGTGTCTAGGTAACCACACCACGTCATCAATAAGGGAGAGTGGCCTCATTACAAAGTAATTATACGCACCTCCAGCAGAACACACACTTGTTAGCGCAGGCCAAACTGGGAGTGGTCTCCATGCAGCGATGGCTCTCGATACCGTAGAATGTGTGCTTGTAGCAGCCACCACGTCCTCTCAGCATGGATTTGGTCCAGCGACACAGTTTGACACCGGAATGGGACCCCACAATACGATATCCTTGTTAAAATTTAAAACAAACTTAGTTAACACTGGAATAGGATCCTTCACTGTTAAGAAAAAGTAAAAATGAACAAACTTATTAGCACGTGCTTGTAGCACATTGTTAACCACACCCACATGATTATAAATGGAACTTCCATATAGCACGTGCATGCACACACTCCATCACACAAACACTTCTATGATACAGCCTGCCCGTGAAAAACCTGAACCTCTCAAACATTGTGACAAAGTGGTCCATTTGAGTTAGTAAATCTGAACTGCCCAAACATTGTGACAAAGTGGTCCATTTGAGTTAGTAAATCTGAACCTCTCAAACATTGTGACAAAGTGGTCCATTAGAGTTAGTAAATCTGAACCTCCCAAACATTGTGACAAAGTGGTCCATTTGAGTTAGTAAATCTGAACCTCCCAAATATTGTGACAAAGTGGTCCATTTGAGTTAGTAAATCTGAACTTCTCAAACATTGTGACAAAGTGGTCCATTTGTGTTAGTAAACCTGAACCTCTCAAACATTGTGACAAAGTGGTCCATTAGAGTTAGTATATCTGAACCACCCAAACATTGTGGCAAAGTGGTCATTTGAGTTAGTAAATCTGAACCTCTCAAACATTGTGACAAAGTGGTCCATTAGAGAATCTGAACCTCTCAAACATTGTGGCAAAGTGGTCATTAGAGTTAGTAAATCTGAACCTCTCAAACATTGTGACAAAGTGGTCCATTAGAGAATCTGAACCTCTCAAACATTGTGGCAAGAGTTAGTAAATCTGACCCTCTCAAACATTGTGACAAAGTGGTCCATTAGAGAATCTGAACCTCTCAAACATTGTGGCAAAGTGGTCATTAGAGTTAGTAAATCTGAACCTCTCAAACATTGTGACAAAGTGGTCCATTAGAGAATCTGAACCTCTCAAACATTGTGACAAAGTGGTCCATTAGAGTTAGTAAATCTGAACCTCTCAAACATTGTGACAAAGTGGTCCATTTGAGTTAGTAAATCTGAACAGTCTCTCAAACATTGTGACAAAGTGTCCATTAGAGTTTGTAAATCTGAACCTCTCAAACATTGTGACAAAGTGGTCATTTGAGTTAGTAAATCTGAACCTCTCAAACATTGTGACAAAGTGGTCCATTAGAGTTAGTAAATCTGAACCTCCCAAACATTGTGACAAAGTGGTCCATTAGAGTTAGTAAATCTGAACCTCCCAAACATTGTGACAAAGTGGTCCATTAGAGTTAGTATATCTGAACCTCTCAAACATTGTGACAAAGTGGTCCATTTGAGTTAGTAAATCTGAACCTCTCAAACATTGTGACAAAGTGGTCCATTTGAGTTAGTAAATCTGAACCGCTCAAACATTGTGACAAAGTGGTCCATTTGAGTTAGTAAATCTGAACTTCCCAAACATTGTGACAAAGTGGTCCATTTGAGTTAGTAAATCTGAATCTCTCAAACATTGTGACAAAGTGGTCCATTTGAGTTAGTCAATCTGAACTGCCCAAACATTGTGACAAAGTGGTCCATTTGAGTTAGTAAATCTGAACCTCCCAAACATTGTGACAAAGTGATCCATTTGAGTTAGTAAATCTGAACTTCTCAAACATTGTGACAAAGTGGTCCATTTGAGTTAGTCAATCTGAACCTCCCAAACATTGTGACAAAGTGGTCCATTTGTGTTAGTAAACCTGAACCTCTCAAACATTGTGACAAAGTGGTCCATTAGAGTTAGTAAATCTGAACCGCTCAAACATTGTGACAAAGTGGTCCATTTGAGTTAGTAAATCTGAACAGTCTCTCAAACATTGTGACAAAGTGTCCATTAGAGTTTGTAAATCTGAACCTCTCAAACATTGTGACAAAGTGGTCATTTGAGTTAGTAAATCTGAACCTCTCAAACATTGTGACAAAGTGGTCCATTAGAGTTAGTAAATCTGAACCTCCCAAACATTGTGACAAAGTGGTCCATTAGAGTTAGTAAATCTGAACCTCCCAAACATTGTGACAAAGTGGTCCATTAGAGTTAGTATATCTGAACCTCTCAAACATTGTGACAAAGTGGTCCATTTGAGTTAGTAAATCTGAACCTCTCAAACATTGTGACAAAGTGGTCCATTTGAGTTAGTAAATCTGAACCTCTCAAACATTGTGACAAAGTGGTCCATTTGAATTAGTCAATCTGAACCTCTCAAACATTGTGACAAAGTGGTCCATTTGAGTTAGTAAATCTGAACTTCCCAAACATTGTGACAAAGTGGTCCATTTGAGTTAGTAAATCTGAATCTCTCAAACATTGTGACAAAGTGGTCCATTTGAGTTAGTCAATCTGAACTGCCCAAACATTGTGACAAAGTGGTCCATTTGAGTTAGTAAATCTGAACCTCCCAAACATTGTGACAAAGTGATCCATTTGAGTTAGTAAATCTGAACTTCTCAAACATTGTGACAAAGTGGTCCATTTGTGTTAGTAAACCTGAACCTCTCAAACATTGTGACAAAGTGGTCCATTAGAGTTAGTATATCTGAACCACCCAAACATTGTGGCAAAGTGGTCATTTGAGTTAGTAAATCTGAACCTCCCAAACATTGTGACAAAGTGGTCCATTAGAGTTAGTATATCTGAACCACCCAAACATTGTGGCAAAGTGGTCATTTGAGTTAGTAAATCTGAACCTCTCAAACATTGTGACAAAGTGGTCATTTGAGTTAGTAAATCTGAACCTCCCAAACATTGTGACAAAGTGGTCCATTTGAGTTAGTAAATCTGAACTTCTCAAACATTGTGACAAAGTGGTCCATTTGAGTTATTAAATCTGAACCTCTCAAACATCGTGACAAAGTGGTCCATTTGAGTTATTAAATCTGAACCTCTCAAACATTGTGACAAAGTAGTCATTTGAGTTAGTAAATCTGAACCTCTCAAACATTGTGACAAAGTGGTCATTAGAGAATCTGAACCTCTCAAACATTGTGGCAAAGTGGTCATTAGAGTTAGTAAATCTGAACCTCTCAAACATTGTGACAAAGTGGTCCATTTGAGTTGAACCTCTCAAACATTGTGACAAAGTGGTCCATTTGAGTTAGTAAATCTGAACCTCTCAAACATTGTGACAAAGTGGTCCATTAGAGTTAGTAAATCTGAGCCGCCCAAACATTGTGACAAAGTGGTCCATTAGAGTTAGTAAATCTGAACCTCTCAAACATTGTGACAAAGTGGTCCACTTGAGTTAGTAAATCTGAACAGTCTCTCAAACATTGTGACAAAGTGTCCATTAGAGTTAGTAAATCTGAACCTCTCAAACATTGTGACAAAGTGGTCATTTGAGTTAGTAAATCTGAACCTCTCAAACATTGTGACAAAGTGGTCCATTAGAGTTAGTAAATCTGAACCTCCCAAACATTGTGACAAAGTGGTCCATTAGAGTTAGTAAATCTGAACCTCCCAAACATTGTGACAAAGTGGTCCATTAGAGTTAGTATATCTGAACCTCTCAAACATTGTGACAAAGTGGTCCATTTGAGTTAGTAAATCTGAACCTCTCAAACATTGTGACAAAGTGGTCCATTTGAGTTAGTATATCTGAACCTCTCAAACATTGACAAAGTGGTCCATTTGAATTAGTCAATCTGAACCTCTCAAACATTGTGACAAAGTGGTCATTTGTGTTAGTAAATCTGAACCTCTCAAACATTGTGACAAAGTGGTCCATTAGAGTTACATGTAGTAAATCTGAACCTCTCAAACATTGTGACAAAGTGGTCATTAGAGTTAGTAAATCTGAACCTCTCAAACATTGTGACAAAGTGGTCCATTAGAGTTAGTAAATCTGAACCTCCCAAACATTGTGACAAAGTGGTCCATTTGAGTTAGTAAATCTGAACCTCCCAAATATTGTGACAAAGTGGTCCATTAGAGTTAGTAAATCTGAACCTCTCAAACATTGTGACAAAGTGGTCCATTTGAACTAATGAAATCGAGTCTCCATTAAAGTAAACTAGACCACAATCACCACACCCACCAAAGTCCACATAGAGCACACCTACCTTGCTTAGTGAGAGCTTTTCGTAGCATGGGGGTTACCATTTCCCTTGGCGGGACTTTACCAGTCCTCACAGCCTCCTCTTCCTCCCTGCGACGTTGCTTGGCTGACTTCATCTTGCTCATCATACTCCCAATGTCTTCAAGATCAACCAATCCGTCTGGTGAAGGGGAGTGGCCTGTACTTCCTTCCACCACTTCACTGCTCTCGTCATCTTCTTCATCACTTGAGGTCTCGTACAGGACCTGTAAGGAGGAGGTAAGAGAAGTAAGGAGGAGGAGGAGGAGGAGGAGGAAGAGTAAGAGGAGGATGGGAGGAGGAGGAGGAGGAGGAGGAAGAGGAGGAGGAGGAAGAGGAGGAGGAGGAGGAAGAGGAGGAGGAAGAGGAGGAAGAGGAGGAAGAGGAGGAAGAGGAGGAAGAGGAGGAAGAGGAGGAGGAGGAAGAGGAGGAAGAGGAGGAAGAGGAGGAAGAGGAGGAGGAGGAGGAGGAAGAGGAGGAAGAGGAGGAAGAGGAGGAAGAGGAGGAAGAGGAGGAAGAGGAGGAAGAGGAGGAAGAGGAGGAAGAGGAGGAAGAGGAGGAAGAAGAGGAAGAGGAGGAAGAGGAGGAAGAGGAGGAGGAGGAGGAGGAGGAGGAGGAGGAGGAAGAGGAGGAGGCAACCGCCATGAGGAATAACTCGGGGGGGGGGGGATAAAAAGACAAGGGGCACATAAGATGTAGAAAGTATCACCTCCGGTTCCAGCATGGGAGAGGAACTCTGCTTGCCATTGGAGCACTCCTGTCGTGACCTCGCTCCACACTCGGACTTCTCATTACAACCAGCACCAGCACCACAAGCACAACCCACACTTCCCCGCACACCATTGGCTAGCAGCACCCTCTTCCCCAGGAGAGCAGGGAAGACACTCTGCTCAAAGCCATTCTTCCAGGAGATGAAATCCTCTTCGATACCTAGGGGCAACAAAACCAATCATTCTGTTGGTTTGTTGGTTTGTTTGTATGTACCTCCGCTCGTGCTCTGAGTAACATTCTGATCCCCCAATCCCAGTGGGTACACCGGAGTCCCGGAGAGCCTGCACAACCAGTCAAACAGGTTTTTACCTGTAGAGTTATAATGATCGGCATAGAGAGAGTCCCCCAGCGCAAAGACAGCGAATTTAAGTTCGGAGAGCAGATGCTTGTGGACGCGGAAATCATCCACAGCTTCGTTCAACCACTGGCAGAACCACTTGGCCGAGTCTGGAGGAACACCATCTGTGTAGGTGGAGATCACGAAGACTGTGACTGTGTGGGAAACCTAGCGAAGGTGGAATGAGAACGGGGAGGAGGGGGAAGGGAGAGGAAGAGGAATGAAAGATGAAGTCAAATAGGGGGAGAGAATGGCGAAGAGATGGACACAGATGAGCAGGGGAGGGAAACAAGCTAAGACAAACACAAAAGCACGTCATCCTCCAATATGATGGGTGCTCACTCACCCCTTCCCCCCCCCCCCCCCCCCCCCCCGCACACACACGCACACAACACACACACACCTGTGTGAGAGTGCTCTCTCCTTCACCTCATGTGGCATAATTATGTCATGGTACTCCCCCCCCCCCCCCCCCCCCCCCTGCCCTCACCTCCTGCGTGAGGGTGTCTTCAGGATCACAGTCCTTGATGTCTGCACATTGGGTGACCTCCACACCAGCTCCATTGGCCAGTGAGGCCATCTGCTCCGCAAACACCTTAGCAGTGCCAGTCTGACTGCCATACAGCAGCCTCAAGGCAATATGGGCGGGGCACAACATCAGGAGCGTCTTTTACGCCATGAGCCTCCTAACCACAAAAATAATAGGACCATGAGAGTTCCCCCAAGGGAGAAGGACAGACAGAGAGGGAAGAGGGAAAGAGGAGAGAGAGAGAGGAGGGAATAAGCCGTCTAATAGCATTACATTCTAAACCCAGAGATATCCACCACACCCCTTGAGCTTGTCTTGTGAAGCAGAATATTATATTAATTAAGTAGGGCTTTTCTGATAGCCAGGTGGGTTTGGCCAGGCTAACATGGTAAGTATAGTGACCTGTGGCAAGGTCATGAACCTAGGTCAATGCCCTCATGTTTGTTTTATCAAGCAGGGTTTCATCCAGGATTTTTCAACGAGTAGGGGGGGAGGGTTCAGCAGGAACAGTATGCAGATATATAGATTAGTCAGTGCTACTGTGCAGCCACCCACATTACACGATTGGGGGGAGGGGTTATCCTCAAATCTCTTAAAGAAGGTGCACTCTGTTCAATATACTGGGCTGATGAGTTGCCAGATATAGCAACAACTGAGGAGCTTTCAATCTGCATCCAGTGGAACATTTCCTGGGACTTGTTAGCCTTTCTGCATGTGATGCTGCTTCAATATTTGCTGCACTGAAAGCTTTCCTAGCAGACAATAGCATTGATGCCGGGAAACTGAGAGGACAGGGATATGATGGGCTACCTTATTGATGCCGGGAAACTGAGAGGACAGGGATATGATGGGGCCTTATTGATGCCGGGAAACTGAGAGGACAGGGATATGATGGGCCTGCTACCTTATTGATGCCAGGAAACTGAGAGGACTGGGATATGATGGGCCTGCTACCTTATTGATGCCAGGAAACTGAGAGGACAGGGATATGATGGGGCCTTATTGATGCCAGGAAACTGAGAGGACAGGGATATGATGGGCCCGCTACCTTATTGATGCCGGGAAACTGAGAGGACAGGGATATGATGGGCCTGCTACCTTATTGCCGGGAAACTGAGAGGACAGGGATATGATGGGCCTGCTACCTTATTGATGCCGGGAAACTGAGAGGACAGGGATATGATGGGGCTGCTACCTTATTGATGCCGGGAAACTGAGAGGACAGGGATATGATGGGCCTGCTACCTTATTGATGCCAGGAAACTGAGAGGACAGGGATATGATGGGCGTGCTACCTTATTGATGCCAGGAAACTGAGAGGACAGGGATATGATGGGCCTGCTACCTTATTGATGCCAGGAAACTGAGAGGACAGGGATATGATGGGGCTGCTACTTTGGCACGAAGAATGTAGTCCAAATGCGGACACTGGCATGAGCATATTCTTTGTGCACTGTAGGGCACATGTTCTGCAGCTTTGCTGTGTTTCAGCTGCTAGATGCTTGCCAAGTCCGAAGAAAGTCTTTGAAACACTTATGTCTGTTTGGAAAATGTTCCA
Source organism: Cladorhizidae sp. MBARI D1340-BT2 (assembly GCA_028752905.1). NCBI lineage: Eukaryota > Metazoa > Porifera > Demospongiae > Poecilosclerida > Cladorhizidae > Cladorhizidae sp. MBARI D1340-BT2. The sequence continues at coordinate 42,477,991 of JAQNBH010000009.1, read as the reverse complement.
AGTTACTTACTCTCCAAAGAAGTTTTCTGCACTGAAGGAGATGCAGGCACTCAACAACCACCCCAAACTAAAGATGATCAAGCCAGGTGGTGTCTGCTGGCTGGCACGTAACGCCCACCCACAGATCCTGAGTGGCAACCCCCTGATCCCTCCCCCCCCTCCCCCCCCCCCCCCCCCCCCTTGGATGAAACCCTGGCATGCATGACACTGACCTAACAGATTGCAGGTCCATACTCTCGACCCAGCCATGAACACCTGGCGAAAATCATTGTACACACGCCCACTTTTGAACTTTTGAAAATAAAAAAAGCCTCACCACGTACAGTGTAGCTATTGCTGAGCCAGCACATCTTCCTATCCATGCCGCAGGACTAGAGTGGAAACATCTCAACAACTCAAAAGTCAAGTGTCTGGCCATTCCTCTGCTGCTGTGCATGATGCATACACAGGGTAGACTCCTTCATCTTCAAGATGGTTGAGCAAAGGGAATGCACCTACTAACACATTTCTGCTAATACTTCCTTCTTCGTATGCATGAGGCTGAAAAACGATTAATTCGACAGAGAAGGAATTTCAACTGGCGAGAGCATTTAGAGATGCCTGTCAACATACGTCCAATGTATGTGGCATCTCAACACAGTCTGCTTCACAACCTGGATGAGTTGAGATGTTCAGCTGTGTTGAGATGCTGCATCCAACCTGGCTGTGTTGAGATGCTGCATCCAACCTGACTGTGTTGTGCTCATCCAACCTGACTGTGTTGAGATGCTCACATCCAACCTGGCTGTGTTGAGATGTTACATCCAACCTGACTGTGTTGTGTTCATCCAACCTGACTGTGTTGAGATGCTCACATCCAACCTGGCTGTGTTGAGATGCTGCATCCAACCTGGCTGTGTTGAGATGTTCATCCAACCTGGCTGTGTTGAGATGCTACATCCAACCTGACTGTGATGAGATGCTGCATCCAACCTGGCTGTGTTGAGATGCTGCATCCAACCTGACTGTGTTGTGCTCATCCAACCTGACTGTGTTGAGATGCTCACATCCAACCTGGCTGTGTTGAGATGTTACTCCAACCTGACTGTGTTGTGTTCATCCAACCTGACTGTGTTGAGATGCTCACGTCCAACCTGGCTGTGTTGAGATGCTGCATCCAACCTGGCTGTGTTGAGATGTTCATCCAACCTGGCTGTGTTGAGATGCTACATCCAACCTGACTGTGATGAGATGCTGCATCCAACCTGGCTGTGTTGAGATGTTCATCCAACCTGACTGTGTTGAGATGCTCACATCCAACCTGGCTGTGTTGAGATGTTCATCCAACCTGACTGTCTTGAGATGCTGCATCCAACCTGGCTGTGTTGAGATGCTACATCCAACCTGGCTGTGTTGAGATGTTCATCCAACCTGACTGTGTTGAGATGTTCATCCAACCTGGCTGTGTTGAGATGCTGCATCCAACTTGGCTGTGTTGAGATGTTCATCCAACCTGGCTGTGTTGAGATGTTCATCCAACCTGATTGTGTTGAGATGTTCATCCAACCTGGCTGTGTTGAGATGTTCATCCAACCTGGCTGTGTTGAGATGCTGCATCCAACCTGGCTGTGTTGAGATGTTCATCCAACCTGATTGTGTTGAGATGTTCATCCAACCTGGCTGTGTTGAGATGTTCATCCAACCTGGCTGTGTTGAGATGCTCACATCCAACCTGGCTGTGTTGAGATGTTCATCCAACCTGGCTGTGTTGAGATGCTGCATCCAACCTGGCTGTGTTGAGATGCTACATCCAACCTGTGCTGTGTTGAGATGCTACATCCAACCTGGCTGTGTTGAGATGCTGCATCCAACCTGGCTGTGTTGAGATGCTGCATCCAACCTGGCTGTGCTGAGATGCTCACATTCAACCTGGCTGTGTTGAGATGCTGCATCCAACCTGGCTGTGTTGAGATGTTCATCCAACCTGGCTGTGTTGAGATGCTGCATCCAACCTGGCTGTGTTGAGATGTTCATCCAACCTGGCTGTGTTGAGATGCTACATCCAACCTGACTGTGTTGAGATGCTACATCCAACTTGGCTGTGTTGAGATGCTGCATCCAACCTGTTCAAACATCATCAAAACACTTGGTAGCATTCTTCGAAGTGAACCTTATTTGTTTCCTCCAGATCTTTTACCCAGTAAAATGCCAGAGGGTCGGTACCATTCTTCCAGGGGAAATACATAAACCTGACCATGTAAATGTGTCCAAGCAAATCGGACACGGACTAGAGATTGTTTGGAGAGGAATTAGGAATGTATCTAGACATGCTTGAACATGCATGCATGTCAAAAAAGTGTCTTAGGATGTCAAAAAAGTGTCTTAGGACAAGAGCCAGAAGAGCGACTACCACCCAAGAAGAACTGAATAGGAAGACCGACTATCTTTGCAGTGTTTTCTAACAATGGCTACCCAATGTCATCCATCCTCTCGGCTTCAAGAAAGTCACCGGGGGGAAGTCACCGGGGGGAAGTCACCGGGGGAAGAAGAAAAAGGACAAGGAAACTGAAGAGTGACCCCCGGCCCTTAATCATCACCCCCCCCCCCCCCTATGTGGCTGGCCTTAGTGAAGATATCAGACGTTTGTGTGGAAGGTTTGATGTCAGAGTTGTTTAAATCAGGCTTGACATGAAGATCTCAGCTTACCAGGATTAAAGACAAATTGGACACCACCATGATGTCATCAGTTGTGTATAGGGTTCCTTGCAGTTGTGGGAAAGTGTACATTGCTGCAACAATGAGGAAGTTGAGACCTGAATCAAGGAGCATAAAGATGCTTGCAGAAGAGGGGAACTTGAGAAGTCTGCTATCGCAGAATCGCAGAGCATGCATGGAACCAACACCACTTAATATTATGGGAAGAGACTTCTGTGATCGATAGAACCAGCAAATGGAGAGAGTTGCTCATGAGAGACACTGCACATCCATCTCACACTGAGATCAGCATTGCAATGGAGATGTAGGGCTGGAGCTACCCCCGGTTGATGGGTCTCAACTCTCAAGACTATGCACGTGAAGTCAAACCCATCTTCATCTGTCTGATGGCTGTGCTGTCATTCGGACAATTCATGATCACGTGCATTTGTTGTGTGAAACACATTGCCAGAGCGTGTGGATGCATAGATTTTTTTATTTTTTAATTTATTTTCCCTGATGAAGACCCAAGTATTGGTTGAAACGTTGGCTTCAACAACAAAAGGCTAATTTAAAGATAATTTTAAAGCATATTATGATGTCAGCTGAGAGTAATCGTACAAGACTAGGGATTATAGATTTTAAAAACACAAATTTCTTCATCATCTTAGAGAAATGTGACAACTGTATCCGAGAGGTGTTGAGAAATCTATCATCCTAATCGTGAGCTAATTAGGCTATAAGGACCTTCACCATAAGGGGGGGGGGGGGGTGGAGCAGTGAGGAACAAGAAGACATTTTTAGCTGCCACTGTACCAAAATTTGGTCATGTTAGGAAACACAATGTGCTTGACTTGTGAATAATTCTTCTTTGTTTTGTCAAACAAACCTAGGTAGTTCCATTAATGAGGCAAATTTAGCACGTGATGTTGCTAGAAAGAAGTTCCCCTCTGTCACAGCCCAGTGAATCCACCTCCAGAGCAGTGCTATGATATGATTGGGAGTATGTAGATGCAGAATTCTATTCCGTTATTATGCCAGTTCACTTCAAACTTAGGTGAGATCGATACAATAGAAGCAGACAACACTTCTATTAAAAGCCCATCTAGATCGCTTTGAACACCTGTCTGGCGAAGTCCAGAACTCTGATTATCTACCACTCCCGAGGCATCGAAAAAGCCGCCAACAATCAGGAAGAATGGACTAAGGAAGCGGAGAAAGTCTTCTCCGAAGATTTTCTTTGATGCATACAGAGCATACAATAAATGCCTGAAAGCAAAAAGAAGTATGGAGGACGCAAGGAGCTTGCGTAGGAAAGAAAGAGGATTTCGATCCAACCCATGGCATTATGCAAAGAAAGTCTGCTGTAATGAGATAAATTCCGATCCCTCATTCGATGCTAAAATAGCCTTCAATCACTTTGAGATTTCATAAAGATAGCTCTATACATCGCTTCCCACATGGGTTAAAGATGTCATATCCCTACCAGAGGTGGAAGATATGGTTCCCTTTGATCTTTCCCCTATAACTCCTGGCTTAGTGGCCAGAACGCTAAAGAAAAGGTCATCTAACTCCTCCCCAGGAGATGACAGTGTCATATCATCACCTCAAAAAGATGCCCAACCCATCACTTCCTAGCAACTTTGTATTCAAAATCCCACTTGAAAACTTCACTGCCCCAGACAACTGCAAGCAAAGATCAAGCCAATTTTCACAGGAGGTGACAAGTCTTCCGTCAATTTTCGTCCTATTGCACTTACCTCAGCTGTGGGGAAATTGATGAACAAGATTGTTGCTTCTAGACTGGAAAGGTACCTAACTAGTCATGGCATTATCAATACCAGCATTCAAAAGGGTTTTCTTTCCAACATAATGGGACCATGGAACATATTTTTTGCAGTATCTGCCATCATTGAGAATGCTATCCAACATGATTGCCTCCGTCCATGTCATTCCTAGACCTGAAGAATGCATTTGGTTCTATTTCCCATGCCCTAATAAATGATTTGCTCTTGCTAATCAAGCTACCAGCGGAAATAAGAGCCTATATCTCAAGCACTTATTCCAAAGCTATCTGGGTATATAAGCAGTAAGTATTGGTCGACCAGTGAGTTTCGTATAAAGAAGGGGGTGTTCCAAGGGGACACACTTTCTCCTCTTATATTCCTGATTGCCTTCAATCCTATACTTGAAGCAGTTCAATATTTGCCATCATGTGGCCTACAACTTAGGGTTCCTTCCAACAACTGGCTTGAGCCCCCTAAAGTTAACTCGTACATGTATGTGTGGGGGACGAAGAGGGGTCAGAGGAAGTTAGAGGATGGTACCTAGCCAAAGTATTGAACGTGCAGTCAGAGGGAGAAATTTCCTTGGAATATCATAAGAACAAGTCGATTGAATCAACGCATCTTTCTGATATCAAGTGGGTACCCAGCAAAAAAAAAGGTAAATGGTACAGACCTCCATCAAACAAACCCCATAGCTCTCGCCTTACCCTTTCAACCCCTCACAAGGTAAAAGCTTTTGCTGATGATCTTACCATCATATCATCCTCTGCCATTGATCATAGTAAAGCTCTGCACAAGGTCTCCGAGTTTTGCTCAGACTTGGACCTCAATCTAAACCCTCCCAAATGTATGTCCTTGGTCTTCAATGGAAATGATACAAGAGCCACCTTTACGATCGGGTCAGGTACATCTCGAAATATCTCATCAGGTCCAACCAAGTTCCTGGGAAACATGGTGGGTGGGTCCAACTCTGAGACCAAGCGGGTATCGGGGAAGAGGTTCATCAACTCCTTTCAAGCTAGCATTAACAAGATAGATGGAGTAACAATTAGAGGAGAGTATAAGCTATGGATTCCGAGGCGTTTCCTTATCCCATCCTTCCATGGCAGTAGATGCAATCCCAATCGGGGCCATCAAGAAAATGGAGGCCCTGACCCACAGAAGATTAAAGCGATGGCTTTCTCTCTCCTTTCTCTCCCCAGATCTTTCATAACATCAGCTCTTCACCATCCTGATGTGATTGACATCCCATCTCTAACCGATCAAACAATTAAAGCTAAACTCTCCTTGCTGTGTACAATCTCAACCTCACATGACCCTTTCATCAAAGAACTTTCAAACATCTTTTTGGACCATCAAAGCTGTGTCAACCTTGGTATCCCTGATGAAGCTTCGAGACTTCTACTCAGGGCAAAGTCCTCAATTAATACCATCACCAGTAAGACGTTAGGACACCAGTGCTGTAAAGTATTGAAGGATAATAGGACAAGTGCATGCAATGCCAAACTCTCAAGCTACAGGGCAAGTGACAACCCCCTCTGCAACTATCGCTGCAAATATTCTAGCACCTCAGCTAGACCAGACGTGGTAGTAAGGAGGAACAATGAAATGTTCTTGATTGAACTGACCATTCCGTTCAATTCACCGGAGTCCATCTTAAAGGCTAAACAATGAAAGGAGTCAAAAGCGATCTACCAACTAGCCCTAAGTGACCTTGAAGCACAAGGATTCCACTCCTCCTTGTACACAATCGAGATAGGAGCTCTAGGTCACTGGTTGCCATCTAGCCGACAAGCCCCGACGGCAGTTTTTCCCTCTATCGGAAAACCACAAGCATCCAAACTGCTAGACGCTGCTGCAAAAGTGGCAATTTCGGCCTCTAGCCAACTGTTTAGTGCGAGACTGGATATGTCATGAACTCTTCTCGGCCACTGCTTTAACTATACATATATTTACAATTTATTATTGTGCTGTCATTATTTGTTTATTGGTTCACAAGCCCTTGCCAAGCCCCTTCTCTAGGTACTTCCTAGAACCACTTGTGTTCTGGGGTCATGATTAATTACTGCTGTGTATGTATTCACTTTATTTGAATAATAAAGTTGGTCTTCACACACACCTAGCTCTCGTTCTTGAACGACACCGCCCATGAATTTGATCGAAGTCGGACCTTTTGTGTACCATGAAATAGGTCGCAGACGATTGACTAACAACTATTGAGCATTTTTTAGTTCTGACGACCTTCAATTATATACTTTCACGCTCTTCAATTACTTTCAACGCTCTTCAATTACTTTCAACGCTCTTCAATTGCTTTCAACGGCTAGGCACCCCTCACATCCGTTTGCTGGCATTGCCTAGCTTTCGTCTAGTAACCGAATTAAAACATCCAATAATTTACATGCTTACCTGCTTACAGGATGACTTTCTTCCCTGATTCGTCCCGTACCTAGTAGTTAGGAATATGCTGGATGCCACTACTACGACTAGTGTCACCAGAAATATTAGAGGGTTGTTCAACAAGTACGACAGTATCAATGACTCCATTGCACTGGTAGGACTAGTAAGCTATTAAAGTAAACCGTCACGCGAACACTTTACCAATCGCTAGCTAGCTGCGCGCGAACTACACAGCGGCAGCGGGGTCCACAATTTGACGACTCTGCACATTGACGATTGGTAAGGGATTGCATAACCACAATAGTACTTTTTCGTAACTGTGCTGCCTCAACTGTTCTAGGTCCTGTCGGTGCAGTGATGGCTAAGGTCGATATTGAAACCACTGAGGTGCCGTATGGAGGAGCTAACTATTTTACTCTGTTGGACGTGTTGGTCATCGTGGCTTTGTTGTGTGTGGTGGTGGTGGTGATACTCAAGTTTTTGAATAAAAAACGGGAAGAAAAGGACAGAGCCAAGAAATACATGGTCATCCCAAGGTATGAGATGAGACTGCTATGCGAGATTTTGCTTGCATCCCCACCCATGGATGTAATGAGCCTTCTAAATGCTAGTGGTTGCTAATGGCAATTCTAAGGTTAAATGGTGCATGCAATGCCTTTTGTGTTTTTCTGTGCACTTACAGTGATTGTATGTTTGCAGTGTGGGTCGCCCAATACAGAGTTCAGCCGACAGTTTTGGAGGAAGTTTTCTTTCCAAGATGAAAGCTAGAGTGAGTGTGGGTGGATGTACAACATGGAAATATTTTTGTTTCTGTTGTTTACATAAGTGTGTGTATTATACCTGGAGAGCTAGATACCTTGCTAGCCAAAGATGACCGACAATTATTCACTTTACTAATAATAATTATTAGATAAGCTATATAAATATGATCTACAACTGCCTACTTCGAGCGCTATGCATCTTAGCATATGCCATAATGGAAACTGACTATCTCTATGACCCTTTTGACTTCCTTATTGGCCCCCTCTCTCTCTCAATAGCCAGATTCTCCTAGGTATGCACGTTTGCAGTAAAAGGGAGTCTGGACAAACGAAACACTGTAGATTAGTCTCTTCTGGATTCTCTTCTGGATTGCCACAATTTTCATGGAATTTCATTGCACAAATGAAAATGTTAAATTAAGCCTATGATAGTCACATGACTTTGTGTAATCAAATAGGAAGTTTGAAAATCAAACTAGGTGAGAAACTGCTTTCGGGTTTTGATCGACTCTTTTACCATGTCTGGCCAGAAGTCCCTTTTCCCTCCCGTTATATCATCTCCCTAGTCTATAACAAGGAAGCACTAAAGATGTTGCCATGGTGATTAAGTGTAAGCACCATATGATGTAATGACTTTAAATTGGTCATTTAAAAAAAATTGCTTTGCAGAACAAAAATTTGTCCAACTTCCTTTAGCAATATGTTTTGAAAAATTCACACAATATTTCAATAGTAACGATTCTGATGTGATTTGAAGGTCAAAGTTTAGTCCACACAACTGAATGATCTCTCTGGTGAGCAGCTGTGCTGCACCACGACTCTGCCATGTCTAAGGATGATTCTGGGGGGGGGGGGGGTGAACCTTACCATGGAGAGACAGTACGGGCTGGGCTGTGGGCAGCTGGAATTGTGAGCAAGTAGGGATGTGAGCAAGTAGAGCTGCTTGGTGTAGACTCTGCTATAGCAGCTAGACTTGAGCTGGCGGTGTCAGGTTGTGAGTGACTGATGGAGGTGAAGGCAGAGGTCTTGGCAGCTCTTTTGGTATGTGGTGAAGCTTTAGCTTCAGGTTGAGGGTGAAGTGGTTACTTTTGGAGTTGGTAAAGATCAGTGTTTGCATTTTACCCGGGTAAAACTTATTTAACCCAACCCAGTGGGTAAAACCTGTGTTTTAGGTATTTCGCCCACCCCTATTTTACCCGGGTTTTACCCAGGTATTACCCAGTGATATAAAACACTTATTTGTAGCCCTGTCACAGCCCTGTCCCAGAGCCACAAGTGTCTGGGTGGTGGTGGACACCAGGGCTATTTAAAAGACAATCAAACCACAGGTCATCATTCACTGCTTACAGTTTAGTTATTAAGTGTACTGCAATTATAAAAATGAGAAAGCCCAGAAACTTGTCTTCTGCCACAGGCTCCTGCGAGGACCTCAGGAGATTGACTATTAAATCTGTTTAACTTTCATATCAATTGGACTTTAATCCCATGAATCTTGTTTAAATATTTAAATAAATCATAAAATATAAAATATATACTCTAGTAGGCAACCTTGTCACTTGGTAAATAAATGCTGAGTGAAACACAGCTCCTGTTTTTGTCTAGTTTTTTACAGTTGCCATTTATTGAATGTCTTACTTCCTGATTACAGAGTTAATTTCTTATAATATCTTTGCAGTTTATAATAAATCTATTGTGTCTATTATTTTATCCTGGGTTGTATCCATGTTTGAGTAAAACCTGGGTAAAACCCGGGTAAAAGGTATTTAACCCAACCCGGGTTAAACCTGGGTTACACCCAAGCCCTGTGTAAAACCTGCGAACTCTGGTAAAGATGGAGGTGAAGGCAAAGATCCTGGCAGCTCTTCTGATATGTGGTGAAGCTTTAGCTAACTGTATTCATATGCTTGACAGTCAGTTTCCATGGGGACACTATAAGTCATCGAGTTTTGTTTTGTGGTTGGCCAACATCAGGCTAGCAATATTTTGTTTGTGACAAGACTGCAGTTCCAGTTCAAGTGGATGGAACAAAGGAAGGGTCCGTGTTGGTTACAAAGGGTTTGAAGTTTGTTGGCAACATTGCAATGATATTCACATCTCTATGATACATGTAGCTACCCTACTTAGCCGCAACATCACAGCCTTGTCCAATGCAAGTGTTATCATTTATTATGATGGTTTGGGGAGTTTTGGAAACCAAAGACCAAAATTCTATTTATATGTGCTTCAAGGTCGTAGTTTCTTAAATACAATCTTCAGGAGATATGTCAAATGTTTAACTGATCCCATGCCCCACCCCGCCCCCATATATCCATATATTTCCCCTCCCCCCTCATATTCCCATGTCTCCCGCTCCCTCATATTACCCTGTCCCCCTCATACCTCCATTGCCCCCCTCAAATCCCCGGTCCTCCCTCATATGGCTTCCCCATCCCTCTCACATATCTCCATTACCCTGTCCCCCCTCAAATCCTCCTGTCCCCTCATATATCCCCCATCCCCTCACATATCTCCATTCCAACCCCCCTATCCCATTCACATATCTCCCCATCCCCGAATAGGTACAACAAAGATAAGTAGAATTCTACAAAATTTTGCAAATATTTCCCCCAAGTCCTTTCATTAGTCACAATCTGCGGAGATTTGACTCCTCGAACTCTCCTGTTCCCCTCACATATATCTCTCTCCCCCCCCCCTCCCCCCTCCCAGAAAAAGAATGTGGTCATCTTCTATGGATCGCAGACTGGAACGGCCGAAGAATTTGCTAAACGTCTGGCCAAGGAAGCAACCAGGTACGGCCTTCCTGCCATGACGTATGACCCCGAGGAGGTGTCTGACTGGGATAATCTTGCGTTGCTGTCTGAGATGCAAGGAAGCCTTGCTGTGTTCTGCATGGCCACGCATGGAGAAGGAGACCCGACCGATAATGCTCAAGATCTTCATACCTGGTTGGAGACGGGCAGTGCTGATCTCACGGGAGTAAAGTAAGCAGTCGAGAAGAGGGTGGAGGGGAAAGGGGGGGGGGGGAGATTAAAGGTGATTTACACAGCAAAAGTGACACAATCTCTCGTACTTTCTCCATTTATACTTTGAACTGTGAACTGCACAAAATAGTAAAACCTGGCTACAAGCCCTGCCCTGCTGAATGTTAAGCTGGCATCGGTCAGCAAGAAAATGGGCACTTGCCTGAGCAGGAGCTCAACAAGTAATGGCCATCCGCAGATGTGATCAATTTCTTATAAACTCAGGACGATCAAGTGTGTGTACTCGGTTAGCTAGCGTGCATGGGCAAACAGTTGCTAAGTAGGTCCTGGAGATTGTGGGCAAACAGTTGCTAAGTCAGGCCTGGAGATTGTTAGACGTGCATGGGCAAACAGTTGCTAAGTTAGGCCTGGAGATTGTTAGACGTGCATGGGCAAACAGTTGCTAAGTAGGTCCTGGAGATTGTGGGCAAACAGTTGCTAAGTGGAGATTGTTAGACATGCATGGGCAAACAGTTGCTAAGTAGGGTCTGGAGATTGTTAGACGTGCATGGGCAAACAGTTGCTAAGTAGGGTCTGGAGATTGTTAGACGTGCATGGGCAAACAGTTGCTAAGTAGGTCCTGGAGATTGTTAGACGTGCATGGGCAAACAGTTGCTAAGTAGGTCCTGGAGATTGTTAGACGTGCATGGGCAAACAGTTGCTAAGTAGGTCCTGGAGATTGTTAGACGTGCATGTTGCTAAGTAGGTCCTGGAGATTGTGGGCAAACAGTTGCTAAGTCAGGCCTGGAGAGTATTGGGACGTGCATATTCCACCATATTTGTGTAGCAACCAGAAATGGCTTGTTTTTGAGCAGGTGGAGACATACTCACGATCAACACAGCCTAACAGTAAAGTGGTGCTGATCAAAAAGTGTATGCTTAGTATAGGCATTCTGGGTTCACCATGCTATGAACTATGCAGTGTGGAATATTGGTGTGTAGTCCCCCATTCAGAGAAAGATTGGCTCATTTTCACTTGCCACCGCAGGAACGGTTAGTATCAATTATAAGTAGCAGCACATATTTAGCCACATCGATTATTGTTTGCAGTAATGATCTGATCGTGACTGCCTTTACAGAAGTACATTATACTATATATATATATATATATTTTTTAATTGTGGAGATCATTCAAACTTGTTGTCTTGGTTCAGAGGAGGATCTCTCCCTGAATAGTGAAGGTGAAAACTGTTATTAGTCAATCCTTGGACACAGGGAATTCTCTCTCCCTGCCCACACACACCCATCTCAAATTGTGACCTCAATTTCCTGGCTTAGCAGATCTGTAGCCTCACAGGAGGTCGTGGTTTAGCAAGTTCTACTGATTTCAGCTTGTGTAGACTGTGTATCCTTGTACCTCCTTGTGCTTTTTAACAAGCACTGACAATTTTGGAAATAATGCTCTACTCTCGCTCTCTCTTCTAATGCAAGTCAGTGTTTCCAGAGCGTTTAATTAAGCATAATGGCAGATATCCAAGGGATATCGAAGGTATACTGGGTGATATGCCTTACCAAATGTACCATTAAAGTTCAAATTTCATTTTTGTCAAATTGACGAGGCAATAAATTATGTGGTTGGGAAAATATTTGCAGTGGTTCCAACTCCACAGTAGCTCCCGGCTCGCGAGTGAGACTTGCTGAAACATGTAAGTCCAGACCTTAGTGTTCCAAGCAGAGCTCAAACAAAGCACAGAAAGGCTGGCATTGATCGAAAATGGAAGCTAAAATTTCCAAAAACATAATCATAGAGCTCGGAAGGTCGCCATCAGCCAAACACGGTCAGAGCGAGTCACACAATTCTGCAGTTAAGAGGGAAGCTGGTCTTTACTCCTCCAAGAGAGATGGTGGGATAGCAATGGTGTTCCAGCGGGTTGTATCAGTTCAGCACAAGGCATTTCTTGGTGCTCCCAAGTGCATGTACTTCCTTAATAAGAGAGAGATTGCATATATATATATGGAAAATGAATTTCGTCCGCTCACTTGAGCATGCACTTAAAGTTTTAGCGCCTAATGAAACACTCGTTGAATAGAGTAGGGCTTCCTCTAGCCACTGGTGCTAATTTCAACTCTCTAGCACTTGGCAATCTGGAGATATTTATGTGGCAAAATCAGGCACTCAGGTTTTGAGGTAACACCACTTTAACTCCAGTAACTTGGCTATAGTTATACCTATGGGAAATGTTTTAGTGTCAAAGAGAGCACACAGAGAGACCTATCTATTGAGCTATATATCAAGTCCATACCATGAAGTGTGCAGAATCTATGGAGCTATAAAGTGGTAACCACTTTTTTTTAATCACCTACTAATTTATGGTATCTCCCCTTTTAATATTGTAGGTACTTGCGGACCCTTTCTGAGCATATCACTGCTAGGTTCCTGACCTCAGTCTTTTTGGGGGGTTTTGAAATTTCAATCCTAGCAGTATTCGACAAGAGCTCTACCTTTCACAGTGCTGACATGCTGGATAAGCTTGTCACCCACTATGATTCTCATGGCGTAGTGCCTCCAGAATCAACCAGAGGGGAGAAAGTCTTCAATAGTGCAGTTGCTGATAATAGTGACAAATGAGAACTCATCTCATGAGTCATCTGATCAAAACTTGAGTTTAATGTTTTTCAACCTGGCAAAGTTGGCAGCTATTGGCCTTTTACTCCCTATGTCTTCCGTAGACTGTGAAAGAGGCTTCTCCACTCTATCTCAAGTCAAGACTGACCTGTTAGCCAACAGAACTCTCAATCACCTCTTGATGTAAGCAATTAGGGCCTGACTTCCCCTATGAACTCGCTGTGTCGTTGGGCTGCCATGAGGAGTAGAAGAATCAATGTGGAAGCTTCTTGAATGTCTGACTTTGATTTTAGTTTCAATTTACAAACCACAGCATCTGCTCATCCACTCAATGACAATCAGCCATTGTCATAGTCGATCACAACACACACACATGCGCATGCACACACCAGCTCATCATCAGCACACCATCTCATTTGTGATTCAATCTCACTAATAATATATAATAACTTCCAAATAAGCAACAATATAAATATTTATACTACATCACGTCATCTGTGGCTAATCTGATTGGTTAATAACTGTAGGTTACATAGGCGCGTAACCTACACTTTTAACCGGATGTAGTTTAGCGCGTGCGCAATGTATAAGTAAGTTAGCCTATACTCCACTCGCGGGTTATGCGCCAGTGTAACCTACTCGTTTGCGCTTTAGCTATTAATGTTCACTGTTCATGAAGCTTTAATGTCATGATAATATTCACTTGATATAATTTATATAGATGTTCTGTGCTGCAGTGTAACCTACTCGTTTGCGCGTAACACTGCAAAATATCTGGGACCTGAAGTTGAAGGAGTTTTTGATTATCAGTTGAAGGAAGTTGTTCCAACTCAGCTGCGTGTTTATCTAGCAGTACTTTGTCAATAGCTGGGGCGCCTTGAGTAAAAAAATTCTTCCATTTCTAGTTGCTATGTAGTTTAGCGCATGCGCAATGTAGTACAAGTAAGATAGCCTATACAAAAGAGTCGGTTATGCGCCAGTGTAACCTACTCGTTTGCTGTTACATTCCTCGGCTTCGCCTCAGGGTAACCGCAAACTCGGAGGTTACATAGGCGCATAACCGACTCTTTTGTATAGGCTATCCTATACATATTATCCACACATGAAGAAATGAGAACTACAATATGAGGGGCTTTCTAATATTCTTGAAGTGTCTTGGAGAATCTACAAAAGGAAAGTCACCCAGGTATGGAGGAGGGCAATTCATATGAATCTTGGCTCTCTTTCCCTTCCCCCATGACAGAATACACTGCATGGCTGCACTCAGCATGTAGAGAAGCAGCAATTTCAGCTTCTGTGCATATGAACCCTGCCCCAAGGATTGCTGTGTGATCTCATGAAGATTAATTAAAATGGGGTGTGGTTAAGGTTGCCACTACAATTATACGGGTGCCACGCACCCCAATATCCCTTCGGAAATTTCTAGGGAGAACACTGGAAGTAACCCAGCGAATACTATACAGATAATGGTATGGCTCATTTTAGGTGTGGTCTTATGCAGCTCTGTTACACTATTCTCAAACTCGGTTATACCATTCTCCTGTGCCGAGTGTCCAGCTCCGGGCAAGCACCCACCACCCTAGCTGGGTCACTTCAGCAATGAATGGACACAAGCTCTTCCGGTCAAGCCCCGACCACCTTAACCTCAGTAATGATTGGATGCAAGCTGGCTCCCACCATCCTAGCTTCAGCAATGATTGGATGCAAGCTCCCTCCATCCTAGCTTCAGCAATGATTGGATGCAAGCTAGATCCCACCATCCTAGCTTCAGCAATGATTGGATGCAAGCTAGCTCCCACCATCCTAGCTTCAGCAATGATTGGATGCAAGCTGGCTCCCACCATCCTAGCTTCAGCAATGATTGGATGCAAGCTCCCACCATCCTAGCTTCAGCAATGATTGGATGCAAGCTAGCTCCCACCAGCCTAGCTTCAGCAATGATTGGATGCAAGCTAGCTCCCTCCATCCTAGCTTCAGCAATGATTGGATGCAAGCTCCCACCAGCCTAGCTTCAGGATGCAAGCTAGCTCCCACCATCCTAGCTTCAGCAATGATTGGATAAGCTAGCTCCCACCATCCTAGCTTCAGCAATGATTGGATGCAAGCTAGCTCCCACCATCCTAGCTTCAGCAATGATTGGATGCAAGCTCCCACCAGCCTAGCTTCAGCAATGATTGGATGCAAGCTAGCTCCCACCATCCTAGCTTCAGCAATGATTGGATGCAAGCTAGCTCCCACCATCCTAGCTTCAGCAATGATTGGATGCAAGCTCCCACCATCCTAGCTTCAGCAATGATTGGATGCAAGCTAGCTCCCACCAGCCTAGCTTCAGCAATGATTGGATGCAAGCTAGCTCCCTCCATCCTAGCTTCAGCAATGATTGGATGCAAGCTCCCACCAGCCTAGCTTCAGCAATGATTGGATGCAAGTTAGCTCCCACCATCCTAGCTTCAGCAATAATTGGATAAGCTAGCTCCCACCATCCTAGCTTCACAATGATTGGATGCAAGCTAGCTCCCACCATCCTAGCTTCAGCAATGATTGGATGCAAGCTAGCTCCCACCATCCTAGCTTCAGCAATGATTGGATGCAAGCTAGCTCCCACCATCCTAGCTTCAGCAATGATTGGATGCAAGCCTGCTCCCACCATCCTAGCTTCAGCAATGATTGGATGCAAGCTAGCTCCCACCATCCTAGCTTCAGCAATGATTGGATGCAAGCTGGCTTCCACCATCCTAGCCCACCATCCTAGCCTCAGCAATGATAGGATGCAAGCTGGCTCCCACCATCCTAGCTTCAGCAATGATTGGATGCAAGCTGGCTCCCACCACCCTAGAGTCAGCAGTGATTGGATGCAAGCTGGCTCCCACCATCCTAGCTTCAGCAATGATTGGATGCAAGCTAGCTCCCACCATCCTAGCTTCAGCAATGATTGGATGCAAGCTGGCTCCCACCATCCTAGCTTCAGCAATGATTGGATGCAAGCTGGCTCCCACCATCCTAGCTTCAGCAATGATTGGATGCAAGCTAGCTCCCACCATCCTAGCTTCAGCAATGATTGGATGCAAGCTGCCTCCATCCTAGCTTCAGCAATGATTGGATGCAAGCTAGCTCCCACCAGCCTAGCTTCAGCAATGATTGGATGCAAGCTAGCTCCCACCATCCTAGCTTCAGCAATGATTGGATGCAAGTTAGCTCCCTCCATCCTAGATTCAGCAATGATTGGATGCAAGTTGGCTCCCACTTCAGCAATGATTGGATGCAAGCTAGCTCCCACCATCCTAGCTTCAGCAATGATTGGATGCAAGCTAGCTCCCTCCATCCTTGCTTCAGCAATGATTGGATGCAAGCTAGCTCCCACCAGCCTAGCTTCAGCAATGATTGGATGCAAGTTAGCTCCCTCCATCCTAGCTTCAGCAATGATTGGATGCAAGCTGGCTCCCTCCATCCTAGATTCAGCAATGATTGGATGCAAGCTAGCTCCCACCATCCTAGCTTCAGCAATGATTGGATGCAAGCTAGCTCCCACCATCCTAGCTTCAGCAATGATTGGATGCAAGCTAGCTCCCTCCATCCTAGCTTCAGCAATGATTGGATGCAAGCTAGCTCCCACCATCCTAGCTTCAGCAATGATTGGATGCAAGCTAGCTCCCACCATCCTAGCTTCAGCATGCAAGCTCCCACCAGCTTAGCTTCAGCAATGATTGGATGCAAGCTAGCTCCCACCATCCTAGCTTCAGCAATGATTGGATGCAAGCTAGCTCCCACCATCCTAGCTTCAGCAATGATTGGATGCAAGCTCCCACCAGCTTAGCTTCAGCAATGATTGGATGCAAGCTAGCTCCCACCATCCTAGCTTCAGCAATGATTGGATGCAAGCTAGCTCCCACCAGCCTAGCTCAACAACAAATCGCTACAAGTAGCCCAGTATATATATGAAATATAGCATGAAACCACGTGCATACCCATGACATCACATTAAAGACAGTGACCCTCGAGTTAAAAAAAAATTAAAAAATATTATTCACTTTTCCCCCGCTATATTCTCTTTGAAATATTCATATCATTAGAAAATACAGCTGATTTTAAAAAACCCGGCTCCATTGATGTAAGCAAACAAAAGCTACACATCGCTATGTTGTGCTTACAGCAAAGGAATCCATCCAGTACTACCATCTTTCTCAGTTCCCAGTAAGCAAGTGCCTGTATTGCTTTCCTAATGGACAGACTTCCAGAAACAGCAGTGAAGGCCTAGAAGAGACAGTCCATGATGGAAGTTGTGATCATGAGCTGTTTTCCTTTCACCTCTCAAGCAGCCTGCACCTAGATGTGTACATTAGTTGGAATGTTAACTCATTTCTAACTTCCAGTATGTACCCACCCACGGGTCAATCCCTGCTATACTCTTTTCAGCTGTCTTGAAGGTGAGTGTTGAGTGCCCATGAGAAATGTGTA
Organism: Cladorhizidae sp. MBARI D1340-BT2; assembly: GCA_028752905.1. Lineage (NCBI taxonomy): Eukaryota > Metazoa > Porifera > Demospongiae > Poecilosclerida > Cladorhizidae > Cladorhizidae sp. MBARI D1340-BT2. The sequence goes on along the minus strand of JAQNBH010000009.1, from coordinate 42,460,329 downwards.
TGTCAACTATGGTAGGTCGAGGAAGGCAAGCAAATGAAATAGTGGGTGGTGTTAAATCATTCCTTGAATTAATTGACTCGCACACTATACTGTATATAGCTGAAGAACAGTCAGTCAGAAATGAACAGTCGTTACAGGTTCATTGTTCAATACTTGACTTATGAGCCTTTAATTATAGTTAAGCACACTTAAGGCCTGTCCACACTGCACTTATGCTAATGCACATTGGGTCAGAGGAGAATGCTGATGCACATTCGTCGCATCCACACTAGCACCAAAATAAACCGTACGAAGCAAGAATAATCAGCCTACCAAAGTCGGTCAAAATCATATGCTGTAGCTGTAGTTGAGATGGAGTTGTTTTAGCGTCCTTTTCCACACCAGATCTCGTAGTCCCTCTCCATCCACTTTCTCTCCCGATATGTACAAGAGTTAATTGTTAAAGTATTTACTATAGTTGCTATTTACTGCCATGACTGTAAGGAAGTGGATCTTGCCAGTTCCTTGAATTAGCCAAGTTGCAGTAGCTACTACTCTAAATAGTAAGTTAGTATTTAGAAAGGCCTTTCAACATCACTGTGCACCTGCATCCCAGAGCCTTCAGGTTTCTAAATAGCCTAGATCCCTCAGTCTCAGTGATACATCACTGTGCACCTGCATCCCAGAGCCTTCAGGTTTCTAAATAGCCTAGATCCCTCAGTCTCAGTGTGGGGCTATTATACATCACTGTGGGCTGAGAGGTACACAGGCTTATAATCCCTGGTAGGGTGCCAATCCCGTTTAGTTAAATTAAATATTGTGTGTAAATTTGTGGTAAATTTGTGTTAAAAGGGAGAGATAATCCATTTCTGGAATATTTTAAAATTGCTCATAATTTGTTTGTTCTACACACTGTGATGTTGAAGTTGGTGTCAAAATGCTGCTCCCAATGAGTTTTGACCACTACTTCCTAGTTGGATTTGTGGAAACCATATCGACTTCATATGATTACTCAACACTAGTGTGACATAACTGCTTACTAATTGGACACCACTTAGAGAACCCACAGGCATACATGAATGAAAAGGTCAGAACTTAATTAAGAAAGGTTGGTAAATTTACACATAATAATGATTGCCAACATTTCAGGGCTGATATCTTCCCCATAGAGAAGCCATTCAGTAAGAAAAGAGATATCTTAGTGTGTAGGACAAAGCATGGCCAAGTTATGTGCACATGCACTTGAAATCACTCATTTTGAGAAAACAGCTGGTGAAACTTGAATAACAGAAAATGTGCATAATATGTTGTCTTTCAGGATCACCGCTGAAGAGTCAATAATAGCATGGACAAAAGTGTGCATAACTTTGCAATAGAGCCTTCAAATGAGCCTTCAAATGCTCTGAAACTTGAAATAGAAATACTACATGAACTAGAATCAGTGTTTGCATTTTACCCGGGTAAAACCTATTTAACCCAACCCAGTGGGTAAAACCTGTGTTTTAGGTATTTCGCCGAGGTTTTACCCCTATTTTACCCAGGATTTTTACCCGGGTTTTACCCAGGTATTACCCAGTGATATAAAACACTTATTTGTAGCCCTGTCACAGCCCTGTCCCAGAGCCACAAGTGTCTGGGTGGTGGTGGACACCCGGGCTATTTAACCCACTCACCGTCATAAGCGTATATATACGTCCAAACCACATAATTATCGGGGGGAAATCATTAAAAATCAATCGTTCGGTTGTAAATTAAGATATGAATATCAAAAAATTGCTCAAATCTTGCTCTACGTACGTGCCGAATATAAGAGCCGTACGGGTTCGGTAACTAAGGTAAAGTAAAATTGAAATCGCTGACCGTTCACTTTTTTTATCAAGTTGGAAATGACGGTCAGACTAACTTTAGACCAATTTCTTTCTAGGATTCAAGACGACGACTAGGTCCTATCAGAGGACGAAAGTAGCAGCAAGGAAGGTGAAGTAATCTATTTCTAACTTGGGAAGAGTAGCATTGATCCTGAAATTGTGCTATCAATGGGTGGGAGATACTTTTGGACAAATTTCTGGCGAGAGCGGTGCCTCTCGATAGTCTGTTTGGGCGCAGGAGAGTCTAGCAGTGACGAAGAAGACTATGCCAGTGAGTTTTGTTTACTTGCTAGCTAAGTAGCTAGCATGTTCTGGATAGAATGGTTTAGCTGTTCTTTCGTGGGACAATCCATATATAATTTCATTGGGTCGAGGAAGCTTTTTGTTTATGTTGACATTATTCTTTTTAGGTATGGCGCAACCAACCCCTTCACTGTCACCCTTCCTCATAGCCACTTCTTGTGGAGTTCATACTCCTTCGGTTCATACTCCTTCAAGGCCTGTTGGTCAGCGTAGTCGCAGAACTAGGGGCAGTAGTAGAACTAGGAGAGTCAACTTGCACATCTGAGTTCACGTAGTCAAGTAACTTCCAGTATTCATTTGGATACCTCAATGGCTTCTTGTACCAGTCATGTTTGATGCTACATACATTGTGTACCAAGTGTTATAAGAGTAAATGAAATGTGAAAATATATATTCCTAGATGGTGTCTATACATTACATTGTGGTAGTGTACATTGTGGTAGTGTGGCACTATGATGTCTTCTTGTATGTTGCTGGCCAGTATCTTATCAAGCCTCCATCACTGTCTGAGTGGCTCAAAACACCTTGATTATATACCATACTAGAGGGGGAAATGAAATAAGGCCATATACGTGTGTGCACGTACATAGATCATATTATGTACTACAATTGTTAATTATCTGTGAAACCAGAACTCAAAACTTCTAATTAGATTCATTGCATTGTGGTTTGTTTCTATGGCAACTGTAGGTTACCACAATGTTGGTCATTATAAGGGCTTTCATGTGAACTATGGTTGCTAAGGACTTTAGTCAACCTTTGCTGAAATATTGCATATGTTTATGCAGGTCAATTTTTCAAAATAAAGTCAACGGTGGAAGGGTTAAAAGGCAAGCAAATACCACAGGTCATCATTCACTGCTTACAGTTTAGTAAGTGTACTGCAATTACAAAAATGAGAAAGTCCAGAAACTTGTCTTCTGCCACAGGCTCCTGCGAGGATCTCAGGAGATTGACTATTAAATCTGTTTAACTTTCATATCAATTGGACTTTAATCCCATGAATCTTGTTTAAATATTTAAATAAATCATTAAATAAAAAATATATACTCTAGTGGACAACCTTGTCACTTGGTAAATAAATGCTGAGTGAAACACAGCTCCTGTTTTTGTCTAGTTCTTTACAGTTGCTATTTATTGAATGTCTTACTTCCTGATTACAGAGTTAATTTCTTATAATATCTTTACAGTTTATAATAAATCTATTGTCTATTATTTTATCCTGGATTGTATCCATGTTTGAGTAAAACCCGGGTAAAAGGTATTTAACCCAACCCGGGTTAAACCTGGGTTACACCCAAGCCCTGGGTAAAACGTAAAACCTGCAAACTCTGACTCGGTTGTCGTTGAAAATATGGATCATTCCTCCCTTAAACAAGCTGAAGATTATGTATGTGACTGCTGACATTTACTATGGACATAAGTCTGTGTGCCTGGCTGGAATGGCTAGCTTCTTCCTTCCTTTCTCTCTCTCATTAGCTCCTCTACAACCAAAGCTTCTTGTATGACTTCTTTTACATGTGGCTACTACATACCTAAGCAGATAAGGCTTGGATGGAGGTGCCATTCTCAACTCTCTGAGTGATCTTGCTAATCGCTCTCCATATTGGCAGTGAGCGTCCCCATTTGGTCCGCCTTGGTCAGAACCATTGCAACACCTCTCAACATTCATGGGATTTGTCTTCAGTTCATTGTGATCCACAGGCTGCCAAGCGTGTCTAATAAGAGGACACACAGCTCAGGTCACTGAAGTGCCTGAACAAGAACCTAATAGTCTAATGTACACCCCAGCAGCCTAGAGACTGAGATGAAAGGGAGAGGGTCGTGGGGGGGGAGGTAGGCATATGTTGTACAGTTCATTCCCCCTGGTTATTTTTTCACTTTTTAAAAATCCTATATAAAAATTAAAAAAGTTGACTGGGGAACTGTCTTTTACCTATGTTAAAGTTCCTTGCAGCATCGACTGGGATGCTTGGGTGCTAAACACCAGAAAGGATAGTGTTATCATCTTCTCTGGCCCTGTCCTCAGACAATGATGGACCTGAAGGTGCAGCAATGGTAGCCAGGTGAGCGTTCTGTTCTCTGTAAGCGATCATTTACAATCAGTGGATCAAGTGTGTATGTAAAACGGTCGCTAGCTACAGAGAACAAAACGCTCGCTTGGCTGCCATTGCGATCGAGTATGCTCTACTGCTAGGCCCATCACTGTTTGAGGATGGAATCACAGAGAAGCTTGTACAGGGTGACACTATCCTTGCAAACATCTAGCTTTCCTATGAATGCCAAACCATCCCACAGATGCCTCTGCAAGGAATTGCTCTACTGGCTGAAGCAGTCCAAAATTGACACTGCTCCTATTGAAGGCCATGCCCCAATTTAAAAAAATTAAATTCAAAAATGCAGAACTCATTAAAAAAAAGGGGAAACGAGAAAAGAAGAGAAAAGAACATGCACTGTAATTACACATTTCTCTGCCCTCTCCCTTTGTACACACCCTTCTCTCTAGACACACCTACTTGCCACGCCCCTTCTCTTTAGACACACCTACTTGCCATGCCCCTTCTCTTTAGATGCACCTGCTTGCCATGCCTCTTCTCTTTAGACACACCTACTTGCCATGCCCTTCTCTTTAGACATACCTACATGCCATGCCCCTTCTCTCTAGACACACCTACTTGCCATGCCCCTTCTCTTTAGATGCACCTGCTTGCCATGCCTCTTCTCTTTAGACACACCTACTTGCCATGCCCTTCTCTTTAGACATACCTACTTGCCACGCCCTTCTCTTTAGACACACCTACGTGCCACGCCCTTCTCTTTAGACACACCTACGTGCCATGCCCCTTCTCTTTAGACACACCTACGTGCCATGCCCCTTCTCTTTAGACACACCCACTTGCCATACCCCTTCTCTTTAGACACACCTACTTGCCATGCCTCTTCTCTTTAGACACACCTACTTGCCATGCCCCTTCTCTTTAGACACACCTACATGCCATGCCCCTTCTCTTTAGACACACCTACATGCCATGCCCCTTCCCTTTAGACACACCTACTTGCCACGCCCCTTCTCTTTAGACGCACCTACGTGTCACGTCCTTCTCTTTAGACACACCTATGTGCCATGCCCCTTCTCTTTAGACACACCTACATGACATGCCCCTTCTCTTTAGACACACCTACTGCCATGCCCCTTCTCTTTAGACACACCTACTTGCCATGCCCCTTCTCTTTAGACACACCTACTTGCCACGCCCCTTCTCTTTCGGCACACCTACTTGTCATGCCCATTCTCTTTAGACACACCTACTTTCCATGCCCCTTCTCTTTAGCCACACCCACGTGCCATGCCCCTTCTCTTTAGACACACCTACGTGCCATGCCCTTCTCTTTAGACACACCTACATGCCATGCCCTTCTCTTTAGACACACCTACTTTCCATGCCCCTTCTCTTTCGACACACCTACTTGCCATGCCCCTTCTCTTTAGACACACCTATGTGCCACGCCCCATTCTCTTTCGACACACCTACTTGACACGCCCCTTCTCTTTAGACACACCTACTGTCATGCCCCTTCTCTTTAGACACACCTACGTGCCATGCCCCTTCTCTTTAGACACACCTACGTGCCATGCCCCTTCTCTTTAGACACACCTATGTGCCATGCCCTTTCTCTTTAGAGACACCTACTTGCCACGCCCCTTCTCTTTCGACACACCTACTTGTCATGCCCCTTCTCTTTAGACACACCTACTTGCCATGCCCCTTCTCTTTAGACACACCCACGTGCCATGCCCCTTCTCTTTAGACACACCTACGTGCCATGCCCTTCTCTTTAGACACACCTACTTGCCATGCCCTTCTCTTTAGACACACCTACATGCCATGCCCTTCTCTTTAGACACACCTACTTGTCATGCCCCTTCTCTTTAGACACACCTACTTGCCATGCCCCTTCTCTTTAGACACACCTATGTGCCATGCCCCTTCTCTTTAGACACACCTACGTGCCATGCCCTTCTCTTTAGACACACCTACATGCCATGCCCTTCTCTTTAGACACACCTACTTTCCATGCCCCTTCTCTTTCGACACACCTACTTGCCATGCCCCTTCTCTTTAGACACACCTATGTGCCACGCCCCATTCTCTTTCGACACACCTACTTGACACGCCCCTTCTCTTTAGACACACCTACTGTCATGCCCCTTCTCTTTAGACACACCTACGTGCCATGCCCCTTCTCTTTAGACACACCTACGTGCCATGCCCCTTCTCTTTAGACACACCTATGTGCCATGCCCTTTCTCTTTAGAGACACCTACTTGCCACGCCCCTTCTCTTTCGACACACCTACTTGTCATGCCCCTTCTCTTTAGACACACCTACTTGCCATGCCCCTTCTCTTTAGACACACCCACGTGCCATGCCCCTTCTCTTTAGACACACCTACGTGCCATGCCCTTCTCTTTAGACACACCTACTTGCCATGCCCTTCTCTTTAGACACACCTACATGCCATGCCCTTCTCTTTAGACACACCTACTTGTCATGCCCCTTCTCTTTAGACACACCTACTTGCCATGCCCCTTCTCTTTAGACACACCTATGTGCCATGCCCCTTCTCTTTCGACACACCTACATGACATGCCCCTTCTCTTTAGACACACCTACGTGACTGTTAAAAGAGCTGGGCATTAGTCAAGGGGTTCCCAACTTGAAGAGCCTGAAGGCAAACCAACAGTCACTTGTTATTCCTGCCCAACTGGAGAGTTAGGGCTGCATATATCTTACTGAACAAGAGAAATAGGCAAGGCTCTCAGTAGCTTGCCAGTCTCCTGGCATGAGTACTTGGTGTTGATCTGTCTCAATGCTGTAGACGAAGCTCAGGCCTCTCTTGCTCTCTCTCTCCTTGCATGTACACTATACATGCATGTGTTGCTCACAGCTGTGGGCTCTCACCATGTTGTGCTGTTGCAGACATGTTGCTCGCTGCTGTGGGCTCTCACCATGTTGTGCTGTTGCTCGCTGCCCTGGCTCTCTTGCTGAGCTCTCAGCCATTGGCAATGAATTTTAGTAGTATTGTTGTAGGAGGATGGTTATTATTTTCTTCCCAAGCACCGCCACTATTTACAGGTGCATAGAATACCAACATGGAGATGTATGTACACACCTCCAACTATGCCAGACAAAGTGATTCGTTAACACTAAAGAAACTTCAAGAGGGTGCTATATATATACATCTAATTGGTGTGGGATAGTTTTTGTTATATCTCTCTCACTGCCTTTCCCCTTGAATTCTGTCGTGTCTTTCCTCTCCATTTTCCTTTCACTGCCTCTCCTCTGCTCCCTTCCTCCTTTCCCCTCGCTGTGCAGCTACACCGTCTTTAGCCTTGGCAACAAGACGTACGAGAACTTTAATGCCATGGGCAGATTCGTGGACGAGAAGCTCAGTCAGATGAAGGCCACGTGTGTGTATGACCGAGGAGAAGGTGATGACGACTCCAAGTATGTCGAGCTCCTTTACACTTACTAATTATAGTAATGTAATATGGCAAGTGTTAATTAAGAAGGAGACCTAAACATTGGTGCCAAAAGATCTCTCTCTCTTCTGATGTCTTTTAAAATATATGGTGTGGATTAGGTAATTACATGTAAACTAGTGGGTCAATGGCATGGGAAATAGTGGGAGTGCTTCATATTGGTGGTTAGCTAGGTATTGGGCCAGTGGCATGGGAAATAGTGGAGGCCCTTCATATTGGTGGTTAGCTAGGTATTGGGTCAGTGGCATGGGAAATAGTGGAGGCCCTTCATATTGGTGGTTAGCTAGGTATTGGGCCAGTGGCATGGGAAATAGTGGAGGTCCTTCAGATTGGTGGTTAGCTAGGTATTGGGCCAGTGGCATGGGAAATAGTGGAGGTCCTTCAGATTGGTGGTTAACTAGGTATTGGGCCAGTGGCATGGGAAATAGTGGAGGTCCTTCATATTGGTGGTTAGCTAGGTATTGGGTCAGTGGCATGGGAAATAGTGGAGGTCCTTCATATTGGTGGTTAGCTAGGTATTGGGTCAGTGGCATGGGAAATAGTCATTTTGGTGGTTAGCTAGGTATTGGGTCAGTGGCATGGGAAATAGTGGAGGTCCTTCATATTGGTGGTTAGCTAGGTATTGGGTCGGTGGCACGGGAATAGTGGGAGTGCTTCATATTGGTGGTTAGCTAGGTATTGGGTCATTGGCATGAGAAATAGTGGAGGTCCTTCATATCGAGGGTTAGCTAGGTATTGGGTCAGTGGCACGGGAATAGTGGGAGTGCTTCATATTGGCAGTGTTCTCCCCAGGAATTTCTGAAGGGTGCCGTATAATTGGCAACCTTAACCACACCCCATTTTAATTGGTCTTCATGAGATCACACAGCAATCCTTGGGGTTCATATGTACAGAAGCTGAAATTGCTGCTTCTCTACATGCTGAGTGCAGCCATGTTATGCTGTGTATTCTGTCATGGGGGAAGGGAAAGAGAGCCAAGATTCATATGAATTGCCCTCCTCCATACCTGGGTGACTTTCCTTTTGTAGATTCTCCAAGACACTTCCAAGAATATTAGAAAGCCTCTCATGTTGTTCTCATTTCTTCTTGTGTGGAAAATATTATATATTTATTGCTTATTTGAAAGTTATTAGAACACAAATGAGATGGTATGCCAATGATGAGCTAGTGTATGTGTGTGTGTGTGTGTGTGTGTGTGCATGTGTGTGTGTGTGCATGTGTGTGTGCATGTGTGTGTGCATGTGTGTGTGTGCATGTGTGTGTGTCTGTGCATGTGTGTGTCTGTGTGTGTGTGCATGTGTGTGTGTGTGTGTTGTGTGTGTGCATGTGTGTGTGTGTGTGCATGTGTGTGCATGTGTGTGTGCATGTGTGTGTGTGTGCATGTGTGTGTGTGTGTGTGCATGTGTGTGTGTGTGCATGTGTGTGTGTGTGCATGTGTGTGTGTGTGTGTGTGCATGTGTGTGTGTGTGCATGTGTGTGTGTGGTTGATGGACCATGGCTGATTATAATGAAGAGAGCAGATGCTGTGGGTTGTAATTATCAAAATTGAAACTAAAATCAAACTTCCACATTGATTCTTCTACTCCTCATGGCAGCCCATTGATCACAAGCGAGTTCATAACGGAAGTCAGATGGACTAGGCCCTTCAGTTGCTATCATCAAGAGGTGATTAAGAGTTCTGTTGACCAACAGGTCAGTCTTGACTCGATATAGAGTGGAGAAGATGCTTTCACATTCTACAGAAGACATGGGGAGTAAGATGCCAATAGCTACCAACTCTGCCAGATTGGGAAACATTAAACTCAATTCCAATGTTTTGATCCAATGACTCATGAGCTGGTGAGTTCTCATTTGCTTCAACTCACTATTAGCAGCAACTACACTATTGAAGACTTTGAGCTCCCCTCTGGTTGATTCTAAATGCACTACGCCATGAAAACCATAGTGGGTGACAAGCTTATCCAGCATGTCAGCACTGTGGAAGGGAAAGCTCTTGTCGAATACTGCTAGGATTGAAAATTTCAAAACCCTCAAAAAGACTGAGGTCAGGAACCTAGCAGTGATACCTATGAAAAATATTTTAGTGTCAAAAGAGAGCACACAGAGAGACCTATCTTTTGAGCTATATATAATCAAGTCCATACCATGAAGTTTGCATAATCTATGGAGCTATAAAGTGGTAATCACATTTTTTAGCACGTACTAGTTTATGGTATCGCCCCCTTTTAATATTGTAGGTACTTGCAGACCCTTTCTGAGCATATAACTATAGCCAAGTTAACTGGAGCTGAAGTGGGGGTACAAAACCTGAGGGCCTGATTTTTCTGCATAAAAGAATCATAAATATCTCCAGATTGCCAAGTGCTAGAGAGCTGCAATTAGCACCAGTGGCTAGAGGAAGCCCTACTCTATGCAATGAGTGTTTTCATTAGGCACTACTTAAATATGTGGTCAAGCGCGCGGGTGGAAAATATTAAAACTAGCCATCATGCTATCCATAAATTGCTGCCCACCATGCTCCTCCAGTCAGATAATTTGTGGGGGAGGCTCTGGAAGAATTCACCAGGAGTCAGGAGTAGAGCATCTACTGTAGCCTTTGTGCCCACTACTGATGGCTTTACTATACTAAGTTGATGTCTTGCTTCTGGAAAGCACGGGATAAGCCTGCTAGAGGTGGAAGAACATCAGAAAACATGTACAAGGCAGCTGCAGCATTATTTCTCTTCTGAGCTTCCCTCTCCAGACTAACTGTCATGGACTGAGAGCATTTGAGGAGGTGAGTAACAGCTCAATCATGTGAGAGTCAATGGACATCTTTAGCCTGAGTAAGATTAAGTCGAGGATCATTAAGTACATCTGAATCTCCTTAGCCCAGCAGTTGAACTGGTGAGTCTTCTAGAAGCAGTAAAGCTGTTCAAGAAAGCTGTTCAAGAATCTTTGAACTTTTTAAGGTTAGGAAATTTCATTTGCTGTCTGGCCACAAGCTAATGCAAGCCACTGAGCAATGCAGTTGGTTGGAAGCCAGGAAAGGAACTCTATCCTTAAGGAGTCTAGGCACTCCACCTCACGTTCCCAACATCGCTGATGCTCCATCACTGCGACATATCTAGTTGCAGGTCACTGCAAAGCTTCATTATGGTGTCAGATATTGTGATGGCTCTCCCATCATGCAACTCAAACATACGAAGAAAATTATCACCCCTCCCACAACATAATGGTCATAGACTCCGAGCTCCTTTGTAAGTCAGTGGTTTCATCTGTGCATAGAAGAGACGCCTGTAGGTGTGAGATTATAGGATCAGAGACAGTTTCACCAAACTGAACTAGCTCATGCTCTGATGTGGAGTGTGCATTACCACTAAGTTGCAGATCTGACCAGTAAGAAGCTCCAAGAGACTTGCCAAAGAGTTGGTGGTGTGTGCAATCTCTCTCTTATTAAGGAAGTACACGCACTTGAGAGCACCAAGAGATGCCTTGTGCTGAGCTGAAACAACCCGCTGGAACACCATTGCTATCCCGCCATCTCTCTTGGAGGAGCAAAGATCAGCTTTCATCAAGTGCATGTGTGACTCGCTCTGACCGTCTTTGATCAAGCCTGCTTGATCGTGGTCTTGCTGGCTAAGTCGACCCAAATAGCTCTTCCTAAGGCAGCTATTTAATGACAGCAGCTGTGCTTGCGGCACAATGCACACATCATTCCTCGGCCATCATCTACTGCCAGCACCCACAAAAAGTCAGCGTTCCATTTAAGATCTATTCCTGTTTTCCTTGGCTTAGAAGATGAGGGACTCCCAGACCCTCCACCAGAGTGAATCCACTTAGCGATGTCCGAGAGAAGACGGCACAGTGAAGAACAGCGACTGACTCGGCACTCACACTTCGCATGTTTTACTACGCTCTGCCTTCTTAGAGTCGTGTGAGGTAAGTTGATCCATGTTGCTTAGCCAATGGCGACCTTCCTAGGCCTACGATTATGTTTTTGGTGGAGCGAACACTCCACACCTTGCCCACCCTACACCTCTAACATCCAGGGAAAGTTTAACTTCCATTTTCGATCAATACCAGCCTTTCTATACTTGTTTGAGCTCTGCTAGGAACACTAAGGTCTGGACTTAACACACGTGTGCATGCAAAGCTGAGTCCGCGGCTAGCAGTTGTCGTGAAGGAACAAGAATATAGCCCTTAAGACCACACCTGTACAGACGACCCTTTACCATAATATAGTCTTGCAGGTGGAAGAACATTAGACACTTTGTCTTTATTTAGAGTTCATTTATTAATAGGTAAAGGGTCTTTTAAATGTACATTGGCTGTTTTGTTTCTTTTTTGTCCTGCATATATTCGAGCAGCCACTTGCAAGAAGTTACTCAGTATAGCACCAGAACTAACCAATCATGGATGTTGTGTTTATTACTAAAGTAGACACACATGCATTATAGATAGTTACCTGATTGAGTCTAGTTGAGCCGAGTCAGCGAGCAGCTGCACATTTACATGCCAAGTTGGTTTCCTCAGTAGTTCACTCCTGTGACACACAGATCGATATTGCACATGCAATTGTGTTTATGACATTGACTATATACCCTTTACTGATTTTGGATGATAGAGAAGGATTAGTGAATCTAGAAATGCATTAGTTGGATTGTAAGGTTATGGTTGTGCTGCTTCTATATGCTGCTAAGTATATAGAACAGCTTCTAACACACTAGTAATCACAACTGCTTAGCACTTTCCAATGAGCCACACCTGCGGCCAGGTCAGGCACTCAGATTTTGAGGTACCCCAACTTTAGCAGTGCATGTAACTTTGACGTAGTTATAGCTATGAAACATTGTTTAGTATCAAAAGCGAGCACACAGAGAGACCTTTTTTAGCTATATATGATGTCCATACAGTGAAGTGTGCAGAATCTATGGAGCTCCAAAGTCATGACCACACAAAATGTCTTTTTATGGTCCTGCCTGAAGGTTTGTGCTGCCAACTATTGTCACAAGACTAAGCTTATCAGTAAACCAACTGATCGTTCGCTTCTCTGCAGCAATGACGTGTAGCAGCATCCTAATCAGCTCCACTAAGTGCAATATTACATACACACAAGCGTGTTGATTGCATTGCACCTCCAACATAACTGCAGAGGATTAGAAGAAATAGGGGATTTTTTACAGTGAGGAAGAGCTGTCCAAGAAGCTGGATTTGCTGCAGAGTTGGCTGAACAACAGTAAGTATGCCATCATTGGTGCAAGCACCAGGGGAATGGAGCGGTGTGCATCAATCTCTTCCCTCTCAGTCTTTCTCTCGTCTTCTTTCTCATGACGTCTTTAACGTATTAGTCGTTGCCATGCCTTGATTATCTGCTAGTGACAATTGTTGTGAATGGGCATACAGTACACGAGTTATGTGGTGGGGACAGGAGCAGCCGTGGACACGAGATCTTGAAGACTAATTTCACTCTTCTTAGCAGTTTGGGAGAGGCTCTCTGTTGACTACTTTAACGAAGGATTCAATGCACTTCAGGAAACGCCATTAGAGTGAGTTCCGCCTGTCAAACAGGATGTGGTATGCTGAAAATCCAGTAATTGTAACATAAATATAATGATGAAGAACTGAAGTTGAAATCCAATGTGCAAGCAGAGCATTAATTGCAACTCTCTGTAGGGAACAACTTGGAGCACTAACCAAATTACAACTGATCGAGGTACTTCTTGAGGAAAATTGAAGAGGCAGAGGACACTCCCACGGGGAACTTTGGGGGCAGCAGTTACTCCGAGCATGTTGCGCGAAGCTTTGACGATTTATTTCTGCACCTGACCTCTGAACATTAATAATGCTAGAACTATGTGGCTGAAGAGGAAGAGACACTTCTTCCTCTGGCTAGGAGCTTTGAGGGAAGCATCTGCTACCATGGAAACTCAGCATAAGAGCCATCCTAGAACAATGATTGCACTTTGATAGACCAATTCACTGTGCACACCACATGCACTCCAGAAATTAGCTAGGACCGATGTACCGGCTGGCTGAAAAGAAAGGATTCTTGTTACCTGTGACCAGGAGCTGTGAGTGAGGCAGCTGATGTAGAAGCCATGCAACAGGGGTGTGTGTGGAGGGTGTGTGTGTGGGGGGGGGGGTTAGAGATGAAGAGCTTGACACTCGTATAGATATACAGAGTCAAATATTGTTGACTCGAAAATGCAGAAATTCTATTAGCAGCAGGCTACTGTATTGTAGGCTACTGTATTGTAGGCTACTGTATTGTAGGCTACTGTATTGTAGGCTACTGTATTGTGGGCTACTGTATTGTGGGCTACTGTATTGTAGGCTACTGTATTGTAGGCTACTGTATTGTAGGCTACTGTATTGTGGGCTACTGTATTGTGGGCTACTGTATTGTGGGCTACTGTATTGTAGGCTACTGTATTGTAGGCTACTGTATTGTAGGCTACTGTATTGTAGGCTACTGTATTGTAGGCTACTGTATTGTAGGCTACTGTATTGTAGGCTACTGTATTGTAGGCTACTGTATTGTAGGCTACTGTATTGTAGGCTACTGTATTGTAGGCTACTGTATTGTAGGCTACTGTATTGTAGGCTACTGTATTGTAGGCTACTGTATTGTAGGCTACTGTATTGTAGGCTACTGTATTGTAGGCTACTGTATTGTAGGCTACTGTATTGTAGGCTACTGTATTGTAGGCTACTGTTGTAGGCTACTGTGTTGTAGGCTACTGTGTTGTAGGCTACTGTGTTGTAGGCTACTGTATTGTAGGCTACTGTATTGTAGGCTACTGTATTGTAGGCTACTGTATTGTAGGCTACCGTATTGTAGGCTACCGTATTGTGGGCTACCGTATTGTGGGCTACTGTATTGTGGGCTACTGTATTGTAGGCTACTGTATTATAGGCTACTGTATTGGGTTTTCCTGCATAAGGAGCCGCCTGTAAAAATGTTAGACTAAAACATGATTTAACAGAATTTTCCATGAAGTTGTTGGCATTCAAGAACATTATCATTTATGGGATGTGCAGTAGAACTTTCTGCTGCTGTGATATGCTTCCCAGAGGAACAGTGTCCAATGCAGAAGGACCCCCACATAAGCTCCCAAGGTTCTGACATCATTGTGAGGCACACAGAGAGGTCTATCTTCCCAGAGGAAACAGTGTCCAATGCAGAAGGACCCCCACATAAGCTCCCAAGGTTCTGACATCATTGTGAAGCACACAGAGAGGTCTATCTTCCCAGAGGAACAGTGTCCAATGCAGAAGGACCCCCACATAAGCTCCCAAGATTCTGACATCTTTGTGAGGCACACAGAGAGTCTATCTTCCCAGAGGAAACAGTGTCCAATGCAGAAGGACCCCCACATAAGCTCCCAAGGTTCTAACATCATTGTGAAGCACACAGAGAGGTCTATCTTCCCAGAGGAAACAGTGTCCAATGCAGAAGGACCCCCACATAAGCTCCCAAGGTTCTAACATCATTGTGAAGCACACAGAGAGGTCTATCTTCCCAGAGGAAACAGTGTCCAATGCAGAAGGACCCCCACATAAACTCCCAAGGTTCTAACATCATTGTGAGGCACACAGAGAGGTCTATCTTCCCAGAGGAAACAGTGTCCAATGCAGAAGGACCCCCACATAAGCTCCCAAGGTTCTAACATCATTGTGAAGCACACAGAGAGGTCTATCTTCCCAGAGGAAACAGTGTCCAATGCAGAAGGACCCCCACATAAACTCCCAAGGTTCTATCATTGTGAAGCACACAGAGAGGTCTATCTTCCCAGAGGAAACAGTGTCTAATGCAGAAGGACCCCCACATAAGCTCCCAAGGTTCTGACATCATTGTGAAGCACACAGAGAGGTCTATCTTCCCAGAGGAAACAGTGTCTAATGCAGAAGGACCCACACATAAGCTCCCAAGGTTCTAACATCATTGTGAAGCACACAGAGAGGTCTATCTTCCCAGAGGAAACAGTGTCTAATGCAGAAGGACCCCCACATAAGCTCCCAAGGTTCTAACATCATTGTGAAGCACACAGAGAGGTCTATCTTCCCAGAGGAAACAGTGTCCAATGCAGAAGGACCCCCACATAAGCTCCCAAGGTTCTGACATCATTGTGAGGCACACAGAGAGGTCTATCTTCCCAGAGGAACAGTGTCCAATGCAGAAGGACCCCCACATAAGCTCCCAAGGTTCTGACATCATTGTGAAGCACACAGAGAGGTCTATCTTCCCAGAGGAAACAGTGTCCAATGCAGAAGGACCCCCACATAAGCTCCCAAGGTTCTAACATCATTGTGAGGCACACAGAGAGGTATCCCTTTGGCACAAATGGCACTTGCATGGGGAAGTAGGAGGAGGGTGTGTGTGTGTGAGGGGGGGGGGGGGGGGGGGGGGGGGGGAGGGGGGTATGGCTTTATAAAGGTAAGCAACAAGAAAACCCAGACTTTTTAATGCTCAGTGCTATGTGTAGATGGTTGAATATAGAATCATGTGATACTATTTATAAAACTGTACTATTAATAGAATGGCTTATGATAAATGGGTGTTTTATGTCTTCCTTATTCCTGGCAACTGTTTGCTTTTTAGTGATAGCTACCAATCCACACCCTCTTCAGTGAAGGTGGGTGTGTGTGTGTGTGTGTGTGTGTGTGTGGGGGGGGGGGGGGGGGTGGAGTTAACTATACATACTTTACCTATTTTAAACCAGATGCCCATCATAACGTTAATTGTGTGGCTAGTAAATATGATGACCATTTCCTCGACTGCACTGTGCATGTGAGCATGTTCATAGTTAGACAGGTGGCTTGCAGATGATGCATCAGGTGCGACTCTGTGTGGGAATGCACTCTCATCTACTACACAGAGCAGAACAGAACTACTCCTCAGCTGGGGGGGGACTGCCCAAAACTTTTAGATATTCTGTGCCAGTTGTCTCAAAATTAATGCTATCCCTTGGGCGTTGGCTGAAGCACCACGGAATTTGCAGGGTTGTTGCTCAGAAATGTGTCTATAGTCATGTGGTCTAGGCTAGATACTGCTCCACCATATGTTCCCTCTCACATTTCCCGGGAAACATTCCCGGCGCACCATTGAAACCTGCGCAGTTGCACAGATGTTTGCAGTAATTATTCATGCATGTGGTGATTAATCTCTGAAGTGAGCGTATTAATAATGTAAAATTAATGATAGCGTACGCACTTCAGGGATTAAATCGCCTAATGAACGTGCAGTGTGTAAGGGTTAAGCCAATATACACACCATAGTGAGGGTTAAACCACGCATCCATCCATGTTGCGCAACATGTTTATAATGCCTCCCCCTTGCGGTGTGGGGATGCACCAAATTGTTCCACAAGATCAACAGTTGCCGTCGAGGCCACTCTTTAGTTCTCTTCCCCCATCTATTTGTTCTCTAATGTTAGTCGATATTTTGTTATTGCTTTTTACGGTAAGCGGATGTGAGGATGCAATAGTGGAGAAACAGGGTTTTTTATGTGTTATTTTGACAAGAAGAAAAAAGAATATCTCCCTGCAGGCCATTCTCAGATAAGCCTGCTAAAGCATCTAGTCAGCATCTAGTCGAAATGTCGAGTGAATAAAAATTGAAGTTGATTATTGAGAAAGTGATTTTAATAATACAATGTCGACCAACATTAGACAGTGAGTAGATGTTGGATGCCTTTTTGGGGGGTATGGAGCTCTATAGATTCTGCACACTTCACTGTATGAACTTGATATATACAACTCAAAAGATAGGCCTCTCTCTGTGCTCTCTTTTTTGTTACTAATGTTCTATGCCGAAGTTACACGCAGTCAGAGTTACACGCAGCCAGAGTTACACACAGTCAGAGTTACATGCAGTCAGAGTTACGCGCAGCCAAAGTTACATGTAGTCATAGTTACACGCAGTACACGCAGCCAGAGTTACACTCAGCCAAAGTTACATGCAGTCAGAGTTACACGCAGCCAGAGTTACATGCAGTCAGAGTTACACGCAGCCAGAGTTACACACAGTCAGAGTTACACGCAGCCAGAGTTACACTCAACTAGAGTTACACGCAGCCAGAGTTACATGCAGCCAAAGTTACACGCAGTCAGAGTAACACGCAGTCAGAGTTACACGCAGTCAGAGTTACATGCAGTCATAGTTACGCGCAGTCAGAGTTACGCGCAGCCAGAGTTATGTGCTGCCAAAGTTACACTCAGTCATAGTTACACGCAGTCAGAGTTACACGCAGTCATAGTTACACGCAGTCAGAGTTACACGCAGTCAGAGTTACACGCAGTCAGAGTTACACGCAGTCAGAGTTATGCACAGCCAGAGTTATGTGCAGCCAAAGTTACATGCAGTCAGAGTTACACGCAGTCAGAGTTACGCGCAGCCAGAATTACACTCAACCAGAGTTACACGCAGTCAGAGTTACACGCAGTCAGAGTTACACGCAGCCAGAATTACACTCAACCAGAGTTACATGCAGTCAGAGTTACACGCAGCCAGAATTACACTCAACCAGAGTTACACGCAGTCAGAGTTACACGCAGCCAGAATTACACTCAACCAGAGTTACGCGCAGCCAAAGTTACATGTAGTCATAGTTACACGCAGTCAGAGTTACACGCAGCCAAAGTTACATGTAGTCATAGTTACACGCAGTCAGAGTTACACGCAGCCAGAGTTACACTCAACCAGAGTTACACTCAGCCAGAGTTACATGCAGCCAAAGTTACACGCAGTCAGAGTTACACTCAGTCAGAGTTACGCGCAGCCAGAATTACACTCAACCAGAGTTACACGCAGTCAGAGTTACACGCAGCCAGAATTACACTCAACCAGAGTTACACGCAGTCAGAGTTACACGCAGCCAGAATTACACGCAGTCAGAGTTACACGCAGTCAGAGTTACACGCAGCCAGAGTTATGTGCAGCCAAAGTTACACGCAGTCATAGTTACACGCAGTCAGAGTAACACGCAGTCAGAGTTACACGCAGCCAGAGTTACACTCAACCAGAGTTACACTCAGCCAGAGTTACATGCAGCCAAAGTTACACGCAGTCAGAGTAACACGCAGTCAGAGTTACACGCAGCCAGAGTTACATGCAGCCAAAGTTACACGCAGTCAGAGTAACACGCAGTCAGAGTTACACGCAGTCAGAGTTACATGCAGTCATAGTTACGCGCAGTCAGAGTTACGCGCAGTCAGAGTTACGCGCAGCCAGAGTTATGTGCTGCCAAAGTTACACTCAGTCATAGTTACACGCAGTCAGAGTTACACGCAGTCAGAGTTACACACAGTCAGAGTTACACGCAGTCAGAGTTACGCACAGCCAGAGTTATGTGCTGCCAAAGTTACACGCAGTCAGAGTTACACGCAGTCAGAGTTACACGCAGCCAGAGTTATGTGCAGCCAAAGTTACACGCAGCCAGAGTTACACGCAGTCAGAGTTACACGCAGCCAGAATTACACTCAACCAGAGTTACACGCAGGCAGAGTTACATGCAGCCAAAATTACACGCAGTCAGAGTTACACGCAGTCAGAGTTACACGCAGTCAGAGTTACATGCACAGTCAGAGTTACACGCAGTCAGAGTTACACACAGCCAGAGTTGGGGACCTCATACAGATGTTCCTTGCTAGGCAGTTTTAATTATAAGTGTGGTTAGAGGAAGCCAATTATGTGTAGGTGAAGCACTTAGCCTGCAGGGCATGAATATCAACATTCTTTAGTGACATCTCTACTAATGAGCACCTAATGAAAACACACATTGCTCTCTTGCCACACTGCTATATACACTTGTACTTTCTATATAGTACACCTGCAGAGGATTCAGGCATTAAGAGAGCACACAGAGATCTATCTTTGAGCTATTATACAATGAACCAAAGTCAGAACCACACAAAAAAGTCTTTACAAGGTTGAGTGTCCTCGTATAATTACTGCAGAGTGGCCTCGACCAATTTAGTATGCCCCCACACTGCAAGGGGGAGGTATTATATACGAGTCAGGGAACATACGGTGAAGCAGTATCTAGCATCTAGACCACATGACTAGACACATCTCTGAGCAACACATCTGTAAATTCCTTGGTGTTCAGCATGAGCATGCATGCGTATAGGTGAGGAACAAGGTAAGAAAAGGCTTCTCCAGCTAAGTATGAAACTTTCTCGAGAAATGGCATTACTTTTGAGACTATTTTTTCCTTTTCTTTCCCCCCCCCCCCTTTTTTTTGTTCTTCCTTTTTTTTTCTCCTTTTTTTCTTCTTCTTCCTTTTTTTCCTTCTCTTTAAAAAATTGCTCAGGATAATTCTAGAAATGAACTATCTAGAAATGAACTAGATGTTATTTTATAGCATGTTGATTA
Source organism: Cladorhizidae sp. MBARI D1340-BT2 (assembly GCA_028752905.1). Classification (NCBI taxonomy): domain Eukaryota; kingdom Metazoa; phylum Porifera; class Demospongiae; order Poecilosclerida; family Cladorhizidae; species Cladorhizidae sp. MBARI D1340-BT2. The sequence goes on along the minus strand of JAQNBH010000009.1, from coordinate 42,440,276 downwards.
CTAAAGTATACACACACCGCACAAAGATAACATGGATCATAATTTGCTATTAACTCAGTTGTCACATGAATAAAACTGTTCAGAATAAAAATACAAGAAGCGGCAGTTTTGTATAAGAATCATCTCCATTGAGGTAAGCAAACAAAAGCTATGCAGCGCTATGTCGCTAGACGTCCACGACAAAATTTATAGCAAGGTAGTCCATCCAGGAGCACCTCCTTGCTCTAAAGTGAAGAAATTCAGAATGATTCCATAAGCATAGGTGTCTGTGCTATTTTCTGCCGAAGAACTTACAGAAACAGTAGCAAAAGCCAAGAAGAGACCCTTCCCGAAGGCAGTTGCGATTGTCAGCCATTAAAAATTATTTTTAAATTTTGCTACTCCCCCTGTCGAACTGGAGGTAAATTTTTATAACTATTTAAGATTATTAGAGCCGTCTATTGGGCGTGGCCGTGTAACAAATTCTTCGGTTTATTTATATTTATTTACTTATTAAAAAAAAATCCAAGTTTGTGCCATAAAATGTTTAATAAGTGTGTCACATATTTCACACTGTTTCTCATGTAGAGTGTGAATTAGTCTTTTCACTTTGTGGTGAGTTGTTAAGCCACACCTACCTAATGGTCATAGTGTCGTTTCCTGTTTGCGATGAGTTGATAATCTCTCTCTCAGTATCGAGGAAGACTTCGTAACTTGGAAAGAAAGCCTGTGGTCCACGGTATGTGAAAAGTTTGGCATTGAGGGGGTCCAGGACGCCACCATCATCCGCGAGTACCAGCTCACTCTGCACGATGACCTGCCCCCTGAAAAGGTGTTTCATGGGGAGCAGCACCGGCTGGGTACCTACGAGAACCAGAAGCCGTACGTTCGTAACAGTATTGCCGTCATGCACTGTGTTTTCAATGTGGTGTTGGTTGTGGTCTGCAGTGAGGCTTGGCCGGGCTTCTTTGCCAGCTGCTACACAGGGTCGGTTCAAAAGAACGTGTGGTGGGGCGTGGCAACTCGTTGCAAGGCCTAGTGGTTAATTTTGGATTGTGAACCAATGTGCCATAAAGTGTGAAATAAACAACTGAATGTAACGCTGCCTCTAGGATTAGGCGGGGGCATGTAGGAAGTGTAAATGGATTTTCTCTCTTTAAGTTGACGGTATATCAACTTGAAATTGTATTCTCTTGACATTTCAACTGGATGCTCTAGCCTTCATCTAGATGTTCTGGCCTACATCTAGATGCTCTGGCCTTCATCTAGATGCTCTGGCCTTCATCTAGGTGCTCTGGCCTTCATCTAGACGCTCTGGCCTTCATCTAGGTGCTCTGGCCTTCATCTAGATGCTCTGGCCTTCATCTAGGTGCTCTGGCCTTCATCTAGATGCTCTGGCCTTCATCTAGGTGCTCTGGCCTTCATCTAGGTGCTCTGGCCTTCATCTAGATGTTCTTGCCTTCATCTAGATGCTCTGACCTTCATCTAGATGCTCTCCTTCATCTAGGTACTCTGGCTTTCATCTGGATGCTCTAACCTTCATCTAAATACTCTGGCCTTCATCTAGATGCTCTAGCCTTCATCTAAAGACGCTGGCCTTCATCTAGATGCACTGGCCTTCAACTAAATGCTCTGGTCTTCCATCTAGATGCTCTGGCCTTCATCTAGATGCTCTAACCGTCATCTAAATACTCTGTCCTTCATCTAAAGACGCTGGCCTTCATCTAGATGCACTGGCCTTCAACTAAATGCTCTGGTCTTCCATCTAGATGCTCTGGCCTTCATCTAGATGCTCTAACCGTCATCTAAATACTCTGTCCTTCATCTAAAGACGCTGGCCTTCATCTAGATGCACTGGCCTTCAACTAAATGCTCTGGTCTTCCATCTAGATGCTCTGGCCTTCATCTAGATGCTCTAACCGTCATCTAAATACTCTGTCCTTCATCTAAAGACGCTGGCCTTCATCTAGATGCACTGGCCTTCAACTAAATGCTCTGGTCTTCCATCTAGATGCTCTGGCCTTCATCTAGATGCTCTAACCTTCATCTAAATACTCTGTCCTTCATCTAGATGCTCTGGCCTTCATCTAGATGCTCTGGCCTTCAACTAAATGCTCTGGTCTTCCATCTAGATGCTCTAGCCTTCATCTAAATACTCTGTCCTTCAACTAAATGCTCTGGTCTTCCATCTAGATGTTCTAGCCTTCATCTAGATGCTCTGGCCTCTATCTAGATGCTCTAGCCTTCATTTATATGCTCTGACCTTCCATCTAGATGCTCTGGCCTCTATCTAGATGCTCTGGCCTTCATCTAGATGCTCTGGCCTTCATCGGGAATGATCTTCCTGATGAAGGCTAGGAAGCAAGTCATTATAGAGCCGAGATTTTGTCAAAATCTTCGGCAAAGCCAACAAGAAGAAGAGCAATGATGATCCATTTGCAGACTTTCAATCGGGTTTAGACGACCTGGAAATTTTAGTAAACTGAGAAGCAAGAACAGCAACAGCAAAGCAGAAGCAACTGCCTGCATATTTAAAACAACCAGCAAATCCTCACGTAGAGCTAGCTCAAACTTCCTAACTTCATCGCAGACGATCACATGAATGTGAATAGCTGGTGTCTGCGTCTCTTGGAATCACTAGTGCCAGTTCATGATGCAAACACACTTGTTTTTAAAGTGAAAGGGAGAGCGTCCATGGGTGCTGAGGACGTACATCACAGTGTGGTCATTATTGATGCCATGCGTGGATAATTTACTGGTGGTTGTGTCTGAATATCTTTCTGTAATTGATTTAATTCCTCTTGCCCCGCAATGCAGTCCGTTCAATGCCAAGAATCCTTATTTATCCTCCATTCTTGTGATACGAGAGCTGCACACGGGAGGAGAGCGGTCGTGCATGCACGTGGAGTTGGATATCACTGACAGCAAGCTCAGATATACGTCTGGGGACCACGTAGCAATATTCCCCGTCAACAACCCCCTGCTGGTGGACAGGATCGGAGAGCTGCTCCAGGTTGACCTGGATGCTGTCATTACTCTTACTAACATGGATGGTAAGCTCATGCTAGAGCAGGAATCACACTGAGCACGCTAACATTAAGGTCATGCTAGACCCTGAATCACACTGAGCACACTGACATTAAGGTCATGCTAGAGCCTGAATCACACTGAGCACACTAACATTAAAGTCATGCTAGAGCATGAATCACACTGGGCACACTAACATTAAGGTCATGCTAGAGCCTGAATCACACTGAGCACACTAACATTAAGTTCATGCTAGAGCCTGAATCACACTGAGCACACTAACATTAAGGTCATGCTAGAGCCTGAATCACACGGAGCACACTAACATTAAGGTCATCTTAGAGCCTGAATCACACTGGGCACACTAACATTAAGGTCATCTTAGAGCCTGAATCACACTGAACACACTAACATTAAGGTCATGCTAGAGCCTGAATCACACTGAGCACACTAGCATGGATGGTAAGGTCATCCTAGATCCTTAATCACACTGGGCACACTAACATGAATGGTAAGGTCATCCTAGAGCCCGAATCACACTGGGCCACACGATCAGCACTTCATATTGCAAGCCTATTAGTTGGTATGTAAGACAGTGTCTATGCAGTACAAAGCATAGCCCTGGTGTCATTCACCATGAGAGCACCAGTACAGCTAGCTAGATATAAAGTAACAAGGTCTGAGAGAAGGAGTCAACTATTTGAAAAACAATTATGCTTAGTCTCTCCCTTCACACTTCATTGCTTTTGTTGGGAATGAGGTAATTTTATGTAGGTATTTTGTATTATTGGAACCAATGCTAAAAACTCGAATTTTAGCATTCGGTACCAGTGGCTCAGATGCTACCTATACACACCAGTATTGTATATATATCCATACAGTGCTGTACGTTCAGTGATTGGTTTGTGGGCCTCAATGTTCTGGTTGAGATATCCACGCTTACCAACATCAATGTTGTGGGTGTCCTATGCAGAGTTTGCCTCCAAGAAGCACCCGTTTCCCTGCCCCACGTCCTATCGCACTGCCCTGTCCCACTATGTGGACATCACGTCTTTCCCTAGGACCAACGTCCTTCGGGAGCTGGCAGACCACGCCTCTGATCAGGCTCACCGTGACCACCTACTTAAGATTACTTCAGGCACTGATGAAGGAAAAGTAGGACTTGAACCTTGTCTTGCATCCCGAGTTCTTTTGTCTTGCAATATCTTTCTTTTCACCTTTCCATTTTCTTACCCTTCGTCTGTCCCCTCCCTTCCCCCCCCCCTCCCTCCCCTCTCTTTCTGTCCTCTCTCCCATTCCACTTCTCTCCGTATCTGATATCTCTCCTTAGCTCTTGTCTTCCCTTTTGTTGCTCCCCTTCATACATAGATACACTTCATACATAGATACACTTCATACATAGATACACTTCATACATAGATACACTTCATACATAGATACACTTCATACATAGATACACTTCATACATAGATACACTTCATACATAGATACACTTCATACATACATAGATACACTTCATACATAGATACACTTCATACATAGATACACTTCATACATAGATACACTTCATACATAGATACACTTCATACATAGATACACTTCATACATAGATACACTTCATACATAGATACACTTCATACATACATAGATACACTTCATACATAGATACACTTCATACATAGATACACTTCATACATAGATACACTTCATACATAGATACACTTCATACATAGATACACTTCATACATAGATACACTTCATACATAGATACACTTCATACATAGATACACTTCATACATAGATACACTTCATACATAGATACACTTCATACATAGATACACTTCATACATAGATACACTTCATACATAGATACACTTCATACATAGATACACTTCATACATAGATACACTTCATACACAGATACACTTCATACATAGATACACTTCATACATAGATACATGTAGTAGACACATGATAGATACACAGGAACTTGAAGATATACTGTACGTTTTCTTCCTTCTCTCACGTTAACACTACTTTCTCACTTTGATCTTCTTCACCCCCTCCCTCTCTCCGTTCTCCCTCGCACATGTTCCTGCAGCTGGAGTACAGTAATTGGATCATCCAAGCCAAGCGTACCATTGTGCATGTATTAGAGGACCTGTCCTCCTTCAAGCCTCCACTGGACAACCTCCTAGAGCTCCTCCCCCGTCTTCAAGCTCGTTACTATTCCATCTCCTCCTCATACAAAGTGAGTTGCTTTTAGAGATAGGACGAGGCGCTCTTCACAAGGTTGGGAGGGAGGGGAAGCATGAGGTTGGGAGGGAGGGGCAGCGTGGCCGAGTCCTTGAAGAGAGAGTGTTGTTTTTGTGTCTTGTAAGTGACTGTTGGTTCTCATGCGTCTCTGTGTGCCCCTAACACCTCTACCACTTGACGTGTGCTGGATGGGACTGGCTTCAGGCACCAAGTGACAGGAAGTGCATGTTTGGGTCCTGCTTGTCGGGGGGGGGGGGTCCAAGGTGGCTGGCTTGTAGTTATTCTATACTGCATATGTGTAAACTCTCTCCCACCTTTCTCACTTCCTCCCTCCTCTCCTCCCTCCTCTCCTCCCTCCTCTCCTCCCTCCTCTCCTCCCTCCTCTCCTCCCTCCTCTCCTCCCTCCTCTCCTCCCTCCTCTCCTCCCTCTCACTTCCTCCCTCCTCTCCTCCCTCCTCTCCTCCCTCCTCTCCTCCCTCCTCTCCTCCCTCCTCTCCTCCCTCCTCTCCTCCCTCCTCTCCTCCCTCCTCTCCTCCCTCCTCCCTCCTCTCCTCCCTCCTCTCCTCCCTCTCACTTCCTCCCTCCTCTCCTCCTCCTCTCCTCCCTCCTCTCCTCCCTCCTCTCCTCTCCTCCCTCCTCTCCTCTCCTCCCTCCTCTCCTCCCTCTCACTTCCTCCCTCTCACTTCCTCCCTCCTCTCCTCCCTCCTCTCCTCCCTCCTCTCCTCCCTCCTCTCCTCCCTCCTCTCCTCCCTCCTCTCCTCCCTCCTCTCCTCCCTCCTCTCCTCCCTCCTCTCCTCCCTCCTCTCCTCCCTCCTCTCCTCCCTCCTCTCCTCCCTCTCACTTCCTCCCTCCTCTCCTCCCTCCTCTCCTCCCTCCTCTCCTCCCTCCTCTCCTCCCTCCTCTCCTCCCTCCTCTCCTCCCTCCTCTCCTCCCTCCTCTCCTCCCTCCTCTCCTCCCTCCTCCCTCCTCTCCTCCCTCCTCTCCTCCCTCTCACTTCCTCCCTCCTCTCCTCCTCCTCTCCTCCCTCCTCTCCTCCCTCCTCTCCTCTCCTCCCTCCTCTCCTCTCCTCCCTCCTCTCCTCCCTCTCACTTCCTCCCTCTCACTTCCTCCCTCCTCTCCTCCCTCCTCTCCTCCCTTCTCTCCTCCCTCCTCTCCTCCCTCCTCTCCTCCCTCCTCTCCTCCCTCCTCTCCTCCCTCCTCTCCTCACTCCTCTCCTCCCTCCTCTCCTCTCCTCCCTCCTCTCCTCCCTCCTCTCCTCCATCCTCTCCTCCCTTCCCTCATCTCCATCCAGATGTACTCCACCTCTGTGCACATCACTGCCGCACTAGTGGAGTACGAAACCAACACAGGTAGGACTAGCTCAGGTGTCACCACTTCTTGGCTCAAGAGACTGCAGAAAGGGATGCAGGTTGAAGGTGAGCATATGGCTGACAGACCAATTTACTCAAGGGCAATTTAATCAAGGACAAGCTAGGTTGGCCTGACTTCAACCTGTGCATCGATGTTGAGTGTGAGGCCTATACATGTAGCTCCCCATGCCATCGTCACTGTTGTGTGTCCGACTCTCCAGAGTAGAACCTGTGCCCTAAATCCGACCAGCAATTTGAACTGATCTATGTTGGCTTTAACCCGGGTAAAAACTGATGTAGCCCGGGTAAAAACTGATGTGGCCCGGGTAAAAACTAATGTAGCCCGGGTAAAAACTGATGTAGCCCAGGTTAAAACTGATGTAGTCCAGGTAAAAACTAATGTGTAGCCCGGGTAAAAACTGATGTAGCCCGGGTAAAAACTAATGTAGCCCAGGTAAAAACTAATGTAGCCCAGGTAAAAACTAATGTATATAGCCCGGGTAAAAACTGATGTGGCCCGGGTAAAAACTGATGTAGCCCAGGTAAAAACTAATGTAGCCTGGGTAAAAACTAATGTAGCCCGGGTAAAAACTAATGTAGCCCGGGTAAAAACTGATGTAGCCCAGGTAAAAACTGATGTAGCCCAGGTAAAAACTGATGTAGCCCAGGTAAAAACTTAGGCCAGGTAAAAACTGATGTAGGCCAGGTAAAAACTGATGTAGGCCAGGTAAAAACTGATGTAGCCCAGGTAAAAACTGATGTAGGCCAGGTAAAAACTTATCTAGCCCGGGTAAAAACTGATGTGGCCCGGGTAAAAACTGATGTGGCCCAGGTTAAAAAAATTCATGACGTTAATAGACACTTGGTCACTTTAAAAAAAAAAAATTTTTTAGATCAAAGATTCTGACATCAGGGCTCAGGCACTGGCTAACTACATGCCAGCCTCTTTACGCAATCGAGAAGCTGGTGAAAAATCCCACTCGTGTGATTCTTGATTGGTGACTAGATGAGCTACATTCTGATTCTGATTGTATGCCCCTATTCAAATTCCAAACTGTCCTCTCCAAGAACTCGAGATAAATGGCCGAGAAAACCCAAAGAAACTTTTTCTCCTTTGGGATAAAAAGGCATTTAAGTTGCAAGGAAATTCACACAATGGGAGATTATCACGTGATAAAGTTTCGATAGTCAAGCCAGGAAGAAAAAACTTTCTTTGCCCTAATATGGCTGAAAGTTTATGCCTAAGCCATAACTATTATACAGTAGGCCTGTATGTACTAGGACTATAGACTCAAGTAAATACTAGTTATCAATATTATACAGTATGCCTACAGTATGCCTGTATGTACTAGGACTATAGACTCAAGTAAATACTAGTTATCAATATTATACAGTATGCCTGTATGTACTAGAACTATAGACTCAAGTAAATACTAGTTATCAATATTATACAGTAGGCCTGTATGTACTAGGACTATAGACTCAAGTAAATACTAGTTATCAATATTATACAGTAGGCCTGTATGTACTAGGACTATAGACTCAAGTACATACTAGTTATCAATATTATACAGTAGGCCTGTATGTAAGGACTATAGACTCAAGTAAATACTAGTTATCAATATTATACAGTATGCCTGTATGTACTAGAACTATAGACTCAAGTAAATACTAGTTATCAATATTATACAGTATGCCTGTATGTACTAGAACTATAGACTCAAGTAAATACTAGTTATCAATATTATACAGTATGCCTGTATGTACTAGGACTATAGACTCAAGTAAATACTAGTTATCAATATTATACAGTAGGCCTGTATGTACTAGGACTATAGACTCAAGTACATACTAGTTATCAATATTATACAGTAGGCCTGTATGTACTAGAACTATAGACTCAAGTACATACTAGTTATCAATATTATACAGTAGGCCTGTATACTAGAACTATAGACTCAAGTAAATACTAGTTATCAATATTATACAGTAGGCCTGTATATACTAGAACTATAGACTCAAGTAAATACTAGTTATCACTATTATACAGTAGGCCTGTATGTACTAGAACTATAGACTCAAGTACATCCTAAATGAACAGTGAATGTGCGATGTTCCTCCCAATGTTACTCCCAGTGATCTACTGCTCCTCTCGCTGTTGCATAGTTGCTGGTGCATGTGCCAGCCCAACTACTTAACCCACGCCCATGGTAACTAACCGCCTTTCCAATAGTCATCGCCAAGCTATAACCAAGGTTTAAAGATCAAAATGTGTAGATAGCAAATGCACGCCTCAAGGCAATTGGGTACATAGGTCAGTGGTGATCAGCAGTGTAGGATCTACAGCTGCTACAATCTCTGAAACTCTGGAAGCTAGGTAGAGTTTCACTGTGGGTGCTTATGAAGTTAATTAGCTACTATCCCTATAAGCCTTCAGGAACCATTTAGCTAACCTTGACCTCTACTCTGACATACCTTATGCTCACCATGGTTACTAATTACTAAATGAACACATCCATAGCCAAATGGTTCCTGAAAGCTTATAGGAATACAGTAGTAGCTAATTAGCTTCATAAGATCCATAGTGAAAGCTCTACCTAGCTTCCAGACTTTCTGTATTGTAGCAGCTGTAGATCCTTCAATGCTAACCACTACCCAGTTGCCTTGCTATCTACACAAGATATTTGATCTTGATAGCTTCTTAAGCCTGTTCACACTGCACTTAAACCATGTGCATTAATGCACGTTGGGTCAGAGGGAAATGCTGATGCATATCGATGTGTGCTTGTCGCGTCCACACTAGCACCAAAATAAACCGTACAAAGCAAAAATAATCAGCCCACCAAAGTCAGTCAAAATCATATCCTGTAGCTGTAGTTGAGATGGAGTTTGTTTTTGCGTCTTTTTCTTGCTGATCAGCTACCTACAGATGCGCAGGAAAACATTTTCTGCAGAGAAGAAAGGGGAGAGAGCTGAGGGAAAGGCAGAACCAATGGAAGGTTGTGACTGCACGAACTTCTAAAGTGCAGATGCAGGGCATATGAACATGCAACAGTTCTCTAGCTATGTAGTTGGTCTAGCTAGCTACTCTAGCTAGCTAATTTGGCCGCAGGGCACAGATAGTACACAGCTAGCTCCAAAGTTCCCAACTGCAGCGTCGCGAAGACACGAGGGAATGAAATTCTTTTTAATGCATACTCACATAGCTATTTGAACGCTTTAATTAGTTGTCTGATTCGCATCAAACCACCTGTCGAGGTGGACCAGAATAATGCACATTATTTCAAATCGGATTCAGAGTGGACGCAACCAATGTGCATTAATGTGCATTAATGTGCATTAATGTGCATTGGCTTGTGCAGTGTGGACAGACCTTGAGTGTTAAAAAGGAGAATTGTCTTGTACAGGCAGTATTAGTTGACAACAAAGAGCTTAGCAGTATTAAGCTGGTGGTAGTTTTTGTTACGTTCTTGTGACGAGGAATCAGCCCTAACATTCCTCTTCAAATGCTAACACTCACACACTACTACTAAGTAGAGGGTCAAGTCATTATAGTTATTAACCTGAGAGCATGTTAATTAATTGCACCCAGTTCAATAACACAGTAAAGGAGTTCACTTAATCCGAAAACTGAAATGTTCGGATAGCTGAACTTCAGGCCTTGAGCTTGCCCGCTCATCAACTCCTGGACAGTCCACTTCCCAACCTCACATTCCACCTCTACTCTAGCTCGACTTCTCCCATTCTTCATAATGCCGCTGATCTTGAGCTTACCTCCATATTAAGGACAGCTGCTTTGAATAGGTCTAGCCATGCTCTCTATTTTGACATGAGCAAGATGAATCAAAGGAAACTGCTTGACAAGGTTTCCTAGTTAGTCAAACGGTATACATTTGTTGTGCGCAGGCACAAAGGAATTTTCCCCACAAAATGAAGTGGAAAAGTATTCCGAATGTAAGCAGCATTTTTGTGGGTGTAACTGGCATTGCCACAGGCCTGGCTTCTTGTGACTTTCAGTGTACTGGCGTGTTCAGATTAGTGATGTTCAGATAAGTGACGTCTGACGCTATCAGCTGCAGAAGCTTCAGCGCATGAGACATTAAAAACTCTGCGCTGACTCAAGTTGGAGTTTACTTATAGGCAAGAGGACTGCTGGAAAGCCAATGGCTGAAGTGTGGCAGATACAAACATGTTCTACATAATTCATTAGATACCCATGCGTGCACTGGGTGGTTAGACAAATTCAATTTCCAAGATACTCTAACTTCCCTTGAGTGGTTCTGGTGTGTGGTTACAGAAATTCAATTTCATTGTGTACTTAGCTCGGCAGAGGCCAATTCTTCCCTGTTCTGGCTGCGGTGGTTATTGGCAATAGAAATTAGCCTAGTTGGAGAGGAGGGGGAGTTCACTGAATCTGCTATGAATCTATCTGTCTGTGTATCGTACACCTGTTGGCAAATGAAGCAGCCCTTCTGCTGGTGGCTGGAGAGGGAGGTTGGTTGTATTCGCGATGAATCTGGGCATGTGAAGCTAACCTTCGCTGGGGAGGGGAGTCTGCTATGAATCTGGCTATCTGTACATCGTTTGTTGGCATGTGAAGCTAACCTTCACTGGGGAGTCAATAGGAATGTTTGTATTGTGCATGGTTCTTCCAAAGCACTTTGGGCTCCTGTCCTTAATATGAATTGGCCATCCGTTCTATGAATATGTCACCTGTTCAATTATGAATGGGTCACCCATCCTGCATATCAACTGTCCCCTCCAAAGTGAACCATTGAATCTTCAAGTTATCTGTATGTACATATCTCAAGTGTTTGGGTTCAGTTCTGTTGACCTGCACTAAGACAGAGTGCACACTTTTTATCTGGGCACTCATGAGGTGAGTTCTACGCAAGAATAACAGGCACAGGCCCACATGTCAGTGCATGTAATATAACTTACCACTAGGAGAAGGCCTGTTCACTTTCCTTAAACGATGTTATTTTGGCACATTTAATTGGGTGGGGTGGGGGGGCTTACATTATTACATCATGCACATTCAGCTACACTCAGAATAATTCTATGCCCCATAAGAACAGGTATTATTCTCTTGATTCTCAATGAATTCCTGAGCATTGCACTTGCTTTATACCATGTATATATGTGGGCCCAATTATAGGACTACTTTATACCATGTATATATGTGGGCCCAGTTATAGGACTGCTTTATACCATGTATATATATGTGGCTTAATTATAGGACTGCTTTATACCATGTATATATGTGGGCCCAGTTATAGGACTGCTTTATGCCATGTATATATGTGGGTCCCGTTATAGGACTGCTTTATACCATGTATATATGTGGGCCCAATTATAGGACTGCTTTATGCCATGTATATATGTGGGCTCAATTATAGGACTGCTTTATACCATGTATATATGTGGGCTCAATTATAGGACTGCTTATACCATGTATATATGTGGGCCCAATTATAGGACTGCTTTATACCATGTATATATATGTGGCTTAATTATAGGACTGCTTTATACCATGTATATATGTGGGCCCAATAATAGGACTGCTTTATACCATGTATATATGTGGGCTCAATTATAGGACTGCTTATACCATGTATATATGTGGGCTCAATTATAGGACTGCTTATACCATGTATATATGTGGGCCCAATTATAGGACTGCTTTATACCATGTATATATGTGGGCCCAATTATAGGACTGCTTTATACCGTATGTATATATATGTGGCTTAATTATAGGACTGCTTTATATGTACATATATGTGGGTCAGGGGATGCAATGCAACTCAAAAGAGTTTGTTGGTTTCTGTTAGTTTTTAATATCTGAGAGCTACTTTTAGCCTCAAAATGGCTGTATAGTACTAGCAGTGTACCCCGCCATTGCACAGACCAATGACGTAACATTCAATGAACTCTTTCCCTCCATTTTAAAAAAGCAACAAAAAAACGCCTGTAATGGTAGGCGTTGTCTTCAACTTGATATCTTGTGTGTCGAGGTAAAAAGTGAGAGAAATGCAGCGTACAGGGGGACCAAGATGCAAATATGCGCTAAAGCCTTCTTTTGAGTGGTCCTTAAATACCACACAGTTTTGTGTGGATTAGCCCATGACATTTCTATAAATTCAGTGCTGCCTGGACAACAAAAGGAATAGTGTGTAAGTATAGATAACATATCATATTTGTTGGCTAATCTTTCAGGATGTTGATAATAATAGCATGGTAATCCGGTGTTTCCCGAGGGGGGGAGGAGAAACAGAATCTAGGCACCCAGTCGCTGGGCTCCACCTGAAGTAAGGCCTGGGTACCCAGTAGCTTATCTCCTCATGAAGCAGGGCCTAGGCACTCAGTAGCTGTGCTCCCTATGAAGCAGGGTCTAGGTACCCAGTAGCTTATCTCCTCATGAAGCAGGGCCTGGGTACCCAGTAGCTTATCTCCTCATGAAGCAGGGCCTAGGCGCCCAGTGCTTATCTCCTCATGAAGCAGGGCATGGGTACCCAGTAGCTTATCTCCTCATGAAGCAGGGCCTAGGCGCCCAGTGCTTATCTCCTCATGAAGCAGGGCATGGGTACCCAGTAGCTTATCTCCTCATGAAGCAGGGCCTGGGTACCCAATAGCTTATCTCCTCATGAAGCAGGGCCTGGGTACCCAATAGCTTATCTCCTCATGAAGCAGGGCCTGGGTACCCAGTAGCTTATCTCCTCATGAAGCAGGGCCTAGGCGCCCAGTGCTTATCTCCTCATGAAGCAGGGCATGGGTACCCAGTAGCTTATCTCCTCATGAAGCAGGGCCTGGGTATCCAGTAGCTTATCTCCTCATGAAGCAGGGCCTAGGCACCCAGTTAGCTGTGCTCCCTATGAAGCAGGGCCTAGGCACCCAGTAGCTGTGCTCCCTATGAAGCAGGGTCTAGGCACCCAGTAGCTTATCTCCTCATGAAGCAGGGCGTGCTTATCTCCTCATGAAGCAGGGCCTTGGTACCCAGTAGCTTATCTCCTCATGAAGGAGGGCCTAGGCACCCAGTAACTGTGCTCCCTATGAAGCAGGGCCTAGGCACTCAGTAGCTGTGTTCCCTTTGAAGCAGACTTAGGCACTTAGTAGCTGGCATCAGAATGCAGGTCTAGGCACCCAGTAGCTGTGCTCCCTATGAAGCAGGGCCTAGGCACTCAGTAGCTGTGTTCCCTTTGAAGCAGACTTAGGCACTTAGTAGCTGGCATCAGAATGCAGGTCTAGGCACCCAGTAGCTGTGCTCCCTATGAAGCAGGGTCTAGGTGCCCAGTGGAAGTAATAATAATTCTTCTCCTCTAGCTGTGTACAGCCTCTCCTGATTGCATCATAGTTTGCTGCTCAAGCTGTACTATCACTTGTCAAGGATCTCACGATGAAGAGGATTTCTATTTTTTTAATTCTCTTGGCTTCTCAGGAGTGCCGCCAGTTTGTTCTCTTTATTCTTCCATTGCTAGTTGCAGAGGATAAAAGAGACCACACGAGTTTGTTTAGTTTCAGTTGCATTGTTGATTCTAGGAAAATTGGCAAATCGTTCACTTTGGATTTCTTTCTGGAATTTGGGATATTCTTGCTTTAGTTTTGGTTGCCTTGGAGATTTCAGGATAATAATTTTGACAGCTTTTTGTCCGGTAGTTGTCGCTTCTTTGGGAACGTGAAAACCACCGGTGCAGTTATTTCCCTAAACAAAATGGCCATCAACGATTGCAAATAGCACAAAAAGAGCTGCTTTCTTCAAATGTTATGCTTAAAACCTTCCTTGGGTGTTTTTAAAGAAGGCCACACAGAGTCTAGTCTGGAGAGGTTCCTGGGCTCCTGAGAAATAAGTGGCCATAAAAATACGGATGCTTTGGGGTGAGAAATCCCAGGTCCACCACCCTCCACCACCCTCCCCCCACCCCACAGAATGACATGTATCCTGTATGCATTACTTTTGTTCTTGTTTTAAACAGGTTCTCAATCCCCTCGTGTTCCAATTTTTATCCGTCATTCAAACCTGAATCTCCCGTACCGCCAAACTCGTCCTATCATCATGGTAGGACCTGGAACAGGACTGGCACCATTTCGAGGCTTCATCCAAGAGCGAAAGGTTGCCAAGGATAGCGGTAAGGTAATTAGTTGATTAGATATTTTTCTCTAGTGTGATTTTCTTACACTTGCATTATATATGTATCAGATAAGGAACTTGGCCCCACTGTTCTCTTCTTTGGTTGTCGGAAGAAAGTCGAGGACTACATATATCGTGAGGAGCTTGAAGGTTACAGGGAGGAGGGTGTCCTGAGCGACCTTCAGGTGGCATTCTCCAGAGATCAGCCCGAGAAGATCTATGTTCAGCATTTGTTGGAGCAGGAAGGCCAACAAATCTTTGAGCTGCTGGAGAAACAGGGCTACTTCTATGTGTGTGGGTGAGTGAGTGCATGTGATTCCATGTATATAGCTGGTGTGCCAACACCTGTATGTATATTGAGGTTATGTTTATGACAGTAACTTGTTCAATGGTGCACTTGTCGGGGAATATATTTGTCGAAGTGTTGACAAAAGGGTGACTGCCCAACAAATATACTACACCACAACCCCCCCCCCCCCCCCCCATCCCAATCAACACATATATTCCCATCACCACAGATACACGCATACACACACACACACTATAGCGGTTGATCCAACAACTCAAACTCGTTTTGCAGCTTCTGTATACACTAGTAATAAATGCTAAGCATCGAGTAGCGAGCGCAGGAAGATAAGCTAGAGCATGTTGATGAACTGAGTAACTGTCAGTCCACCATCCTTACCCGTCAGCCAAGAAGCCTGTCCTCACCTGCCTGTGCAGCAAATTTAATTTTTTTTTAATATATAGGGGCGGTGGTTTTGGAGAGGGAGGAGGGGGGGTTATTAGAGTCTTTGTTGTTTTATTTCGGGATGGCTTGTTTGCTATCTGGTATGATAGCCTCAGTATGAACCGTGCACTTGCAGCACAGACAAATCCATCTAGCTGTTGCCATGCTTGTTCGTCTGTGAACTTTCTTACGGGGAACATCGGTGGGTGAATACATGGATAGATAGGTTCACCATATGCAGCAATTCAAGTTTTCCATCCATTACCGTCACATAGACCAGCTGATGAAATTGGGTCTCACTTGTTGATTGGTACTCACTTGTTAATTGGTACATACTTACTAGAACTCGTCAGTGGTATGGTGTTCTACTTATTAATTACCTCTCTCCTCCCTGCACCTGCAGAGATGCCCGCAGCATGGCACGCGACGTGCAAAACGTTCTGATCAACATTGTGGAGAAACATGGAAACATGAGCAACCAGGAGGCAGCCGCATATGTCAAGAAGCTGCAGAAAAGCAGTCGCTACCTACAAGATGTTTGGAGCTAAACTTTACACATGCCAATATTAACATTGTTACAGTATTATAAATATGCATAATTTTATTACGAGTATATATATGTAAAATCATGACATGTGTGTGAAATCATGACATGTATATGTGAATTGCATGTGTATGTGAATTGGTATGTTCCACTAGGATATGCACATTACAGACAAAAAATCGTGATACTTGATAAACAGTTATGACATGGTCAGTAGTTCGAGAGACAGATGTTACCCACTTCTAACCGATGCTTGATCATCTTGAGCAGCGAGTTGTAGTGAATCAGAGCGGCTGTGACAACAAAGATGTGGAATAGCTGATGACTGCTGGCCCAGATGTCAAACGCACCTGGCCAAAACCTTTCCGGAATCCTGGCAGCATACAGAAACCCTCCCACAATGTAGAGGACAGCCATGTTAATGATGCCCCAGAAAGGGTGTATGTCGGAAGCCAGCATGTAGCCGTCTCGCAAGTAAATGTGGATAAATGGAATTGCACCATACAGACCAAACAGGACAAAGAGGACATAACGAAACACTCTGTACTTGGGATGGCTGAACTTGCTCCACATGCTAATGGTGACGCAGACTGCACAGAGGACCACAAGGATAGAAATATGTATGAATTGCGCAATCTTAGTACAATAGAAGCCATAGTAGTAGGCAGGAATGCTGGAGCCAGTGATAAGAAATGATATCCCAGAGTAGTCTAGCCGACTGAACAGAAGGCTGACCTTCCGCGAATGGTTCAGCAGGACGTGGTAGAGTGTGGAACAGAGAAAGCACGCAATGGCACCAATGAAGAATAGGAAGATCATTACCTGCTCAGTCCATGGGAGTTCAGTTATTCGCACACCTTCAAACATCCCCGTGATATAGTCGCCATAGGTGTACACACCAGCACCCAAGACCACAAAAAACAAACAGCCTATCAAGTGAGTCCAAATGTTCAAAGTCTCATTATGAAGTCGGAATATACTCTTGAAGCAACCTTTGAATGAGAACATAGGAGGCCGGTAGCTCCCAAGAATGTACTCATTATCTCTCAGCCACTCGGGAAGGGCATTGAACGGAATGATCTTCCAAGTAAAGTGAGTGATGGCTTCTAGTTTCTCTTCGAAAAGTTCACGTGAGGGCGAAGGAGGGACGCTTTGGGGTGATAAGGGGCGGTATATCTTTTCATTTGAACCATTCGAGGCCGTCCTATGATGGACGACAGAAAGGATAGTCCCGCTCATGATAAATAAAATCCAGGTAATAAGCCAGTTCTATGAAGCAAAGTGATCTTGTTTACGGTAACAAACTGGCGAAACGAAATAGTTCCGGCGAGCGATTTTTTTTTCTGGCACAACGGATGAGTTTTTATTTTATTTACTGACACAGGAAGGAGTACATACTTACATACCCACGTTGCTCATTAATTATTCATGAGTTGTGTTGTTTTTTAAACCAGCATACGTCATATTATTCACCACCATTTTGATGGTGAATAATATGACGTATGCTGGTTTAAAAAACATGCATACGTTTCATTGACAATCTTGCATGCAAAACCTGAAGGGGCTAATTCCAAGTTCCACTAGTACTTTAGCTCCACTAGTACTTTAGCGGCAGGTTTTCACCTGCACAGCGACCTAGGACTTGCAGGGCATGGATTTCTACGAAAATATACCATTCGACGGGGCCAGACGAAGAGACTATACTTAGAGCTCAGAACCTGTGGATTGTAACCAGATAACCTACGTACAATGGAGCCTCTACACAACTTTGAAAAGTATTTTGTCTAGCAGCTTCAGTAAATAAAGAATGTGCTGCAGTTACGGCAGGATCTAGGGCAAATGTTTTCGCGGGAAAACAGCAACTCTCCAAACTTGGATTTTACTCACTCGATGTTTGGGCAGCTATAGAATGAGGGCAGCTATAGAATCTTGATATTGCTGAGCCTGTTAAGTCCATCACATATATATGGCAGCACAGTGTGGAACTATTTAGTAACTAACCTAATAACAATCTATATTAAAAAATCAACAGTATATATATATGCAAATTTTTCCTTTAATCTTGAGAGCTGACGATGCTGCTCATCAGAGAGAGATGGATTGATCTGTGGTTCTTGTTCGATCTCAAAGAGGTCATCTAGGTCGGTCTCTGTGTCTTCTTGTGCCAGAAATACTGCTGCTGTGGGAGACATCCACTGCTTCATTGAGTTAATGTGGTATTAATAAAATTATCCACAATATTAAGTTACGAGTGTCCCGCTGCTCAAGGAGGGGGGGAGGGGAGGGGACCGAAGATCATTCCTCAGCTCATCATGGGACAGTTCTTTTCTCCTCTGCCACCACTTCCCTACCCAATACATAACACTCGCCCACCTCCTCCATCACTGCAGCACTTACTCCCTCCACATCTTTCCCCAAAATCAATGATCCTTACTCACTCTTCTAAATTCATCCAGCCACTGTCCTGCCCCTACAATTCTGCGCACCTCATCATCAGTACCAGCAGACCCCTCATCATCAGTACCCCGCATATCATCAAGAAATGTTCCACATCCTCCCCTGCTCCACTATCACACATCATACACCTCTCATCCCTAACTATCCCTTCTTATCCTCTAACAACCCAGTCCTCAGTTGAAATTGCAACCACACACCTTCCTGACCACGCATGGACCTCACATACCTCTCCACCCCTGCACCATTCTTTGCCGATTCAGCGTACTCTTTCCGTTTACTTCCTCCTCCCAATCCTTCTCATTTCTCACCTTCACTTTCCCCTTCCACTTGCGCACTGACCCAACCTCGTTGTTTATCTCGTACTTTCTCCTCAAGATCTCACCATCCAATTCCTCCATCCTCTCTTAGTTTATTTACAACAACTTTTACCAGTCTGCTCTGTTCCAACACCTCTAATCTCTTGCCCAAAAAACCTTCATCTCTTCCCTCCTCTCCTCTAGCTTCCTCCACCCCATATCTCCCCATATTGCCACTCCTGCTACTGTGTTACTTGCCCCCAACAGTCTCCTACCCATTCTCATCTGTGCTGACTCCAACTTCTTACAAGCATTCCGTCCTCCTGTCCACCACACTTCGACTGCATGCTCCATACTAGGTCTCGCTAGAAGCTCCCACACCATTCTTCCTCTTTCTACTTCCACCTGCCCATACACTCTACTCATCCATATTACCTTTCCAACCCACTCTTCTGCCTTCTTTGCCATCTTCTCTAACTGAACATTATCCCTTAGCTTCCTATCAAACCATATTCCTAAATTCTTTGACCCCTTCCAATATCTCCTCACCAATCCTCCAATGTATTCCTGCTTCCTTCTTCCCTACTACCATGACCTTGCTCTTCTTTTCATCTACCACCTTAACACATAAGCCTGTACCACATCCAACATAGCTTGCAGCTCCACCCCTGAGTCAGCCAGAAGAACAACATCATCTGCATACATAAATGCCCCACACCAGCAGCCTTCCACTTTGACTCCTAGCTCAGCTCTCTCCAATTCCTCTGCCATTCCCATCAAATAAATATTGAAAAGAAGTGGAGACAAAGGACATCCCTGCCTAAGTCCATTCTCCACAGCGAACCACCTCGACCTCTTTCCGTTCAATATCACAGTCATCTCCACCCTGCTATACAATCCTACACATGTCCTCACAAGTTTCTCCTCTACTCCATACTGCCTCAACTTCTGCCACAGTCCCTCCCTCCACACACTGTCATATGCCTTACTTATGTCCAGGAAAGCCAGATATGAAGCTTTTTTCTCGACTTCACAAACTCCTCTTAACACCAACCACTGGTCTGAACATCTCCTCTGTCTCCTAAATCCTCCTTGTGCTTCCGTCAAAATCCTATCCTCAGCGAACACTCCCAATTGAAACAGAGCTCTAGTTACTGTTATTATTGTTAATTTGAGATACAAAAAAATTATAGACCTAGTAGGAACAACCATAGGCACATTTTGAAGAAAAGATTCCCTCATCAGAAGAATAGGTGACACGAGAAAGCAACTGACAAGGGACCAACAAGGAGACAGAAGAAGAGCGGCAGAACAAGCAGAGGATATGGTTAGAATCGAAGGGGTGTTTGCAAAGTGAGGAAGAGGGAGAAGAAGAGTTCATATCTGGCCTTCTTGGATGTAAGTATATATGGCATATCACTGTGTGTGGAGGGAGAAACTCTGGCAAGTTGAGGCAGTATGGAGTAGAGGAGAAACTTATGAGGATATGTGTAAGATTTTTTAGTGCAGTGGAGATGACGGTGATATTAACCTGAAGGAGATCATGGTGGTTCACTGTGGAGAATGGGGATGTCCTTTTTGTCTCCACTTGTTTTGGAGGTCGTGGAGCAGAGGGAGATTGGGACATTTCTTGGTGAAGCACGGAGAATTCGAGAGTGATCGGCTGGTACTGGAGGATGAGGTATGCAGAATCGTAGGGGCTGGACAGTGGCTGGATAAATATAGAAGAGTGGGTACGGATTAAAAGGTGACATTATTGTTGCGGAAAGGTGTGGAGGGAGTAAGTGATGCAGTGATGGAGGAGGTGGTGAGTGTGTCATATATTTGGTAGGGAAATGGTGCCAGAGGAGGAAGGAACTATTGTTTGGTGAACTGTAATGAATGATCTTCCCCTCCCCTCCCCTCCACCCTCTTTGAATAACCGGACCTCGTAGCTATTAGTATTGTTGATATTATTAGTAGTAATTATTAGTGTTTAGTTAGTGTTACATAGTGCCATACTGTGCTGTAATATATGTAGTGGCCTTAACAGTCTCAGCAGCATCAAGGATAAATTATAAATATGAAAATTTACACAAACGATTTTACACTGCACTCTGCTTGGTGTGGAGGATACTTTGTCTTGACTGGACATGGCTTAGCATCAATCCTCACAGGGCAGTGCATAGCTTGCCAGCACATCATCATTCTTGAAGCATCACCAAAAGAGTTAAGTGTCCTAGTCAGTGCTGCAGGTGGGAGTGCAACTTAGCTGGCTGCATGGGGGAAATGGATGGCAACAGTTGGTATAGCTAATGAGTGTCCTGGAAGTTCCAGTGATGAACCAAGGCAACCTTCATCCACACACGGAGAGAAATTGGACAGTGGTGAAAGGAGTTTATGACTGAAGCAGGAAAGGCAGAGAAGCAACTGGCTGAGGGGAACTGATCTTACCATAAAGGACCACACCATCACATTTATTTGTTATTGCTTTGTTAATTCTTGGGTCGCAATCATTGTCAGAGAGGAAACAGGATACTTGCTCCACATAAGTGTATGCAATAAGTTTTGCACTTCTTGTGCAAGGAACATACCCGAGGAGAAGCATTTCTATTTTAAAAACTGGACTGCATCCTCCTCAGAAATGAAGACGTACAGAGAAGCCCTGGAGAAGCTAACCCCTCATGAAGCCAGTGTGGGTTTAATAGGAAAAATGAGGAGATGACTACTGTAGTTAGTGGTGCTTTATGAATAAATATGTGCAGCATAGAAACAGATCAGGCAATTGGAGTGAAGCAGAACCTGGTGAATACCCCCAATCATTGCTTTGGTAACCACACTCAGTGAAGTCCTGATTTCTGCTCTACTGCTATATAGGGATCACTTACTCAACCATCAACTTCCACAGGAAGCATCAGTGGTGGAAACAGTTAGTGATGTTGTTGAAGAAGATGAGGATCTTGCTTGTAAGTTATTCTCTTGTAACCTACATAGGTACATCAATTCTTAGCCAATAATAACAATGCACTGTAAGTATAGAGAGACTGGGGAGGTAAACTATCACAGATGATACTGCAGATATTTTACAGGGTGGACAAGGGGTCACTGATATAAACCCAAAGCTGGTATATATAAGGTATTTTTTAAAGCAACGATTTAAAAAAATTAGGTGGTGAAGAAGATGCAAAGAAACTGAGGAAGTATATATATTTTTTAAATGCTGAGTGAGGAAATTCTCAAGAAAAAACGAATCGACCCATGCTAAAAAGGGATGACGGTGACTTGACCTGATAAATGATTTTATAGACAAAGGTGGTAGTTATCTCTGAGATTGATGTTATTAGGCTGACAGTCAAGAGTGGATCAGTTAACATAGAAAGAGGTTAACAGCATCAGTGGGGGGTAGCTTACATAAAGGCACAACAAAGTGAACTTTTGATTTAGTTTGCAGATTGGGGGGGGGGGGGGTGTTGATGGTTAGGGTTGGACTAACCTTACTTTGAATGTTATCGAGGTATCTAGGGTATCTTTGTTTCTTGGGATGTGGTGCTTAAAATTCTTGCCCTTACATATAGTTGGCCAATGTAGGCAAGTAGAGTACTCAACTGCAATAGCTCCTGAAGAATCACCATGACCTGCAAAAAGTTATTATCTATATATACTCATTGTACATTAAAATGTCACCCACCTTATTCAATAAAGGGGCTTGGGAAGGTCGTCATAGTGAAGAGAAAGATCAAGAAAATGGCAGCAGACTCAAAGCTCTAGGAAAGAAAACTGCTGCACATGCAAGTGAGAATGGGCTGCATAGTTAATAACTGACGGTAAAGGATGATCGAGTTTTCATTCTGACAGAACTACTCAATTCATCACATGCTCCATAAGGAGGTGTGATATCTTAAATAAAATGAGTTTGCTAAACTGGAAATGATTATCTCAGTGAATCTGGAGAGTATCTGAGTGGGCTCCTGCCTCAACCTACAAGTTAGGAAATGATAAGGAATATTTAATGTCTTAGCTATTTCTCTTGCTACAATGCAAGCACATCAATAATCTACAGAAAAGTATACTGCAACAGGGCTAAGGGTTATCACATACAATGATGGGATTTTTAAAATAAATTTATTCTTCATCACATCTTCACTCGCCACTCAATGCCTTGTATTCTTTACTACTGATCGAGTATATAAAACTAGCCGACGTGCAGGTGTAACCACTACCCATTCAGGACACATACAGAATGGGACAAGAAAAGTACTACATTGCCGACAAGTTTGGTCATTATGGATGTTTTGAAGCTCTCAAAACACTGCATATCTTCTCTCTCCCCCGCCCACCCCCAACGGTTGTATCTGTCCTAGTTTGGCCATTATTGCTTGCTGCTTTGGGGGCATGACATGGATAGGAGTGTGTCCAATTGACTCAACAGCTGCCCATGTCCTTTCCCAGGTCTAGTTCCCAGCTGGTCCCACACCCTCCCTGGGACTCTCCTCAGAGTGGCTTGTAGACAAAGAAACAAAAAACATACTCAACAGACAGAAAGGGACAACAGAATTGTTAATTAAGCACTTGTATTTTTTAGTTATAATTATTAGTATTTGTCTTTAGCCAGACTCGCTTCTTGTGTAAAGTTGCATTTCCTGTTGTCAAATTAAAATCGCTCACTTACTCACACATTCAAAGACTTAAATGACAGAGATAAACTATCAACAACAAGAAACTGCTAGGCATTGAATGGCGAGCAAAAACATTTTAACTCTTTGTTTTAGCCATTGTCCTGCCCCTAGAATAAGACCTAATACAGTACACTGAACTGAACTATTGTAATGCTTCAGCTTGGACTGCAAAGTAAGGAAGTAGTAAGAAGTTGTTAAGGACATTTTTGTTGTTATTTATTTAAATACTTCAGCCTTCATCAGATTATGAGACGAACTCTAAGTGAAGTTACAATTTTTTTGGCTGATGACGTATTATGAGCTAAGAGAAGTTTTTTTAATCAAGCCATTAGATCACCTATGGATTGGTTTGATATCAACAATCAACTATCACAACATATTCGGCTCTAGTTCAGTGACTACTTTAATATATAGACTACTAAGGTTGTGGAATTCTCTACCAGTTCTTGACTTCTCCTAGTCAGTAGCATGATTAAGTGTAACCTGCTGAAGTTTTTCTTATTATTTACTTTGATCCAGACAATGTGTGCACATATCACTACCTTGCTCCATGTAGTAACCCCCCCTGCTTCATTAATTACTGTAGCTAACTTGGCTGTCAGTCACCCTGACAGACCTTCAGAACTTCATGCTCATCCACCTTCATCACATAATTGCTTTCTCATCAAGTTGTGTAAAGTATTATATTATGTTTCCATTGAAGGTGCTCTCCACCTCCACAGCTTGAATCGAGTAGCAATGTCAGACTGACATACCATCATCCGTCCTGACAACTTATTATATTATGCAACCCATTCTTAACTGGCCTGTGGAAACAATTTCTTTCCTCTATTTTCGAATCTGCTGCTGCCTGACACATCCTCTGCTATAGCAGACTTCTCAAGATTTTCCTTCCTGCAAACATTGAAATGTTAGTTTATTTGAGTCTCCATCTCATTGTTTACACTTTCCCACAGCTGCAGGAAATCCTATGCACAACTGATGATTAAATGGTAGTGTGCATACATACTATCTTTGTTCTTGGCAAGCTAATGCCAAGCTCAATTTTTTTTTTAAACAAGGAGAATTGTATCAAAAGCCTAGAAAACAAACACATTCTATTAAGTTACAGCTCTAATTGGGACCTAGACACTCGAATGGATCACAAACAGATGAGCATTATAAGTAGGTCGTGAAAGCCTCCATCGTAATTTTCATTGTTATTGTTAATGCAGATACCCCATGCATAAAATGATCTGTGATATAATATATATATATATGATCTTATATCAAGCTGATTTCTATTGTTACTAAAAGAGAAGGCAAAACAACAAGCTGTCTAGTGTGCCAGTGGTTTACTTCAGCGAGAGGCAGTCTCTCCCTGTTGAGGCAACATGTACCTAGAAAGCACTTACTTTGAAAGGTGACAGAGGAATACTTCAACATTCCAAGCCATCATTGAGAAGAGCAAACATTCCCATAGCCTACAACTTTCATTTTTCCGGTCTGGCACCACCTACAACACTGAGTTGCCACATGTAGCATAGTACCAACACAAGCACAGCATCCCAAGAAACAAACACACCCTACATACCTCGATAACCACAAAGTAAGGATAGCCACAACTAGCACACTGTATTTATTGGGATGGGACAAAATACACTAGAACTTTTTGGGGGTAGCCTCGCGCAATGCTTATCCCAGCAATTGCTGAGCTTGAGCCAACAAACGCTCACACAAAGAAATTGAATGTAGAGAGAGAATATAGTGGCTAGGTCCCAAATATATTTCTAAACTAAAAGTCCTCAAAATATTTCATTTAGTTTCCGTCTTCATCCCAGAGGTCCAAGAATGGGTCGCCAGAATGATGTCCTCAACTTTTCAAGCATGGAATTGAGCTCAGCCATTTGTGGCATTAAGCTGCCACATCTCCCTGCTTGGAAGTTGAGTTTTCCATCTTCGCTGCTATCCTTTTGTTGTTCTGGTCTTATCAGCTTGAAATTTAGAGATAACTAATGGTATATTATAAGCTCACATGACACTTCACTTGTCATTATTCCTGATAAAGGCTAGAGCGTCTAGTCGAAACGTCGATGGAGTAAATTTCAAGTTGATTATTGAGAAGGTCATTGTTAGGTAATTCTTCACTGCTGCTGCAAACACACTTCTTAAAATATTGTAGCATCCATATTCTGGATACATTTTAGCTGAATCCTCATTTATTTTTCAGAAAGGTATTAACTTGCTTGAAGCATCTGGAATCATAGTTGTCATTGCACTCGTACAAAATACCCCCTTTTATTGCCTGATTATGACCAATTTACATCTGTCCATACATACATGTAGCTTGTATATACATCATTGTATATATAATCTGCTGCAAAACAAAATAGGATTATCGATTCTACACTTTAAAGGTAGTCATGCATTAACACTCATACTATTTGCAATAGGGACATAGATATATATGTGGCTCATAAAATATGGATTATCTTCTCCACCCCTCACACTTATTCCACTGACTTACGCTGCAATTGTTATAAGCTCAAACAAAAGAAAACATGTTCGCATGGCAGTGGCCTTTTCAAGAGGTTTTTACTGGAAGCCATGATTGGTGAGCATTTGGTGCAATTATTATAGTTGCTGTTGTTAAAAAGTATAATTTTACACCCTTTCTTAGAATCTTCTGAAGAGTGTAACCACACTGCACTTCCAGTGGTCTTCAATGATCTTCAACAGTTATCCATCAAAAGGAACAAAGAGAGGAGCTTTCCAATTCACCAACCTCCCTCGTCGTCTTCCAACACACCTCACCAACAACTACCACATCCACTCTTTGTCCTACCCCTGCCAATAAGTGGACTTAGCCACGACGATTGCTTCTCAATTCCTAGCATGTCTGATTCAGATCCACATACACCGAGTGTGCCCATAAGTGAGGACAACACGCACAGCCATCAAGATAAGGTTGCTACTTCAGTGTACCGGTATGTAGTTGTTTGGAAATTAGCTCAAGTGGTATATAGAGTGCTCTGGATTTAGTTATGCACTGTAAACATTGTGTGATAGTGGTATCATATTCTCAATATTGATGGATTCCTCATTCGAGACTGCAGTAGCTTTGAGTTTCCTTAAGAAATAACACAGAATTTGTCTTATTCTATCATGATCACAGGATCCTCTTGAATCGTCTACGACTCATTTAGTGCAGTTGTCCTAATACTGGAAGAGTACTCTTGAGTGTCCAACATGATGGACACTACACTGTCATCTTCATCAATAAAGCCCAAATATTTGTAGAGCATGATGCAAACAAGAATCCTAATACATACATTAGAGTTTGTCTTGGACCCAACTCAACCAAGTTTCCCAAGAGAGCAACCAACATCAAAATGGACACTCTTAATCCTGTGTACATGGAAGCATTTATAAGTCAAGTATCTAATGTATGAGCACAATTGCTCTATATTTAGTTATGCACTGCAGAAATTTAAGAACTCTATAGGTGGCCTGCCTTGCAAATGTTTCTAAGGTTGTGCCAACAAACATTGAGCCATTCCAATCACTGTTTTGATGATACCATCCTAAATAACTTGAATTGTTGAATGAAGGATGATGCTACAGCATGGAATTAAAATAAATTGCGAATGTGGCAGCTCTTTTTATTGTGTACAGATGGGCATAATGATCTTGCACTTCCCAGGGGTCGTTCAGGCAGTTCAATTTTGAATTGCACAGACGCTCATGTTTTTCTTATACACAAATAGATGCAACCGATGATTTTGTGTGCCAAACTGAGTCGAGATTTAACGATGTTTTATGTAAAGAAAATATTGTTAAAACCATCGACCATTGACTGGTTTTGACTGGCTTGAAAACTAATCATCAACTATCTTTTCATATGAAATTCAATTCTACTTTTCTAAAGCTAACTACACTGAAGAAGAGACCAGTTCCTATTTGGCAACACATGAAGCTGTTTCAGTTCAATTTTTGTTGTCTTGATAAACCAATCCCTAGACAATCAAAGTGGGAAACCAAGTATGTCTTGGTTATAAATTCCTTGACATCACACTTTACTCCACAAAGAACTCTCAGCATTGAGATTTCTGGTCGAAGCGAATTTCAGTTCAGCCAGTCTTTCTATGACATATTGGCCTGGAAGAATCAAGTTAAATGGCATCCAAATGGGATGATGTAGAAAGAGCAAAAAGAGAGAAACACTCTGGCGTCAGGAGAGCTCTTGCAGGTAAGGAAGTGTCAAGAGACAATGCGGAAGATGACATTCCAATCTTTAATCCGGTCTTGAGTCCCAAATTTGAATGGCTGCACCAAATTGTTTGAAACAGGATGATATGGTGTGCTGTGTTGTGTTTGATTGCACTCATCTTTATCGATGCTGAGATAAATTGGTGAATATCTGTGTTGCCAAACAATCAGTGGAAATCCTTTCTCAGCAATCATCTTGGCTGCAGTGGAACTTATAGTGATCTCAACATTTGATCTCAACATTTGATCTCAACATTTGACCACTTAGAGTGGGCATCTGCTGGCATGAGCAACATGAATCCCTGGAAAGATTCCACCAAGTATAGATGCAATCGTTGCCAAGGTTTTACAAGCCACACCCACTCTGAGCATGGATAAATTTGTCTGCAGGACAAGAATTATACATAACCGGCACTGCGAAAAAATCTCTTCTGAATTTTGTCAGCCTTTAGTTCTCATATACATGAAGACTTCTCGAAATTATTGATCCCAAATCATTAGTGATAACAGGTCTTCTAAGTTCAGCATAGTCCAACGTTGATTATAATTAATATGGGTGTTTTCTGGTTAAAATGGAAAAGCTCATAATCAGCAATGGCTGTGGGAGGAATGGAACTTTCAGTTGCCCCTCAATCCCCATGAACATCTTATCCTTCAGTAGTGGCATATAAAGGTTTCAATTCAAACGATGCCATAGTTCTTTATCCCAATAGCTGTGAGCAAGAATAGAAATGTTTTTCTCACAACTGAAGGTTTCAGCCGAGCATTTCTACTTACCAGGAATGAATAGCATAGTTGACCAAATATTCCCTGAATAGTTTGTAGCCTAACCACAATGCCAGATGTGATATAATATAATATTTTAGTTCTCCATCTAGAACTTAATTAAACAGTGATGGCTAACAATTGTGATATACCAATATTCTCTCTGCTCGAGTGTATGGGAGCGGAGCAGTTTAGACATGGACAGGTTTCTTTGATGACATTAAAATTCCATTTCCAATGTTGATATGGGAGATATGGAGCAACCACTGGTAGATCCTGGTATGTATCATAGTAGGATATGCTTAGTAGCTGCAACATTCTCAAATTATTATTATGACTGATTTTATGCTAAATTAAATGGTAAACCATTAGTGGTTGATGATGACACTAGGGGAACACTTCATGTATATAGCCGTAGAGAGTGCTAGAGATCTTCACAATGTGGGATGCATTGGAAAGACAGATCCCTTGTTCAAATCTCTTTCCTACCAGGAAGAAAATGCATAGGACTCGTGTGAAAAAAACTGAATAGGAATTTAATTTCCATGGTATATATCACGTTGAGAGAACTGAAAGAGGCTAGAGCTTTGGAAGTGCGTGTGCTCAATCGTAAAGTAATTTTTAAAGATAATCTGGGATGTTTACAACTGGAACTATCGACTAATACAGCTACGAAACCATACAAGTGGATAGATTCTTATTCATCAGAGTCCTGCCACTGAGAGGAAATGCTGAAGGAGGCAGAAGATCGTTGGCACTCACTGCAACCACGGAAATTCTGCAATTGTCAAGCCCAGATAATAAACATCAAGTTTCTTTAGCCTTGTCTTCACCAACTTCTTCTACAGAAAAAGTCGATTCTAGTGAGGACTACAAAGTTAATAAGGTGGACATTGCAAGACCACTAGAACCATTGTGTGACAAGGATGTACATTCTCTTTCTAATCCGGAAATTCCACAGTTTAACGACAATAACTTATATCATCATGGTAGCTTGAGCACCATGGAAACTAGTTTATCACTAGAGACAATGGATAGTATTTGAAATAGAAATGTCAAACGAAAGCATACCATTCGAGGAGAAGGGATGTATGTGGATGTGTACAAAACTAATGTGCTGAGTGATAATGGAATCTTCTGGGAAGTTTAAGCAAGCTGAACATGCAACAATGTCCATTTCATCCTCCTCAATCGAAGATGAAAATAGGAATCATTCAAAGTTATCCTTTTTATCTCTACGTCCTGCTCCTACCACGCAACTCCTGCTAAGTAAGCTTGTCCGAGTATATACATGCAATTGTTGGGGAATTGGCTCCAGCTAAAATTAAAATGGTCATTCAATAAAATTTGCAACTATAGGGGATGAGTCTCCATCTACATTTATCAGTGTTGCTGGCATAGGACTCTACACAGGACTTTAGACTAGTTCATTAGTTAAAGTAATGATTATATATAATATATAGTTATATATTATGTATAATTATATATTTATATTTATATATAGTTGTATAATTATATAGTTATAATTATATATATATGAATAAGCAATAAATGACAGAAAGAACTGTTTGAAATGTAATTTTATGTCTAAGAGCCCAAATTGGTATACAATAATCTGTAAGAGGAAGGTTAGTATATCCTATAATACAAATGTATATCATTTATGCAAGTTGAAAATGGCCACATTTCAAGAAATGAACATTGATGTCCCATTTTTGTCTTTATAAATTATGTCATTGATTCTCATTAAATTAAAATTTCACTTAGCATTTAAAAGTTGATGGCATTTCCAATAGTTATCAGTGGAGATGTTAAATTCAAAATGGCATTAGTCCCAATTGGAGCTGAATTTATTCAAATTCAAATGGCAAAAGTTTAGAAATTGAAGTGATTGTTAGAGGAAGGGTGTTATTTTGTTTCTTAAGTCCATGGCTTTAATTGATTGGGAAGCAATGGGCACTTGTCTTCTCTACCGGAGGTTACATATTGTGTAACATCGTTAGCCTAATGAACTCAAATCTAATACTGTATATTTATTGCTCTTAGTATATTTCTCGTTTAGTCAAAAAAGAGGAAGAGAAAAGCAAGTGCCTCACATTTGTGGCATCCGGACCAACATCAACTTCTTACAAACCAAAACATTCCTGCGATCAATAAATGAATCTAATTCTAATTTAACTCCTAATACTCCTTCCCAACTGTTTCCACTTCTTCCTCTCCTCCAACATGATGACGCAAAATGCCAACTCCCCAAATATAGGTTCTTCTTCCTCCCTCCACCTCTAGCCAATCTAGTTAATATATTATTATTATTTTCTATTGTTGTTATTGTTATTTCATTGTTTTTTCTTGTTGCTATTTTTTTATTATTACTATTATTATTATTATTATTATTATTATTATTATTATTATTATTATTATTATTATTATTATTATTATTATTATTATTATTATTATTATTATTATTATTATTATTATTATTATTTTATCACTATTGTTATGATCATAGTGATAGTAGTGGTAGTTACAGCAATAGTAAAAGAGTTTCATTTATTTATTTATTTAATCTTGGTGCATTAATACATTTTATGTTATATATATATAATTATATAACAATTGCTACTCTTTTGCAGGACATTTCCATGGCTGTTATTCTGAGTCAAACACTCTTCGAGATACAACTTCAAGTGGCTATGCTGAACTCGCCATCAATAACAATTGATGTGCAGAATTCTTGGCAGAGAAAATGCCATCAGATATAATAAATATGACAATCATGAGGATCGAGACCATGACACTCAAAGTCATCAAAATACAGGACCACATAAAGCAACATTGTGTGTGGATGAATATGATACATATTATACTGGAAACATAAACTATGAACTCAGATAGTTCTATTTATGTGATAAGCTACGAATTACCTATAAATAGATCTAGGTAGATATTGGACTAATAGCTAAATAATTTTGAAACATTATTTTTTAAATGGATAGATATCTCATAAAACTGTAAGCAACAAGGCTGGACTTTACATGTGTGACAACTCATTAAAATAGTTCACATGCTGTTTAGATTGGGTAAAGCTTATCCTTCAGAAATGTGCTATTGTGAATGTGTATTATACAACTGATCTGATTATTTTCAGATGAGCAATGTAAAATGAGACAGATTAGTCCTATATAGTGTATTTTGTCCCATCCCAATAAATGCTGTGCTATTTGTAACTGTTTCCATTTTTAGCAGACAAGGATAGTGCCCGAAGTATCCAGTTGTTTTAAAAACCATTACATTTTCTAGGGTTTTCTTATCATTCACCTTCTATTATCATTAATTGGGCTTGATATGCACCTTGTCATTCTTAAGTCCTGGTCTCCAGTCTTCTGTTGATGGTCTCTCCTTATAGGTACTTTCCCAGACATTCATTATACAGCACTACACCAAATGAGCAAATACTCTTTTCCACCACATATTTGACCATTTACCTAAATGAATCTATCCTCTGATTTGATCTATCGACACCTCTCATAAATGAATGATAGTCCCAAATATGGAGGGAAGGGCACACCCAGTCCAGACCCATCAAGTTAATGCCTTTTTGCACTTGGCTTTTCTATACCTCGTTATATGTCTGCATGAAAGTTACTAATCATGTCTAGCCAGGAGTGAATTACTTGACTGTTACAAACACTGACTTCTATAACCAACTCCTTGGGGAAGTTTGTCCGGGTAAACCTCGTTGTACCCAATCCCTTTACTGGTCAGTGCAAGAAACAAATTTGGACTTGTATTGTAATCATCGCTGTACACTCTAAAATGTTCGTGTTCTAATCCCTTTAGAAAATCTATCACAATATGACTTCACAAGCCAGTATTATTTCTCTACATTCTTAGCAGTGTAAACTTGCTTGTGGTAAGCATAACCATTCCTATGTAGCGGATCTCTCAATCCCTGTTAACCAACTGCTATAATTATTATCACTGCATAGCCCAATTGATTTGTATATACATCATTAACACTAATAAGATTACTATCATAAAGGTCAGACTGGGTGTGTGAATAAGAATTGCCTCATGACACGGAACAAA
Organism: Cladorhizidae sp. MBARI D1340-BT2; assembly: GCA_028752905.1. NCBI lineage: Eukaryota > Metazoa > Porifera > Demospongiae > Poecilosclerida > Cladorhizidae > Cladorhizidae sp. MBARI D1340-BT2. The sequence continues at coordinate 42,407,753 of JAQNBH010000009.1, read as the reverse complement.
TGCTTTTATTCCCCATTTAGTGGGCTTATCCTTCATATACTAAGCCTCCCTTGAAAGGCAATCAATGCTAAGCTCCTGATAATGAACTTGGGCAATATTATATCCAAATTAAGTTCATGAACCTTAACCTTAAATTGTATTTAGTAGTTTGGTGTGCCAATATATAGCAAACATTGAACCAGCAATTGAATTCATGTGCATAAAGCACATCACTTGCAAAAACCTACATTCAAGAGTTCCAGCTAAATCGGGTATATAGTCAATACAATTCTGGAGCTTTAAATACCGATAAACTGACATTCCACCAAAAGCTGGTGTCTCCTCAACACAATATCATACCATAACTTTGGTGCACCCATCCTAGCAACATAGCTTAAGATAGGTGCACCCATCCTAGCAACATAACTTAAGATAGGTGCACCCATCCTAGCAACATAACTTAAGATAGGTGCACCCATCCTAGCAACATAACTTAAGATAGGGGCACCCATCCTAGCAACATAACTTAAGATAGGTGCACCCATCCTAGCAACATAACTTAAGATAGGTGCACCCATCCTAGCAACATAACTTAAGATAGGGGCACCCATCCTAGCAACATAACTTAAGATAGGTGCACCCATCCTAGCAACATAACTTAAGATAGGGGCACCCATCCTAGCAACATAACTTAAGATAGGTGCACCCATCCTAGCTTGAGGATCTTCTTGAGCTAGTTAGGTTTGCTTGAGCTATCCAGGTTGGATCTGCTCTAGCATCCAGATAAGATCAATATATGTTAGTTGCATTATTTTCAAACATCCATGGTAATCATAAACTCATTAAAGTTAATTGAATAATCCTCTGGTATTCACCAAAGCAACAAGAGTCAATTAGAGCATCTAGCCAAAACATTCAATTCATGCTAATCATTGAGAAAGTCATTTATCTTCTTACGTCTCATTGAGAACAAAAATCACGTCGAACAATGGTAAATAGTGAACATTCGCAACATCAAGGTCAGCTCTACATGGCAGCATTGCACACAGGAAACTTAGCCTAGCTCAACATAAGGCTTCAAACTGGCAGACCAAAAATGGTGTCTAACCATCACCACTATACATGAGTTTACCCTGTGATGGTTTGATAATTAATTTAATAAACATTAGATTTACACTTAATTAATCAAAATTATCCTTACCCAATGGGCAAACCAGCTAATATTTATACTACAAATCTTCTAAAATAGTAACATACGATGTTAAATGAAGGTGTGTGGCAGACTAAAACATATGGGAATATTACAATAACCTTCTCAATAATCAACTTGAAATTGTATTCTCTGGTGGGAATAGTTAAGTTCAGTTAATGCACACTTTCAGAGGCTGTTTATTCCCCTCGAATTGAAACTAGTAAGCATACGGTTGTGGCACAAATGTTTTTCATAACCTAGCTCTCCTCAGTTCCTCAACAAGCTATGCTCTTTCTCGTTTATTTATTGCTCACATTTCCATCTACCATATTTCTTTTTCTAACGTTATCTCTTAGGTGCTAATAAGCAAATGCGCAGAATTATAATGTAGCAGTTCAGATGCACATGGACGCTGCTTATGCTCCATTGGCTGAGAACTGCTTCTCTCCGAAGCATCTGTCTGGAGGATGAATGGTCTGTTGTAATTGGCACTGGCCAGCACAGGCCGACTGGTGAGGGCTTCTCTGAGGTAGTTGAAAGCCATTTGTCACTCAGCAGTCCCCTCCACTTTGGTGGGGGTGAGGTTCGACAGGCAAGCTGCTGTAGCACTGAATCAATGGGATAAAGCATCTATTGTATCCTGCCGGCCCTAGGAAGACACGGACATATTTCGACAGGGGTCAGCGGAACTCCTGTATGGTGGCTTGTTCCGTGAAATTTTATCCGAAGAACTGAGAGAGTGGGGAGTTCTTTCTGGCTCACTGTTCTGACCATGAGTTGATTGAAGGGCGGAAGATCAGTCCCGAACAACACATCCATTCCAACCTGTCTGAGACCGCCACTCTGTGTGCTAGAGTCTGCTAGAGTCTCTGTGCCAAAGGTGAAGTCAATCATGGCCATAGAGAGTTCCATAAATGTTCTGGAGGCTTCCATGATGTGAGCAGACCCTTCCAACCATGGCATCCTGAGGGACAACGGCCTGAGCCAAGATGGTGTGCCGTGACCCGGAGTCTAGCACCTAATCATGCACACGTCCGAAGAGTCTGCCTGTCATAATCCATGGACCATTGACAGTTATTATTTTAAATTGAGTTTGGTTTATCACTACCATATGTTAGCCTCACTTCCCTCTAACCCCAAGGTATAAGGAATTTTTTTAAACTATATTAAGAGAGGCTATATTACGCAATCGGTATTCACATTCCCAGCCCAATTGCCAACCACCTGACTTGGTGCCTACCAAGCCAGCCAGGAGGCACATCCTTATTTGGGCATAATTATATCACTGTTTAGCGGTTGTAGTGATTTTCTCTTCAAGCAGCAACCAACACTTATATGCACCTATTTACACTCGACCACAATATCCTGTTTCCTGTCGAGTCAAACACTGCAGTGCTCTCAGGATTGGGACACTCTATCCTGACCACGAGCACGATGTAGAAGGTCTTCCCACATGGTTGGCATGGCAATTTGCGTGGGTTGAGTCACATGCTTCCTTGCTGACTTTGAAGGATACTTCCTGTTCATCGTCTGCATAACTTATCAGCAGGTCAAAACTCATCAGGAACAGGAACAGGACAACGTTGAACTCTATTGAGAGCTACTCAGGCATGTTCTAAAGGAGCAGTGGATAGCAGACAAGGGAAGGCCACAGACAGTCATCACCTACATCACAAAGATGCGTCAACATCTGGAGGAGACACCGGAAACCGCAACCCCAGGAACAAAGAAGAAGCCCAATGAAAGATGAAGGTCAGGTATGACCAACATGCAAGACCAACATGCAAAGTACAGGACATCCAAGGAGGGGCCAAGTTCTCATTCTTCTACCCTCTGGAATGGACAAGAAATCTGCCTCATGTCAGCATCCCTACACCGTCAAGAAGAAGTTATCCAGTGCATCTTACAAAGTGGATATGCATGACAAAAGAAAGACCAGGAGACAATTTCATATAAATGTGTTCAAGGAGTGGAGGATGCCAGCCACAGAGGTCTCCTCTACTACCACTGCTTAGGAGGAACTGGGAGAGGAAGCTGATATTGTCACGGCTGCACAGGCAGAACCATCTGCGAAAAGCTTATTCCTTCTCAACTGAACAAGCTGACTGAGTTACTGCGAGAGAGGGCCCAGGCCTTCAGTGACATGCCAGGCAGAACGTCGGCAGCAGAGTATATCATTAACATCGGTGATACCACACCATTTCAAATGGCACCTATCGAATCCCAAAAGTGTGGGAAGAACAAGTCAGGAAGGTGATCAATAAAATGCTGGCCTTAGGAATCAGCATTTCATCAACCAGCCCATGGGCATCACCCATTGTGACTGTAGGGGGAGAAAGTGACTTGGCTTTTTCAAACATGCCTAGCTAGGAGTGCATCCAGGTCCCCCCACTTCCAGCAACCTTTGCGCTCTGGCAGCCAACCTGAAACAAACTGGGAAGCTTAGCACTGACTTTCCATGCACATGGCTTCAGCTGCGTACTAGGATATGCCTTCTGGAACAGCCCCCACAAGTTGCCACAACACCTGCCTGTCCACGACCCTTTCTCCCTCTGCTTCCGTTCGTGAGACAGACTGCTTTCGACTGCCTGGAGCCTAGTCACAAGGTTTACAAGCTTAGTCACAAGGTTTACAAGCCTAGTCACAAGGTTTACAAGCCTAGTCACAAGGTTTACAAGCCTAGTCACAAGGTTTACAAGCCTAGTCACAAGGTTTACAAGCCTAGTCACAAGGTTTACAAGCCTAGTCACAAGGTTTACAAGCCTAGTCACAAGGTTTACAAGCCTAGTCACAAGGTTTACAAGCCTAGTCACAAGGTTTACAAGCCTAGTCACAAGGTTTACAAGCCTAGTCACAAGGTTTACAAGCCTAGTCACAAGGTTTACAAGCCTAGTCACAAGGTTTACAAGCCTAGTCACAAGGTTTACAAGCCTAGTCACAAGGTTTACAAGCCTAGTCACAAGGTTTACAAGCCTAGTCACAAGGTTTACAAGCCTAGTCACAAGGTTTACAAGCCTAGTCACAAGGTTTACAAGCCTAGTCACAAGGTTTACAAGCCTAGTCACAAGGTTTACAAGCCTAGTCACAAGGTTTACAAGCCTAGTCACAAGGTTTACAAGCCTAGTCACAAGGTTTACAAGCCTAGTCACAAGGTTTACAAGCCTAGTCACAAGGTTTACAAGCCTAGTCACAAGGTTTACAAGCCTAGTCACAAGGTTTACAAGCCTAGTCACAAGGTTTACAAGCCTAGTCACAAGGTTTACAAGCCTAGTCACAAGGTTTACAAGCCTAGTCACAAGGTTTACAAGCCTAGTCACAAGGTTTACAAGCCTAGTCACAAGGTTTACAAGCCTAGTCACAAGGTTTACAAGCCTAGTTGGACCATCATCCCACTAGTAAGTTCCAGCAACCAGCCCAAACTGCTTCAGCCACTATTTTACAGTCTCTCTGTCTCTGGTTCTCCATCAAATTTTGCTAGAGAGGGAAGATGCTGAGCAAGAAGAGCAGTTGGCATTGCCACCATTGCTGTGCTCACTCCTCTACTTAATATTCACACCAGTACTCACACCTAAACTCAACCCAGTCCTGCTCACTACTCCAGTAAAATTCCCCCAGGCTATATACTCTACTCACAAACCACTATATACCTGTCACATTAGACACTGTAGTGGTCCCGCTCCACAATCAATAGTTGAGTTGTGGTTGCCATCATTCCGATAGAGCCTTGTGGGTGCTTGTGTGGTGAATCAATGATGATAAACATTGCTGGCTCTTCAAAAGGTCACTCGAGTCCTGCCTGCTACATGACCTTCATCTCCACAACTTATATTCCCATGCGGATCTCGCCAACCACTTCCCACAGCCAACTCCACACATGCCTGCTCCACACATGCCTGCATCTCCTTCAGGCTGATGTAACATCCTCTCCCCACGACTTTCCCATTTCTCTCGTTCTTTCTGCACCATCTGATAACACTCCAACTGACTGACCTCTGAGCTTCTCTCTTCAAGTCCTCACGACACTCAGCTTCTCCAAACAGGTTTCCTTGCAGTTCCCGTTGATCTTCCGGTGAGTCTCTCAACAGCTGGTCATACAGTGCCGTCAACTGCATGCTTTCAGCAGCCAAATGCTCTTTTTCTTCTACCCGCTCCACGATGGCATCAATTAAGGCCGCTTCTTCTGGATGCTTTCCTCCGAGACATGCATTCTTGATTTCGATGCTGGTTTGTTGGCCTTAAATTGTCCACTTGTATTCTCAAAGCTTCCGTAGTCGACATCTCTGCAACTTTTCTGATATTGCTCTAGCTGTAAAAGGCTCCTGAACTGGCCCCAAAATATAGCTAACTCCCACCTCCTTTTATTATTTAGAGAGCACCTTTAGCCATACCGATTCACAAGATCTTATCACTGCACATATTCAAATTTAATTAAGACAAGGAAGGGTCTACAGATCAGTGCATATAAGGGTGTGTGCACGTTACATAATCACAATAGAGGCAAAACACCATCAAATAATTACGACACACTCAGTAGTTCAAATGGCAGATCCATACAGCTGCTACCTACATCTAATCGATACTTGATCATCTTGAGCAGCGAGTTATAATGAACTAGAGCTGCTGTGACCACAAAGAGATGGAATAGCTGGTGACTACTGGCCCAGACATCAAATGTGCCTGGCCAAAACCTCTCAGGAATCCTGGCGGCATACATAGCTCCTCCTCCAATGTAAAGAACAGCCATGGTAATGATGCCCCAGAGAGCGTATGCATCGGAAGCCATCATGTAGCCATCTCGCAAGTAAATGTGGGCAAATGGAATCACACCGTACAGACCAAACAGAACAAAGAGGACGAAACGAAACACTCTGTACTTGGGGTGGCTGAACTTGCTCCACATGCTAATGGTGACGCAGACTGCACAGAGGACCACAAGGACAGAAATATGTGTAAATTGCGCAATCTTGGCACAATAGAAGCCATAGTAGTAGGCAGGAATGCTGGAGCCAGTGATAAGAAACGATATCCCAGAGTAATCTAGCCGACTGAATAGAAGGCTGACCTTCCGCGAATGATTGCTCAGGACATGGTAGAGTGTGGAACACAATAGACAAATGATGGCACCACTGAAGAACAGTAAGAGCATCATCTGCTCATTCCATGGAAGTTCATATATTCTCACATCTTCGAACAATCCTGTGATATAGTCGCCAAAGGTGTACACGCCAGTAACCAAAAACACAAAGAACAGAAATCCTAAAAAGTGAGTCCAAATGTTCCAAGTCTCGTTGTGAAGTCTAAACATGCTCTTGAAACAGCCTCTGAAAGAGAACATGGGAGGCCGATAACCCCCAAGAATGTAGTCATTGTCTCTCAGCCAGTCAGGGAGGGCATTAAACGGAATTATCTTCCAAGCAAGGTGAGTAAGCTTCTCTTCAAGACGTTCTCGCGAAATCGCAGGTTGAACGACTTCAGGGGATACTTCAGGGGCTACTTCAGGGGATAATGAACCGTCATCGCACGGCGTACGACGGTGGACAACAGATACAGTATTTTTGCTCTTAGTCGAGACCTGCACTACGTTCTCCATGGTTTGCTTTTAATCGTGTGTAGGCGAGAACCTAGGACCTAGGAAGTTGCTCGTCACGCTGGGAATTTCCCCTCTAGTTTTAAACTTGGTAAAGCCAATCAGATTGCAGTATCACATAAGAAAAGGTCACAACTTTCAGATCACGCTATAAATCAGCAGGTAATAAATGGGTGGGACCAGTAACGGGCACTGGCGGCACACCTAACCATGCTAGTTCTGTTGCCATTGCTCTAGGCAGAGTCTAAAGAGAAGAGGTTTATAAAACGAGTCATTTCTGATTGGCTGAGTTTATCTGTTTCTTTATAAGAGGAATAGAGATGTTTGTGGTTTAAAAATCGCTTCAGCCGATTTGGGTCCAAAGGTAGGGAATTGGAGGGAGGGGGGGGTGGCCCTGGTCCCTGGATCTGTCACTGTGGGTAGTGAGGTGGGTGTGTGTGTGTGTGGGGGGGGGGGGGGGGGGAGGTTAAGAAAGTAGTCCTTAGTTCTATCTTGTGTAAAATTTGTGACCTCAGTCTGATTGCCTACATTTAGACCTCAACCAAATGATCATTGTAGTTGGGGGGAATATCTCATCTGCTCTAAAGGCGCTTGTTTTGAAACATGCACCACAGGTCAATTTCAAGGGTTAACAAACCACCAAACCTCCAAACCAACAAGTGTTGACAAACCACACACCAAACTACTGCAAATCAGCTGCTCACTACATGTGACTTGTCTCTAGTAAAGAGTCTACCAGGAAAATCTGGAGCATGAACAGACTCCACTTCTTCCCTCCGAGTTCCTCCGGTAAATTAATTCTTAGTTACTTACTAAGTAACTAAGTTTGGAATATTAACAAAGATTTATTGATCACTTACCAATAAATCTTTGTTAATATTATACAGTTCCTGCCACTGATGATGGTATTATTCCAGACTCAGACTCCCTTAACAAGGATATGAGCATCGATTCTGATTCAGTCTCAGGTGAACTAGAACTACATGAGAGTGCTCTTAAAAATGGCCCTGGGCAGTAGCATTCTGATGGCTGTGTTCATGTAACCAAAGAGATACAGAGTGACTCTGAAAGTATGCTTTAATGGATGCTGTAATTTATTCAGGTGATTTTGGTCGTGTGGTACAGTTGCAATCTGAGCTCTGAGCGAGGACTGACAGATGATGAAATTTTTTATCTTATTAATTAAGCACCACTTTGTCCCTAATAAAAGTATAATTTTCCAGTTCATAAGTTTGGTGACCATAATAGACGATTTCAGATTAATTGGCTTGATTATAATGGTCTTGCTTACTCTGCGATGGATGATGGGGGGTACAGTAAATTTTGTGTGCTATTTGCATACTGTGAGCAAGAACTTGGTGTCTTAGTTAAGCGACCTCTTATAAACTTGAAGAAAGCAAAAGAAAAGCTTAGTGAACATTTTGGCTTACGAGGATGAGAATTTCATCAAGCTGCTCTGGAAAGGGCCCTAGCTTTCTGTGCTATACATTTTAAAAAAAGACTGTAGGTATAGATCAGCAGATCAATTCTAGACGTGCTAAACTAATAGCTGAGAACAAAATGAAATTGAGATAAATCACAGCTACGGCTGTCTTGTGTGGTAAGCAGGGACTTGGTCACCGTAATGATAGTCCTGTACTGTTAAATGATAGTTCTGCCAATAAGGATAACTTTCAAGCCCTGCTAAAGTTTCGAGTAGATGCTGGTGACTATGTAATGAAAGAGCATTTGGAAACTGCCAGCCACAATGCTACTTATACCAGCAGGAACTTGATTGTGATTTGTGGAGATATCATACGAAACCAGCTTTGCTAAAGATTCAAAATGCAAGGTACTGTTCAGTCATTGCAGATGAGGCAACTGACTCTGCCAATGACGAGCAACTGTCAATCAGTGTTCGGTACTTGGACAATGGCAAGCCACAAGAGAAGTTTTGGGGTTTTCATGAATGTCTTGCTGGTGTTACTGGTGAGTATCAGGGGCCGCCTGACATGGCCAAGCCTGGCCATAACCTGTAGCTAGAGGTAGCTTATATCTGTTAGTTCTAATTAGCTAACCATGGTTACTGTTAATAGATGTGGTTCACACCTGGATTTATACAGGCTTATGTGTCTCTACCTGTCATCTGTATGTTTGACTTTGGACTGTGCATTGTATGGTGTTAGCCATAATTATGTCACTTACTGTGTGAGGCTGGGAGTGGTTATAAAAAAACCTGCCAGCCAAACTGTTTTAGTCTACTGTTGTTGCTTTGAGTAATAAAACTTAGTCTAACTTTATACCCTAAATTTATCTGGGTAGACTAGGCGACTTACTCCTAGCTGTTAGGCTCTGGTGGCAGCAATACCTACCATATTGGGACTAGGCAGAAGTTGAACCCCAACAGTGAGGCTATTGCTAATGACATCCACTCAATTGACTGATTGGCAGTAGCACCCACAGTTATTACGGGGTCAAAGCATTTGATGGAGCTGGTGCAATGGCAGGCAGATATAGGGCATCTTCACGAATAACATCTATTCATCCCAAATGCACTGTGCAGCACACAGATTAAACCTCTGTGTAGTAAAATGTTGCAATATCAGGGAGGTCAGTAACATGATGGACACAGCTGATAAAATTGCTTGGTTTTTTCTAACTCTCCCAAAAGACAGCGAAATGGATTGATGACACACTAGAAAGTGAAAGCTAAAGCAACTGTGTCGCACTAGATGGGTGGAGCGCCACGAGGCTTTCGAGGTATTCTCAAATCTTTATCTTCGTATAGTTTGTTGCTTAGAAGCAATTTCACTTAGTACAAAAGAGTGGAGCGGAGATTCACGTTCTGATACTCGATTCCTTCTCCTGGCTCTATCACAGTTTCAGTAACACTACTGCAAGCTACTCTGAGCGTATTGGCATTCACCAAGGAATTAAGTGTAAAGCTTCAAGATACAGATATTGCACGAGCTTATCGTGAAGTGGAAACTGTTAAGAATGCCGTGCAGAGTCTTCGATCCAATGTGAATTCATTTAATGCTCAGGTGTACAGTGAAGCAAAAATAATGGCACAAGCTGTGGGTCTTGAAGAGTCAGTACCGAGAATTGCATCCAGGCAGCAACATCATTCAAACATACTGGCTGACAAGTACCAAGACTATTACTGCCGGAATCTTATAATTCCATTGTTGGATCACTTGATAGTCAAGCTTAACAATCGATTTATCAAAAAAATGTTGTTGAATTTATGTCTTTTACCAACACTCTAGCCACTGGTGCTAATTTCAATTCTCTAACTCTTGGCAATCTGGAGATATTTATGCGGCAAAATCAGGCATTCAGGTTTTCTGGTTTCCTCCACTTGTAGCTTGGCTATAGTTATACTTATGAAAAATAGAGCACACAGAGAGACCTATCTTTGAGCTATATATCAAGTCTATACCATGAAGTTTACAGAATCTATGGAGCTATAAAGTGGTAACCACAAGTAAAAAATAAATATATATATGGTATAGTCCTTCCCCCCCTAAAATGCAGCTGTCCCTCCTTAAAATTATATTGTAATTATTTTTGTTTGTGTGAGATTCGATATGGATAAAATAACTAGGAGCTTTAATTATGTAAGACATAATGGTTGGACCCTGTGCCGGTCATTAGGGCATGCCAGTAGTTTGCTTTCAACTCCTTGGGCTGAACATAAGCTCAGCCTATGCTGAGTTGATCATTGGGAATTGTAATGGCTTAGAAGAATTAATATGCCCCCTTAATGATTAATGGTGGTGAATTTGGTGAGGAGAAGTGCGTTGTGGGTTTTAAAGATGAAGAAAACTCTGAGTAATGCTCGAGTTGGATTGGTTGTGATGGGCCTTGTGGAAGTCTATACCACCAAAGATTTGTTGGGGTAGCTGAGGCAGGGATTGAGAGTTTAGGTGAGGAAGAATGGTTTTGTAGTCAATATTCTAAGAGTTCTGGTTGCTGCCAAGTGTGGGGAAGGGAGAAATTTATGAGGGCAAGGAATTCTATTTAGAAACTGTGTGTGTGGATATGAATATCTGGAAAGAGTTATGAGAAAGAGCAATGGATAGTGCAGTAAAATAAATTAAGTGTTTAGCAAGAAGCATCTGTTAGAGCAAGTTCAGGAGCAGCATTGGGTGGTGCTGGATTAGTAGGTGCTAATGTCACCAACAGAGTACAGTTGATGAGAGAGGTCTTGGCAGTTGGAGGACAGGGAGAATGGTTGGGTCAGTTTTAAGGTGATGGAGACTCACTAATTGGGTGATGTGATGCTTAATATTCTTCTGAGGGTGGGAGTCGAGGGCAAAAAGGAGTTAGATTAGTTGGGGTTGGCGGGTGGACTTGTTGAAAGGGTGGTGCTAAGAAAAAGATGATAAGGGGTCTTGCACAGCTAAGGTTGGGAATGATGGAGGTAAGGATGCTGCTATTAAGTGAGATATAAGGAGGGTGGTTGTCAGAGATTCTGTGTTTGAAGCAGGAGGGAACAGGAAAGGGTTATACAATATTGTTTGAGTGTCCCTCCGACAAAAGCAAGTCAACAAGGATAACATTTTCATGAACAAACTGGTGGGGAAATGGTACAAGTGAATGAGAGTAAAATCACGGGGGATGGAGATGTGGACATAGTGGAGGAGAATGTCAAAAAAAGGATCATTGGGTGAGGGAGTTCCAGTAGATCAAGTGACAAGAGAAGCTATGCAAGGAAGTGAATCAACATAGAAGAAAGAGGGGGTGGAAGGGATAACAGAGTAGATAAGTGGTGGGCGTACACCTGACAGCCAGGAGGGAAAGCAGAGTCAAGACCAGGAGCCTTGCAGCCGGCTGCCAGGGCAGAGGTACTTTATCTGAAAAGATAAAGGGGTTGATGATGGAGAAGAATGGTCAGGAAGATGAGCCAACAGGAGGAGAAGAATCAACCCGTGGTGTGGGTGACATACCTACAAACTGGGAAAGATGGAGTGGAGGAAAAGATGAGCAACATGATGGAACAAATTCAAAACACTTCTAGCACAGTATGTGTGGACAGGAGGGAAGTGAAGGCCGAAATACCTTCTCATCAATGTAACTTAGGTTTCCACAGGTATGGGGGGTGCCAGAGTTGTTGCTATTTTAAGTGTGGGGTTCCTAAACTATAAAGCACCCTTCCCCCACCCCCTACACATCTCAAGTCTTTCCTCTTCAGAGTTGTTGCTGTTTTAGTGTGGCTATAAAGGATGGTGGGGGAAGAGGGGGGGGTTAAGAGGAAAGACTTTAGATGTATTGGGTTTGGCCAAAATGTTTTTGTAGCAGGGAAGGCAGTTTCCTTTTAAGGTGATGTTTGGGTGAAATTGAAAGTAGAGGAGGGTAATAGTGTGAGTCAGGTGGATGTGGGAAATGAGAGAAAGAAGGTCATTGATATATTTATATATTGCTGTCAAAGGTATGGGTAAGATTGTGATGGAGAAAGTGGACTTAATCTGGGATTTAATATGGTGTGTGGTGAGAATCGGTAGATTAGAGAAAGAACCAGTGCTCCACATTTTAGATGGAAGATTGATGGTAAGATGGAATTGGAAGAATATCAATAGGCAGAAATCGAGGGTTTTAGAGGATGAGAGGAATGCATGGCATGGTTGGGAAATGATAGAGAAGGTATGCTTTTGGCTAGATATAGAGGAGGTAAAGAAACTAACAGATAGATCTAAGGCTGGTTGTCTCACGAGATAGAAAAAGTCATCCAAGTGAAAAATGTGTCTGTATGGAATTTAGAGAAATTAGGAGTGGCAATGTAGGTGAAGATAGATTATTATGGCAATGAAGTGTATGGAGGCATGTGAAGAAGACTAAGGAAGGCTACAATAGAAAAGATTAAAGAGCATGGTTGGAAGGGGTAGGGAACAGTTTTAAGTTATTTTGAGTGGACTTGAAGGGAAAGAAGAAGTGATGTCAAGTTCAGATGAGGGAGAAGATGGGGTTGCAGTTAGGCCCTGGCGGATTATGCTAGCATAATTTTGGGGAAAATAGGTTGTTCAGAGAATTGAGAATAATGCTGGAAAAATAGGCAAGCTTTCAGGAAAAATAGGCAGACTTTCAGGAGAAATCGAAATGATTTCTCAGATTAGACATAAGAGTGACTGAATGCATCACAGTAACCGCTTATCCACACCTCTCAAGTCTCACTTATTGAAATTGTGACACACTTAGCCAAGTCAAACATCTTAATTAAAAAGCATGCAGGATATGGGTGGGTAAGATTCTTGCTGTTGTGAAATAACCACAGTGTGGTCACAGTCACTGCAAGCAAGTATTGTCTACTGGTAAAGGGTTAGTCTGCTTGGCAGTTAATTACTTTATTGTGTACAGACCACATGGCCAAGTCATTGTGCACTGAACAGTTGAGTTTGTAGCTAGCTATTTGTAGCTGAAGTATATGGCTGAGACAATAGAGGCAGGACTAGATGGAGACACTGACAATGTGTGTGACATCAATGAAAGTACCAGCTCAGACTACACAGAGTTGCCAGTCACCAATCTTGTAGATCTGCTTAAACCTCCTCAGCCATCAGCATTAGCCAGAAAAAGGAAGATTGGCATCAACCTTCCTCCTGTAGGAAAGAAGAGAGGAAGAGGCTGTACAAACAATGATCCTAAGTCAGTTTCTCCAGCTGAAAGAGTGAAGGCTTACAAAAATGAACCTTTGACAGTGAGCAATGGCAAACTGTTTTGTTCTGGCTGCCGGGAACAACTCTCTGTAAAGAAAAGTTCCTTAGAGTTTCACATCAAGTCTCTGAAGCATGTGAGGGGCAAGGAACGTTTGTTATCGAAAGAAAAGCGTCAATTAGGCTTAATGAGGTCACTCTGGCAATTTGATAAAGAAGTTCATCCATCAGGTGAAACATTACCCGATTCTACCCGATTCTACCCGTATGTACAGAGTGAATGTAGTGACTGCTCTACTAAAAGCAGGTGTTCCTCTCAGCAAGTAAGACACCTTTAGGGACCTACTTGAAGAAAATGCATTTACCCTATCTGATTCATCACACCTTCATCGTCTGATACCATTCATCTTGCATGATGAAATCAGTAAACTGAAACAAGATATTTGCGGGAGACATGTAGCAATCATTTTTGATGAAACGACCCATGTGTGTGAGGTTGTTCTACGTTACATAGATAAAGAGTGGGCTATCAAGTAGCGGGTTTGTCGGCTGATGCTTTTAGCTAAATCACTGGAGAAGAATGTGCTAGGCAACTAATAACTGCTTTGTCAACTGAGCTGTCAATTGCTTCTAATTTGATTATAGCAGCAATGAGGGACCGTGCATCAGTGAATGATGTGGCAAAGAGGACCATATCTGTGATCTATAATAAGATAATGGATATCGGCTGTTTTTCACACACTCTGGATCATGTTGGAGAAAGAATGAAAACACCTATCTTTGATGTGTTCATAAAGGCTTGGATAAGCTTGTTCGCTCACAGTCCGAAGTCAAGGCTTGCATGAAAGACACAGACTGGATTGTCCACTCCAACCTATTCAGCAACCAGATGGTGGAGTAAGTTTGAAGTTATCCACAAATTGCATGACATGTTTGGAGATGTGCCTGATTTTCTGCATGGCAGTGATTTACCTCCATGTACAACTGGAAAACTACTGGAAATCATTGACAATCAAGCAGCATGTAGGAAACTGAAAATGGAGCTCGCTATAACAGTGGATGCAATGGAACCGTTCGTCAAGGCAACATACTCATTGGAAGGTGATGGGCCATTAGTGTTAGTTATCTATCAGCGATTAAGTCTTCTGTATTCTCATGTCTCGTCACAATACTATCCAAATGTGGCTGCAGTCTCTAAGCATCTGGCAGGAGGAAATTCTACACGTAAGTGCCAACTGATAGCTTACGCCAAAGCTTGTTGTGTCCCTGCCTACTCGTACTTCAAGGAGAAGTTTGACAGAGATCTCAGGCCTATTGTACTTGCCTTTAAGGCAGCACGTTACTTTTCACCTTCAAAAGTGAATGAACTCAAGCCAACTGCTGTTGATATTGATTCACTTACTGTCTTCCCATTCTTGAACACAGAAGTGATTAATGGCTTAAAGTCTGAATATCTTGCAGCAGCTGAGGATGTTTCGGATAGCATAGACCCCATTGAGTGGTGGAAGTGCCATGAGGAGAATGGTAGATTGCCTAACTGGACTCACACGTGTAGATTAGTCTTATTGGTGCAGCCTTTATCAGCTGCAGCTGAACGTGCATTCTCAATTTTGAGCAATACCTTTTCTACGAAGCAAGAAACTTCTTTGGAGGATTACTTACAAATTTCTGTTATGTTACAGTACAACTATAGTCTATAGATAATTGTAACTGTTAAAATGTCTCGAATCTTGAATCCTTGATTGCCTATATTCTCTTTTTAAATGATGTAACAATTGTTTGTCAAAGCATAATTGAGAAAAAGAGGTATATAATTATATTGAAAAGAAAAATAGGTGAATATTAGGAGCATAATTTCATAAAAGGAAAGAAAAATAGGTAGAATGAAAAGAAAAATAAGTGAATATTAGGAGCATAAAAGGAAAGAAAAATAGGCAGAAATTCGAGCATAATCCGCCAGGGCAGTGGAGAAGAGAAAGGATATATTGGAGGTTTGGACCAAGGATTGGGGTGAGCATCCATGTCTGGGGAAGGTATTTAGAATCTAAGGCTAAAGAAGTGGACTGGGTGATGGAGTAGGTTAGGTTCTAGGAGACAGGTGGTTGTGAAGAGGCGGAAGGATCCTGGTCCTGATGGTATAATTAGTGAGCTGTTAAAGTATGGTGGGAATAGGATGGTGTGCTCTCTTGTAATTTGGTGCTGAAGTCTCACTGACCAGAAGATTGGGGGTGAAGTTATACTGATGTGTTGGTAGATGGTAGCAGGGGGAAGAGGTGTTGGGTATAATAGACGGGTTGTATATGACGAATGTGCTCAAGTGATGGGAGAGGAAGAAATATCTGATATTTTCCAGGTCTTACGTCTTTGGCACCTCCCCCTCTCTCCCTCCCCTCTTTGCCCCCATTTAAAAATAAAGTCAATTCATCTCTTTTTCTTCAGCAAATCATTGTCACTTTGATGGTCTATCTCAAGGCTCAACCGAACAATTATCTTTAATTGTCTTTAAATCAGCTTTTTGGTTCCTTGAATATTTCAACCGCAATTCAGTCGCAAATTAAAAAAAGCACCCACCCACATTTGCTGGCTAAACATTTCGTACAAGTGCACATCATTCATGAATCGTCCGAATAACAGCACAGCAATATATCAGACAGAATCATGATGTCATGAGTTGTGTATAGGGTTCCTTGCAGCTGTGGGGAAAGTGCACATTGCTGCAACAATGAGGAGGTTGGAGACCTGAATCAAGGAGCATAAAGATGCTTGCAGAAGGGGGGAACATGAGAAGTCTGCTATCGCAGAGCATGCATGGAACCAACACCACCCAATCTTGTGGGAAGAGACCTCTGTGATCAATAGAGCCAACAAATGGAGAGCGTTGCTCATGAAGGAGGCGCTGCACATCCATCTCACACTGAGGGTTCAGTGCTTCAATTGTAATGTAGGGCTGGAGCTACCTGGTTGCTGGATCTCAACTCTCAAGACTTTGTTCACTGTCGGATATATTACTGTGCTGTTATTTGGATGATTCATGAATCACGTGTGTGAAACGCGTTGCCAGCGAGTGTAGATGCATTGTGTTAGTTTCAGTTTTTAACTTGCCCTGATGAAGACCGAAGTAAATTACGTTTGAAATGTTGGTTCAAAAAACTGAAAAACTGATCTTCAGCTGAGAGTAACCGTACAAGTTAAAATCGTTATTCCTATCATAATTAAGGACAGAGTGAAATGTCAGTCATTGATACTGAAATAGCCTTCCTTCGACAAAGGCTCAATCCCTTAATTCTGTGACAAAGAACAACTTCACAAAATATTATATTCTCGTTACAATCTCATTCCCTCATGCCAGTTGTGGGCATCGCAAATGGAAACATTTATGATCCGCATGGATCACAGGAAAATTGCAGTGGCTATATAAGGATGGAGCATCTAGCTGAAATTTGATCATTGAGAAAGTCATTGTGCAGCTGAGAGTGCGTCAAAAGGATAATGTTTGAGTTATTTATTATTTATCCTTTGTTTATGGGATATCATTCTGCAGCCAAGATTTAGTTTATTAAGGATATAAATTTAGTAGAGGTCAACAGTCATCTCAAATACACAATGATTAACTTGAAATTGTATTCTCTCGATATTTCGACTAGTTGCTCTAGCCTTCATCAGGAATAATCATCTCGCTTTGAAGGCTTTCAGCCAATTTTAGCCCCAAAATCATTTTTCCAGTGTGTGAATCTTTCATTAATGTAGTAAACTATTCATATGTGGCCTGACGGGATCAATGATAATTATAAAAATATGCTCATATGTAGCTGAGGTTTCATGTTTTTGCTGCAAAAAAGTGAACAGACAATTAGAGCCTACTTATAATAGTTTAACAGCACCAAAACCAGGCAATCCGCTTGTGATTGGCTAAGTAAGTCGCTTACTAAGTTAGCAGCTGTAAATGTTATGGCATTCTTCATGTCAAAAAGACTAGCTGCTTTGATGTCTAGTTGGCAAACTAGCAATCTAAACAAGCAAGGATTTCAAAAGAGAGGAGAGAGCTAGAGACTTATAGTGAATTGTCCCTTATCAATTTGAAGACACACTCAGTGGTGATGCCAACATTCCAGATTATACTGTTAATACTTGAGCAAGTTTAGATCATAACAAAGGCATGCTGTAAGTCCTGTTGTTTTATCAGATCCAGAGCATTCAAGTCAGCAATATAATTATAGCTTAATGTTGTAGTACTGACAAAGAAGCCTTCAACCTGTGGATGTTAGTGTTCAAACAGAAATTTTCAAAATGGAATAAAGAATGTCCCTGGCTTAGTGTTCGTGTTACCTTTACTGCCATTATGGTAGCAATCATGGTTTACTTTCTTTCAAAAAAGAGGGAAAATATGTTTACTAAATCAACTTCAAGAAAAGGCCCTAGAAAAGTTTAGAGTGCATCACACTCGTGAAGAAGCAAAACTAAAATGAATAGCTCGAGGGATGCCAGCAATTATAAGCTAGCTGAGCTCCCAATAGAAAAAGTTCGAAACACCTGAAGGTTTAAAAATACCTTACTCTTTCAAGGGATAGCGCAACTATGAAGAAGAAGATAATTTACAACAGCCTCTGTTAACGTGGATTAAGGGCAATGTATATATGAAGAACTGGACCAAAGAAAATTGGTTCACCTGCCAAGCAAGATTTCTATTCTAGGGCAGATGGTACTTTGTAACCTCAAAAAGAAAAGCAATAGAACTTCTATGTTGTTCAATTATTGTCGATGAATCAGCAGGTGTGATCAATAATTAACAGCTGAATTTATCTATTTGTTGGATTAATGCTGACTATGCCGTACAAGAAGACCCCATTGGCTTGTTTAGAGTTCCCGACACTAAAGCAGAGGTCCTGTTTGTGTAAATTAAGATCTTTTAATCTAGTGTAACATCCCAATCTCATTATGCCAGGGGCAGGCACAAGACTGTGAGGGACCAACTATGGGGATTCAACTCTGAAGGTTCAACATTGGGGTTCTGTCTCCAAAATATATTAACAAACCACAACTACAGCACTTTCAAAAGAAAACTGTCATAAAAGACCTCAACATCCCCCCCTCCCCCATCCCTCCAACCCCACATGCCACAATAATAACATAACTATATACATACTGTTGTGAAAACTAGCAGCTAATAATTTAAATATAGTTCAGCTCTCACTACATATTATATTAACAGTAATTGCAAGTCAGACAGTTCAGATTTGTAATCATTCACATTCCATCCACCTTCTCCACAACAGAAGTATCACTTCACAGATCTATTGGAGCATGAGAAAGAGCATCCACATTGCCTTTAATGGTTCCTGTTCTGTATACAAAAGTAACCTGCTACAGAGCTAAACTCCACCTGGTGAGTCTGCTGTTTTTTCCCGCCTTCACATGATCTAGCCACACCACTGAGAGATGGTCAGTTTGTACAGTAAATTTTCTTTCCAGTAAAAAAAACTTTAAAAGTTTCTAGCAAGACACTCCTTTTCTATTGTCGAATATCGTTACTCTCAAGGAAATAATTTCTTCTGTAATAAGCTACAGGTCGATCTTTGTGGTCAGTATCCAATTGACTCAGTACTGCCCCAAAACCTCGGTATGAAGCATCTCTCTGTAACATAAACTTCTTCTTGAAGTGGGGATTCCTCAACCAAGGACAATGACACAGAGTTTGTTTCAAATTGGTGAATGCATTGCTGCATTCTTCCATCCACTGGACTTAGTCAGGTGATAATTTCCTTGTTAAGTCAGTGAGTGGTGCTGTATAAACTTCCGATAGTATCCAGTAAATCCTAAGCGTCCTCGAACTTGATTCTTCATAAGACGCAAAGTGAACAGCTCTTAATTTCTCTGGATCTGGCTTCGCTTGTCCATTTCATGACGTGATCTTTCATGTCAAACTGGACACTTCACAGGGTTCGCTGTAAGATGGTTTTGTCTCAGTCTTTCCAATACCTCTTTAACATGCATGATGCGACTTTCCCAAGGTTCACTAAAGATCATGACATCATCTAAGTGTGCTGCTACATAGTTCTCTGTTCCTCTAAGTAGCTTCTCCATTCCTCTAAGTAGCTTATCCATCATTTGCTGGTGCTCTATTCAGCCAAGCATCTGCCTCTTAGCTGCAGCTCTGGTGATGCCACAAGAGCATCACACTTGCCTCATTCACCAGCAACTCTGCCAACTCGGAGCATCTAGATATCTATGGTCCTCATTGTATGCAAGTTAAGGGGAATGCCTCTGATCGAACAAATATGGTATAGATATTTCCCCCTCGCATAACTTGCACACTATAGGTCTATTAATAGAACTTTTAGTTTAGTGCGCTCATTGATGATGCAATAAAGAAAACACCCATGCTATATTCAATTATCAGGAATTCCATCACATTCCTCAATATATAATTATATAATTATATAATTGAGGGGCAAGGATAACTGCAAAAGCAGCTCGGGCAATTTTAAGATACATAGGCCAGAAAGTGGGAGTGGTTTTAATGTTAACAGAGAAGTGTTGTACACACAATTGCTGACATTATATTTTAGTTATTCAATAACACTGTATTCACCTTTACCTACAAAGTCACTGCTAATATCAAGTAAATTACCGTATTTTGTCAATTGGAATGTTCACAGCTGCCTAGCTATTTGAGGGTGCATTCTGTACACAAGAGCATGTTCGAATGAGGAAATATGGTAAGTTTGTCAGATCCTTGTGAAGAGTCTTTCTTGTGACATAGTGAAATGCAGGAATAATTTTACTAGATGCATAAATAATTGTTCACTCGTAGCTACATGCCAAAAATGTGCACTCACCTCGTAATTGGCCATACCCATAAATTTAATCTGGCTAAAGCCATACTGGCCTGAGTCGAACTTTGCACTCACTTATTTATAGCAAGCAGGTCCTGATCCAGGATTTAAGGGAGCTAGTACTGTAACCCATGGCCACGATCTTCAAATGAGCAGATCCACCATCCCACTTCTACACTTAGCTGTGGATGTTTTCCCTTTGAGAATGGGTAGTTTTGACAGGTTGGGCACAACATGACTGCCAGTGACTTAGTTCAGTCACATGAGATTGACGGAAATATGACACTTTATTTCACGAGTTAGTACCTTTTCATTAGGAGCATGCTAACTTAGTTGGATATTGAGTGGGTGTAGGGAAGCTGTGGCAATTTCAGAACCTTGACACTTTCTTCAGCTGGTTAATTTTCTTGTAGTACTTAATAACCATTTGGAGGGGGAAGGTTTCAGACCCCTCAGCCGCCCCTGGATCCTGCCCTGAGTACAGGATTCCTATTCAGATTAGTGGTGTCAAATAATTTCTAGGTATTTTGTAGTCATGCTGCCATATAGCCACACTGAGGTAATGAAAAGCACCGGGCATGGGCAAGAATAGCAACCAGCCCACAAATCAGTGTAGTTAAACACAGGGGGAGGTAGGTTCACTTTCCTTGCAAACAACATTATATACTCACTTATAAGCAACAATAATAAAATAATAATAATAATAATAATAATAATAATAATAATAATAATAATAATAATAATAATAATAATAATAATAATAATAATAATAATAATAATAATAATAATAATAATAATAATAATAATAATAATAATAATAATAATAATAATAATAATAATAATAATAATAATAATAATAATAATAATAATAATAATAATAATAATAATAATAATAATAATAATAATAATAATAATAATAATAATAATAATAATAATAATAATAATAATAATAATAATAATAATAATAATAATAATAATAATAATAATAATAATAATAATAATAATAATAATAATAATAATAATAATAATAATAATAATAATAATAATAATAATAATAATAATAATAATAATAATAATAATAATAATAATAATAATAATAATAATAATAATAATAATAATAATAATAATAATAATAATAATAATAATAATAATAATAATAATAATAATAATAATAATAATAATAATAATAATAATAATAATATGATGATGATGATGATGATGGTGGTGGTGGTGGTGGTGGTAGTGGTGGTGTGATGATGATGATGATGATGATGATGATGTGATGATGTGATGATGATGATGATGATGTGATGTGAGGATGATGATGATGATGTGATGATGTGATGATGTGATGATGATGATGATGTGATGTGATGATGTGATGATGTGATGATGATGATGATGGTGATGATAATAATAATTATTATTATAATTATAATTATAATAATAATTATAATAATAATAATAATAATAATAATAATAATAATAATAATAATAATAATAATAATAATAATAATAATAATAATAATAATAATAATAATAATAATAATAATAATAATAATAATAATAATAATAATAATAATAATAATAATAATAATAATAATAATAATAATAATAATAATAATAATAATTTCTTAAATTAAATTTATGCATGTGCATGTATTCTATATGCATGTATTCTATATAATTATTTTTAATTGTTAATATATTTATTATTATTATTGTTATTATTATTTTTTAATAATAATAATAACAATTATTAATAATAATAATAATAATAATAATAATAATAATAATAATAATAATAATAATAATAATAATAATAATAATAATAATAATAATAATAATAATAATAATAATAATAATAATAATAATAATAATAATAATAATAATAATAATAATAACAACAACAACAACAACAATAATAATAAAATAATAATAATAATAATAATAATAATAATAATAATAATAACAATGACAACAACAATAATATAACAACAACAATGACAACAACAATGACAACAACAATAATATTAATAATAATAATAATCTCTCAACAAACTCTCATTCCTGATGAAGGCTAGAGCATTTAGTCGAAATGTCAAGAGAGTAAATTTCAATTGATTATTGGCATCATTGTAATAAAATAATGTTAACACAACACCAATAATAATGATAACTCTAAGTCTGCCATCCCTAACTTCATCACCCATTGAAATAAGATAATCTAAGTGAATGTAACTAACTGTGGTTCTCAGGTAAGTTTTTATCCTCCGTAGTAGTAGAGAAAGTTCAGAACATTAGTACCAAGTACACTTTACTTTTTAACAACAATCGGTGCATTTTGAAAATATTATATATATTTGTTGAGATGATGATATCTTTGCAGCAAAATAATTGTATTATGTATGGTCACCTATGTATCAGATTCATCAATGAAGGACTTCAAAAGGGGAATCTGAGCCTCAAGTTATTGTTTAGCAAAGTCATCTTTATAATAGAAATTGGAAACATAGCCCAGCTCAGCTTCATATGGATGACCATTTCAGACCCACAACAAAACATCCTGAATGCACACAGTAACCTGGCTGGCTAAATCTGTCATTGGTTAATTCTACGAGCAAATCATCAAGTGTTTCATAGTGTAACTGTTGTGATAACACTCTTCAAGAGATCTGTGAAAGTAACTACTAGTTATTAAACAATTCTAACGATGATTCTTACCTGGCAGAACTGGTGAATTGATAGCCAAATGACTGATCTTGCAAAAACCACGTTCATAGAAGTGAATTCTGAAGAGATTGTTCTAATTGAAGTCCTTCAGCTGCTGACATAAATTGATTGCTAAGGTTGTCAATGTGTCATTGCTAAGGTTGTCACTGGGTCATTCCTAAATTTGTCTGCATCATTGCTAAGGTTGTCACTGTGTCATTGCTAAGGTTGTCACTGTGTCATTGCTAAGGTTGTCACTGTGTCATTGCTAAGGTTGTCACTGTGTCATTGCTAAGGTTGTCACTGTGTCATTGCTAAGGTTGTCACTGTGTCATTGCTAAGGTTGTCACTGTGTCATTGCTAAGGTTGTCACTGTGTCATTGCTAAGGTTGTCACTGTGTCATTGCTAAGCTTGTCACTGTGTCACTGCTAAGGTAGTCACTGTGTCACTGCTAAGGTAGTCACTGTGTCATTGCTAAGTTCATCAGTGTCACTGTGTCATTGCTAAGGTTGTCACTGTGTCATTGCTAAGGTTGTCACTGTGTCATTGCTAAGCTTGTCACTGTGTCATTGCTAAGGTTGTCACTGTGTCATTGCTAAGGTTGTCACTGTGTCATTGCTAAATTTGTCTGCATCATTGCTAAGGTTGTCACTGTGTCATTGCTAAGGTTGTCACTGTGTCATTGCTAAGGTTGTCACTGTGTCATTGCTAAGGTTGTCACTGTGTCATTGCTAAGGTTGTCACTGTGTCATTGCTAAGGTTGTCACTGTGTCATTGCTAAGGTTGTCACTGTGTCATTGCTAAGGTTGTCACTGTGTCATTGCTAAGGTTGTCACTGTGTCATTGCTAAGGTTGTCACTGTGTCATTGCTAAGGTTGTGACTGTGTCATTGCTAAATTTGCCTGCGTCATTGCTAAGGTTGTCACTGTGTCATTGCTAAGTTCGTCACTGTGTCATTGCTAAGTTCATCTGTGTGTCATTGGTCACTGGGTCATTCCTAAATTTGTCACTGTGTCACTGCAAAGGTTGTCACTGTGTCATTGCTAAGGTTGTCACTGTGTCATTGCTAAGGTTGTCAGTGTGTCATTGCTAAGGTTGTCACTGTGTCATTCCTAAATTTGTCACTGTGTCCACTGCTAAGGTTATCACTGTGTCATTGCTAAGGTTGTCACCGTGTCATTGCTAAGGTTGTCACTGTGTCATTGCTAAATTTGTCTGCGTCATTGCTAAGGTTGTCACTGTGTCATTGCTAAGGTTGTCACTATGTCATTCCTAAATTTGACAATGTGTCACTGCTAAGGTTGTCACCGTGTCATTGCTAAGGTTGTCACTGTGTCATTGCTAAATTTGTCTGCGTCATTGCTAAGGTTGTCACTGTGTCATTGATAAGGTTATCACTGTGTCATTGCTAAGGTTGTCACTGTGTCATTGCTAAGGTTGTCACTGTGTTATTGCTAAGGTTGTCACTGTGTCATTGCTAAGGTTGTCACTGTGTCATTGCTAAGGTTATCACTGTGTCATTGCTAAGGTTGTCACTGTGTCATTGCTAAGGTTATCACACTGTCATTGCTAAGGTTGTCACTGTGTCATTGCTAAATTTGCCTGCGTCATTGCTAAGGTTGTCACTGTGTCATTGCTAAGGTTATCACTGTGTCATTGCTAAGGTTGTCACTGTGTCATTGCTAAGGTTGTCACTGTGTCATTGCTAAGGTTGTCACTGTGTCATTGCTAAGTTCATCTGTGTGTCATTGGTCACTGGGTCATTCCTAAATTTGTCACTGTGTCACTGCAAAGGTTGTCACCGTGTCATTGCTAAGTTTGACAATGTGTCATTGCTAAGGTTGTCACTGGGTCATTCCTAAATTTGTCACTGTGTCCACTGCTAAGGTTGTCACTGTGTCATTACTAAGGTTGTCACCGTGTCATTGCTAAGGTTGTCACTGTGTCATTGCTAAGGTTGTCACTGTGTCATTGCTAAGATTGTCACTGTGTCATTGCTAAGATTGTCACACTATCATTGCTAAGGTTGTCACTGTGTCATTGCTAAGGTTGTCACACTGTCATTGCTAAGGTTGTCACTGTGTCATTGCTAAATTTGTCTGCGTCATTGCTAAGGTTGTCACTGTGTCATTGCTAAGGTTGTCACTGTGTCATTGCTAAGGTTATCACTGTGTCATTGCTAAGGTTGTGACTGTGTAATTCCTAAGGTTGTCACTGTGTCATTGCTAAATTTGTCTGCATCATTGCTAAGGTTGTCACTGTGTCATTGCTAAGGTAGTCACTGTGTCACTGCTAAGGTAGTCACTGTGTCATTGCTAAGTTCATCAGTGTCACTGTGTCATTGCTAAGGTTGTCACTGTGTCATTGCTAAGGTTGTCACTGTGTCATTGCTAAGCTTGTCACTGTGTCATTGCTAAGGTTGTCACTGTGTCATTGCTAAGGTTGTCACTGTGTCATTGCTAAATTTGTCTGCATCATTGCTAAGGTTGTCACTGTGTCATTGCTAAGGTTGTCACTGTGTCATTGCTAAGGTTGTCACTGTGTCATTGCTAAGGTTGTCACTGTGTCATTGCTAAGGTTGTCACTGTGTCATTGCTAAGGTTGTCACTGTGTCATTGCTAAGGTTGTCACTGTGTCATTGCTAAGGTTGTCACTGTGTCATTGCTAAGGTTGTCACTGTGTCATTGCTAAGGTTGTCACTGTGTCATTGCTAAGGTTGTCACTGTGTCATTGCTAAGGTTGTCACTGTGTCATTGCTAAGGTTGTGACTGTGTCATTGCTAAGGTTGTCACTGTGTCATTGCTAAATTTGCCTGCGTCATTGCTAAGGTTGTCACTGTGTCATTGCTAAGTTCGTCACTGTGTCATTGCTAAGTTCATCTGTGTGTCATTGGTCACTGGGTCATTCCTAAATTTGTCACTGTGTCACTGCAAAGGTTGTCACTGTGTCATTGCTAAGTTTGACAATGTGTCATTGCTAAGGTTGTCAGTGTGTCATTGCTAAGGTTGTCACTGTGTCATTCCTAAATTTGTCACTGTGTCCACTGCTAAGGTTATCACTGTGTCATTGCTAAGGTTGTCACCGTGTCATTGCTAAGGTTGTCACTGTGTCATTGCTAAATTTGTCTGCGTCATTGCTAAGGTTGTCACTGTGTCATTGCTAAGGTTGTCACTATGTCATTCCTAAATTTGACAATGTGTCACTGCTAAGGTTGTCACCGTGTCATTGCTAAGGTTGTCACTGTGTCATTGCTAAATTTGTCTGCGTCATTGCTAAGGTTGTCACTGTGTCATTGATAAGGTTATCACTGTGTCATTGCTAAGGTTGTCACTGTGTCATTGCTAAGGTTGTCACTGTGTTATTGCTAAGGTTGTCACTGTGTCATTGCTAAGGTTGTCACTGTGTCATTGCTAAGGTTATCACTGTGTCATTGCTAAGGTTGTCACTGTGTCATTGCTAAGGTTATCACACTGTCATTGCTAAGGTTGTCACTGTGTCATTGCTAAATTTGCCTGCGTCATTGCTAAGGTTGTCACTGTGTCATTGCTAAGGTTATCACTGTGTCATTGCTAAGGTTGTCACTGTGTCATTGCTAAGGTTGTCACTGTGTCATTGCTAAGGTTGTCACTGTGTCATTGCTAAGTTCATCTGTGTGTCATTGGTCACTGGGTCATTCCTAAATTTGTCACTGTGTCACTGCAAAGGTTGTCACTGTGTCATTACTAAGGTTGTCACCGTGTCATTGCTAAGTTTGACAATGTGTCATTGCTAAGGTTGTCACTGGGTCATTCCTAAATTTGTCACTGTGTCCACTGCTAAGGTTGTCACTGTGTCATTACTAAGGTTGTCACCGTGTCATTGCTAAGGTTGTCACTGTGTCATTGCTAAGGTTGTCACTGTGTCATTGCTAAGATTGTCACTGTGTCATTGCTAAGATTGTCACACTATCATTGCTAAGGTTGTCACTGTGTCATTGCTAAGGTTGTCACACTGTCATTGCTAAGGTTGTCACTGTGTCATTGCTAAATTTGTCTGCGTCATTGCTAAGGTTGTCACTGTGTCATTGCTAAGGTTGTCACTGTGTCATTGCTAAGGTTATCACTGTGTCATTGCTAAGGTTGTGACTGTGTAATTCCTAAGGTTGTCACTGTGTCATTGCTAAATTTGTCTGCATCATTGCTAAGGTTGTCACTGTGTCATTGCTAAGGTTGTCACTGTGTCATTGCTAAGGTTGTCACTGTGTCATTGCTAAGGTTGTCACTGTGTCATTGCTAAGTTTGTCACTGTGTCATAATAGAAGGAATCTTGAAAAATGCCAAACTGATGATTCTTCGTAGTTCACAATCAAGGTTATCCTTTGGCTCTTCCCAAACTTGAAGGACTACTTCATAGTTGTCCAGTACACTTTGTACAGACACTACACATACAGTCCATTGCATCGAACAAAGTACATGAAGCCAGGTGTATCAGCATCACCTTTTTCCCCCCAATTTTTGAAAAACGGCATCTCTTTTGGGGGATTTATTGACAACAAATATAACATCAAAACCAGAATTCATAATCTTACTCCTCTTTATGCTGTGCCAAACTAAGTTCAAAGAAGTTCATAGCAATAGATACACCTGTACAAGGTTCTACATCGATACATATTACTGGATCCATCATAACATTGCCCATGTCAATGCTGAAGTCATATGTAGGAAAGAATCTGGCTAATCAGCAATTGTAACTTAACTGGGTTTTTTTTGTAGGAATGTTTTTTATTGCCGGATAATCTCCATGGAGCATGAGAAATTGATGGAAATTTGAAGAGGTCTATGACCACTAAGAGGCAGTCCTCGATTAGCAAGGAAGCATAGCAAGGAATAATACAGTCACCATTGGCTTTCTTTTCACTGGTAATTGACAAGGCAGAAGCAGCTGCTTTATGGAAGTCTCAATTTTCATGTCTGGATAAAACTCTTGTGGCATCTTTCCACTAATAAATCCCTTCACGAGAGAACATTCCTCACTCATTCCTTACTTTACTGCCTTACAGCAGACAAAACACTGAGCAGCATCTTGGTGAAGATCATAACGTATCCCAGGAAACTGATTGAATCTGGAAAGACGAATTCAAGGAGTATTCCTTCCAAAAGATCCGGATGGGAAAGACAAGTGGTACGGCTCAAAGGGTTTGTCACAGGAAAATCTTAACTTCTTCAAGACTTAAAGGACATTTCAACAACTTAGTGCACATCAAACTCATGCAGCTGCATAATTTAAACATGTAATTGTCAACAACAAAGAGATTTTTCACATTTGCTGATTCTGCCATCACTGTTAATGGTAACTATGTTTCTGCTCCCAGAATTGAAAGTATATGAAGGAGGAAGGTAGTAAAATGTCAATATCTCGGTACTCATCGTGAATAAGGTGTAGTGGGCATGAGATTGACACAAAATAACACTTAACTATGTAATCAATTGAAGCTAAATTTGGCAAACAATGACACAAAAAATGATGACTGTAATGACCAAATTCAAAGCAAATCTGTGGAGTAACGGTGGCTCTAGCCTAGATAGTAACAAAAAAATTGCAGTTTAAAATGGTGAAGAAAAAACTTAGAAACTTCTGAAAAGTGGCGCTGTGCTAGCCATAGCAATGTTCCTCCTCTACTGTACATTTGGTAGAGGTGACAAGCTCGTTGAAAGACAAAAGTTATATATTTGGTGCAGCCAATTACGATCTGAGGCACTAGTTATGGGTGTGGGGTTTGAGTGCATGTATGGGAAGGAAAGGTCATACACCATGATGGAAGGAACAAGGGCATACATCATGATGGAAGGAACAAGGGCATACACCATGATGAAAAGAGCAAGGGCATACACCATGTGGAAGGACCCAAGGGTATACTTCATGATGGAAGGAGCAAGAGCATACACCATGATGGAAGGATCAAGGGCATACATCATGATGGAAGGACCAAGGGCATACTTCATGACGGAAGGAACAATGGCATACATCATGATGGAAGGAGAAAGGGCATACATCATGATGGAAGAAGCAAGGGCATACACCATGATGGAAGGACCAAGGGCATACTTCATGATGGAAGGAACAATGGCATACATCATGATGGAAGGAGAAAGGGCATACATCATGATGGAAGAAGCAAGGGCATACACCATGATGGAAGGACCAAGGGCATACTTGATGACGGAAGGAACAATGGCATACATCATGATGGAAGGAGCAAGGGCATACACATGATGGAAGGAGCAAGGGAATACATCATGATGGAAGGAGCAAGAGCATACACCATGATGGAAGGAGCAAGGGGATACATCATGATGGAAGGAGCAATTGTATACACCATGATGGAAGGAACAAGGGCATACACCATGATGGAAGGAGCAAGGGCATACATGATGATGGAAGGAGCAATGGCATATACCATGAGGGAACAAGGGCATATACCAACCATGATGGAAGGAGCAAGGGAATACACCATGATGGAAGGAACACATGATGGAAGGAACAAGGGAATACATCATGATGGAAGGAGCAAGGGAATACACCATGATGGAAGGAACAAGGGAATACACCATGATGGAAGGAGCAAGGGAATACACCATGATGGAAGAAACAAGGGCATACACCATGATGGAAGAAACAAGGGCATACACCATGATGGAAGGAGCAAGGGTATACATCATGATGGAAGGAGCAAGAGCATACACCATGATGGAAGGAGCAAGGGAATACACCATGATGGAAGAAACAAGGGCATACACCATGATGGAAGAAACAAGGGCATACACCATGATGGAAGGAACAAGGGAATACACCATGATGGAAGGAGCAAGGGAATACACCATGATGGAAGAAACAAGGGCATACACCATGATGGAAGGAGCAAGGGTATACATCATGATGGAAGGAGCAAGGGAATACATCATGATGGAAGGAGCAAAGGGATACATCATGATGGAAGGAGCAAGGGAATACACCATGATGGAAGGAGCAAGGGAATACACCATGATGGAAGGCGCAAAACACCATGATGGAAGGAGCAAGGGCATACACCATGATGGAAGGAGCAAGGGCATACACCATGATGGAAGTAGCAAGGGCATACACCATGATGGAAGGAACAAGGGAATACATCATGATGGAAGGAGCAAGAGCATACACCATGATGGAAGGAGCAAGGGCATACATGATGATGGAAGGAGCAATGGCATACACCATGAGGGAACAAGGGCATATACCAACCATGATGGAAGGAGCAAGGGAATACACCATGATGGAAGGAACAAGGGAATACACCATGATGGAAGGAACAAGGGAATACATCATGATGGAAGGAGCAAAGGAATACACCATGATGGAAGGAGCAAGGGAATACACCATGATGGAAGGAACAAGGGAATACATCATGATGGAAGGAGCAAGGGCATACATCATGATGGAAGAAACAAGGGCATACACCATGATGGAAGGAGCAAGGGAATACACCATGATGGAAGAAACAAGGGCATACACCATGATGGAAGAAACAAGGGCATACACCATGATGGAAGGACCAAGGGCATACTTCATGACGGAAGGAACAATGGCATACATCATGATGGAAGGAGCAAGGGCATACACCATGATGGAAGGAGCAAGGGAATACATCATGATGGAAGGAGCAAGAGCATACACCATGATGGAAGGAGCAAGGGGATACATCATGATGGAAGGAGCAATTGTATACACCATGATGGAAGGAACAAGGGCATACACCATGATGGAAGGAGCAAGGGCATACATGATGATGGAAGGAGCAATGGCATACACCATGAGGGAACAAGGGCATATACCAACCATGATGGAAGGAGCAAGGGAATACACCATGATGGAAGGAA
This sequence comes from Cladorhizidae sp. MBARI D1340-BT2, assembly GCA_028752905.1. Lineage (NCBI taxonomy): Eukaryota > Metazoa > Porifera > Demospongiae > Poecilosclerida > Cladorhizidae > Cladorhizidae sp. MBARI D1340-BT2. The sequence goes on along the minus strand of JAQNBH010000009.1, from coordinate 42,376,925 downwards.
CAAGGGAATACACCATGATGGAAGGAACACATGATGGAAGGAACAAGGGAATACATCATGATGGAAGGAGCAAGGGAATACACCATGATGGAAGGAACAAGGGAATACACCATGATGGAAGGAGCAAGGGAATACACCATGATGGAAGAAACAAGGGCATACACCATGATGGAAGGAACAAGGGAATACACCATGATGGAAGGAGCAAGGGAATACACCATGATGGAAGAAACAAGGGCATACACCATGATGGAAGAAACAAGGGCATACACCATGATGGAAGAAACAAGGGCATACACCATGATGGAAGGAGCAAGGGTATACATCATGATGGAAGGAGCAAGAGCATACACCATGATGGAAGGAGCAAGGGAATACACCATGATGGAAGAAACAAGGGCATACACCATGATGGAAGAAACAAGGGCATACACCATGATGGAAGGAACAAGGGAATACACCATGATGGAAGGAGCAAGGGAATACACCATGATGGAAGAAACAAGGGCATACACCATGATGGAAGGAGCAAGGGTATACATCATGATGGAAGGAGCAAGGGAATACATCATGATGGAAGGAGCAAAGGGATACATCATGATGGAAGGAGCAAGGGAATACACCATGATGGAAGGAGCAAGGGAATACACCATGATGGAAGGCGCAAAACACCATGATGGAAGGAGCAAGGGAATACATCATGATGGAAGGAGCAAGAGCATACACCATGATGGAAGGAGCAAGGGCATACATGATGATGGAAGGAGCAATGGCATACACCATGAGGGAACAAGGGCATATACCAACCATGATGGAAGGAGCAAGGGAATACACCATGATGGAAGGAACAAGGGAATACACCATGATGGAAGGAACAAGGGAATACATCATGATGGAAGGAGCAAGGGAATACACCATGATGGAAGGAGCAAGGGAATACACCATGATGGAAGGAACAAGGGAATACATCATGATGGAAGGAGCAAGGGCATACATCATGATGGAAGAAACAAGGGCATACACCATGATGGAAGGAGCAAGGGAATACACCATGATGGAAGAAACAAGGGCATACACCATGATGGAAGAAACAAGGGCATACACCATGATGGAAGGACCAAGGGCATACTTCATGACGGAAGGAACAATGGCATACATCATGATGGAAGGAGCAAGGGCATACACCATGATGGAAGGAGCAAGGGGATACATCATGATGGAAGGAGCAATTCTATACACCATGATGGAAGGAACAAGGGCATACACCATGATGGAAGGAGCAAGGGCATACATGATGATGGAAGGAGCAATGGCATACACCATGAGGGAACAAGGGCATATACCAACCATGATGGAAGGAGCAAGGGAATACACCATGATGGAAGGAACAAGGGAATACACCATGATGGAAGGAACACATGATGGAAGGAACAAGGGAATACATCATGATGGAAGGAGCAAGGGAATACACCATGATGGAAGGAACAAGGGAATACACCATGATGGAAGGAGCAAGGGAATACACCATGATGGAAGAAACAAGGGCATACACCATGATGGAAGGAACAAGGGAATACACCATGATGGAAGGAGCAAGGGAATACACCATGATGGAAGAAACAAGGGCATACACCATGATGGAAGAAACAAGGGCATACACCATGATGGAAGGAGCAAGGGTATACATCATGATGGAAGGAGCAAGAGCATACACCATGATGGAAGGAGCAAGGGAATACACCATGATGGAAGAAACAAGGGCATACACCATGATGGAAGAAACAAGGGCATACACCATGATGGAAGGAACAAGGAAATACACCATGATGGAAGGAGCAAGGGAATACACCATGATGGAAGAAACAAGGGCATACACCATGATGGAAGGAGCAAGGGTATACATCATGATGGAAGGAGCAAGGGAATACATCATGATGGAAGGAGCAAAGGGATACATCATGATGGAAGGAGCAAGGGAATACACCATGATGGAAGGAGCAAGGGAATACACCATGATGGAAGGCGCAAAACACCATGATGGAAGGAGCAAGAGCATACACAATGATGGAAGGAGCAAGGGCATACACCATGATAGAAGTAGCAAGGGCATACACCATGATGGAAGGAACAAGGGAAAACATCATGATGGAAGGAGCAAGAGCATACACCATGATGGAAGGAGCAAGGGCATACATGATGATGGAAGGAGCAATGGCATACACCATGAGGGAACAAGGGCATATACCAACCATGATGGAAGGAGCAAGGGAATACACCATGATGGAAGGAACAAGGGAATACACCATGATGGAAGGAGCAAGGGAATACATCATGATGGAAGGAGCAAGGGAATACACCATGATGGAAGGAGCAAGGGAATACACCATGATGGAAGGAACAAGGGAATACATCATGATGGAAGGATCAAGGGCATACATCATGATGGAAGAAACAAGGGCATACACCATGATGGAAGGAGCAAGGGAATACACCATGATGGAAGAAACAAGGGCATACACCATGATGGAAGAAACAAGGGCATACACCATGATGGAAGGAGCAAGGGAATACACCATGATGGAAGGAACAAGGGAATACATCATGATGGAAGGAGCAAGAGCATACACCATGATGGAAGGAGCAAGGGTATACATCATGATGGAAGGAGCAAGGGAATACATCATGATGGAATGAGCAAGGGGATACATCATGATGGAAGGAGCAAGGGAATACACCATGATGGAAGGAGCAAGGGAATATACCATGATGGAAGGAGCAAGGGGATACATCATGATGGAAGGAGCAAGGGGATACATCATGATGGAAGGAACAAGGGAATACATCATGATGGAAGGAGCAAGAGCATACACCATGATGGAAGGAGCAAGGGAATACACCATGATGGAAGGAGCAAGGGAATACACCATGATGGAAGAAACAAGGGCATACACCATGATGGAAGGAACAAGGGAATACACCATGATGGAAGGAGCAAAGGAATACACCATGATGGAAGGAGCAAGGGAATACATCATGATGGAAGGAGCAATGGGATACACCATGATGGAAGGAACAATGGTATACATCATGATGGAAGGAGCAAGGGCATACACCATGATGGAAGGAGCAAGGGTATACACCATGATGGAAGGAGCAAGGGCATACACCATGATGGAAGGAGCAAGGGTATACATCATGATGGAAGGAGCAAGGGCATATACCATGATGGAAGGAGCAATGGTATACACCATGATGGAAGGAACAAGGGAATACACCATGATGGAAGGAGCAAGGGGATACACCATGATGGAAGGAGCAAGGGCATACACCATGATGGAAGGACCAAGGGCATACATCATGATGGAAGGAACAATGGTATACACCATGATGGAAGGAGCAATGGTATACACCATGATGGAAGGAGCAATGGTATACATCATGATGGAAGGAGCAAGGGCATACTTCATGATGGAAGGAGCAAGAGCATACACCATGATGGAAGGACCAAGGGCATACATCATGATGGAAGGAGCAAGGGGATACACAATGATGGAAAGAGCAAGGACATACACCATGATGGAAGGAGCAAGGGCATACACCATGATGGAAGGAGCAATGGCATACACCATGATGGAAGGAGCAAGGGCATACACACCATGATGGAAAGAGCAAGGACATACACCATGATGGAAGGAGCAAGGGCATACATCATGATGGAAGGAGCAATGGCATACATCATGATGGAAGGAGCAAGGGCATACATGATGATGGAAGGAGCAAGGGCATACACCATGATGGAAGGAGCAAGGGCATACACCATGATGGAAGGAACAATGGCATACACCATGATGGAAGGAGCAATGGCATACACCATGATGGAAGGAACAATGGCATGGAAGGTCAAATGGCATACACCATGATGGAAGGAGCAAGGGCATACACCATAATGGAAGGAGCAAGGGAATACATCATGATGGAAGGAGCAAGGGAATACATCATGATGGAAGGAGCAAGGGCATACACCATGATGGAAGGAGCAAGGGGATACATCATGATGGAAGGAACAAGGGGATACACCATGATGGAAGGAGCAAGGGCATACATCAATTCATGATGGAAGGAGCAAGGGGATACACCATGATGGAAGGAGCAAGGAAATACACCATGATGGAAGAAACAAGGGCATACACCATGATGGAAGGAGCAAGGGTATACATCATGATGGAAGGAGCAAGGGAATACATCATGATGGAAGGAGCAAGGGGATACATCATGATGGAAGGAGCAAGGGAATACACCATGATGGAAGGAGCAAGGGAATACACCATGATGGAAGGCGCAAGGGAATACACCATGATGGAAGGAGCAAGGGGATACATTATGATGGAAGGAGCAAGGGGATACATCATGATGGAAGGAACAAGGGAATACATCATGATGGAAGGAGCAAGAGCATACACCATGAGGGAACAAGGGCATATACCAACCATGATGGAAGGAGCAAGGGAATACACCATGATGGAAGGAACAAGGGAATACACCATGATGGAAGGAACAAGGGAATACATCATGATGGAAGGAGCAAGGGAATACACCATGATGGAAGGAGCAAGGGAATACACCATGATGGAAGGAACAAGGGAATACACCATGATGGAAGGAGCAAGGGCATACATCATGATGGAAGAAACAAGGGCATACACCATGATGGAAGGAACAAGGGAATACACCATGATGGAAGGAGCAAGGGAATACACCATGATGGAAGAAACAAGGGCATACACCATGATGGAAGAAACAAGGGCATACATCATGGAAGGAGCAAGGGAATACACCATGATGGAAGGAACAAGGGAATACATCATGATGGAAGGAGCAAGAGCATACACCATGATGGAAGGAGCAAGGGCATACATGATGATGGAAGGAGCAATGGCATACACCATGAGGGAACAAGGGCATATACCAACCATGATGGAAGGAGCAAGGGAATACACCATGATGGAAGGAACAAGGGAATACATCATGATGGAAGGAGCAAGGGAATACACCATGATGGAAGGAGCAAGGGAATACACCATGATGGAAGGAACAAGGGAATACACCATGATGGAAGGAGCAAGGGCATACATCATGATGGAACAAACAAGGGCATACACCATGATGGAAGGAACAAGGGAATACACCATGATGGAAGGAGCAAGGGAATACACCATGATGGAAGAAACAAGGGCATACACCATGATGGAAGAAACCTGTGCATACACCATGATGGAAGGAGCAAGGGAATACACCATGATGGAAGGAACAAGGGAATACACCATGATGGAAGGAGCAAAGGAATACACCATGATGGAAGGAGCAAGGGAATACATCATGATGGAAGGAGCAATGGGATACACCATGATGGAAGGAACAATGGTATACATCATGATGGAAGGAGCAAGGGCATACACCATGATGGAAGGAGCAAGGGTATACACCATGATGGAAGGAGCAAGGGCATACACCATGATGGAAGGAGCAAGGGTATACATCATGATGGAAGGAGCAAGGGCATATACCATGATGGAAGGAGCAATGGTATACACCATGATGGAAGGAACAAGGGAAAACACCATGATGGAAGGATCAAGGGGATACACCATGATGGAAGGAGCAAGGGCATACACCATGATGGAAGGACCAAGGGCATACATCATGATGGAAGGAACAATGGTATACACCATGATGGAAGGAGCAATGGTATACACCATGATGGAAGGAGCAATGGTATACATCATGATGGAAGGAGCAAGGGCATACTTCATGATGGAAGGAGCAAGAGCATACACCATGATGCAAGGACCAAGGGCATACATCATGATGGAAGGAGCAAGGGGATACACAATGATGGAAAGAGCAAGGACATACACCATGATGGAAGGAGCAAGGGCATACACCATGATGGAAGGAGCAATGGCATACACCATGATGGAAGGAGCAAGGGCATACACACCATGATGGAAAGAGCAAGGACATACACCATGATGGAAGGAGCAAGGGCATACATCATGATGGAAGGAGCAATGGCATACATCATGATGGAAGGAGCAAGGGCATACATGATGATGGAAGGAGCAAGGGCATACACCATGATGGAAGGAGCAAGGGCATACACCATGATGGAAGGAACAATGGCATACACCATGATGGAAGGAGCAATGGCATACACCATGATGGAAGGAACAATGGCATGGAAGGAACAATGGCATACACCATGATGGAAGGAGCAAGGGCATACACCATAATGGAAGGAGCAAGGGAATACATCATGATGGAAGGAGCAAGGGAATACATCTTGATGGAAGGAGCAAGGGCATACACCATGATGGAAGGAGCAAGGGGATACATCATGATGGAAGGAACAAGGGGATACACCATGATGGAAGGAGCAAGGGCATACATCAATTCATGATGGAAGGAGCAAGGGGATACACCATGATGGAAGGAGCAAGGAAATACACCATGATGGAAGAAACAAGGGCATACACCATGATGGAAGGAGCAAGGGTATACATCATGATGGAAGGAGCAAGGGAATACATCATGATGGAAGGAGCAAGGGGATACATCATGATGGAAGGAGCAAGGGAATACACCATGATGGAAGGAGCAAGGGAATACACCATGATGGAAGGCGCAAGGGAATACACCATGATGGAAGGAGCAAGGGGATACATTATGATGGAAGGAGCAAGGGGATACATCATGATGGAAGGAACAAGGGAATACATCATGATGGAAGGAGCAAGAGCATACACCATGAGGGAACAAGGGCATATACCAACCATGATGGAAGGAGCAAGGGAATACACCATGATGGAAGGAACAAGGGAATACACCATGATGGAAGGAACAAGGGAATACATCATGATGGAAGGAGCAAGGGAATACACCATGATGGAAGGAGCAAGGGAATACACCATGATGGAAGGAACAAGGGAATACACCATGATGGAAGGAGCAAGGGCATACATCATGATGGAAGAAACAAGGGCATACACCATGATGGAAGGAACAAGGGAATACACCATGATGGAAGGAGCAAGGGAATACACCATGATGGAAGAAACAAGGGCATACACCATGATGGAAGAAACAAGGGCATACATCATGGAAGGAGCAAGGGAATACACCATGATGGAAGGAACAAGGGAATACATCATGATGGAAGGAGCAAGAGCATACACCATGATGGAAGGAGCAAGGGCATACATGATGATGGAAGGAGCAATGGCATACACCATGAGGGAACAAGGGCATATACCAACCATGATGGAAGGAGCAAGGGAATACACCATGATGGAAGGAACAAGGGAATACATCATGATGGAAGGAGCAAGGGAATACACCATGATGGAAGGAGCAAGGGAATACACCATGATGGAAGGAACAAGGGAATACACCATGATGGAAGGAGCAAGGGCATACATCATGATGGAACAAACAAGGGCATACACCATGATGGAAGGAACAAGGGAATACACCATGATGGAAGGAGCAAGGGAATACACCATGATGGAAGAAACAAGGGCATACACCATGATGGAAGAAACCTGTGCATACACCATGATGGAAGGAGCAAGGGAATACACCATGATGGAAGGAACAAGGGAATACATCATGATGGAAGGAGCAAGAGCATACACCATGATGGAAGGAGCAAGGGAATACACCATGATGGAAGAAACAAGGGCATACACCATGATGGAAGGAGCAAGGGTATACATCATGATGGAAGGAGCAAGGGAATACATCATGATGGAAGGAGCAAGGGGATACATCATGATGGAAGGAGCAATGGCATACATCATGATGGAAGGAGCAAGGGCATACATGATGATGGAAGGAGCAAGGGCATACACCATGATGGAAGGAGCAAGGACATACACCATGATGGAAGGAGCAAGGGCATACACCATGATGGAAGGAACAATGGCATACACCATGATGGAAGGAACAATGGCATGGAAGGAACAATGGCATACACCATGATGGAAGGAGCAAGGGCATACACCATGATGGAAGGAGCAAGGGAATACATCATGATGGAAGGAGCAAGGGAATACATCATGATGGAAGGAGCAAGGGCATACACCATGATGGAAGGAGCAAGGACATATACCATGATGGAAGGAGCAAGGGGATACATCATGATGGAAGGAACAGGGGGATACACCATGATGGAAGGAGCAAGGGCATACATCAATTCATGATGGAAGGAGCAAGGGGATACACCATGATGGAAGGAGCAAGGGAATACACCATGATGGAAGAAACAAGGGCATACACCATGATGGAAGGAGCAAGGGTATACATCATGATGGAAGGAGCAAAGGAATACATCATGATGGAAGGAGCAAGGGGATACATCATGATGGAAGGAGCAAGGGAATACACCATGATGGAAGGAGCAAGGGAATACACCATGATGGAAGGCGCAAGGGAATACACCATGATGGAAGGAGCAAGGGGATACATCATGATGGAAGGAGCAAGGGGATACATCATGATGGAAGGAACAAGGGAATACATCATGATGGAAGGAGCAAGAGCATACACCATGAGGGAACAAGGGCATATACCAACCATGATGGAAGGAGCAAGGGAATACACCATGATGGAAGGAACAAGGGAATACACCATGATGGAAGGAACAAGGGAATACATCATGATGGAAGGAACAAGGGAATACATCATGATGGAAGGAGCAAGAGCATACACCATGATGGAAGGAGCAAGGGAATACACCATGATGGAAGGAGCAAGGGAATACACCATGATGGAACAAGGGCATACACCATGATGGAAGAAACAAGGGAATACATCATGATGGAAGGAGCAAGAGCATACACCATGAGGGAACAAGGGCATATACCAACCATGATGGAAGGAGCAAGGGAATACACCATGATGGAAGGAACAAGGGAATACACCATGATGGAAGGAACAAGGGAATACATCATGATGGAAGGAACAAGGGAATACACCATGATGGAAGAAACAAGGGCATACACCATGATGGAAGAAACAAGGGCATACACCATGATGGAAGGAGCAAGGGTATACATCATGATGGAAGGAGCAAGAGCATACACCATGATGGAAGGAGCAAGGGAATACACCATGATGGAAGAAACAAGGGCATACACCATGATGGAAGAAACAAGGGCATACACCATGATGGAAGGAACAAGGGAATACACCATGATGGAAGGAGCAAGGGAATACACCATGATGGAAGAAACAAGGGCATACACCATGATGGAAGGAGCAAGGGTATACATCATGATGGAAGGAGCAAGGGAATACATCATGATGGAAGGAGCAAAGGGATACATCATGATGGAAGGAGCAAGGGAATACACCATGATGGAAGGAGCAAGGGAATACACCATGATGGAAGGCGCAAAACACCATGATGGAAGGAGCAAGAGCATACACAATGATGGAAGGAGCAAGGGCATACACCATGATAGAAGTAGCAAGGGCATACACCATGATGGAAGGAACAAGGGAAAACATCATGATGGAAGGAGCAAGAGCATACACCATGATGGAAGGAGCAAGGGCATACATGATGATGGAAGGAGCAATGGCATACACCATGAGGGAACAAGGGCATATACCAACCATGATGGAAGGAGCAAGGGAATACACCATGATGGAAGGAACAAGGGAATACACCATGATGGAAGGAGCAAGGGAATACATCATGATGGAAGGAGCAAGGGAATACACCATGATGGAAGGAGCAAGGGAATACACCATGATGGAAGGAACAAGGGAATACATCATGATGGAAGGATCAAGGGCATACATCATGATGGAAGAAACAAGGGCATACACCATGATGGAAGGAGCAAGGGAATACACCATGATGGAAGAAACAAGGGCATACACCATGATGGAAGAAACAAGGGCATACACCATGATGGAAGGAGCAAGGGAATACACCATGATGGAAGGAACAAGGGAATACATCATGATGGAAGGAGCAAGAGCATACACCATGATGGAAGGAGCAAGGGTATACATCATGATGGAAGGAGCAAGGGAATACATCATGATGGAATGAGCAAGGGGATACATCATGATGGAAGGAGCAAGGGAATACACCATGATGGAAGGAGCAAGGGAATATACCATGATGGAAGGAGCAAGGGGATACATCATGATGGAAGGAGCAAGGGGATACATCATGATGGAAGGAACAAGGGAATACATCATGATGGAAGGAGCAAGAGCATACACCATGATGGAAGGAGCAAGGGAATACACCATGATGGAAGGAGCAAGGGAATACACCATGATGGAAGAAACAAGGGCATACACCATGATGGAAGGAACAAGGGAATACACCATGATGGAAGGAGCAAAGGAATACACCATGATGGAAGGAGCAAGGGAATACATCATGATGGAAGGAGCAATGGGATACACCATGATGGAAGGAACAATGGTATACATCATGATGGAAGGAGCAAGGGCATACACCATGATGGAAGGAGCAAGGGTATACACCATGATGGAAGGAGCAAGGGCATACACCATGATGGAAGGAGCAAGGGTATACATCATGATGGAAGGAGCAAGGGCATATACCATGATGGAAGGAGCAATGGTATACACCATGATGGAAGGAACAAGGGAATACACCATGATGGAAGGAGCAAGGGGATACACCATGATGGAAGGAGCAAGGGCATACACCATGATGGAAGGACCAAGGGCATACATCATGATGGAAGGAACAATGGTATACACCATGATGGAAGGAGCAATGGTATACACCATGATGGAAGGAGCAATGGTATACATCATGATGGAAGGAGCAAGGGCATACTTCATGATGGAAGGAGCAAGAGCATACACCATGATGGAAGGACCAAGGGCATACATCATGATGGAAGGAGCAAGGGGATACACAATGATGGAAAGAGCAAGGACATACACCATGATGGAAGGAGCAAGGGCATACACCATGATGGAAGGAGCAATGGCATACACCATGATGGAAGGAGCAAGGGCATACACACCATGATGGAAAGAGCAAGGACATACACCATGATGGAAGGAGCAAGGGCATACATCATGATGGAAGGAGCAATGGCATACATCATGATGGAAGGAGCAAGGGCATACATGATGATGGAAGGAGCAAGGGCATACACCATGATGGAAGGAGCAAGGGCATACACCATGATGGAAGGAACAATGGCATACACCATGATGGAAGGAGCAATGGCATACACCATGATGGAAGGAACAATGGCATGGAAGGAACAATGGCATACACCATGATGGAAGGAGCAAGGGCATACACCATAATGGAAGGAGCAAGGGAATACATCATGATGGAAGGAGCAAGGGAATACATCATGATGGAAGGAGCAAGGGCATACACCATGATGGAAGGAGCAAGGGGATACATCATGATGGAAGGAACAAGGGGATACACCATGATGGAAGGAGCAAGGGCATACATCAATTCATGATGGAAGGAGCAAGGGGATACACCATGATGGAAGGAGCAAGGAAATACACCATGATGGAAGAAACAAGGGCATACACCATGATGGAAGGAGCAAGGGTATACATCATGATGGAAGGAGCAAGGGAATACATCATGATGGAAGGAGCAAGGGGATACATCATGATGGAAGGAGCAAGGGAATACACCATGATGGAAGGAGCAAGGGAATACACCATGATGGAAGGCGCAAGGGAATACACCATGATGGAAGGAGCAAGGGGATACATTATGATGGAAGGAGCAAGGGGATACATCATGATGGAAGGAACAAGGGAATACATCATGATGGAAGGAGCAAGAGCATACACCATGAGGGAACAAGGGCATATACCAACCATGATGGAAGGAGCAAGGGAATACACCATGATGGAAGGAACAAGGGAATACACCATGATGGAAGGAACAAGGGAATACATCATGATGGAAGGAGCAAGGGAATACACCATGATGGAAGGAGCAAGGGAATACACCATGATGGAAGGAACAAGGGAATACACCATGATGGAAGGAGCAAGGGCATACATCATGATGGAAGAAACAAGGGCATACACCATGATGGAAGGAACAAGGGAATACACCATGATGGAAGGAGCAAGGGAATACACCATGATGGAAGAAACAAGGGCATACACCATGATGGAAGAAACAAGGGCATACATCATGGAAGGAGCAAGGGAATACACCATGATGGAAGGAACAAGGGAATACATCATGATGGAAGGAGCAAGAGCATACACCATGATGGAAGGAGCAAGGGCATACATGATGATGGAAGGAGCAATGGCATACACCATGAGGGAACAAGGGCATATACCAACCATGATGGAAGGAGCAAGGGAATACACCATGATGGAAGGAACAAGGGAATACATCATGATGGAAGGAGCAAGGGAATACACCATGATGGAAGGAGCAAGGGAATACACCATGATGGAAGGAACAAGGGAATACACCATGATGGAAGGAGCAAGGGCATACATCATGATGGAACAAACAAGGGCATACACCATGATGGAAGGAACAAGGGAATACAACATGATGGAAGGAGCAAGGGAATACACCATGATGGAAGAAACAAGGGCATACACCATGATGGAAGAAACCTGTGCATACACCATGATGGAAGGAGCAAGGGAATACACCATGATGGAAGGAACAAGGGAATACACCATGATGGAAGGAGCAAAGGAATACACCATGATGGAAGGAGCAAGGGAATACATCATGATGGAAGGAGCAATGGGATACACCATGATGGAAGGAACAATGGTATACATCATGATGGAAGGAGCAAGGGCATACACCATGATGGAAGGAGCAAGGGTATACACCATGATGGAAGGAGCAAGGGCATACACCATGATGGAAGGAGCAAGGGTATACATCATGATGGAAGGAGCAAGGGCATATACCATGATGGAAGGAGCAATGGTATACACCATGATGGAAGGAACAAGGGAAAACACCATGATGGAAGGAGCAAGGGGATACACCATGATGGAAGGAGCAAGGGCATACACCATGATGGAAGGACCAAGGGCATACATCATGATGGAAGGAACAATGGTATACACCATGATGGAAGGAGCAATGGTATACACCATGATGGAAGGAGCAATGGTATACATCATGATGGAAGGAGCAAGGGCATACTTCATGATGGAAGGAGCAAGAGCATACACCATGATGCAAGGACCAAGGGCATACATCATGATGGAAGGAGCAAGGGGATACACAATGATGGAAAGAGCAAGGACATACACCATGATGGAAGGAGCAAGGGCATACACCATGATGGAAGGAGCAATGGCATACACCATGATGGAAGGAGGAAGGGCATACACACCATGATGGAAAGAGCAAGGACATACACCATGATGGAAGGAGCAAGGGCATACATCATGATGGAAGGAGCAATGGCATACATCATGATGGAAGGAGCAAGGGCATACATGATGATGGAAGGAGCAAGGGCATACACCATGATGGAAGGAGCAAGGGCATACACCATGATGGAAGGAACAATGGCATACACCATGATGGAAGGAGCAATGGCATACACCATGATGGAAGGAACAATGGCATGGAAGGAACAATGGCATACACCATGATGGAAGGAGCAAGGGCATACACCATAATGGAAGGAGCAAGGGAATACATCATGATGGAAGGAGCAAGGGAATACATCTTGATGGAAGGAGCAAGGGCATACACCATGATGGAAGGAGCAAGGGGATACATCATGATGGAAGGAACAAGGGGATACACCATGATGGAAGGAGCAAGGGCATACATCAATTCATGATGGAAGGAGCAAGGGGATACACCATGATGGAAGGAGCAAGGAAATACACCATGATGGAAGAAACAAGGGCATACACCATGATGGAAGGAGCAAGGGTATACATCATGATGGAAGGAGCAAGGGAATACATCATGATGGAAGGAGCAAGGGGATACATCATGATGGAAGGAGCAAGGGAATACACCATGATGGAAGGAGCAAGGGAATACACCATGATGGAAGGCGCAAGGGAATACACCATGATGGAAGGAGCAAGGGGATACATTATGATGGAAGGAGCAAGGGGATACATCATGATGGAAGGAACAAGGGAATACATCATGATGGAAGGAGCAAGAGCATACACCATGAGGGAACAAGGGCATATACCAACCATGATGGAAGGAGCAAGGGAATACACCATGATGGAAGGAACAAGGGAATACACCATGGTGGAAGGAACAAGGGAATACATCATGATGGAAGGAGCAAGGGAATACACCATGATGGAAGGAGCAAGGGAATACACCATGATGGAAGGAACAAGGGAATACACCATGATGGAAGGAGCAAGGGCATACATCATGATGGAAGAAACAAGGGCATACACCATGATGGAAGGAACAAGGGAATACACCATGATGGAAGGAGCAAGGGAATACACCATGATGGAAGAAACAAGGGCATACACCATGATGGAAGAAACAAGGGCATACATCATGGAAGGAGCAAGGGAATACACCATGATGGAAGGAACAAGGGAATACATCATGATGGAAGGAGCAAGAGCATACACCATGATGGAAGGAGCAAGGGCATACATGATGATGGAAGGAGCAATGGCATACACCATGAGGGAACAAGGGCATATACCAACCATGATGGAAGGAGCAAGGGAATACACCATGATGGAAGGAACAAGGGAATACATCATGATGGAAGGAGCAAGGGAATACACCATGATGGAAGGAGCAAGGGAATACACCATGATGGAAGGAACAAGGGAATACACCATGATGGAAGGAGCAAGGGCATACATCATGATGGAACAAACAAGGGCATACACCATGATGGAAGGAACAAGGGAATACACCATGATGGAAGGAGCAAGGGAATACACCATGATGGAAGAAACAAGGGCATACACCATGATGGAAGAAACCTGTGCATACACCATGATGGAAGGAGCAAGGGAATACACCATGATGGAAGGAACAAGGGAATACATCATGATGGAAGGAGCAAGAGCATACACCATGATGGAAGGAGCAAGGGAATACACCATGATGGAAGAAACAAGGGCATACACCATGATGGAAGGAGCAAGGGTATACATCATGATGGAAGGAGCAAGGGAATACATCATGATGGAAGGAGCAAGGGGATACATCATGATGGAAGGAGCAATGGCATACATCATGATGGAAGGAGCAAGGGCATACATGATGATGGAAGGAGCAAGGGCATACACCATGATGGAAGGAGCAAGGACATACACCATGATGGAAGGAGCAAGGGCATACACCATGATGGAAGGAACAATGGCATACACCATGATGGAAGGAACAATGGCATGGAAGGAACAATGGCATACACCATGATGGAAGGAGCAAGGGCATACACCATGATGGAAGGAGCAAGGGAATACATCATGATGGAAGGAGCAAGGGAATACATCATGATGGAAGGAGCAAGGGCATACACCATGATGGAAGGAGCAAGGACATATACCATGATGGAAGGAGCAAGGGGATACATCATGATGGAAGGAACAGGGGGATACACCATGATGGAAGGAGCAAGGGCATACATCAATTCATGATGGAAGGAGCAAGGGGATACACCATGATGGAAGGAGCAAGGGAATACACCATGATGGAAGAAACAAGGGCATACACCATGATGGAAGGAGCAAGGGTATACATCATGATGGAAGGAGCAAAGGAATACATCATGATGGAAGGAGCAAGGGGATACATCATGATGGAAGGAGCAAGGGAATACACCATGATGGAAGGAGCAAGGGAATACACCATGATGGAAGGCGCAAGGGAATACACCATGATGGAAGGAGCAAGGGGATACATCATGATGGAAGGAGCAAGGGGATACATCATGATGGAAGGAACAAGGGAATACATCATGATGGAAGGAGCAAGAGCATACACCATGAGGGAACAAGGGCATATACCAACCATGATGGAAGGAGCAAGGGAATACACCATGATGGAAGGAACAAGGGAATACACCATGATGGAAGGAACAAGGGAATACATCATGATGGAAGGAACAAGGGAATACATCATGATGGAAGGAGCAAGAGCATACACCATGATGGAAGGAGCAAGGGAATACACCATGATGGAAGGAGCAAGGGAATACACCATGATGGAACAAGGGCATACACCATGATGGAAGAAACAAGGGCATACACCATGATGGAAGGAACAAGGGAATACACCATGATGGAAGGAGCAAAGGAATACACCATGATGGAAGGAGCAAGGGAATACATCATGATGGAAGGAGCAATGGGATACACCATGATGGAAGGAACAATGGTATACATCATGATGGAAGGAGCAAGGGCATACACCATGATGGAAGGAGGAAGGGTATACACCATGATGGAAGGAGCAAGGGCATACACCATGATGGAAGGAGCAAGGGTATACATCATGATGGAAGGAGCAAGGGCATACACCATGATGGAAGGAGCAATGGTATACACCATGATGGAAGGAACAAGGGAATACACCATGATTGAAGGTGCAAGGGCATACACCATGATAGAAGGAGCAATGGCATACACCATGATGGAAGGAGCAATGGCATACACCATGATGGAAGGAGCAAGGCATTGTCCATGATGGAAGGGACAATGGCATACATCAATTCATGATGGAAGGAACAAGGGAATACACCATGATGGAAGGAGCAATGGTATACACCATGATGGAAGGAGCAAGGGTATACACCATGATGGAAGGAGCAATGGTATACACCATGATGGAAGGAGCAATGGTATACACCATGATGGAAGGAGCAATGGTATACATCATGATGGAAGGAGCAAGGGTATACACCATGATGGAAGGTGCAAGGGAATACACCATGATGGAAGGAGCAATGGTATACACCATGATGGAAGGAGAAAGGGCATACTTCATGATGGAAGGAGCAAGAGCATACACCATGATGGAAGGAGCAAGAGAATAAACCATGATGGAAGGAGCAAGGGCATACACCATGATGGAAGGAGCAAGGTCATACACCATGATGGAAGGAGCAAGGGAATACATCATGATGGAAGGAGCAATGGCATACATCATGATGGAAGGAGCAAGGGCATACATCATGATGGAAGGAGCAATGGCATACATCATGATGGAAGGAACAAGGCATACACCATGATGGAAGGAGCAAGGGTATACACCATGATGGAAGGAGCAAGGGAATACACCATGATGGAAGGAGCAATGGCATACATCATGATGGAAGGAGCAAGGGCATACACCATGATGGAAGGAACAAGGGAATACACCATGATGGAAGGAACAAGGGAATACAGCATGATGGAAGGAACAAGGGAATACACCATGATGGAAGGAACAAGGGCATACACCATGATGGAAGGAGCAATGGCATACATCATGATGGAAGGAACAAGGGCATATTCCATGATGGAAAGAGCAAGGGCATACATCATGATGGAAGGATGAAGGGCATACACCATGATGGAAGGAGCAAGGGGATACAGCATGATGGAAGGAGCAATGGCATACATCATGATGGAAGGAACAAGGCATACACCATGATGGAAGGAACAAGGGAATACACCATGATGGAAGGAACAAGGGAATACACCATGATGGAAGGAGCAAGGGCATACACCATGATGTAAGGGACAATGGCATACACCATGATGGAAGGAACAATGGCATGGAAGGAACAATGGCATACACCATGATGGAAGGAACAATGGCATACATCATGATGGAAGGTGCAAGGGCATACACCATGATGGAAGGAGCAATGGCATACACCATAATGGAAGGAACAAGGGAATACACCATGATGGAAGGAGCAAGGGCATACACCATGATGGAAGGAGAAAGGGCATACACCATGATGGAAGGAACAAGGGAATACACAATGATGGAAGGAGCAAGGGAATACACAATGATGGAAGGAGCAAGGGGATATATCATGATGGAAGACCAAAGGCATACATCATGATGGAAGGAGCAATGGTATACACCATGATGGAAGGAGCAAGGGGATACACCATGATGGAAGGAGCAAGGGAATACACCATGATGGAAGGAGCAAGGGAATACACCATGATGGAAGGAGCAAGGGGATACACCATGATGGAAGGAGCAAGGGCATACACCATGATGGAAGGACCAAGGGCATACATTATGATGGAAGGAGCAATGGTATACACCATGATGGAAGGAGCAATGGTGTACACCATGATGGAAGGAGCAATGGTATACATCATGATGGAAGGAGCAAGGGCATACTTCATGATGGAAGGAGCAAGAGCATACACCATGATGGAAGGACCAAGGGCATACATCATGATGGAAGGAGCAAGGGGATACACAATGATGGAAAGAGCAAGGACATACACCATGATGGAAGGAGCAAGGGCATACACCATGATGGAAGGAGCAATGGCATACACCATGATGGAAGGAGCAAGGGCATACACACCATGATGGAAAGAGCAAGGACATACACCATGATGGAAGGAGCAAGGGCATACATCATGATGGAAGGAGCAATGGCATACATCATGATGGAAGGAGCAAGGGCATACATGATGATGGAAGGAGCAAGGGCATACACCATGATGGAAGGAGCAAGGGCATACACCATGATGGAAGGAGCAATGGCATACATCATGATGGAAGGAGCAAGGGCATACATGATGATGGAAGGAGCAAGGGCATACACCATGATGGAAGGAGCAAGGGCATACACCATGATGGAAGGAACAATGGCATACACCATGATGGAAGGAGCAATGGCATAGACCATGATGGAAGGAGCAATGGCATACACCATGATGGAAGGAACAATGGCATGGAAGGAACAATGGCATACACCATGATCGAAGGAGCAAGGGCATACATGATGATGGAAGGAGCAATGGCATACACCATGAGGGAACAAGGGCATATACCAACCATGATGGAAGGAGCAAGGGAATACACCATGATGGAAGGAACAAGGGAATACACCATGATGGAAGGAACAAGGGAATACATCATGATGGAAGGAGCAAGGGAATACACCATGATGGAAGGAGCAAGGGAATACACCATGATGGAAGGAACAAGGGAATACACCATGATGGAAGGAGCAAGGGCATACATCATGATGGAAGAAACAAGGGCATACACCATGATGGAAGGAACAAGGGAATACACCATGATGGAAGGAGCAAGGGAATACACCATGATGGAAGAAACAAGGGCATACACCATGATGGAAGAAACAAGGGCATACACCATGATGGAAGGAGCAAGGGAATACACCATGATGGAAGGAACAAGGGAATACATCATGATGGAAGGAGCAAGAGCATACACCATGATGGAAGGAGCAAGGGAATACACCATGATTGAAGAAACAAGGGCATACACCATGATGGAAGGAGAAAGGGTATACATCATGATGGAAGGAGCAAGGGAATACATCATGATGGAAGGAGCAAGGGGATACATCATGATGGAAGGAGCAAGGGAATACACCATGATGGAAGGAGCAAGGGAATACACCATGATGGAAGGAGCAAGGGAATACACCATAATGGAAGGAGCAAGGGAATACACCATGATGGAAGGAGCAAGGGAATACACCATGATGGAAGGAGCAAGGGGATACATCATGATGGAAGGAACAAGGGAATACATCATGATGGAAGGAGCATGGGAATACACCATGATGGAAGGAGCAAGGGGTTACATCATGATGGAAGGAGCAAGGGGATACATCATGATGGAAGGAACAAGGGAATACATCATGATGGAAGGAGCAAGAGCATACACCATGATGGAAGGAGCAAGGGAATACACCATGATGGAAGGAGCAAGGGAATACACCATGATGGAACAAGGGCATACACCATGATGGAAGAAACAAGGGCATACACCATGATGGAAGGAACAAGGGAATACACCATGATGGAAGGAGCAAAGGAATACACCATGATGGAAGGAGCAAGGGAATACATCATGATGGAAGGAGCAATGGGATACACCATGATGGAAGGAACAATGGTATACATCATGATGGAAGGAGCAATGGCATACACCATGATGGAAGGAACAAGGGAATACACCATGATGGAAGGAGCAAGGGCATACACCATGATGGAAGGAGAAAGGGCATACACCATGATGGAAGGAACGAGGGAATACACAATGATGGAAGGAGCAAGGGCATACACCATGATGGAAGGAGCAAGGGGATATATCATGATGGAAGACCAAAGGCATACATCATGATGGAAGGAGCAATGGTATACACCATGATGGAAGGAGCAAGGGCATACACCATGATGGAAGGAGCAAGGGGATACACCATGATGGAAGGAGCAAGGGAATACACCATGATGGAAGGAGCAAGGGCATACACCATGATGGAAGGACCAAAGGCATACACCATGATGGAAGGAGCAATGGTATACACCATGATGGAAGGAGCAATGGTATACATCATGATGGAAGGAGCAAGGGCATACTTCATGATGGAAGGAGCAAGAGCATACACCATGATGGAAGGACCAAGGGCATACATCATGATGGAAGGAGCAAGGGGATACACAATGATGGAAAGAGCAAGGACATACACCATGATGGAAATAGCAAGGGCATACATCATGATGGAAGGAGCAATGGCATACATCATGATGGAAGGAGCAAGGGCATACATGATGATGGAAGGAGCAAGGGCATACACCATGATGGAAGGAGCAAGGACATACACCATGATGGAAGGAGCAAGGGCATACACCATGATGGAAGGAACAATGGCATACACCATGATGGAAGGAGCAATGGCATACACCATGATGGAAGGAACAATGGCATGGAAGGAACAATGGCATACACCATGATGGAAGGAGCAAGGGCATACCACCATGATGGAAGGAGCAAGGGAATACACCATGACGGAAGGAACAAGGGAATACACCATGACAGAAGGAGCAAGGGCATACACCATGATGGGAGGAGCAAGGGAATACACCATGATGGAAGGAGCAAGGGAATACACCATGATGGAAGGAGCAAGGGAATACACCATGATGGAAGGAGCAAGGGCATACATTATGATGGAAGGAGCAAGGGCATACATCATAATGGAAGGAACAAGGGAATACACCATGATGGAAGGAGCAAGGGCATACACCATGATGGGAGGAGCAAGGGAATATACCATGATGGAAGGAACAAGGGAATACACCATGATGGAAGGCATACACCATGATGGAAGGACCAAGGGCATACACCATGATGGAAGGAGCAAGGGAATACATCATGATGGAAGGAGCAAGGGCATACACCATGATGGAAGGAGTAAGGGAATACACCATGATGGAAGGAGCAAGAGCATATACCATGATGGAAGGAGCAAGGGCATACATCATGATGGAAGGATCAAGGGCATACACCATGATGGAAGGAGCAAGGGTATACACCATGATGGAAGGAGCAAGGGGATACACAATGATTGAAGGAGCAAGGGTATACACCATGATGGAAGGAGCAAGGGTATACACCATGATGGAAGGATCAAGGCCATACACCATGATGGAAGGAGCAAGGGCATACACCATGATGGAAGGAGAAACGGTATACATCATGATGGAAGGAGCAAGGGAATACATCATGATGGAAGAAGCAAGGGGATACATATGATGGAAGGAGCAAGGGAATACACCATGATGGAAGGAGCAAGGGAATACACCATGATGGAAGGAGCAAGGGCATACATCATGATGGAAGGAGCAAGGGAATACACCATGATGGAAGGGACAATGGCATACATCATGATGGAAGGAGCAAGGGCATACATCTGATGGAAGGAGCAAGGGAATACACCATGATGGAAGGAGCAAGGGCATACACATCATGATGGAAGGAGCAAGGGAATACACCATGATGGAAGGAGCAAGGGCATACATCATGATGGAAGGAGCAGGGATATACACCATGATGGAAGGAACAAGGGCATACACCATGATGGAAGGAGCAAGGGCATACACCATGATGGAAGGAGCAAGGGTATACACCATGATGGAAGGAGCAAGGGTATACACCATGATGGAAGGAACAAGGGCATACACCATGATGGAAGGAGCAAGGGCATACACCATGATGGAAGAAACAAGGGCATACACCATGATGGAAGGAGCAAGGGGATACATCATGATGGAAGGTGCAAGAGCATACACCATGATGGAAGGAGCAAGGGGATACACCATGATGGAAGAAACAAGGGAATACTGGAAGGAGCAAGAGCATACACCATGATGGAAGGAGCAAGGGGATACACCATGACAGAAGGAGCAAGGGCATACATCATGATGGAAGAAACAAGGGCATACATCATGATGGAAGGAGCAATGGTATACACCATGATGGAAGGAGCAAGGGCATACATCATGATGGAAGGAGCAAGGGCATACATCAGATGGAAGGGACAATGGCATACATCATGATGGAAGGAACAATGGCATGGAAGGAACAATGGCATACACCATGATGGAAGGAACAATGGCATACATCATGATGGAAGGTGCAAGGGCATACACCATGATGGAAGGAGCAATGGCATACACCATGATGGAAGGAACAAGGGAATACACCATGATGGAAGGAGCAAGGGCATACACCATGATGGAAGGAGAAAGGGCATACACCATGATGGAAGGAACGAGGGAATACACAATGATGGAAGGAGCAAGGGCATACACCATGATGGAAGGAGCAAGGGGATATATCATGATGGAAGACCAAAGGCATACATCATGATGGAAGGAGCAATGGTATACACCATGATGGAAGGAGCAAGGGCATACACCATGATGGAAGGAGCAAGGGGATACACCATGATGGAAGGAGCAAGGGAATACACCATGATGGAAGGAGCAAGGGCATACACCATGATGGAAGGACCAAAGGCATACACCATGATGGAAGGAGCAATGGTATACACCATGATGGAAGGAGCAATGGTATACATCATGATGGAAGGAGCAAGGGCATACTTCATGATGGAAGGAGCAAGAGCATACACCATGATGGAAGGACCAAGGGCATACATCATGATGGAAGGAGCAAGGGGATACACAATGATGGAAAGAGCAAGGACATACACCATGATGGAAATAGCAAGGGCATACATCATGATGGAAGGAGCAATGGCATACATCATGATGGAAGGAGCAAGGGCATACATGATGATGGAAGGAGCAAGGGCATACACCATGATGGAAGGAGCAAGGACATACACCATGATGGAAGGAGCAAGGGCATACACCATGATGGAAGGAACAATGGCATACACCATGATGGAAGGAGCAAGGGCATACACCATGATGGAAGGAGCAATGGTATACACCATGATGGAAGGAACAAGGGAATACACCATGATTGAAGGTGCAAGGGCATACACCATGATAGAAGGAGCAATGGCATACACCATGATGGAAGGAGCAATGGCATACACCATGATGGAAGGAGCAAGGCATTGTCCATGATGGAAGGGACAATGGCATACATCAATTCATGATGGAAGGAACAAGGGAATACACCATGATGGAAGGAGCAATGGTATACACCATGATGGAAGGAGCAAGGGTATACACCATGATGGAAGGAGCAATGGTATACACCATGATGGAAGGAGCAATGGTATACACCATGATGGAAGGAGCAATGGTATACATCATGATGGAAGGAGCAAGGGTATACACCATGATGGAAGGTGCAAGGGAATACACCATGATGGAAGGAGCAATGGTATACACCATGATGGAAGGAGAAAGGGCATACTTCATGATGGAAGGAGCAAGAGCATACACCATGATGGAAGGAGCAAGAGAATACACCATGATGGAAGGAGCAAGGGCATACACCATGATGGAAGGAGCAAGGTCATACACCATGATGGAAGGAGCAAGGGAATACATCATGATGGAAGGAGCAATGGCATACATCATGATGGAAGGAGCAAGGGCATACATCATGATGGAAGGAGCAATGGCATACATCATGATGGAAGGAACAAGGCATACACCATGATGGAAGGAGCAAGGGTATACACCATGATGGAAGGAGCAAGGGAATACACCATGATGGAAGGAGCAATGGCATACATCATGATGGAAGGAGCAAGGGCATACACCATGATGGAAGGAACAAGGGAATACACCATGATGGAAGGAACAAGGGAATACAGCATGATGGAAGGAACAAGGGAATACACCATGATGGAAGGAACAAGGGCATACACCATGATGGAAGGAGCAATGGCATACATCATGATGGAAGGAACAAGGGCATATTCCATGATGGAAAGAGCAAGGGGATACATCATGATGGAAGGATGAAGGGCATACACCATGATGGAAGGAGCAAGGGGATACACCATGATGGAAGGAGCAATGGCATACATCATGATGGAAGGAACAAGGCATACACCATGATGGAAGGAACAAGGGAATACAGCATGATGGAAGGAACAAGGGAATACACCATGATGGAAGGAGCAATGGCATACACCATGATGTAAGGGACAATGGCATACACCATGATGGAAGGAACAATGGCATGGAAGGAACAATGGCATACACCATGATGGAAGGAACAATGGCATACATCATGATGGAAGGTGCAAGGGCATACACCATGATGGAAGGAGCAATGGCATACACCATAATGGAAGGAACAAGGGAATACACCATGATGGAAGGAGCAAGGGCATACACCATGATGGAAGGAGAAAGGGCATACACCATGATGGAAGGAACAAGGGAATACACAATGATGGAAGGAGCAAGGGAATACACAATGATGGAAGGAGCAAGGGGATATATCATGATGGAAGACCAAAGGCATACATCATGATGGAAGGAGCAATGGTATACACCATGATGGAAGGAGCAAGGGCATACACCATGATGGAAGGAGCAAGGGGATACACCATGATGGAAGGAGCAAGGGAATACACCATGATGGAAGGAGCAAGGGAATACACCATGATGGAAGGAGCAAGGGGATACACCATGATGGAAGGAGCAAGGGCATACACCATGATGGAAGGACCAAGGGCATACATTATGATGGAAGGAGCAATGGTATACACCATGATGGAAGGAGCAATGGTGTACACCATGATGGAAGGAGCAATGGTATACATCATGATGGAAGGAGCAAGGGCATACTTCATGATGGAAGGAGCAAGAGCATACACCATGATGGAAGGACCAAGGGCATACATCATGATGGAAGGAGCAAGGGGATACACAATGATGGAAAGAGCAAGGACATACACCATGATGGAAGGAGCAAGGGCATACACCATGATGGAAGGAGCAATGGCATACACCATGATGGAAGGAGCAAGGGCATACACACCATGATGGAAAGAGCAAGGACATACACCATGATGGAAGGAGCAAGGGCATACATCATGATGGAAGGAGCAATGGCATACATCATGATGGAAGGAGCAAGGGCATACATGATGATGGAAGGAGCAAGGGCATACACCATGATGGAAGGAGCAAGGGCATACACCATGATGGAAGGAGCAATGGCATACATCATGATGGAAGGAGCAAGGGCATACATGATGATGGAAGGAGCAAGGGCATACACCATGATGGAAGGAGCAAGGGCATACACCATGATGGAAGGAACAATGGCATACACCATGATGGAAGGAGCAATGGCATAGACCATGATGGAAGGAGCAATGGCATACACCATGATGGAAGGAACAATGGCATGGAAGGAACAATGGCATACACCATGATCGAAGGAGCAAGGGCATACATGATGATGGAAGGAGCAATGGCATACACCATGAGGGAACAAGGGCATATACCAACCATGATGGAAGGAGCAAGGGAATACACCATGATGGAAGGAACAAGGGAATACACCATGATGGAAGGAACAAGGGAATACATCATGATGGAAGGAGCAAGGGAATACACCATGATGGAAGGAGCAAGGGAATACACCATGATGGAAGGAACAAGGGAATACACCATGATGGAAGGAGCAAGGGCATACATCATGATGGAAGAAACAAGGGCATACACCATGATGGAAGGAACAAGGGAATACACCATGATGGAAGGAGCAAGGGAATACACCATGATGGAAGAAACAAGGGCATACACTGATGGAAGAAACAAGGGCATACACCATGATGGAAGGAGCAATGGCATACACCATGATGGAAGGAACAATGGCATGGAAGGAACAATGGCATACACCATGATGGAAGGAGCAAGGGCATACCACCATGATGGAAGGAGCAAGGGAATACACCATGACGGAAGGAACAAGGGAATACACCATGACAGAAGGAGCAAGGGCATACACCATGATGGGAGGAGCAAGGGAATACACCATGATGGAAGGAGCAAGGGAATACACCATGATGGAAGGAGCAAGGGAATACACCATGATGGAAGGAGCAAGGGCATACATTATGATGGAAGGAGCAAGGGCATACATCATAATGGAAGGAACAAGGGAATACACCATGATGGAAGGAGCAAGGGCATACACCATGATGGGAGGAGCAAGGGAATATACCATGATGGAAGGAACAAGGGAATACACCATGATGGAAGGCATACACCATGATGGAAGGACCAAGGGCATACACCATGATGGAAGGAGCAAGGGAATACATCATGATGGAAGGAGCAAGGGCATACACCATGATGGAAGGAGTAAGGGAATACACCATGATGGAAGGAGCAAGAGCATATACCATGATGGAAGGAGCAAGGGCATACATCATGATGGAAGGATCAAGGGCATACACCATGATGGAAGGAGCAAGGGTATACACCATGATGGAAGGAGCAAGGGGATACACAATGATTGAATGAGCAAGGGTATACACCATGATGGAAGGAGCAAGGGTATACACCATGATGGAAGGATCAAGGGCATACACCATGATGGAAGGAGCAAGGGAATACACCATGATGGAAGGAGAAACGGTATACATCATGATGGAAGGAGCAAGGGAATACATCATGATGGAAGAAGCAAGGGGATACATATGATGGAAGGAGCAAGGGAATACACCATGATGGAAGGAGCAAGGGAATACACCATGATGGAAGGAGCAAGGGCATACATCATGATGGAAGGAGCAAGGGAATACACCATGATGGAAGGGACAATGGCATACATCATGATGGAAGGAGCAAGGGCATACATCTGATGGAAGGAGCAAGGGAATACACCATGATGGAAGGAGCAAGGGCATACACATCATGATGGAAGGAGCAAGGGAATACACCATGATGGAAGGAGCAAGGGCATACATCATGATGGAAGGAGCAGGGATATACACCATGATGGAAGGAACAAGGGCATACACCATGATGGAAGGAGCAAGGGCATACACCATGATGGAAGGAGCAAGGGTATACACCATGATGGAAGGAGCAAGGGTATACACCATGATGGAAGGAACAAGGGCATACACCATGATGGAAGGAGCAAGGGCATACACCATGATGGAAGAAACAAGGGCATACACCATGATGGAAGGAGCAAGGGGATACATCATGATGGAAGGTGCAAGAGCATACACCATGATGGAAGGAGCAAGGGGATACACCATGATGGAAGAAACAAGGGAATACTGGAAGGAGCAAGAGCATACACCATGATGGAAGGAGCAAGGGGATACACCATGACAGAAGGAGCAAGGGCATACATCATGATGGAAGAAACAAGGGCATACATCATGATGGAAGGAGCAATGGTATACACCATGATGGAAGGAGCAAGGGCATACATCATGATGGAAGGAGCAAGGGCATACATCAGATGGAAGGGACAATGGCATACATCATGATGGAAGGAACAATGGCATGGAAGGAACAATGGCATACACCATGATGGAAGGAACAATGGCATACATCATGATGGAAGGTGCAAGGGCATACACCATGATGGAAGGAGCAATGGCATACACCATGATGGAAGGAACAAGGGAATACACCATGATGGAAGGAGCAAGGGCATACACCATGATGGAAGGAGAAAGGGCATACACCATGATGGAAGGAACGAGGGAATACACAATGATGGAAGGAGCAAGGGCATACACCATGATGGAAGGAGCAAGGGGATATATCATGATGGAAGACCAAAGGCATACATCATGATGGAAGGAGCAATGGTATACACCATGATGGAAGGAGCAAGGGCATACACCATGATGGAAGGAGCAAGGGGATACACCATGATGGAAGGAGCAAGGGAATACACCATGATGGAAGGAGCAAGGGCATACACCATGATGGAAGGACCAAAGGCATACACCATGATGGAAGGAGCAATGGTATACACCATGATGGAAGGAGCAATGGTATACATCATGATGGAAGGAGCAAGGGCATACTTCATGATGGAAGGAGCAAGAGCATACACCATGATGGAAGGACCAAGGGCATACATCATGATGGAAGGAGCAAGGGGATACACAATGATGGAAAGAGCAAGGACATACACCATGATGGAAATAGCAAGGGCATACATCATGATGGAAGGAGCAATGGCATACATCATGATGGAAGGAGCAAGGGCATACATGATGATGGAAGGAGCAAGGGCATACACCATGATGGAAGGAGCAAGGACATACACCATGATGGAAGGAGCAAGGGCATACACCATGATGGAAGGAACAATGGCATACACCATGATGGAAGGAGCAAGGGCATACACCATGATGGAAGGAGCAATGGTATACACCATGATGGAAGGAACAAGGGAATACACCATGATTGAAGGTGCAAGGGCATACACCATGATAGAAGGAGCAATGGCATACACCATGATGGAAGGAGCAATGGCATACACCATGATGGAAGGAGCAAGGCATTGTCCATGATGGAAGGGACAATGGCATACATCAATTCATGATGGAAGGAACAAGGGAATACACCATGATGGAAGGAGCAATGGTATACACCATGATGGAAGGAGCAAGGGTATACACCATGATGGAAGGAGCAATGGTATACACCATGATGGAAGGAGCAATGGTATACACCATGATGGAAGGAGCAATGGTATACATCATGATGGAAGGAGCAAGGGTATACACCATGATGGAAGGTGCAAGGGAATACACCATGATGGAAGGAGCAATGGTATACACCATGATGGAAGGAGAAAGGGCATACTTCATGATGGAAGGAGCAAGAGCATACACCATGATGGAAGGAGCAAGAGAATACACCATGATGGAAGGAGCAAGGGCATACACCATGATGGAAGGAGCAAGGGAATACATCATGATGGAAGGAGCAATGGCATACATCATGATGGAAGGAGCAAGGGCATACATCATGATGGAAGGAGCAATGGCATACATCATGATGGAAGGAACAAGGCATACACCATGATGGAAGGAGCAAGGGTATACACCATGATGGAAGGAGCAAGGGAATACACCATGATGGAAGGAGCAATGGCATACATCATGATGGAAGGAGCAAGGGCATACACCATGATGGAAGGAACAAGGGAATACACCATGATGGAAGGAACAAGGGAATACAGCATGATGGAAGGAACAAGGGAATACACCATGATGGAAGGAACAAGGGCATACACCATGATGGAAGGAGCAATGGCATACATCATGATGGAAGGAACAAGGGCATATTCCATGATGGAAAGAGCAAGGGGATACATCATGATGGAAGGATGAAGGGCATACACCATGATGGAAGGAGCAAGGGGATACACCATGATGGAAGGAGCAATGGCATACATCATGATGGAAGGAACAAGGCATACACCATGATGGAAGGAACAAGGGAATACACCATGATGGAAGGAACAAGGGAATACACCATGATGGAAGGAGCAATGGCATACACCATGATGTAAGGGACAATGGCATACACCATGATGGAAGGAACAATGGCATGGAAGGAACAATGGCATACACCATGATGGAAGGAACAATGGCATACATCATGATGGAAGGTGCAAGGGCATACACCATGATGGAAGGAGCAATGGCATACACCATAATGGAAGGAACAAGGGAATACACCATGATGGAAGGAGCAAGGGCATACACCATGATGGAAGGAGAAAGGGCATACACCATGATGGAAGGAACAAGGGAATACACAATGATGGAAGGAGCAAGGGAATACACAATGATGGAAGGAGCAAGGGGATATATCATGATGGAAGACCAAAGGCATACATCATGATGGAAGGAGCAATGGTATACACCATGATGGAAGGAGCAAGGGCATACACCATGATGGAAGGAGCAAGGGGATACACCATGATGGAAGGAGCAAGGGAATACACCATGATGGAAGGAGCAAGGGAATACACCATGATGGAAGGAGCAAGGGGATACACCATGATGGAAGGAGCAAGGGCATACACCATGATGGAAGGACCAAGGGCATACATTATGATGGAAGGAGCAATGGTATACACCATGATGGAAGGAGCAATGGTGTACACCATGATGGAAGGAGCAATGGTATACATCATGATGGAAGGAGCAAGGGCATACTTCATGATGGAAGGAGCAAGAGCATACACCATGATGGAAGGACCAAGGGCATACATCATGATGGAAGGAGCAAGGGGATACACAATGATGGAAAGAGCAAGGACATACACCATGATGGAAGGAGCAAGGGCATACACCATGATGGAAGGAGCAATGGCATACACCATGATGGAAGGAGCAAGGGCATACACACCATGATGGAAAGAGCAAGGACATACACCATGATGGAAGGAGCAAGGGCATACATCATGATGGAAGGAGCAATGGCATACATCATGATGGAAGGAGCAAGGGCATACATGATGATGGAAGGAGCAAGGGCATACACCATGATGGAAGGAGCAAGGGCATACACCATGATGGAAGGAGCAATGGCATACATCATGATGGAAGGAGCAAGGGCATACATGATGATGGAAGGAGCAAGGGCATACACCATGATGGAAGGAGCAAGGGCATACACCATGATGGAAGGAACAATGGCATACACCATGATGGAAGGAGCAATGGCATAGACCATGATGGAAGGAGCAATGGCATACACCATGATGGAAGGAACAATGGCATGGAAGGAACAATGGCATACACCATGATCGAAGGAGCAAGGGCATACATGATGATGGAAGGAGCAATGGCATACACCATGAGGGAACAAGGGCATATACCAACCATGATGGAAGGAGCAAGGGAATACACCATGATGGAAGGAACAAGGGAATACACCATGATGGAAGGAACAAGGGAATACATCATGATGGAAGGAGCAAGGGAATACACCATGATGGAAGGAGCAAGGGAATACACCATGATGGAAGGAACAAGGGAATACACCATGATGGAAGGAGCAAGGGCATACATCATGATGGAAGAAACAAGGGCATACACCATGATGGAAGGAACAAGGGAATACACCATGATGGAAGGAGCAAGGGAATACACCATGATGGAAGAAACAAGGGCATACACCATGATGGAAGAAACAAGGGCATACACCATGATGGAAGGAGCAAGGGAATACACCATGATGGAAGGAACAAGGGAATACATCATGATGGAAGGAGCAAGAGCATACACCATGATGGAAGGAGCAAGGGAATACACCATGATTGAAGAAACAAGGGCATACACCATGATGGAAGGAGAAAGGGTATACATCATGATGGAAGGAGCAAGGGAATACATCATGATGGAAGGAGCAAGGGGATACATTATGATGGAAGGAGCAAGGGAATACACCATGATGGAAGGAGCAAGGGAATACACCATGATGGAAGGAGCAAGGGAATACACCATAATGGAAGGAGCAAGGGAATACACCATGATGGAAGGAGCAAGGGAATACACCATGATGGAAGGAGCAAGGGGATACATCATGATGGAAGGAACAAGGGAATACATCATGATGGAAGGAGCAAGGGAATACACCATGATGGACGGAGCAAGGGGTTACATCATGATGGAAGGAGCAAGGGGATACATCATGATGGAAGGAACAAGGGAATACATCATGATGGAAGGAGCAAGAGCATACACCATGATGGATGGAGCAAGGGAATACACCATGATGGAAGGAGCAAGGGAATACACCATGATGGAACAAGGGCATACACCATGATGGAAGAAACAAGGGCATACACCATGATGGAAGGAACAAGGGAATACACCATGATGGAAGGAGCAAAGGAATACACCATGATGGAAGGAGCAAGGGAATACATCATGATGGAAGGAGCAATGGGATACACCATGATGGAAGGAACAATGGTATACATCATGATGGAAGGAGCAATGGCATACACCATGATGGAAGGAACAAGGGAATACACCATGATGGAAGGAGCAAGGGCATACACCATGATGGAAGGAGAAAGGGCATACACCATGATGGAAGGAACGAGGGAATACACAATGATGGAAGGAGCAAGGGCATACACCATGATGGAAGGAGCAAGGGGATATATCATGATGGAAGACCAAAGGCATACATCATGATGGAAGGAGCAATGGTATACACCATGATGGAAGGAGCAAGGGCATACACCATGATGGAAGGAGCAAGGGGATACACCATGATGGAAGGAGCAAGGGAATACACCATGATGGAAGGAGCAAGGGCATACACCATGATGGAAGGACCAAAGGCATACACCATGATGGAAGGAGCAATGGTATACACCATGATGGAAGGAGCAATGGTATACATCATGATGGAAGGAGCAAGGGCATACTTCATGATGGAAGGAGCAAGAGCATACACCATGATGGAAGGACCAAGGGCATACATCATGATGGAAGGAGCAAGGGGATACACAATGATGGAAAGAGCAAGGACATACACCATGATGGAAATAGCAAGGGCATACATCATGATGGAAGGAGCAATGGCATACATCATGATGGAAGGAGCAAGGGCATACATGATGATGGAAGGAGCAAGGGCATACACCATGATGGAAGGAGCAAGGACATACACCATGATGGAAGGAGCAAGGGCATACACCATGATGGAAGGAACAATGGCATACACCATGATGGAAGGAGCAATGGCATACACCATGATGGAAGGAACAATGGCATGGAAGGAACAATGGCATACACCATGATGGAAGGAGCAAGGGCATACCACCATGATGGAAGGAGCAAGGGAATACACCATGACGGAAGGAACAAGGGAATACACCATGACAGAAGGAGCAAGGGCATACACCATGATGGGAGGAGCAAGGGAATACACCATGATGGAAGGAGCAAGGGAATACACCATGATGGAAGGAGCAAGGGAATACACCATGATGGAAGGAGCAAGGGCATACATTATGATGGAAGGAGCAAGGGCATACATCATAATGGAAGGAACAAGGGAATACACCATGATGGAAGGAGCAAGGGCATACACCATGATGGGAGGAGCAAGGGAATATACCATGATGGAAGGAACAAGGGAATACACCATGATGGAAGGCATACACCATGATGGAAGGACCAAGGGCATACACCATGATGGAAGGAGCAAGGGAATACATCATGATGAAAGGAGCAAGGGCATACACCATGATGGAAGGAGTAAGGGAATACACCATGATGGAAGGAGCAAGAGCATATACCATGATGGAAGGAGCAAGGGCATACATCATGATGGAAGAAGCAAGGGAATACATCATGATGGAAGAAGCAAGGGGATACATCATGATGGAAGGAGCAAGGGAATACACCATGATGGAAGGAGCAAGGGAATACACCATGATGGAAGGAGCAAGGGCATACATCATGATGGAAGGAGCAAGGGAATACACCATGATGGAAGGGACAATGGCATACATCATGATGGAAGGAGCAAGGGCATACATCTGATGGAAGGAGCAAGGGAATACACCATGATGGAAGGAGCAAGGGCATACACATCATGATGGAAGGAGCAAGGGAATACACCATGATGGAAGGAGCAAGGGCATACATCATGATGGAAGGAGCAGGGATATACACCATGATGGAAGGAACAAGGGCATACACCATGATGGAAGGAGCAAGGGCATACACCATGATGGAAGGAGCAAGGGTATACACCATGATGGAAGGAGCAAGGGTATACACCATGATGGAAGGAACAAGGGCATACACCATGATGGAAGGAGCAAGGGCATACACCATGATGGAAGAAACAAGGGCATACACCATGATGGAAGGAGCAAGGGGATACACCATGATGGAAGAAACAAGGGAATACTGGAAGGAGCAAGAGCATACACCATGATGGAAGGAGCAAGGGGATACACCATGACAGAAGGAGCAAGGGCATACATCATGATGGAAGAAACAAGGGCATACATCATGATGGAAGGAGCAATGGTATACACCATGATGGAAGGAGCAAGGGCATACATCATGATGGAAGGAGCAAGGGCATACATCAGATGGAAGGGACAATGGCATACATCATGATGGAAGGAACAATGGCATGGAAGGAACAATGGCATACACCATGATGGAAGGAACAATGGCATACATCATGATGGAAGGTGCAAGGGCATACACCATGATGGAAGGAGCAATGGCATACACCATGATGGAAGGAACAAGGGAATACACCATGATGGAAGGAGCAAGGGCATACACCATGATGGAAGGAGAAAGGGCATACACCATGATGGAAGGAACGAGGGAATACACAATGATGGAAGGAGCAAGGGCATACACCATGATGGAAGGAGCAAGGGGATATATCATGATGGAAGACCAAAGGCATACATCATGATGGAAGGAGCAATGGTATACACCATGATGGAAGGAGCAAGGGCATACACCATGATGGAAGGAGCAAGGGGATACACCATGATGGAAGGAGCAAGGGAATACACCATGATGGAAGGAGCAAGGGCATACACCATGATGGAAGGACCAAAGGCATACACCATGATGGAAGGAGCAATGGTATACACCATGATGGAAGGAGCAATGGTATACATCATGATGGAAGGAGCAAGGGCATACTTCATGATGGAAGGAGCAAGAGCATACACCATGATGGAAGGACCAAGGGCATACATCATGATGGAAGGAGCAAGGGGATACACAATGATGGAAAGAGCAAGGACATACACCATGATGGAAATAGCAAGGGCATACATCATGATGGAAGGAGCAATGGCATACATCATGATGGAAGGAGCAAGGGCATACATGATGATGGAAGGAGCAAGGGCATACACCATGATGGAAGGAGCAAGGACATACACCATGATGGAAGGAGCAAGGGCATACACCATGATGGAAGGAACAATGGCATACACCATGATGGAAGGAGCAATGGCATACACCATGATGGAAGGAGCAAGGGCATACCACCATGATGGAAGGAGCAAGGGAATACACCATGACGGAAGGAACAAGGGAATACACCATGACAGAAGGAGCAAGGGCATACACCATGATGGGAGGAGCAAGGGAATACACCATGATGGAAGGAGCAAGGGAATACACCATGATGGAAGGAGCAAGGGAATACACCATGATGGAAGGAGCAAGGGCATACATTATGATGGAAGGAGCAAGGGCATACATCATAATGGAAGGAACAAGGGAATACACCATGATGGAAGGAGCAAGGGCATACACCATGATGGGAGGAGCAAGGGAATATACCATGATGGAAGGAACAAGGGAATACACCATGATGGAAGGCATACACCATGATGGAAGGACCAAGGGCATACACCATGATGGAAGGAGCAAGGGAATACATCATGATGGAAGGAGCAAGGGCATACACCATGATGGAAGGAGTAAGGGAATACACCATGATGGAAGGAGCAAGAGCATATACCATGATGGAAGGAGCAAGGGCATACATCATGATGGAAGGATCAAGGGCATACACCATGATGGAAGGAGCAAGGGTATACACCATGATGGAAGGAGCAAGGGGATACACAATGATTGAAGGAGCAAGGGTATACACCATGATGGAAGGAGCAAGGGTATACACCATGATGGAAGGATCAAGGGCATGCACCATGATGGAAGGAGCAAGGGCATACACCATGATGGAAGGAGAAACGGTATACATCATGATGGAAGGAGCAAGGGAATACATCATGATGGAAGAAGCAAGGGGATACATCATGATGGAAGGAGCAAGGGAATACACCATGATGGAAGGAGCAAGGGAATACACCATGATGGAAGGAGCAAGGGCATACATCATGATGGAAGGAGCAAGGGAATACACCATGATGGAAGGGACAATGGCATACATCATGATGGAAGGAGCAAGGGCATACATCATGATGGAAGGAGCAAGGGAATACACCATGATGGAAGGAGCAAGGGCATACACATCATGATGGAAGGAGCAAGGGAATACACCATGATGGAAGGAGCAAGGGCATACATCATGATGGAAGGAGCAGGGATATACACCATGATGGAAGGAACAAGGGCATACACCATGATGGAAGGAGCAAGGGCATACACCATGATGGAAGGAGCAAGGGTATACACCATGATGGAAGGAGCAAGGGTATACACCATGATGGAATGAACAAGGGCATACACCATGATGGAAGGAGCAAGGGCATACACCATGATGGAAGAAACAAGGGCATACACCATGATGGAAGGAGCAAGGGGATACATCATGATGGAAGGTGCAAGAGCATACACCATGATGGAAGGAGCAAGGGGATACACCATGATGGAAGAAACAAGGGAATACTGGAAGGAGCAAGAGCATACACCATGATGGAAGGAGCAAGGGGATACACCATGACAGAAGGAGCAAGGGCATACATCATGATGGAAGAAACAAGGGCATACATCATGATGGAAGGAGCAATGGTATACACCATGATGGAAGGAGCAAGGGCATACATCATGATGGAAGGAGCAAGGGCATACATCAGATGGAAGGGACAATGGCATACATCATGATGGAAGGAACAATGGCATGGAAGGAACAATGGCATACACCATGATGGAAGGAACAATGGCATACATCATGATGGAAGGTGCAATGGCATACACCATGATGGAAGGAGCAATGGCATACACCATGATGGAAGGAACAAGGGAATACACCATGATGGAAGGAGCAAGGGCATACACCATGATGGAAGGAGAAAGGGCATACACCATGATGGAAGGAACGAGGGAATACACAATGATGGAAGGAGCAAGGGCATACACCATGATGGAAGGAGCAAGGGGATATATTATGATGGAAGACCAAAGGCATACATCATGATGGAAGGAGCAATGGTATACACCATGATGGAAGGAGCAAGGGCATACACCATGATGGAAGGAGCAAGGGGATACACCATGATGGAAGGAGCAAGGGAATACACCATGATGGAAGGAGCAAGGGCATACACCATGATGGAAGGACCAAAGGCATACACCATGATGGAAGGAGCAATGGTATACACCATGATGGAAGGAGCAATGGTATACATCATGATGGAAGGAGCAAGGGCATACTTCATGATGGAAGGAGCAAGAGCATACACCATGATGGAAGGACCAAGGGCATACATCATGATGGAAGGAGCAAGGGGGTACACAATGATGGAAAGAGCAAGGACATACACCATGATGGAAATAGCAAGGGCATACATCATGATGGAAGGAGCAATGGCATACATCATGATGGAAGGAGCAAGGGCATACATGATGATGGAAGGAGCAAGGGCATACACCATGATGGAAGGAGCAAGGACATACACCATGATGGAAGGAGCAAGGGCATACACCATGATGGAAGGAACAATGGCATACACCATGATGGAAGGAGCAATGGCATACACCATGATGGAAGGAACAATGGCATGGAAGGAACAATGGCATACACCATGATGGAAGGAGCAAGGGCATACCACCATGATGGAAGGAGCAAGGGAATACATCATGATGGAAGGAACAAGGGAATACACCATGACGGAAGGAGCAAGGGGATACACCATGATGGGAGGAGCAAGGGAATACACCATGATGGGAGGAGCAAGGGAATACACCATGATGGAAGGAGCAAGGGCATACATCATGATGGAAGGAGCAAGGGCATACATTATGATGGAAGGAACAAGGGAATACACCATGATGGAAGGAGCAAGGGCATACACCATGATGGGAGGAGCAAGGGAATATACCATGATGGAAGGAACAAGGGAATACACCATGATGGAAGGCATACACCATGATGGAAGGACCAAGGGCATACACCATGATGGAAGGAGCAAGGGAATACATCATGATGGAAGGAGCAAGGGCATACACCATGATGGAAGGAGCAAGGGAATACACCATGATGGAAGGAGCAAGAGCATATACCATGATGGAAGGAGCAAGGGCATACATCATGATGGAAGGATCAAGGGCATACACCATGATGGAAGGAGCAAGGGTATACACCATGATGGAAGGAGCAAGGGGATACACAATGATGGAAGGAGCAAGGGTATACACCATGATGGAAGGAGCAAGGGTATACACCATGATGGAAGGATCAAGGGCATACACCATGATGGAAGGAGCAAGGGCATACACCATGATGGAAGGAGAAACGGTATACATCATGATGGAAGGAGCAAGGGAATACATCATGATGGAAGGAGCAAGGGGATACATCATGATGGAAGGAGCAAGGGAATACACCATGATGGAAGGAGCAAGGGAATACACCATGATGGAAGGAGCAAGGGCATACATCATGATGGAAGGAGCAAGGGAATACACCATGATGGAAGGGACAATGGCATACATCATGATGGAAGGAGCAAGGGCATACATCATGATGGAAGGAGCAAGGGAATACACCATGATGGAAGGAGCAAGGGCATACACATCATGATGGAAGGAGCAAGGGAATACACCATGATGGAAGGAGCAAGGGCATACATCATGATGGAAGGATCAAGGGTATACACCATGATGGAAGGAACAAGGGCATACACCATGATGGAAGGAGCAAAGGCATACACCATGATGGAAGGAGCAAGGGTATACACCATGATGGAACGAGCAAGGGTATACACCATGATGGAAGGAACAAGGGCATACACCATGATGGAAGGAGCAAGGGCATACACCATGATGGAAGAAACAAGGGCATACACCATGATGGAAGGAGCAAGGGGATACATCATGATGGAAGGAGCAAGAGCATACACCATGATGGAAGGAGCAAGGGGATACACCATGATGGAAGAAACAAGGGAATACTGGAAGGAGCAAGAGCATACAACATGATGGAAGGAGCAAGGGCATACACCATGACAGAAGGAGCAAGGGCATACATCATGATGGAAGAAACAAGGGCATACATCATGATGGAAGGAGCAATGGTATACACCATGATGGAAGGAGCAAGGGCATACATCATGATGGAAGGAGCAAGGGCATACATCAGATGGAAGCGACAATGGCATACATCATGATAGAAGGAGCAAGGGGATACATCATGATGGAAGGACCAAGGGCATACATCACATCTCTCTCATTAACATTGGCTTTATGCCAACAGTGTGTGAAACACGTTGCTAGTGAGTATTGATGTATTGCATTCTTATTTGTCCTGATGAATTTCGGTCAAAATGTTGGCTTCAAAAACAAAAAAGTTGATTTAAAGATAAATCTTAAAATATGGTGGAGTTTGTGCTGCATGCTAATGACATGATTAGGAGGGAATTTCATGCATTCCCCACAAAGCATATGAAGAGTCATGTCACCACATGCCCACACATTGTACATCATACAAAAGTCAGCAATGCAGCTAATACTACACATGATTTATTTTTGAAAAAGACAGGAACAACTTTTTTTATTTTTTATGCCAGAAACTCTCTTGCATTATAGCTGTGTATATATTATGAGTAAGTAGCTGAATCCCTTGCCTGCTAACTAGATAAGGTGAAGACAGTTGACTTCCTATGAAGAGTAGGAAGACAGTCTTCATTTAGTATATAGGCACTGAGCAGGTCCATGTGGAAATACATGTATGACAAAATAAAGACCCCAGCAGCCAAGACAAGGAAGAGGGGAAAAAAGAGTTGGTAGATGTCAGTACCAATGAAATGGGGTAGATAAAGAGATATGCATTGTAAAGAGAGAAAAATGCACAAAGAGAAATGTGACATGCATCCAATGAAGCCTATATATCCTCCATAAAACTCGTAGTAAATATATTAACCCCTTTATGTATTACAGTTTATTTGGGGGTGTTGTCCCCCCCCCCCCCCCCCCCATTTTTCTACTTTTTTCCTTAAAATGAGCTCATTAGCCAAAGCTAATCATGAGCATAAAATACACACAATAATGATTCGTCTAAAGGTTAAGAGACAGGGAGAGAATTTAATGGAGGGTGGGAGTGTGTTCCAAAGTGTGATGGCAGAGGGAACCTGCATGTTATCAACATCAGCACTGGCAGCACTATTATAGATGCTCTATATTATAATATCCAAAGCTTTGTAGGGATGGTTGGAACAGAGTGAAAGTGGTGCAGAAGTGGCATGAGCAAGGGAAGGTAGGATTGTTATTGGAAAACCAATGGGTAATATCCATCTAGTCTTGGAGATGAAATAGTTCTGTATGACAGCAGTTTTTTTAGGTGTTATGGTTATGTTTTTATTCTTTAATAAATAGTTAGCCATGGACGAGGATTACAGTCAAGAAACTTGTACGTTCATTTGAATGCACTGTGGATTTCTCTTTGCATCATCTTTTGTGGGGGTTGCTGCTGTTTTGCTCCATGAAGACCCAAGTGTTTTGGTTGAAAGATTGGCAAGTTGGAAGATAAATCACAGTACAGTGAAGAAACAGACAATACACTCACAATTTATCTTCTTCCTATATAGCAGCAGCAGCAATTCAGCAGCTATGACTGTGGGCACTACTTCAACTGTTCATCTGGCACACGCATGCAGAGTTGAAGTACTAGAGGTGCCGGATAAGTGAATGTACTTTCTAATCCACAGATAGATATTTTGTGGGTGCCTGTGCCAGAGATATAATATGGTGATTTGGTAAAGGAGAATGTAAACCTTGATAATATCTTTTAGTTCAAAGTTCAACTGCTCGTCTGCAATGGGGCCAGGTGCTTTTCATAATTCAGTCCTATTTCCATATTTTCACAGACGGTTATTTCAATACCATTATTACAGGATCCCTGTTTTCATATGGTCACAGAATTTCCCCTCGACCCTAAACAAAGCTAATACCGGTATATTAAAATCACCTTCTCAATAATCAACTTTCACTCGATGCTCTAGTCTTCATCAGGACTAGAGCATCTAGTCGAAATGTCGAGTGAATATGATTATTGAGGTGATTTTAATGTTATTATGTCAACTGAGAGTTCATTGAAAGCACCCCAACTCATATACAAAATTTACACATGAATTAGGGAATAGGTATCATCTTCCACTCCTTCTGTAGTATAATCAGGGGATCAATATGTAGTATAATCAGGGGATCAATAATCGAAGTTGGCACTCCACACCTACACATTAAAAAATGCTCTAGTAACTATTAATCCCCAAGGGACCACTCCTCCTACTTGCTCCATATGACTTGTATATATAGCAAGGACTACTGGCTCAGCTCGGTGGCTTAGCAAGGGTCCAGATTTGGTCTGTGCTTGCAAGTGGATTATCGATTATAGATTTTGTACAGGTGGTTCCTATCTTCATGAAGAGTTCCCCACATTTATGGTAATAGTGATCTCTATTTCCATATGAACGGAGGGGAAGGGGGGGGCTGCAATTTCGAGAACCTCGAGTCCCTACAATAGTGAGGTCCCTATTTTCGCATGACACCCATGATGAGCAATTGCCTTGACATCAGTACACATTTTGTTTTTCCGATCCCGTTTTCTACTAGGTATCTCCTCAGCAAGCCAAAATGCCACTGTTACACCTGTTGAGAAGGGAAAAGATATCTGAAAATCTCCTTAAAGGGGTGTAATCTGGTGGTATAGAGCTGGCACATGGAAGGAGAAAAGTGAAGCTACGTTCCCATATTGCATAAAGGATTATGCCCTAAAAAATGACGTAAGTGCGATTGTAACTCGGCTGCGCGCGCACCCGCATCACGTGAACGCAGGACCAAAAATAGAGTTAGCCGTCTTCTCGAAACCAGACTAGGACGAGAATCAAGCGAGTTAAACACGATGCCTGTGAGTTGAGTATTGGGTTATGCCAGGTTCCCAGAGTTGGTCTAGTTATGACTAATTTTATTAGGTTCAGGTGCCAATTCGTTGGTGGAAATATATAGCGGATTACATATTACAGTTTTGCTCTCTTTACCATCAAATAACATAGTAAACTATAGAAAAAATGTTTAAATATCAAATCAAGTGTACTGTATGTGTTTCATCTTGGAATAATCAATCACACATTCCGACAGGCATATCACTCACAGTTCAACTCTGATGACTGTCGCCTTCTGGGCAATATGGCCCTGCTCCCTTTACGGACACTATTCAAGGGCCCAGCTTCTAAAACGAGTAAGGAAACCCCCAAACAACGCAAATATATTGTAACACACTTCCCAGCACCATTCACTGCTCGTAGTGAAACAAATGTAATGCTTGCCTATAAGACCCTGCCTCCCCCTTCAATTAATGAGGACTCGTGGAAAAATATATCCCCTTATGGTGACGGGGTCAATGCACTCCAGACTCTTGACGGCTACACCAGAAGCCATTATATATCAATAGACTTTGACATGGAGTGGCTTTCACATGTGCATGTATTTTATATCGAGTTATTCATTAGTGCATAGGCTAGTACTTATTTCAATGTAGTACATTGGAAATGGGACAAATGAAGTTTATTTTTCACATATGTTTTGAAGTTGATCCTTTACCAAATCCACTGCAGACGATGAGCAGGATATTATTGACGAAGCGATTTACTATTTCAAGGCAAATGTGTTCTTCAAGAGCTTTGAAGTGAAGGTGCCTGAACAATTAATTACAGAAGACGTCGTGTGACTTTACCACATTTTAACACAGGGTTCAAGTGATAGGATTCTGATCTACCTCACACTTTACATTGGCGAGTGCCTCAAGAAGCTCCAGAGAGTAGGTTTTTGTGTTTGTTGGAAGGTTTGTCTCATCTCTTTATTTTTCTTCCTCATATTTTCTCCCATAGTGCCCAAGCAAGAATGAAGCTCAGAAATCGATGGCTACCATGGCAGTATCTAGCTTTGATATTCCTGGAGATAGTGGGTTCCCTCTCAATTCCTTCATGTCTAAACCTTCCAACAAGGGAGAGTCAGGTGAGTGGAAGGAGAACTTCAGATGTGGTATCATCGCTGCATGATCCAAAATTGCTTCCCTTCATCTACACACGCCACTCTTGTTTCAGATCAAATGCGTCAGTATTTCACTCAACTCCGCCAAGAATTAGGTCTCAGACTTGTAGACAAGGTTTTTGGCAGCGAGGAGAAGCCCAGCAAGGTGGGCTTTGCTTTGTGTGCTTGTAGCTATATTGTGTTAGATTCCTGTTGCCTTCATGTGTGGGACCAACACTTGTTTCATCCACTTTTGTATTTGTTTCCCGGTAGTGGTGGCTGTGCTTCACTAAGAGAAGGTTCATGGACAAGAGTTTGTCTGGGCCCGGAAAATAGACAGCGTTGTATGTGTTTTTATTTGCGTTAGTGATTATTGTAGTTGTCTGTTGTCAATATGATATATACATGGTATATTGTTTGCATGTATAGTAGTACAGAAGTATTTTGGTACATAGTGA
The DNA here is from genome assembly GCA_028752905.1 of Cladorhizidae sp. MBARI D1340-BT2. Classification (NCBI taxonomy): domain Eukaryota; kingdom Metazoa; phylum Porifera; class Demospongiae; order Poecilosclerida; family Cladorhizidae; species Cladorhizidae sp. MBARI D1340-BT2. Next base: position 42,332,983 of record JAQNBH010000009.1, on the reverse strand, counting down.
ACTCAACAGTTATGTCAGTAATGTGTTGTATTGGTAGGCATGTTGTTGTAGAGTCACCAGAGCGGGCCTTTTTCGGCTGATTCATTTGTCATGGACATAGCATTACATTTCCATTGTTGATATTATATTCCGCATTGTCAAATTGGCTAGCCATGCCTTGACCCTAGGTGATTTCATCATGCTTATGTAATGCTTGTGCACTAATGATATGTACTGTTCCAAAGGTTATTAGGGGGAGGGGGAAGGACGCTTTATATGGTGGCCAAGCATTTGGCACAGAACATCCAGGCTTTTGTTGGCAAAGAGCTTGCTTGAATTATCAGACTAGCTTGCTGATCAACATAGTGTTAATTCACTTGGCAACCAGTAGTGTTATCATGGGAGTTGAGCCAGATAAAGAGCAGCTGTGTATAGTAAGTTACATGTGCAACCAGTAGTGTTATCATGGGAGTTGAGCCAGATAAAGAGCAGCTGTGTATAGTGAGCTGTGTACACGAGTCCTGTTGGTATTCTACTGGCCCTATATAGATGGTGTGTGTAGAACTGAAGCATTCCAGCTAATGATATTCATATTCTGGCTAACCATCGTCTTCATTTATACTCCACACCATGCATGCATGTGTGAAGTAAGGCTAAAAAAAAATCCTGCCATCGCAAATCATGTCAGAAGGGTGATCAAGGTCCGACTATCGAGGTCAGAGTCTAATAACGTGTAATGAAGCATGGAGAATGCCCGAGAAGGACTTGGAACTTTTGTAGTCATGTTGTCAGTTGTTGCACAAGTACATATAAATGTGGCATGTACATGTAAATAAGACATGTACATGTAAATAGACATGTAAATGTACATGTAAATAAGACTAAATGTGGCATGTACATGTAATAAGATGCAAAATGTACCGGGCATGTACATGTAAATAAGACATGAAAATGTGGCATGTACATGTAAATAACATGCAAATGTGGCAAGTATATACATGTAAATAACATGCAAATGTGGTATGTACATGTAAATAACATGCAAATGTACATGTAAATAGACCTGTAAATGTGGCTGTAACTGGCAGATAATAGTTGTTATCTTTGGGAGGGAACGGACATGCCGTCGCCAATAGGGGAAAAACTGAGAGATGGCAACCCTTGATCTTCCCCATCAAGTGGTTCTACATGCAGCTTACTTATCATCACTATGAAGTAGTCATAACCAATGATGTGTGTATGTGAAGTTTCTTAACTGATGACCCTTACCAAAATAATGGTATATCATCGCCATAAGTAGTGGCTATGCTCTGGTAATTGTGAAGTTTCTTAACTGATGACCCTTACCAAAATAAACAATGGTATATCATCGCCATAAGTAGTGGCTATGCTCTGGTAATCTACTTGACCAAGTCTTGAACCAATGTGTGCATGTGAAGTTTCTTAACTGATGATCCTTACCAAAATAAACAATGGTATATCATCGCCATAAGTAGTGGCTACGCTCGGGTAATCTACTTGACCAAGTCTTGAACCAATGATGTGTGCATGTGAAGTTTCTTAACTGATGACCCTTACCAAAATAAACTGGCATATCATCGCCATAAGTAGTGGCTACGCTCGGGTAATCTACTTGACCAAGTCCTGAACCAATGATGTGTGCATGTGAAGTCAACTGATGACCCTTACCAAATAAACAATGGTAAATTGACTAGCTCTACCACTTCTTATGCAGAGGTGAACTGAGTGAGGCAGTCACACAGCCGTGCGCACCATTCATCCCATTGACCTGCACCACAGTGCAAAGTAATGCAATTTATAGTGGGGGAGTACTGAGAGGTTATGTTTTTGTTGTGCGGTGAAGCTACTTACAAAGTTTTGGCAAGGATGTTGCGATGATTTGCTGACGACAGGATTTTGACAGAACCACAGGGGTAGTGTTTAGAAGTTGTCAAAGATGTTGGACTGGTGGTGATAGGTGTGTGCGAGGTGAGGGCGAGGAGGACATCTTGAATCATTTCTTGGATGCTAGCAAGGCAATGTGAGTGAGTGAGGCGGGCATCAAATTAGTCGTTATGGAGTAGAGGAGAAGCTTGTGGTTTTGGGTGGTGTGTGAAGGATTGTATAGTGGGCTGGAGACGAAGGCGATGTTGAAAGGAGGCTGGGTGGTTTGTATTGAGAAGGGACTTGGGCAGAGATGCTGAATCTTTGCTTGCCACTGCCACTAGTCTTATGTAGAGAAGTGACGTGTCACTATTTCACCACTGACGTAGAGAACTAGGTGAACTGATAGAACCCGATATGGCTTACTGAAATTTCCTTATGTTGCTTGTGTGATGGAAATGGTGGTGGAGTCAGAGTGAGCTCAGTTCGCCATCGAGTTGGGCGCGGTGACACCCATTGATTCAAATGACCTTATGCTAGTGGAGTGGAGATGAGGGCAATGTTGGATGTGGTACAGGGCACATGGAGGTGGAAGATGAAGTTTATTGGTAAGAAGTGGAAGATGAAGTTTATTGGTAAGAAGAGCAAGATGGTTTGTGTAGGCCTAAGTTGACAATAGTCGTACAGGTATCTGTACAGGCTTAAGACATGTAAGTTTGCTATTGAGAATGAGAACTGGTTTGGCTGGGTTGTTAGTGGCTAGAAGAGATGTTGAATGGTTAGATATGTGACATTAGTGTAGGGGAGGATATGGTTCTGGTTGTGGGGAATTTGAGAGAGATTAGCAGGTGGTAGATACAATGTGCAGAAGTGTGTGTTGGAGGTTGCTGGATGGGTTTGTAAAAGTGCATATAAAGATGGAAAGGTGATCCTGCTATGGGGAAACGGTGTGGAGGAAATTGGAAGAGGTTTGTCGAGTATTGGCTGAGAATGTTCTGGCAAAGAAGGAAGGTATTATTGTATGTTGAGAATGTTTGTCCCTTCTCCTCCCACCTTGAACTGCTGGACGCAGTACACATACCTTTACCAATTATTATTGTTAGTAAATGTATATTTAGGGTGTCATTTCATGTAGCTGCTAATTATAGTTGCAAAGTGCTGTATATGTGGTGGCCTTGTCAAGTTTATCAGCAATTATTATTGAGTTGTCGGGTCAATTGGGTGGTATATATTTATTTCCAGAAAAAACAATGACAAAACAATGACACAAAATTAACTCTTCTTACCACCTCCATTAGTCTTTTTTCAGGGAATGAAAGGAAAGAAGAAGAGAACAAGACAAACAAACCACCTCCATTAGTCTTTTTTCAGGGAATGAAAGGAAAGAAGAAGAGAACAAGACAAACAATCTCGGATGTCTTTACTGCCATCACATACTCGTAGTCTTACCGAGCCTTCATGAATTGACAGTCAATGTTAGCTATATATGTCATTGTCAAGCGAGGTTACTTATTGTAACACTCATCCAGAAAGCCATTAATTGTGTGGAGTGCATGGGTTCTACAAATTAAAAAGTGGTCTTGTTATATACAGCATTATTCTGGCTGGTCCCAAATCACCAAATGTGTACATATATATAACTTAGAGTTTGGAGTGGCAAAGACACGATAATGGAAACATGAATTTTGAACAAGCTTTTGTATCAGAGACTTTCTAAGCATGACCTACCCATGAGTTTATATAACAACATTAGACGAACCATAGTTCACAAGAGCTCGAGCAGAATATCTGCCGATCTCTAAATTTTGTGTTCACTTCTCTTGCCAGGCATTCATAATTTGGTGTGCAGAAAGAAAGGATGTTGTTCCACAAGATGCACATCTGTCAAGCAACTTCTGGTTCTAGTCACCCTGACACCGTAAACATCAGTCTATGTGTTAGTCACACCTGGGGAGGGAGGGCTGAGCTAAAGGTCAGCGTGGTTACAGAACACACACCTTATTCTGTGCTGTGTTTTGTTGACACTGGAGCTTAGTAGTGCAGACACTGCATGTAAACTTTTCAGTGTCTGGTGTGCATAATCTCGAGAGCTAGTGAATACACACAGCAATTGCAGTATCTAGTGTGCATAATATCAATAACTAGTGAATATACACATAACAATTGCAGCATTTTCAGTGTCTGGTGTGTAGAATCTCAAGAGCTAGTGAATACACACACACACAGCAATTGCAGTATCTAGTGTGCATAATATCGAATATACACATAACAATTGCAGCATTTTCAGTGTCTGGTGTGTAGAATCTCTGGAAATATTAATAGCTAATGAATATACACACACACACACACACACATATATAGCAATTGGCATCAGCATTTTCAGTGGCTGGTGTGTAGAATCTCTGGAAATATTAATAGCTAGTGAATTATGTAGGATTATTTTCAGCTGACATCAAATACTTTTGAGGTTTCTCTTTCAATCACCTTTTTGAAAGAAAAACGTCAAAGTATGAATGTTGATTATACTCTCAACGAACTCTCAGTTGACATAAGAAAGTTACATGACCTTCTCAATAACTGACTTATTCTTGATGAAGGCTAGAGCATCTAGTCGAATATTCCTAATGAAGGCTAGAGCATCTAGTCGAATATTCCTGATGAAGGCTAGAGCACCTAGTCAAATATTCCTGATAAAGGCTAGAGCACCTAGTCAAATATTCCTGATGAAGGCTAGAGCGCCTAGTCGAATATTCCTGCTGATGAAGGCTAGAGCACCTAGTCGAATATTCCTGATGAAGGCTAGAGCATCTAGTCGAATATTCCGATAGAGCATCTAGTCGAATATTCTTGATGGAAGGCTGTAGTCGAATATTCTTGATGAAGGCTAGAGCATCTAGTCGAATATTCCTGAAAGGCTAGAGCATCTAGTCGAAACGTCGAGAGAGTAAATTTCAAAGTCAATTTTGAGGTCATTGTAATAATATAGGTAGTTTGTATGTTTCCGAGAAGGCGAGCCCTAGCCCTAGCCCTAGCCCTAGCCCTAGCGCTCACTTCAGCCATCTCTGATACTTGAAGCCGCCACTTTGTGTGATGTGCACCCAAGGTCAGAGTTGCTATTTAGAACAAGTTAGGATCCCTGTAGCTGACAACGAATAGCAGGATGCATACACACCTGCATACAATTCTCCACATAAGTCATACCCATTCAGGCCCCACATGCAACCAAACCATATCTAGACAGCGGTTGTGAGGACTACAGCATTCTACTACAAGACCTTTCTCTCTCATCTTTTGTAGTGATAATTTTGTGTGAAAAGTGACTACCAAATAGGGATTTTTTTTTGCAATATTAATCTAGACAAAGCAGAGGTGTAGCGGTGCAAATGGATTGTGACACAAAGTGAATGCAGCCATTTCCCCTCTCGTCTATCTGCTCACTCTGAAGACAAATAATAGCAGCATGAGCTTTCAGTCACATGATATCATGCTCATGCTTCCATGCAAGTCCATGGATCCAGACTGACGGAGAGGTCTTTTTAATGGTGCAGTGAGCACTACACATGACTGTTCCCTGTGTGGCTATGTGAGCGAGTAGCGATCCTCACTGCGGCACTGTGGGAGTGTACATAATATCCTCAATGGGAGGATTACCCACGTTCAGGTAACCCATACATAGGCAGACAAACAGGCCCCACAAAACACAAATAATTCATGTCAGAATGTTTGAAGATGGCTTTTGTCCATACCTGTATTCCAGATGTGGCCAGCAGTTATCTTATGTCCTTTCAGTGCTATGGTCAATTAATTGCTTATTCTAATAGTGAACTTATTCTCTTGTCCATAATAATGAGAAAGTTCACAAGCACCTGAAGTCAGCTTGGAGCCGAGGTCCCTCCCCATCTTGCTCCACCATCTCCTCTTCTTCATCGATGTATCATTATCTTTTTCTACGCAGTACCTTTCATTCTTTGTCGCCCTTCCCATGAAACATGTTCCCCAACATTCGTCCTGTTCTCTGCACTCATCACACCATTGGTGGAGAAGGAAAAAGATCAACGCATGATAGCTACTTTCCTTCATTATGGGATCCCAAGCAAGACACACTCGCTCGTTCCAAACACCGAGGGGGTTAAATCCCTAATGTGAAATGATTACAGGGATCTGCAAAAGGACAAGGCCGGACTCCGCACAACTGAGAGCTCTTACAACTCCTTCTGCTGCATGACCACCCACTCCTGTTGGCTTCCACTCGGCTTCCTCTCTTAAGTTTTGTTGCAGTGTACCCTACAGCTCTCTCTTTTATGTCTCCAGAATGTAGTTGTTTCTCATTGATGCATTACCCAACAAGGAAAATGCACCTCCATCAATGCATGTTCTTTTACTAGGACACAGCTCATCCCTTTGTCACGCTACAGTTCTTCTCATCTTTTCAACAATTGGTAGTGTTTTTTGATGGTACATCCACCTGTCCCATATCATAGTTCAATCAAGAAAGGTTGCATACAAAAATTCAACCTCTGCTATATACATAATCTTCGACTTCCCCAACACTCTCCCTAGCTGGCATCCTTGTCCAATTACTCTCACCAGCACACAGAATACTCAGCAACTTGTATGCCATCTACAGTCAAGACAAACATTTGATAGGAAGTGTTCAAGTCTCCCACTTAGAGTCATACAATACACCATCAGAACCTCCACTGTCAACTGTCAACTCCATAAAAAATATATAATCGGCTGATATACTTGTTGATCCACTCGAACATTCTCTCAAAACAGCATGTACAATTGGAACACATTCTCTCCATGTTCCCAGATGCATAGCGTTGAAGTAACCTTATGAAGTCCGGACTCAACGATTCAGATTCAGAGAGCCTCTTCCTGCATCACCAGTGTTCTCTGTGTGTGTTATCCTTATTAAGCACAAATCCACTCCATGCATCCATCCCTTCCTTCACATAAACCTAATCTCCCCACACACCTTCTCTGCACTCCGCCTATTTTCCGTCTTCTCTCATGACTCGAAAGCATTGCAAATTTCCACTCGCACCAAACCCTGCACAATTCTATGCTTGACTGCAGGAACGCTATTGCCGATACATTCATTCCCTTTTCTTTCAAACCTCCTTGGGAGAAGGAAGAAGGAAGGAGAAGGAAGAAGGAAGACCCTGTGGTTTCACTACATCTGTATATATATACCCAAAAAAATACGACCAGTATTTAGAGTTTAATGCAGGGGTGTGGTTAGACTATAACACCACACTCATTTTAATGGGTGTGATCTTAGCATGGCATTATAGTGTGTTATTATAATTATTGTGAAACTGCACTCAAGCAGTGACATGTTGTCAAGGGCAGATCCAAGTGGTTGTGTGGTTGCAACTCCCCCCCCTTTCCCTCACTTGAAGTGGAGAGGCCAAACCATAACAACCCTAACAAATTATAACCCACCCATTCTCAATTGCCAGCATGAATAGATGCTCTGCTGGACACACACACACAGACCAGCCATTATTGAAACATCTCAGTTTGTTGTTGATGTTGTCTATACATTCCTACTATTTAAAATGCAGAAGGAAGGAGGAAAAGAGGGCAGAGTTGCAGTCACTAACAAAAAAAACCAAAACACCTGCACCTTCCCTTGACAACACATTCTATCCTATATATTGTAACAGCATATATAGAAAAATCAGCTTACTCAGCCTGGTACTCCTAATCCACTTTACACTTATGACATGATTGAAAACAGTAACCCGAGTGCAGTGTGCACAGCTACCAACATCACTAAACTTCAGTCCATGCACACACAAAACAAATAGCACTAAAAGCATCAACACAAAAGCACAGATGTCTCACACATCACCTACCACCATGGTTGAACCTGAAGCGGACTATTGGCAGCAGAACAGCAAAGTGCCAAACCTTTCCACCATAATAGAGCATTTATTATTACTATGAGTTTTCCAACCATCAAAGAATGAAAAGTTGATGGCCTAGCAATAACTTGGGTGGTTGGCAGTCTTAAAGGTAGTAGGATCCCTCAACAATATTGGAACACTTCTCAAATTTACCTTTCATCCTTAGCAAGAATACTTAGTTTGGGAAGCTCATCTGCCCAAGGCCATTACAAATGGCAACTCATAAATATTATTGTTGGACATAAAAATAATTAAAATTAGAAGAAAAACGAACAAAAAAAACACACAAAATATGAACTCACAAAGTGAGGAGGTGAACTGATGTACCCGCGTAATGAAGATGGACTGAAGATAGCATGATGACAAGTAACAAAAGTGATACTTGGTTTTAACATCCAATAATGGAATGACACCAAGTAACAAATGTGATACTTGGTTTTAACACAGTGGCTAAAGAGAGAACAAGAGTTTACTAGACGAGAACTAGGTGATGGATGAGATAAGGAGATGGAACAGGAGACAGTCATCAAGTTAGATTTTGACTCAATTGTGGTGGCTATGCTTATGTGGGAGCATGTGTGTGTTCATTGAGTTGGGGGTGGACACATTAAACCCTTCCTCCTCTGCCAACGCCTAGCCAACACAAAATGAATCCTGCAGCCCAACACTCAATTATCTTCAAATTACCCACTCAGTCCATTTTCCAATTTGGAACTAGTAGTAGTGATAATGAATCACTTCATCCACCCACACACACACACACACACAATAACATGTATGCACTAAGGTGCACACACAAATCTTGTCTACATAATCTTCAAGGCACAAGCCTACTATTGGTACAATTCTGAAACCCTACTACTGCAGGACCATGTCACCAGATGTTTTGAGTGCAAACAATCTCCTTTCTCCTTAATTCTGCCAACACATTTTCTGACTTGCTTCCTCTACATAAATCTTTTGTCTTTTCCTTTATCTTGTCCAGGGGGAGAATCCAGGTGGTTGAAATCGCCCCCCCCCCAACATACACACACACACATACACTCTCCTCTCAAGGTAAGACACACATAAATCTACGGAGTGCTCGCTCTTAAAATGGCACGCTTCATAGTTGCATGATCATAAATTTAATTGTGGATACCCCCTTCTCCCCGAATCTGGATAGAGTCATCCTTTCCTTGCTTCTCTTCCACCTCTTCCTCGCTTCTCTTCCACCTCTTCCTCATCCACAATCCCCTTCCCAAGCCAACTTAGAAAATTGTTAGCTTTACGGAATTAACTTCCGGCCGGTACATTCCCCAACACCTTCATCGGGATTCGAAATTGCGTACTTCAGCGGGGAGTCCAGAATGCTGACTATAACGTTAGGTCTAGGTACCGCTGGTGGAACTGAAGGATCTTCATTGGACGATTGGCTTGTCATTTAGCATTTGCAAGATAACTGTGCAGTGTCCTTTGAGTCCCTGGCAGGACCGTGACGAAAAAGACTTGGGAAGGACTTGGAATCAATTTCCATACTGCGAAAGTACGTGAGTTTTCAAGATGCAGCTAGTCAGTCCGGTATGGCGGGGTAGATGTTATAGTCTATACACAGGTGCTGTAGTGTTAACGATAATTTCAAGAAAGTGACTGCAAGAAATCATTAAGAAGATTTAGTTTTATACTAAAGCATGAGTGCAGCTCTGGACCACTGGTCTTGGTGTCTGTTGGTCCAGCAACACAAGAAGTCCCAGCTGCTTCTTACTGTTATTAGGCTCAGTTAAGTTATGAATTCTCTGGAGAGTATGGAGAGTATGCATGAATGAGGATCGAACACTTGTTTTCCCACCGATAATACTCGAGACTGGAATCCTAAGATCAAAAGAGTGTAGCTACTATAAACAAAAGCTCTCTCCCTTTTGGATGAGGACATTTTTTGGATGAGGACATTTATTCACATTTCTGTAGCCAGGACTGTGATCTCTATTTGGAGGGAAGGTGGCGTGATTCACACTGTAAAAATTGTTACTCTTGGCTGTTTGATGGTGCTTTCTAACTTTTACTCAGTGTTGTTTGCACGTTTCTATGAATGTGTATTGTAAAACCCTGAGACTGCGTGGGTTGGTGGTGTGGTGACTACTAATATGGGTGGTTTAGGCTACTAGTCTTTGTTGGTAGGGAAGGTAGTGATTAGTAATCAATTAAAATGACGCACTGGACAGGCTGCCGTGTTGGGTTGGTTTGGGTTAAGGTACCGTTTTTGTTGTTGTTGTTGTCGATGTTTTCCGACAAGTATTTTCTGGGGGAAACTTATACGCAAATTAAATTTCTCAGGACTAACACTTACAGGATAGTACAGGAGGTTTAGAGGGTATTTAATAGCCATCTAGTACTGAATGTGGGCAGGTCCTCATTTTGTGGAGAGAGTTGCAGATAGGATCCCAGGAAACTAGGTTTGACTGTATGGGAGGCATGGGTTGTATCCATAGAGGTTAGCAGTAAAAAAGGAACTCATAAATGCAGATGCCTTTTAAAAATAATTATGTATCAATACTGAATCTCATGGCAATAACCAACATAGACCCAGTTTAGGGAAAACTTAGTTGCACCAACACACAAAATGACCAGGACAATAAAAAAATTATCAAGCCCTCAAACCTCATTAGATAGTTATAAACAGAGATCTCTCGCTTTCCTAGGGCTTCAGTGGCTGAGCTGTTGTAGTGCTGGAAGTGCATGGGGTTGTGGTGTGCTGGCTATTGCTCCACCACTATCTGATGGTGTGGTGATAGGGCAGAGATTGGTGGAAGTACTGGCTACCTCCAAAGTCAATTTATCACTTGGAATCAGTAGAAGTTGTGACTCAGTTATAGCCAGACTGTCAATGTACACCATATATGCTTAACGGCCTTCATCAGCGGCTGCTCCCAAATAAATTAATGCCTGATTGCCATGTGAATGATATTGTACTCGAGCTTGTAGTCGATTATTCACTGTTGACTTTCTTCTGGAGAGAGGGTTATTTTGTGCTGTTGGTCCAGCCAGCTGTTTTAGAGCCAGAGAGGCTGGAGGAAGACAGTTCTCTAATCATCGGTTGTGGGTGGTGACAATGTTTGGATGAGGTTGGCAATAGTAAGGTGATCTGATATACTGAAGTTGCATCAGCTTTCCTCAGTTACCATTTGCTCTGTCTGGACACCTGGTTTAGCAGATGTGGTGGTAAGCATAGCCATACTTGAATGCCTAGTTAGTCTCACTGTGATAACCACACCCTGTGATGACCACACCCCTCATATTAATGGCGCTACTGCATGGGCGTCTTCAAGTCTGTAATGAGATACACCAAGGGGGGGGGGGGCAACTGGAGGAATCTGCATACGTGTATTAAGGGGGGATATGATGTCAAGCACACTTATCAACATCAATAAGAATTTTAATAATACAATTTCCAAGGGGGGGGGGGCCAAAAAGGTTCCAAGGGGGGGGGGGGGGGGCAGCCTCCCCCCCCCCCCCCCCCCCCCTAAATGAAACCCTGAACAAGTAATAATCCCACAGGCCCATCGAAGTAGTAGTACTCATGAAGTGTGTAGTTGGCCTAATTCTAAGACTGAGCAGTACGATGCCTCGTGCAGGTGAATGCAGTGCAGGTTTGTGTTGGTGCCATGGAAGGAAGTGCATGGTAGTCATTGAAGGAAGTGCATGGTAGTCGAGCAAGTAACCAATTTTCCTGCAAGTCTAGGGAGAGCAATTGCCAGGAATCTGAAGGTTGGACTGGTTACACTTGATCTGGTTGGACTAGTTACACTTGATCTGGTTACACTTGATCTGGTTGGACTGGTTACACTTGATCTGGTTGGACTGGTTACACTTGATCTGGTTGGACTGGTTACACTTGATCTGGTTGGACTGGTTACACTTGATCTGGTTGGACTGGTTACACTTGATCTGGTTGGACTGGTTACACTTGATCTGGTTGGACTGGTTACACTTGATCTGGTTGGACTGGTTACACTTGATCTGGTTGGACTGGTTACACTTGATCTGGTTGGACTGGTTACACTTGATCTGGTTGGACTGGTTACACTTGATCTGGTTGGACTGGTTAGCTGGTGTACAGATAGACAACGTACAAGAGCTCCTTGAAAAGCTAGCGTCTTTTAATTTTAGTCATAATTATTTGAGACATAGTCCCCTTAGTTGTGCCCAGCCCCCCTAGTTTCATATATTCCTCCCTACTTTCATTCACCTAACCCCCTAGTTTCGTATTATTAAAACTACATTTGCACCTAGCCCCCCCCCCCCAAACCTCTGTATAAAAACACTATCCCTCCATAGAATAGAATGACCACTCACATAAGAACCTCCATAGTGGGATAAAGCACCCCCGACCACCTATTGTAGTCTTCCAGAAATAGAAAAGAACCGGTTACAATAGCCCTTTCTGATCTCCATTGTTACTTGCATGACAAGTCTTTGTTCTTGCTAATTTAGAAGAAAATGACACAAGCCAAAACAAGCCGAAGCGGAACACTTAATTAATTAGCCATGCTCAGAAGGGGGGGCCGGTTGCCTGTGCTCAACCTTGGGTTGCTACAAAGTCAGCACCAAAGCAGACGACTCTTGTTTGTTGAGGGAAGGTGCTTTGTATGCAAATATATATATATATACAAGTGTATATGTACATATAATACTGGAGCACCACCACAGCGCTGTGTTGGAAGAGGAAGTATTGGATTAGTACTGGCCATCAGTTCCAGACCAGTTGTCTGATTGATTAGCCAGACACCTTGTACAGCATCTGAAGAATCTACACTCCCCTTCAATATTGACATGAGACTGTATCCCCAAACTTCTGAGTTGTGGTGCTTTCAAATTGTGGGTCCAACTTGATGACAATTTTAAGTGACTAATTGACATGATAACTATCCTTCATCTGGGTGATAAGAGGTTTAGTGGTCACATGATGATTTGAGAGCCTCACTGATCATGTCTAAGGTCATGTGATTGAAGGTCATATGATCCAAACCCTTCTAATCAGTTAAATGATTTTGACTCGAAGGCTCACAAGGCTCATGAGCTAGAGAGCTGGGAGACAGCGAGCCGAAGAATTTACTAATGTATATATGCTACACATGTGAACATGTGCAAGTTTTTGTCTTTAGATTGATATTTGTCACTGGGAGATACAGAATTTGAAATAGCCACTACAAGTGTGGGACATATAGAAGTGCTTTTAGTGCCAGTTTTGTTTGGTCGTTTGTCGAGTTCGTGTCATAGGATATGTTTTTGAAGCTGTATACTTGTACATGTAGCTATGCTCATCACTATCACTTGTCACGGTTTCATACAGGATTTTTTGGCGCTGGGACAGGAACAGGGGATAGGGAGGGGGTGGGGAGAGGAATGTTCAATTTTCTTTTTATATCGTCAAGATGCTCTTTTGACCACCAACATGACTTGAAGTCAACTAGCATGGCTGTACCAGGTAGAACTGTAGACCAATTAGCATGGCAGCACTGCACACCAATTAGCATGGTAGTACAGGCAGGACTACACACCAACTAGTGACAGTGCAGTTACGACTACACACCAACTAGCATGACAGTACAGGTAGGACTACACACCAACTAGCATGGCAGTACAGGTAGGACTACACACCAACTAGCATGACAGTACAGGTAGGACTACACACCAACTAGCATGACAGTACAGGTAGGACTACACACCAACTAGCATGACAGTACAGGTAGGACTACACACCAACTAGCATGACAGTACAGGTAGGACTACACACCAACTAGCATGACAGTACAGGTAGGACTACACACCAACTAGCATGACAGTGCAGGTAGGACTACACACCAACTAGCATGGCAGTACAGGTAGGACTACACACCAACTAGCATGACAGTACAGGTAGGACTACACACCAACTAGCATGACAGTGCAGGTAGGACTACACACCAACTAGCATGGCAGTACAGGTAGGACTACACACCAACTAGCATGACAGTACAGGTAGGACTACACACCAACTAGCATGGCAGTACAGGTAGGACTACACACCAACTAGCATGACAGTACAGGTAGGACTACACACCAACTAGCATGGCAGTACCGGTAGGATTACACACCAACTAGCATGACAGTGCAGGTAGGACTACACACCAACTAGCATGGCAGTACAGGTAAACTAAAAGCTAGACTACCATTATGAACTGTTTTTCATCAGAAAGGGAGGGGGGGGGGGGGGTGAGGATATCCCAGGTCCCCCTGACCAATTTCTGTACCCAGTCAATATTTGCTCGTTCAGGGGCAATATTGAAGAGAGGAAAAAACCCAACCCAGTTCTTCCACAGCTAGTTACCATTCCCTGCACACCCTCTGATTTCCAGACCAGGTAGCTGTTTCATTTGTGTCAATATCCAGGGCAATATTAAATATTAAATCAACTCCCCCCCTACCCCCCACCCCCCCCCCCCCCCCACCCACCCACTGTCTGTCACTATCTTTGGGTGGCACCTAACTAACCCCTAATTGAAGCCAGGCTACTGATTAGTCCCCACCCAAATGAATCCATGTGGTAATTGAAGTAAGGGATCGCTGTGTAGTTTCAGGTTAGGCCAGCTGGAGTATGAAGGCTATGTGGCCTCACCTGGCCTCTGTTGAGTCGACACATCCTCCCTAGCTGGCAACACTCCCTAGCTAGCAACATCCTCCCTAGCCGGCGACTCATCCTTCCTAGCTGGCGCTGTGGACTTAACTGGACAAGTGTTGCTCTACTCCAGAGGTGTTGTACACATGACAATTATTGACGTGTAGGAGGCCCTATGACAGGTGGGGGGGGCAGAGGTTATGGTCTGTGGGTTGGGAAGGGGTTATGGTGTAACAGGTGGGTTGGGCAGGGGCTATGGTGTGTGACAGGTGGGTTGAGCAGGGGGTATGGTGTATGACAGGTGGGTTGGGCAGGGGCTATGGTGTGTGACAGGTGGGTTGAGCAGGGGGTATGGTGTATGATAGGTGGGTTGGGCAGGGGTTATGGCGTGTGACAGGTGGGTTGGGCAGGGGTTATGGTCTGTGACAGGTGGGTTGGGGAGGGGTTATGTGTGTACGTGTGACAGGTGGGTTGGGCAGGGGTTATGGTGTACGTGTGACAGGTGGGTTGGGCAGGGGTTATGGTGTACGTGTGACAGGTGGGTTGGGGAGGGGTTATGGTGTACATCTGAGCTACATTATTGCTTCTCATCATCATCTGTCTAGTGTTTTGGTGTTTTGTCTTCCGTGTTGGCGGGGAGTGGGGCGTTGAATAGTTCGTTCTTGTTCTCCCCTCCATCCCCCCCCCCCCTCCTTTTTATTCTTCCCCCCCCCCTCCCATCTTTCTTCCTATGCAGCTCAGCTGTTGTTGTTTCCATGGAGATGGCGACCACATATCAACCATTGGCGGCGACTCATGTGCCGGTAAGTAATTCACACCAGATCAGAAGAGCATGCTTTCATGTAGCATTTCATTTGGGTGGGTGAAGGGTGGGCTCCGGTATACAAGTCCAGTTAAAAGCATGACATATCAGTCCAGCTTTGTGGGCATGGCTTGACAACTTTGACTGCAGAACCACTAAAGTGTAAGTCCATCATGTCAGTGTGGGTCAAGGTGTGTCCCCAGGTGTTGGGTGTGGTCACAGTGTTGGGTGTGGTCAAGGATCGGTAACACATTACACGTGCACATTCTCATTGAGGAGTCATTTTGTAACTACTTACTCGCCTAAAATGTGTGTAGGTGAAGTGTGTAGGAAGACATTGGAGAGGCCTATGGAGGTGAAGTGTGTAGGAAGGCATTGGAGAGGCCTATGTAGGTGAAGTGTGTAGGAAGACATTGGAGAGGCCTCTTCAGGTGAAGTGTGTAGGAAGGCATTGGAGAGGCCTATGCAGGTGAAGTGTGTAGAAGGCATTGGAGAGGCCTATGTAGGTGAAGTGTGTAGGAAGGCATTGGAGAGGCCTCTTCAGGTGAAGTGTGTAGGAAGGCATTGGAGAGGCCTATGTAGGTGAAGTGTGTAGAAGGCATTGGAGAGGCCTATGCAGGTGAAGTGTGTAGGAAGGCATTGGAGAGGCCTATGGAGGTGAAGTGTGTAGGAAGACATTGGAGAGGCCTATGTAGGTGAAGTGTGTAGGAAGGCATTGGAGAGGCCTATGCAGGTGAAGTGTGTAGAAGGCATTGGAGAGGCCTATGGAGGTGAAGTGTGTAGGAAGGCATTGGAGAGGCCTATGTAGGTGAAGTGTGTAGGAAGGCATTGGAGAGGCCTATGCAGGTGAAGTGTGTAGGAAGGCATTGGAGAGGCCTATGCAGGTGAAGTGTAGGAAGGCATTGTATATCACGAAGTTGGCTCTTTTCTAGAGTAGCAACAAGCTAGTGTTCTCTTTAAGGATGCCTTTTCAAGCTGTTTGCTTCCCTGTGTAAAGAAGATCCGGTATCAACGTAACATTGCAACCTTCTAGATGAATATCAAGTTTGCTGATAAAAATGGCAATCGTAGCATGCAGAGGCAGTTTGGCATGGATGAGAAGTGGTGGCAACTGGTCAAGTTCCTTCAGGTTGAGAAGATGCCCAAGTATAGGTGGCCAGGTAGATTTGTAGACACGATGATTACCTGACGACTCTCTCCGGAGTATTGCTCTCGGATGGATCTTCATCGTCACAAACTTTACATCAAGATTGTACGTGTGAACAATAATTAAATATATATATATTAATATTATTATTTAATTTCCATGATACACAAGGTGCGACTTCACTGCCATGTTCGACATTTCTAGTTAAGTTTGGGAGGTGCAACTTACACTTGGAGAATACCACATATGGCATGAAGGTTTTGTGCATTTGGGAAAGGGGGCCCTAGGAGAGAGAGGGGTGGGGTTATGTGTGTGTGTGTGGGGGGGGGGGGCCTCCCCTCCCCCTCCCAAAGTCCTTATAAAATGTCAGGCGAGGGGGGAGAAGGAGAACACTCACTAGCCTTTGATGGCGTAGCTTCCCGATGGCCCAAATCCTAATGAAGTGCTGCTTGATTAGTTCCTGCTGTAGTTCTGAGATGCTCAGTGTGTCCTTGATCTTTAATCAAGAGCTGAGGTAGCAATCTCTGTCGGCCAAGCAAGCAAGTCTTCTGATTTGTCGCTGTGGCTGGGTTGGGCTCCTGAGAATGCTATAATAGTATCTGATGGAGTGTAATGAACACAGAAGGGTTTCTGTAGTGGGTTTATAGTGTGAGAATCAATAGGTTTCCGATAGGCAGCTCTCCAGAAAAGGAGTGGTTTTATTTGATACATTACTCACTGTATGTGTGTGTTTGTGTGCACTGAAATACCCTGCCCAATCAGATCGCTAGACAGACTTCCTCTTAAGTATGTGTCCTTAGTTGCGTAAGGGAAGCTGTTTAATATGCATCATTTTTCTGGAAAAGCAATTATGCGCACTTGGGACTGCAGATTTCTAGCACTGGCAAAGGGATTGATTTACAGCATCTAGTTACCACAGTAATGCACGGGAGTTCACCTACACACGTATCTTCTTCCTCCTCCTCCTTTCTCTGGCTTTGTGTACAGAGCAGTTTCCCGTCTGTTTAGCTGGTGGGAGTATCACACGAGGCATGCATTGATCTCCAATGACATTCTCCTTGTAGAGAGTAAACAATGCCTAAGAAAGAGATTCGGGCTCAGATGTGAGCTTCCCGAAGTGTATATGTCCTGTGATGATGTGGCTAAATGCTTCCCGAGGTGTTCATATATGTCCTGCGATGATGTGGGTAAATGCTTCCCGAGGTGTTCATATATGTCCTGCGATGTATGGACAATTCAAGGTCACCTATGAATATTCAAAGCTCAAAGTTCTTGGCAGGATGGGGCTAGGAATATAGGACCAGGGTTAGGGCTGGGATTAGGGCTGGGGGCTGGTGAGGCCTACTAGGAACCCTTAGATGTCCTGGGATTGTCCAATCACCATTGGACCGCCCTGAGTTGGACCAGTAGCTTATGCGTAGTATTTGGATGCGGTTAATTCTCAGGCGCACTGCTATGGTAGGCTCTGAATCCAAACGTCTGTTTCTAGTATCAGAAGTCCATATTTGGTGGCATCAACAAACAACACTGTGTGGTGGTAGGGAGTGTGAGTGCATGTAGAGTGGTTAATCACAAGGGCTGCCATTTACAATTTTGCGCTCTTTTCTTGTGAGGTTGCTGTGTGGGTGCATGGTTTTTGACTGGTTTCTGGATTACCTTAGAACTGCACACAATTTAACGTTGTCATCTGCATGTGTGTGTGTGTGTGTGTGTGCTTGGGTGTGTGTGTGTGTGTGCTTGGGTGTGGTGTGTGTGCTTGGGTGTGGTGTGTGTGCTTGGGTGTGGTGTGTGTGCTTGGGTGTGGTGTGTGTGCTTGGGTGTGGTGTGGCGTGGACCCAGAGCAAGATAACTTTTAGGGTTTTGGTTAGTGTAGCCCTAGAGATGATTTCCTTGTATTCCTCACCCCCTCAGTATTCCTCACCCCCTCAGTCTGCGTGTATTCCTCACCCCCTCAGTATTCCTCACCCCCTCAGTATTCCTCACCCCCTCAGTCTGCGTGTATTCCTCACCCCCTCAGTATTCCTCACCCCCTCAGTCTGCATGTATTCCTCACCCCCTCAGTATTCCTCACCCCCTCAGTATTCCTCACCCCCTCAGTATTCCTCACCCCCTCAGTCTGCGTGTATTCCTCACCCCCTCAGTATTCCTCACCCCCTCAGTCTGCGTGTATTCCTCACCCCCTCAGTATTCTCCTCACCCCCTCAGTATTCCTCACCCCCTCAGTCTGCATGTATTCATTCCCCTCAGTATTCCTCACCCCCTCAGTATTCCTTACCCCCTCAGCCCTATGTTTTGCAGCAGGTTTGACTAATCTAGCATGTTGTTGTGTATTACTCTTGAGGATTATTCAAATGTGTATTGGCTGGAGAGAGAGTGTTGACTGCTATGCTTCTGAAACATGCAGCTGAACATTCTATTGGAGTTGTTTTGCTGAGTGAAGAGCATTTGTGGCTAATGACTCGAGACGATGTTTAGTTTTGTTTCCCTCCCTTTTCCTCTCTCGTCTCTCGTGGGTGGGCGGGGTCTGCATGGGAAATGGATTGGCAAGAACTGCAGTGTTGATTGTTAACATGTGGTCCAGTGGCACACACCTTCAGTGTCCTGCTAACTAGCTCGGGCCGTGCATCCTTAGAGCGTAGCTTCCTGTGGTAAACAGGTTGGCATAGCACCCCGCACGCAATAATGGCCGACTGTGTATTTGATAAGGAGGAGAGAGGCAGATCATTAGGTCTCCAGTACCAGAATTCCATGTAACAAAAAAAAACTATCGTCTACATATAGCGCTGTGTGAGTGAGTGTGTGTGTGTGTGTTTGTAGCATTCGTAAATAATACTGCCATCACCCCGACATATTCTTTCTCGTAACATGCATCAGTCTGCAGTTGACTATCCTCCCAATTACTTCCCTAAAGGGCACTTTAGAGTTGCTCAAAAGCTCCAAACATTGCCCTACAAAGCCTTTGTGTGCGGTGGCCAAGGTGTCCAGCATATGTGTCTTATCAATCACTAGGCAGCCACATTTCACGCCAGCCAGGAGTGACCTGACCACCTTTTACTCCAATGGCTCCAAGACTTTTTAAAATTGGTTTTTGTGTGTGTGTATGCCATAGGCTCTTGGCATGGATCCAATGATCTATCAAGGTCGATGCAGTGCCTGGCAGCAGGTGGTTTCAAGCCTGCCGTCCATCACAGAGATACCCAAGGAATCCATCATTGCCAACACTGACTTCACAACCACCAGCGTCATAGCTAAAAGGTATGTAATCAAGACATAATTAGTTGCAGGCTTTGTGTGAGAATTGATTGCCATTGAGTTATTATTATTCCTTCAAACTCCTGTTTTATTTGTTGATTTTGTCAAAAGGAAAACTGTCTAGCTCAATAAGGGGTGTTTGTTCTCTGGTTGTGTGTGAAGATTCAGTTATTGGGGTGCCTGTAAAGGAAACAGAATCTGTTCAAAGCTGTTTCCTTCACAATGGCGGATGGTAGTCAAAGAGGATCCACCTATTTCGTGTTCGACATGTATGTGTACAACCATAGTAAGCTGACCCCACTGTTGTCTGTTCCCCAAAAAGCTAAAAAGCTTCTCCCATTCATGCAAACCACACAGTTCACTGGGATAAGTGCTCCAGCATAATAGGCCTATTCCTCCACCTTATTCCATTCTGTCCGTGTATTTCTCCCATGACCTTTACTCAGTGCTGGTGGTACAGAGTATATAGGTGGTGAATGTTGGCCTGCAGAACTTAGCTGGTGTGCTGGTGTGCTGCCAACCTCATTGTTCATGCCCTGTGAGAACCAGGAAATTCATTGCTGGGTTATTCTATGCCCAGAGAGAACTGAGAGGTGTGTGGGCAAGGAAGGGGAGGGGGGAAAGCAGAGATAAATTGAAGCACTTTGGCCCTTCAAGTACTTCGAGCTATTTTAAACCCAGGGAAGAATGTAATCGTTTACATTCTACTTGTTTGTTTTAATTATGCGTACATCTCTCCTCTTCCTACGCACTCACAACATCTAGACGTTTGTCGAGCAAGAAATGGAGAAAGCTGAACCAAGATAATTGTGGCGGGGCTGGCACGGGATCTGAGTGCTCCAACCAGAGTCCTGCGGGTTCATCCAATGCAAGTCCAGCCATCACATCAACCTCAGCATCTACTCCACCTTCTGTTGAAAGAAGGTGTGTCTATAACAGCATGCATATGCATGTGTAGTACAGTGTGTGGTGGTGTATGTGCAGTGTGTGGTGTTGTATGTGCAGTGTGTGGTGGTGTATGTGCAGTGTGTGTTGGTGTATGTGCAGTGTGTGGTGTTGTATGTGCAGTGTGTGGTGGTGTATGTGCAGTGTGTGTTGGTGTATGTGCAGTGTGTGGTGGTGTATGTGCAGTACAGTGTGTGGTGGTGTATGTGCAGTACAGTGTGTGGTGGTGTATGTGCAGTGTGTGGTGGTGTATGTACAGTGTGTGGTGGTGTATGTGCAGTGTGTGGTGGTGTATGTGCAGTAGTGTGTGGTGGTGTATGTGCAGTGTGTGGTGGTGTATGTGCAGTGTGTGGTGGTGTATGTGCAGTGTGTGGTGGTGCAGTACAGTGTGTGGTGGTGTATGTGCAGTGTGTGGTGGTGTATGTGCAGTGTGTGGTGGTGTATGTGCAGTGTGTGGTGGTGTATGTGCAGTGTGTGGTGGTGTATGTGCAGTGTGTGGTGGTGTATGTGCAGTGTGTGGTGGTGTATGTGCAGTACAGTGTGTGGTGGTGTATGTGCAGTGTGCGGTGGTGTATGTGCAGTGTGTGGTGGTGTGTGGTGGTGTATGTGCAGTGTGTGGTGGTGCAGTACAGTGTGTGGTGGTGTATGTGCAGTGTGTGGTGGTGTATGTGCAGTGTGTGGTGGTGTATGTGCAGTGTGTGGTGGTGCAGTACAGTGTGTGGTGGTATATGTGCAGTGTGTGGTGGTGTATGTGCAGTGTGTGGTGGTGTATGTGCAGTGTGTGGTGGTGCAGTACAGTGTGTGGTGGTGCAGTACAGTGTGTGGTGGTGTATGTGCAGTGTGTGGTGGTGGTGTATCGTAGATGTCACAGCACACTTTTATGAACACTTAACAGTATTGGTGGTAGTTGCCTGCAGGTGTGCATATATATATTGCAAAGTACCGTAAACTCTGGTTGCTTAGCGCCCCGCTTCTAACCCCAACCTGCAAGAAAACAGGCGCTACACTTGAAAGGCACTTGCTAAACACTATTGCTAAATAACGCACTCACACAAATTTTTAACGAATTACTTATTTTATTTTTTAATTTTTTAGACAGAGAACAGAGGACCTAATCTTGCGATCTAGTCAAAGAAGGAGCTGATTTCTCAAACTAGACTAAGAAAGACCATGTCTCTCGAGGCTGGTTACGTAGGACTATGTCTCTCGAGGCTGACTATGTCTCTCGAGGCTGGTTACGTAGGACTATGTCTCTCGAGGCTGGTTACATAGGACTATGTCTCTTGAGGCTGGTTACGTAGGACTATGTCTCTCGAGGCTGGTTACGTAGGACTATGTCTCTCGAGGCTGGTTACGTAGGACTATGTCTCTCGAGGCAAACTAAGAAGGAACTAGCGATGACCATTCAAGCGTTTGACTTTCCCTTGGAAACATGTTTGCTATTTAGACACCCTACATGGCGGAAAGCTTCTTTAGCCAATGATGAGAACAATTCTTGCGAAGAGGCTATCTATTGGCATCCTAGCACAACTGTTGTGTATATCTGAAAGTGTTTTGGAACTTGATAGGTCATGGAGGAGTTACCTGCGCTACTAGATAAGGGCTAGAAGTCCTCTGCAAACAAGCAGCAAGGAGGAGCTGGTCGGGATATTACGAACAACTAAAGACATGCTCATACCTTAGTAAAATTCTTGCTTCAATGTTTTGTTGGAATACGTTGCCTAGGCGATGCAGCTGATACGCACACACATAATTGGTATTTTTTTCAACGACCTGAAAATCAGCACTTCCCATGGAGATACCATAAAGATGCCTACCCAAGACTGTTTGCAACGACAAGGAAATGGGCGCTTAACAGCTTTGTGTGTGCTAAACATTGAGAGGCTTACAGTAACAACCCGAGTTTATGGAACGTAATTAACGTCCTCCTTGTAGCAAGCACCTAACCCCCCTCTGAATCCTTCACTCTAGGATTAGGCTAGGCACCCAATAATATCATTTTAAACTGAGGCCAAGCAAAGATGAGGGGTGGGAGGGAGCGTGGCTAAAAGGAATAGTGGTCATTCACAGACTTGTATCAATCTGAAGTCAGATGACTTTGAATAAGAACAACAAGAGAAACAAGAAGAGGCACTGACTGGACAATGAAGGAGTTATGCGAGGGTGTCTGGTATATAGAGTAGTACTCTAATGAGATTCATCGAATGCTAATCCCTCAAACTACATACCCAATTAGTATAATGAAGCTTGGCTATTGCTTTAGAGACGGGCCACCATGGAGCATGCTGGTGAGAGTCGAGTAGAGCTTTCTGTTGATGTAGAGACGGAAGCTTATGATGAAACCATGCATGCTGATGCAATTGGCAAGGTCAGACACGAGTTCACAGGTCAGATAAAGTCCACTTTGTTCTAGCGACTACTTCTCAAGATTCCACTAAATGTGCGGACAGTTGATGTGGAATGGCTCCTTGAAGACAAGAGAGACGATTTCGACCTACAGCTATGTAGCTCTAACTTGTTGTGGTGAACCACGTCCATTTGAAACAGGCGTCCACCGAGATTGTTTTTTCCTGTATTTTTTTGGCGAGCAGTTATGCACCCATGGGAACTGGCTGTGTACTTTACGGTATGACATTACAGAAAGTGGCAGCCATAAATTCGAGTAATTTGAAACTGATTTGGGTGGTTGATATTTGGTAATTACAGATGCTTTCATAATTAATTGGTTGACAAGTGCTGAATGGCCAGATGGTCATTCACTTCACTCTGGTAAAGATGACGTGGGCAATTAACGAAAGAAACATTCCGAGATAAGGTGTCAGAGGGAGCCAAGTATGTACTCAGCTATGTGAGAGAATCTGCTGACTAATTGTTGGTTTAGCAAGGAGTCAACCAGAATGGCAACTATGTTTATGTTTGTAGATGGGATGGGGTATATCCGGACATTTAAAAGTGCCAACCCCAAGCAAAACCACCACCCCTCATAGGATACTTGAACCAATTTAATGAAATTAACTATAACAAATATTTTGATAGTTTCTGTAAATTATGCCTGTTGCTTACTCTACGTGATACATGTGCTCTCTCATCTTGTCACAGCGATACGGAGTGCATCGCTCGTAGTGACACAACTGGTCTGGCCACTGTCCAGGTGCCTTGCTTGTCGGACGTGGCCCGGCTCTCCCAGACCGCAATGGCCTTGTCGTCCTCCTCCTCTCGCGAGGGGCAGATTGATGGAAGGAGCCAGTACATGACGGAAGTCTCTTCTTCCTTACCTTCCACACATCAAAATGCACATCAGAATGTTGCCATGAGAATTATGCACAGCCAGCAGATTACAAACTCAGGTTGGTTTTCTAAAATAAAACCCACGTATGCGATGTTATATACGTATCACACAGCATGCATGAGTAAGTTTGTCAATTGTTGTTCCATTTGTAGTGCTTAGTCAGATCCAGCAAGGTCTGAACTACCGATTTCTGCAAGAGCAGTCTATGCTTCAGCAGCATGCCTTGCAGCTCTCCTCTGCAGTGGCACCATCCTCACAAATAGAACACCCTCAACCACTTCCTAACACCACTCAGGTGGGACTCAGGTGGCTTGTGTCGAGTCGTGTTCGTGACATGTATTGTTTTATTTCTATATAGAAAGCACTTCCACAAGGGACTGTCCATTCCGAGTTTGACAGCAGCAGAAGTGGGTTTAAATGGTGCACGGCACATATTATCATTGCTAAACAAATACAGCATCATAGGAAGCAGGTTTGTCAAATATCATCGCCATTTGCACAACGTGCATGATTTTCACCTTTGCTTTCTCCCCCCTCGCCTCTCTCTCTCTCTGTGTGTGTATTGGTAATGACCAGAAAAATGGAGAGACCTCCTTTCTCATCCATGCACAGCAGAACTCATCTTCTCACAACACACAGAATCAGCACCCACCACCTCATCCTCCTCTTCCATCAAGCACCCAACCACTGCCTCAGCCTTCTTTCCCTTCTCAGCATACTTCCACTAATGCGGCCATCACGAACAACCCTCACCTGGCACTCATGCAATACAGTCTACCTGCCAACACTGTGGTAGCCGCAGCACCACCAGCGGCAGCTGCTGCCTATCCTCCGAGATACTTGGCAGTCCCATACTCCTCCATGCAGGATTTCCAGTTACGAATGCAGCAGTCGCTGGTGCCCGTTCCCACACAACTTCACATTAGCAACGGACTTCAAATGATGAAGCCAATCATGTCTGAGAGTGTGGTCGGACTCAACTTGGGCATAGGGGTTCAGGTGGCCGGGGGGCTTCCTCCCACCTTGCAACAAGCACAGTTTGCCGGAGTAGCTGCTGGTGCACCCCTCGGCCAAGCTACAAACTCCACCTTGGTAACTTCTGCCATGGTTCAAGGTCCAGCTGCTGCTGGTTCATGGATAACACCTGCTCATGGAGTCAACAGCTGCATATTCAATAACCCTTTCCAGCCTGGCATCATGGCAGCACCGTAATCAAAGAACTGCCACCTTCATGTGTGTTTTGTTTCTTGGAGCTTTTCTTGTTTGCATTTGTCCCTTGCACTGAATGAATCATGACATTATTTTTTTTAAACAGGTCACTACAACTGAATGCACCTTGGGTACAAGTACTCCTCAAGACTTAATAATGTAGGAATCAGCACTCGATTTGAAAGTTCAAAGTTAACCAGTAATGAAATAGACAAACATCCATGTCCAAACTTTACACCACCCTAAATATCTAGGAGGCCTTAAGAGGACCCTTGTAATCCTCATTGTGGTATTTCCTCTACAGGGAGATTCCTGGCCTTAGGAAGAGTTGTGAGGTAGTGTCTGCAAAAAAGCCCAACCTTTGGCCCTGCCTGTGGCCAATGTTCAGCAGTGCGCATGCGTTTCGCGCTGGCGGTCCGGTCTCACAGGAAATCTATTTGACGTCCCTGAGCCAAATAGATTGGCATCCCTTCAAGGGAATTTGGCATAGTCAGGTATAGTTGTCTTCCCCCATGTGCTCAGAGCCCGTATATAAAGAAATCGCCATTGATGAAGTCCTTTAAAATCTTATATAAATAAACTTAAGACTAAACAAGGTGGAGCAATGTTTTGGCTTCCGATATCAACCATTCCTACCCTTTGCTCTTCTCTATGTTGATGGAGGTTTTGTTGACTATTTGATGGTGCATGAGGGTTGAAGCCTCTAACATCAAAATAAGCAAAATTACCATCCCAGAAATCATTTGCAGTGATTTCAATAATAATATATATATAATAATAATTATGGCTTTACAGCGACAATGAAGATGACTATACATGAAGTGAACACCAAAAAAATAAATATATATATATATTGTGCTGTCAGTCTAGCACCAAGTACTGGTGCAGCTGTGTGTGTGTATGCGTACATAATTATGATTATAATATTTAAAGATAGATAAATGTGGAGTGGCTTAATTAAACAGTAGTGATATTGTGATTAAAACAGTTTGGACATGGACAAACAATGTGGAAAGATCTGTGTCGAAGTTAGTTATGAAGTGGTTCCAGAAAATAATTTTTAGCTTTTTTAAAATATGGTTGAATAAGTAACACTGATGTCTATAGGTGGCATACTATTCCATAGTCTTACAATTCTGTTCATATAGAAGTGACAGGAGTCTTTTTTTGATGGTGCATGAGGGTTGAAGCCATGTCATGCCTCACACCATCGTCGGTAATGGTGGAAGCACCAGAGTGCTTCGCTGGTTAGTGGCTATAAGTTTGGCTCCACACAAACACTTCTACTTCTGACAATAGATTTGCAGTGAGGTCTCTCGCCTCATTGTCTGATTGATGGGGACCCCCCCCCCCCTCTTCCCAGCACGGTAGAGCACGTACCACAGTGAAGTGAATGCCACATGCACAGTTGGTGGGAGAGAGGGAAGGCTACCAACCATACCCGACCATACCCACCATACCCGAGAGCAAAGGCACTCTAGAGAGTGAAACCCCATTCCAAGGGGATTGCTGACAGCCAACTTGACGCTCCTTTCTATGTAAGGTCCGTTGCATGTAGTGACTTTGAAAGTTTCCTTCTCAACTCGGCCTCAGACTTGTTTGAGTTGTTTCGTCTGTTGCTTAGGGCCTCATTAGTGTATTAATTTACCTGATTGAGGACGAGGTCTGTTGTGGAGAAGAAATCTTGCTTGAGGCAGGGTATTCAGTGGCTGAGTGGTTCGTTGTTCGTTGTTCGTTGGGTTGATGATACTAGGCCCTCTTAAGTCTGGCAGATAAGGCAAGAAGCTGACATTCAGTGTCATTAGGAGTCGCTCAACCGGTTAAAGCTGGAATAAATTGTGAACGGATGGCGTCCTCAAGTGGCTATAAGATAGGGATCTACAGAGTCATGGACGAAGGCACACAACCATGGACGAAGGCACACAACCATGGATGAAGGCACACAACCAGGGACGAAGGCACACAACCATGGACGAAGGCACACAACCATGGACGAAGGCACAGAACCATGGACGAAGACACAACCATGGACGAAGGCACACAACCATGGACGAAGGCACACAACCATGGATGAAGGCACGCAACGAAGGCACACAACCATGGACGAAGGCACATAACATGGATGAAGGCACACAACCATGGACGAAGGCACACAACCATGGACGAAGACACAACCATGGACGAAGGCACACAACCATGGACGAAGGCACACAACCATGGATGAAGGCACACAACCATGGACGAAGGCACATAACATGGATGAAGGCACATAACATGGACGAAGGCACATAACATGGATGAAGGCACACAACCATGGATGAAGGCACATAACATGTACGAAGGACATAACATGGATGAAGGCACACAACCATGGACGAAGGCACATAACATGGATGAAGGCACACAACCATGGATGAAGGCACATAACAACATGGATGAAGGCACACAACATGGACGAAGGCACATAACATGGACGAAGGCACATAACATGGATGAAGGCACACAACCATGGATGAAGGCACACAACCATGGATGAAGGCACATAACATGGACATAACAACATGGATGAAGGCACACAACATGGACGAAGGCACACAACCATGGACGAAGGCACATAACATGGACAAAGGCACATAACATGTATGAAGGCACATAACATGGACGAAGGCACATAACATGGACATAACATGGACGAAGGCACATAACAACATGGATGAAGGCACACAACCAAATGAGGGCACACAACCGTGGATGAAGGCACATAAAACCATGGACGAAGACACACAACCATGGACGAAGGCACACAACCATGGACGAAGGCACATAACATGGACGAAGGCACATAACATGGATGAAGGCACACAACCATGGACGAAGGCACGTAACCATGGACGAAGGCACGTAACCATGGACGAAGGAACATAACACCATGGACGAAGGGAGCATATGCTGCATGTGGTTGGAGGTTAGCTATTTTTGCCGATTTCTTTAATTCCCCTTACACTTTTGGATACAAACTCATTGATGAACTCTTGTAACCCCAGAGCCGCACCCTAGGGTGTTTTGCCATGTGGTATGATGTTGACCTGTATATTATATTGAAATGTTTTTGGCTTCAGACAGTTGCTGCTCCTTTACTATAAGCCAAGACTTTGCTTCAGATAGGTGCTGCTCCTTTACTACGAGCCAAGACTTTGCTTCAGATAGGTGCTGCTCCTTTACTACGAGCCAAGACTTTGCTTCAGATAGGTGCTGCCCCTTTACTACGGGTCAAGACATTGGCATGGTATCCATAAGCAGTGAGGAGGTTATGTTCTTCACTAACTGTGACGAGTTGATAGGCTTCCTGTAGTGGGGTATCATCGTATACCAGGTCTGTTGTTTGATGTCAGTTTATCACCAGGGCAGTTTATGAGTGGGTGATGGCCAGGGCGACATGGGCATTGCCAGTGAGTTACCTTGGCGCCTCTTCCGATAATAAGACATTGCCGATAATAAGACATTGCCTGCTCTTGGCAATTGTTGATAGGATCGTTGCTAGCGATGGGCATAGCTACCTAATATTGTGCATTATTGGCATCCACCTGTAGAACAGCTTAAAATAGGTAATATCCTCCACATTCAGTATGGAAGGCAGGTTCTAGGCCCGCAATCCGTCCACGCACTGAGTTGTATGGAACCAACAGCGTCTTGAATAGAAGGTCACATTTCCATGAGAGCTGATGGCAAATTCCAATAATTAAAGTGATTAGGTATTCTGCTGAGGGTTGCTATTTGGCTCAGGGGTGCCAAACAAAAAGTCATTATCCTGGGTGACAAGGGAGCAGAGGCACGGGCGGATGTCAAGGCGAGACAAATGTGAGCGCTTGATAAAGTGCCACGCATGCAGGTCATGCAGGTGGCCGGTCCACTGGGAGGTTTTCCTTTTTGCGGCCGTCCTAACCAGTAGGCATCTTGTGGAGCGCCAGGCAGATACCTTTGTGGAGAAGTTATCACATACTCTGTGCTTATTCTATGCAGTGAAGTTATTTACATTACAGGTGGTAACAAAATGCGCATGTACAAATTTTAGTCGGACTAGTCCTCGCGAATATGTTCAGTCCTCAGCTGTATTGGGGGGGGGGGGGGGGGGGGGGGGGGGGGAGATAGGCTATAGCTGACTGTGGTCTTGCCTTGAATTCGCCTGCTTGTTTAGAGTTTGGTGGCGAGATCAGAATCAGCCCAGATGCTCACATATCTAACTTTTTATTATTTGTGAGAATGATCACTGACCTAGCCAGGTTAGAATCTAAGATGTTTCAGCGTGTGAACTGATGTGGCACCATTTTTTTTTTAGAACGCTACTAATTAAATTCTAGAAACATTTCAGAGACTGCTACGCAAGTTACCAAGAGAGCCTGCTCGAGCGAATGTGGGACCGGTCCACTACGCTCGAGTGCGGCGGTCTGCGCACTTGTGACTGACTGGAGGTCGTACGATGGTGCCGCCAATTGTGTTGTTGTGTATGTGGTGAGTGTTATGAACCTGTACCGCTTATCACACATGAACCTTAACCTTCACATGACATCACGTGCTAACAACTTGTAATAATGAAAATGGCCACTATTATTGGTGATCCTTCTCAGCTTAGCCAGCAAATGTGCTGAGTTTTTGCTTACCCTCGTCCAACAGAATGCATCGGAGAATGGACCCCGATATACCCAGACGTGAATCCAGGTACTAATTAGTCTTATAGTGTTTTAGTAGAACACCTTGTGACGGACGTGATAGTTTAGGTAACTGACGTGTAGTTTGGACAGTTCATGGCCCAGTTTATCGTAGTAACTGGTGGCTTCAGCTGTAGTGGTTAAAACTGTAAATTGGTCGGTATTTCTGGGTTGAGTGCCCTCATGTCAATGAAGCTGTTGGCTTAGGCTAATCAAACTAGGTGTATTGCTCCCAACAGCTATCATTATGGCTTTTGTAAGACTTTATAATAGTGATATTTAGGTGTTCAGCTTAGTGTTATTGTCTCCCTTTGATTTGTGCCTCTAGAGAGCGTGATGTTTCACATGCTGCTGGAAACAGCGGTAGGTTCAGTAGGAAGAGACCATCCATGCTTTCAGAGTTCCATGGCAGCAAGTATCACAATCACAGTGCCAGAGAAGGGGACAGAGAGAGGTAAGGCCTAATAGTTGTGGAGGGTCCAATTGGTGCCCACCATGTTTTTGTTGTTGTTTTCCTAGTATCTATGAGATATTTCTTCCTTCTTCCTTTCCCCCCTTTTGTCTCTCTCTCCCCCTTCCCCCTCCCTTTCCCTTCTTCCTTCTCCCATGCATATTGGAAAGCTCACAGACCATGAATTGTATACATTGTTGTAATGTAGGATATAAATAACATATCAATATTTAAAATGCAGCGATACTCAACACTATCGATCACACAATCGATATTTACATGACCCCTCTGGCAACTTGGTATCGTCCTCGGACCATACTCACTCTTTCACATCATCTGGATTTCATTCCAAGGTGTCTAAGTGTGAATCTCGTAGTCGTCACTCACACCATCACAACCAGCACCGCTCTGCATCACACCATCACCACTCAAACAGCTATCATCACTCTAACTCTTCCTCAGACTTAGTGAATGAGGAGGATGTACCCGTGAAAAGACCTCGTTTGATGGTGGATGTGACATGGAAGACCTTAGGGCATGTGGAGAACCCAAACAGTAGCGACTTGCTGAGTGCTGGCTCAGGAGGAGGTTGTGAGGGGTTGGATGCCGTAGACTTACCTGTGGTCAGTCCACCTCTGGTGAGTGTTGGGTGGAGGGTTTGAATATGCGATTGCTTTGTAGAGATTGTTGATAGAACAAGCACCTTATGAGGAGGTGGGGTTCCGAAGGTAATTGCAATATTGCTTCAGATTTAACACCGTCGTGTAGTGTATGGTACACCAATACACCAATGGTCAGTGGATAGGAAGACGCGCTGAAACTAGTTCATGGGAATACATTTCATGATGCCAAAGCTTCAGTAAGCCACAAAATGTTGTTGCGCTTAAAAATGATTATGTCGCATTCCCCCTTGCTGGATCTGCAGTATGGATGAGTTTCAAAGGAGTTGTGGCCAGCAAGTCTACGAGCTTTCTCCCGTGCTGGATCAGCAGGGTGGTTGAGTTTGAAAGGACTTGTGGCTAGCAAGTCTACAAGCTTTCTCCCTTGCTGGATTTGCAGGGTTGTTGAGTTTCAAAGAAATTGTGGCCAGCAAGTCCGAGTTTCCCCTTCCCCCCCCCCCGTGCTGGATCTGCAGGGTTGATGAGTTTCGAAGGAGTTATAAAGTGTACAAGCTTTGCTACAAGTGGCAGAAAAGATGCACTAACTTGTTGAGTGATTAAACGTTCCGTGGTCATTTTATTACCTGGAGGTCTCTTCAACTTGGCGATAACTACAGGAAAGTGGTGATAGCGGGAGCAGGCAGCCATTTTATTTTAACTTGATTACTTTTATAGCATCATAGCAACCTCGGGCTCTAACTGCGAGGATTTAGGAAGCTGTATCCACAGTACATACACACATGCCTTACTTTTTGTTGTTGGAATACTTATTATAAATAGCAGGCGATATATACACTAGGAGGACATTTACCTGAATGCTTGGGACCGGAGGGTGTTCGGATAACTGAACCTCAGATCTTTAGCTTGACCTTGCTCATCATAAAATCGGGATAGTCTACTTTCCAACACTGCATTCCTCCTCGATTCTAGCTAAACTTCATAATATCACAGATTTGAGCTTACGTTGGTATTATTAAGGACAACTTTTTATCTCTTAATTAAGAGATTAGCATTGCTCTGCTCTGACAAGGAGCGAGAAGAATTTAAAAAACACCCCAAAACAACCCCGCTTGGTGATATGAAAATCACCCGCAAAGAAAATAAGTGCATGTAGCCGGTATTTCCATGGGTGCGGCTAACATTGCCATGGGAGGGGCTTCTTGTAGCATTTGGTTGGCCGGCATATTCAGATAAGTGACATTCGATTAATTAACCGCACCATTAATTAAAAAAAGTATTATAATGCGTGGGGAAGAGTCATTTTCAAGTGATCACCTCGATCAGAATCACCTCGATCAGAATGAGAGGGATTTGAGAGAGAAAAATCCTGCCTGAAGAGGTTGAAAAACTTCAACATCATCTGCCCTAAAGCAAAGCAGTGTCTTGGCTACCAGATTTAGGAAACAGCCACGCTTTAGCAACCGTTTGGAGTTGGTGCTTCTCGATCTCAAAAGCTATCTTCTCGATCTCAAAGGCTATCTTCGATGTTCGATGTTAAGGCAATGTTTAGCTAACAATAGACTTTTGTGACACCCCTTCTTCTATAGAAACGTGCAGAGATTGGGTGTAAAGCTTTACCTGAGTTAAGGAATCTCCTAGACAGTGGAAGACACCAAGCACTAGCAATGAAGGTAGGAAAAAGCCAATTATAATTTTGAGTGCAAATAATTTTCAACATGTAGCTAGCTTGTTAGATAGAGCTCTAGGGCTTATGCATGCTAATAATGATTATTATAATCAGCATCTATAAGAGCAATACTGCCAAATTAACAAGTTTAAAATGAACTAGTTTTTCTTTTAGTGGACTGGTCCGCACTAAAATTGCTATTGACGCCAAATGGCGTGTATCGCGGTTACATGGTGACCTCCTACTGGGCATAACCCCTCCCCTGGAAATACGTTAATAGTGTAATTCCACATCTCCCCCTCCCCCCCTACATATGATCCTCTAAGAAACACTGATTCTTTAAATAACCAATTTTACCAACAGAGACCGTCTTGTCCTGCATGTATATTAAATTGTCACACTGGGCGAGTTTATTGGCAAGTATGCTATGCCAATTACTGAACGATTTTGGTAGATTCGATATTCTGGGTGGTTGTAATAGCGTGGGACTGTGTCACTGTTATGCCAAGTTATATTGGGTTGTCACTATGTGCATAGCATGAATGTTATGCCAAGTTATATGGTGTTGTCACTATGTGCGTAGTATGAATGTTATTCCAAGTTATATGGGGTTGTCACTATGTGCGTAGCATGAATGTTATGCCAAGTTATATGGTGTTGTCACTATGTGCGTAGCATGAATGTTATTCCAAGTTATATGGGGTTGTCACTATGTGCGTAGCATGAATGTTATTCCAAGTTATATGGTGTTGTCACTATGTGCATAACATGAATGTTATGCCAAGTTATACGGGTTGTCACTATGTGTGTAGCATGAATGTTATTCCAAGTTATATGGGGTTGTCACTGTGCATAGCATGAATGTTATTCCAAGTTATATGGGGTTGTCACTATGTGCATAGCATGAATGTTATGCCAAGTTATATGGTGTTGTCACTATGTGCGTAGCATGAATGTTATTCCAAGTTATATGGTGTTGTCACTATGTGCATAGCATGAATGTTATTCCAAGTTATATGGGGTTGTCACTATGTGCGTAGCATGAATGTTATTCCAAGTTATATGGGGTGTCACTATGTGCGTAGCATGAATGTTATTCCAAGTTATATGGGGTTGTCACTATGTGCGTAGCATGAATGTTATTCCAAGTTATATGGGGTTGTCACTATGTGCATAGCATGAATGTTATTCCAAGTTATATGGGGTTGTCACTATGTGCGTAGCATGAATGTTATTCCAAGTTATATGGGGTTGTCACTATGTGCATAGCATGAATGTTATGCCAAGTTATATGGGGTTGTCACTATGTGCGTAGCATGAATGTTATCCAAGTTAAATGGGGTTGTCACTATGTGCATAGCATGTGTAAGCGTCATGCTGTTGGTTTTGAGCTATTGACTTTCACTTCTTGTAGGTTTCAGGAGGACTCAGTGCCTACTTGGAAGATATTGTCAGTGACGATGACGACTCATTTCTCAGAGATGAAGACGACAATAAACTCTCTTTGTCCAAGTCTCCCACCCCTGTTCCCACTACCTGCCCCCAGCTTTGTCCAGCTCCTCCTGGTGAGGGTGGTGGGGGTGCTTCCAGGTGCAGGAAGATGATGGGAAGTTCTCCCGGGAAGTCAGGCATGCCTAGTAAGGAGGAACTATTGATAATGATGGACAAGGTTGATAGGGATATTGCTGCTGCCGAGGCTCAGATATCTGCCTTACAGAAGAAGCAGGTTGGTATTAGCTATGTGATGTGCTGTGTAGAGCAGCTCACTGTGTATGGTTCTAATGCTACGTGCATATCAGCTGTATTGTGATGTAGTGGAAGCTTAAAGGGGTGGTCCACCTCCCAAAATGCCGCTAGATGCATGTCAAGCATGGATGTTATATCAACTGCAAAGTTAAAATATTTTCTACTCTGGTCAGATTGGAGGTGTTCTATTGGTTTGAAATGTTGCACCTCTCGGTAACGTTGCACGCGTCTTTCTCTCTTGCTCTCGTGTGCAGGTGGAGCTGGAAGAGACAGCTAAGACGGTGGCTAACATCCCTCACTCCGGTATGAGTACCTCCTCTTCTCTCCCTTCTCCATCCCAGCCATCTTCTGGCAAGGTGGACTTGAAGGAGAGGATGGGTGGGGATGACGCAGGAACGATAGTCACCCCTCTCCCATCCTCTCCCAAGAAGACTCAGCTTGATGCCATTTATTGTGACAACAAGGTGAGAACATGCAAATGAAGTTTCACGTCTATCAGCCTCGTCAACATGTTGTTTGTTGTTCTAGTGTAAGGCTAGGAGCGCACATGCCATTCTCACGTCCCTCAACTTCCCCCCACTTCCTGGCTTGACAGTGAGTTATGTTGTTAGATGACTGCTAAAAGTCGGGATTATTCAGATTTCATTTATTTTCGTATGTTGCCGAGATTATGAAATTATTCTACTCGAGGGGGGGGGAGAAGTTACGTTAATTTTTTAATAATAATATCCTAGAACTACAGTAAATTTATTCGTAATATCCTAGTAATATCCTAGAACTACGGTAAATGTGTCGAGTGAAAGGTCTATTATACAATACCATGTAGAGGGATATTTTCGAGGGGTTAGTTGTGGTTTTAACGGCTATCTGTGAATAGGCACAACAAAGAGCAGTGGAGGGCACGATGTGGATTCCATTGTATGCTATACAATCCAGAAATATCCCCACCTCAACCCCCAATTCTTTTGTTAGTCCCCCATCTGGGAATATTTAGCCCCCTTGAAAATTTCCTGCTATATATATACAGTAGTGGTGGTGTTTTGCATATATCTATGTGATTCTTGCTGGTGTAGACCCTTTACCACCAACCGTGTGATGCTCCATCCTACCACGTCAACCTCGCCAGGTAATAAATGAGTTAGTTATTTAAAATGGGGATGAAGAAATGTTTGATTCTCTCTGGTTTTAGTCATCAAGCATTTCGAGCTAATCTTGTTCACTGTGTACGGCGAAGAAAGCTCGAGAAACACCGAAAGGTACGGATTCTATGTGTGTGTGTGTACTTGCAGGTGTAATGCATGAACAGGTGGAGTATGTGTGCTAAGGGATCTATTTGATGACACTAGTGATAATTACTGCCAGCATACCATCTTTCATTTGGAAGTTTCACGAGATTTGACTGTTGATCAAAGTGTCCTGTGAATATTAGTTTGGTTGCCTTTTTATTTTTTTAATATTTTTTGTGTATGAGGTTAGGTAGTGTAGCTAGTGAGGTGTTGCTTGTGAGAGTGTGATTGTGCTGTGTGTTATGTGCAGGAATTGGAATTATGTGAGGAGTACGACTGCCAGATGGGCAGATGGGAGAAGAGCGTCGAGCGGATAGAATCCAATCCCAAGAAGAAGTGAGTGTCGGGGAGTACTCAAGTACCCCTGTATTCGTTTGATCTCTATTTTAAAATGTTGGATGTCAAACCTCCCCACCCCCCAAAAAGCTCATAACTCGTCACATTGGCACTCCTGAGCTACCTAAAAGATGTTTTTGGCCATATTAGCT
The DNA here is from genome assembly GCA_028752905.1 of Cladorhizidae sp. MBARI D1340-BT2. Classification (NCBI taxonomy): domain Eukaryota; kingdom Metazoa; phylum Porifera; class Demospongiae; order Poecilosclerida; family Cladorhizidae; species Cladorhizidae sp. MBARI D1340-BT2. Next base: position 42,296,961 of record JAQNBH010000009.1, on the reverse strand, counting down.
CCAAAAAGACTCCCAGCATGCCTTGAACCCGTTGCTAAGGTAATAGACCAGCAGCGCAAAAACATGTAGATAGTGTTACTTAGTGAATCTAGCTCTGTTTTCTTCCACTCATACTTGCGTGCAATTATAAGACTAGAGGATTCCAAGTATCCCAATGCATGGTCACAACTAATCTGTTTCTCGCGATTGCAGAATATAGTGATTGTTAAGCATCATCCAGGATGCCACCTGTCTTGACACATATGCCCATTCATACCGTGGCCAGGCCACCAGTAGTGCTGGGATGCCACCTGTCCTGACACATATGCCCCTTCATACCGTGGCCAGGCCACCAGTAGTGCTGGGATGCCACCTGTCCTGACACATATGCCCCTTCATACTGTGCCCAGGCCACCAGTAGTGCTGGGATGCCACCTGTCCTGACACATATGCCCCTTCATACCATGGCCAGGCCACCAGTAGTGCTGGGATGCCACCTGTCCTGGCACATATGCCCCTTCATACCGTGGCCAGGCCACCAGTAGTGCTGGGATGCCACCTGTCCTGACACATATGCCCCTTCATACCGTGGCCAGGCCACCAGTAGTGTAGGGACGCCAACTGTCCTGACACATATGCCCCTTCATACCGTGGCCAGGCCACCAGTAGTGGCTGGGATGCCAACTGTCCTGACAATGCCCCTTCATACCGTGCCCAGGCCATCAGTAGTGTTGGGACGCCAAATGTCCTGACACATATGCCCCTTCATACTGTGGCCATGCCACCAGTAGTGCTGGGTTAGTGGCAGCCACAGCAGAGGTGAAGAAAATGGAGAAATACTGGGTTTTAGTGCCCGACCGCTCCTTTGCCCAGTAGCCACTGAAACTTCGGGTGTGATAGGGAAGAAGTCTTGAGAGTTCCTGCGAGACTTGTTGGGTGACAGGGTAAGGCAATCCACTATCTGTGGCCTTTCATCTTGGGTGATCGATCAGTGGGAAACTCTTGAGTTAGTTTGCTTGTTTGTTATTAGTAATTAGAAACTGTAATGGATGTCGTGGAAGAAACAAGAATGCACCTATCACAACCAATAGATGACCTTTAGCAATGTGCATCTGCTTTGATTTTTTAAATGGTAAAGGGTCATTTGACTAGTGGGGTGTACATGGGAATGATATTTGCTGCATCTTGGTTCTTGTTATCATCCCTACATGGGAATGATATTTGCTGCATCTTGGTTCTTGTTATCATCCCTACATGGGAATGATATTTGCTGCATCTTGGTTCTTGTTATCATCCCTACATGGGAATGATATTTGCTGCATCTTGGTTCTTGTTATCATCCCTACATGGGAATGATATTTGCTGCATCTTGGTTCTTGTTATCATCCCTACATGGGAATGATATTTGCTGCATCTTGGTTCTTGTTATCATCCCTTTCCATAACACTACATATTTACTACCTCCCACCATAGTCTCTGATTAGTGCCCATCACCAGGCATCATGATGCAATGAGAGAATGACAGTTAAACGGCATATGCTGAAGCCAAGTGCATCTAAGTCATTCCTAACTTGGCAAGCACCCACTAAACTCTTTTGGGATGATTTTAAAGCAAGTGTTTAGTGCCAATAGACAGCACTTAAGGCTATGGGAATATATACATAATAATGTTGTGTCACATGCAATTATGTGTGAAACTACTACCTTGTCCTGCCATCACAATAACTGTGAAGTTATTCATCCATCTCAATCAAGCAGAAATCTGCGTACTTATTATATATAGACAAGTTACAGTCAGTGTCGGTAACTACAGTCAGTGTCCGTACTAGCTACAGTCAGTGTCAGTACTAGCTACAGTCGGTGTCAGTACTAGCTACAGTCGGTGTCTGTACTAGCTACAGTCGGTGTCTGTACTAGTTACAGTCAGTGTCAGTACTAACTACAGTCGGTGTCTGTACTAGTTACAGTCAGTGTCAGTACTAACTACAGTCAGTGTCAGTACTAACTACAGTCAGTGTCAGTACTAACTACAGTCACAAGCTGTGTGTGTGTGTGTTGTGTGTGCATGAAGGGATGCAGTGTAAGCGCAGTGAAAGTTGAGGGTGCAGATAATCATCGTAGTATGTGTTTTCTGTGAACAGTGTTCTAGTATTGTATACGATTTACACCACACACACACACACACACACATGTGCATGCACATAAATGATACTTTCACAAATAAATACACACAAGTATGTGTGTGAATACTTATATATATACACCATGTCATACCTATATAGACACCATGTCATACCTATTATGTGGCGTATGGAATTTACATGCTTCTTCCATCAATATATGAAGACAAGATATGGTATGTGTCTCATTGCTCTAAAGCCACTCCAGTTCTCCCTCGGCGTCTGATCCAATCTCTCTTCAACCTGCTCTGAATGACCGACCATACACGAGACTTGTATCTAATCTGCAACACAGCACACCAACTCCAACTCAGGTGTTGCAGTTGACGTAAACTCTGTTTTTGTGCAGTGGAATGTTTTGTGCAGTGGAATGTTCAGCCAGCCTTCTTGGTCTCCCTCTGAACATCACCTGGTGGTGTATCTTATCTGCTTCAGCCAGTCTTCTAAGTCTCCCTCTGAACATCACCTGGTGGCAGGGGTGTATTTAGGGGGGGGCGGGGGGGGGCATACGCCCCCCCTTGTATCATTCTCGCCCCCCCCCCTTGAAATTAGACACCACCCTTATACATTACATACACCATCATTGTATCATTCTCGCCCCCCCTTATTTTTCCATATCTCAAGTTCGCCCCCCCTTGGCAAAATTTCTGTATACAGCCCTGCCTGGTGGTGTACCTTATCTGCTTCAGCCTGTCTTCTGAGCTCCCCTCTGGAGTCTCTGAACATCAGGCAGTGAATCTAGCTTCTTCAACCAATCCTCTGAGGCACCCTCTGGAGTCTCTGAACATCAGGCAGTGAATCTAGCTTCTTCAACCAATCCTCTGAGGCACCCTCTGGAGTCTCTGAACATCAGGCAGTGAATCTAGCTTCTTCAACCAATCCTCTGAGGCACCCTCTGGAGTCTCTGAACATCAGGCAGTGAATCTAGCTTCTTCAACCAATCCTCTGAGGCACCCTCTGGAGTCTCTGAACATCAGGCAGTGAATCTAGTGCCTCGGCCAGTCCTCTGAGGGACCCTCTGAACATCAGGCAGTGAATCTAGTGCCTCGGCCAGTCCTCTGAGGGACCCTCTGAACATCAGGCAGTGAATCTAGTGCCTCACCAGTCCTCTGAGGGACCCTCTGAACATCAGGCAGTGAATCTAGTGCCTTGGCCAGTTCTCTGAGGGACCCTCTGAACATCAGGCAGTGAATCTAGTGCCTTGGCCAGTTCTCTGAGGGACCCTCTGAACATCAGGCAATGAATCTAGTGCCTCGCCAGTCCTCTGAGGGATCCTCTGAACATCAGGCAGTGAATCTAGTGCCTCGGCCAGTCCTCTGAGGGACCCTCTGAACATCAGGCAGTGAATCTAGTGCCTCGCCAGTCCTCTGAGGGATCCTCTGAACATCAGACAGTGAATCTAGTGCCTCAGCCAGTCCTCTGAGGGACCCTCTGAACATCAGGCAGTGAATCTAGTGCCTCGGCCAGTCCTCTGAGGGACCCTCTGAACATCAGGCAGTGAATCTAGTGCCTCGAGTCTCTGAACATCAGGCAGTAATCTAGTGCCTCGGCCAGTCCTCTGAGGGACCCTCTGAACATCAGGCAGTGAATCTAGTGCCTCGCCAGTCCTCTGAGGGACCCTCTGAACACCAGGCAGTGAATCTAGTGCCTCGGCCAGTCCTCTGAGGGACCCTCTGAACACCAGGCAGTGAATCTAGTGCCTCGGCCAGTCCTCTGAGGGACCCTCTGAACAGGCAGTGAATCTAGTGCCTCGGCCAGTCCTCTGAGGGACCCTCTGAACATCAGGCAGTGAATCTAGTGCCTCGGCCAGTCCTCTGAGGGATCCTCTGAACTTCAGGCAGTGAATCTAGTGCCTCGCCAGTCCTCTGAGGGATCCTCTGAACATCAGGCAGTGAATCTAGTGCCTCGGCCAGTCCTCTGAGGGACCCTCTGAACATCAAGCAGTGAATCTAGTGCCTCGCCAGTCCTCTGAGGGACCCTCTGAACATCAGGCAGTGAATCTAGTGCCTCGAGTCTCTGAACATCAGGCAGTAATCTAGTGCCTCGGCCAGTCCTCTGAGGGACCCTCTGAACATCAGGCAGTGAATCAAGCTGGTCCTCTAGTGGAACTACTTCTAGCTGTAACCAGTTCCTTCTGAACAGGCGATGGTATGGGTGGAGTGACTATGCTATTCACCATACAGAGAAGCCACCGCCAAGTTTCAATAGCTCTGCTGTGACTCCATCATCTCCACATGTGTCCTGTTGTTCCTAATGGCCTCTCTCACTTAAAACCCTCTCTTGGTTCATCAGCCAACTTCTTACAGAGACCAGACTCGCTCTCTCCCCAGCTTGTAGTGGTTGGACAGGCAGCTTGTTGCTGTAGCTGATATTTCATGTAGCGTTGCTAAAGTCAACATGCTGGCACAAACCAGCTCATTGTCCTCTCACTTAGCCTCTACACTTGTTCCTCTGTCTCGACCATTGTCATCCTCAGTACGATATTGTTGGTCTTTGACACCCTATTGTACATCCATATACATGTATATGCACACATACATACACACATACATACTTACATGCATGCACATGTGTAGGTAATTCATCCCTATTTACACAACAGATGATACACATGAAACAGAGCAATGGATAGCAATGGATATACTGTTAGTGCTGGCATTTTCGGAAATGTTTATTTCCTCGTATTTGTGGGTGTTCCTAATGTAAAGGTGCTTGTGGGCGTGCATAAATGGAAGCGAAGCTTTATTCCACTGTTGGCATCTTGTTTGCATCTTGCAGTGGGTTAAAATGTGATGAGCAGCCGACCGGCTGTCCAAGTGGCAACCATAGTGTAAGGAGAGACAAGATTGCCCACGGGCTCTGACGATTCCCCAAGAAGACCCCTCCCATGCGTATTTTGCATCCACGAAGTGCAATGCTTTCAAACTTGAGCTGCTAAGAGCTTATTGTGAAGACGTGAAATTGTCGACTTTTGCAAGTCTGTGCCACCTCTGTGCAGTGTTTTTCACTAGTGCTAATTACTAGAGGCAACACATTTTCCCTTATGGAAGCCATGATTAAGATGATTGTCTGTGCACAAACACACAACTGCTTGGCTTATAGCATGTACAGCAAAGCTGCAAGCTGAGGAGCTGTCACCTGTTATATGACATAGCTTCTATATAGCATAGCCATTTGTACTGATAGGCTCAGAGTCACCTGTTATATGTGATAGGCTCTGAGTTACCTGTTATATGACATAGTTTCTATATAGCATAGCCATTTGTACTGATAGGCTCAGAGTCACCTGTTATATGACAGCTTCTATATGGCATAGCCATCTGTACTGATGAGCTCTGAGTTACCTGATATATGACATAGTTTCTATATAGCATAGCCATTTGTACTGATGGGCTCTGAGTTACCTGTTATATGACAGCTTCTATATGGCATAGCCATCTGTACTGATGAGCTCTGAGTTAACTGTTATATGACACAGCTTCTATATAGCATAGCCATCTGTACTGATGAGCTCTGAGTTACCTATTATATGACATAGCTTAAATATAGCATAGCCATCTGTACTGATAGGCTCAGAGTCACCTGTTATATGACATAGCTTAAATATAGCATAGCCATCTGTACTGATAGGCTCTGAGTTACCTGATATATGACATAGCTTCTATATAGCATAGCCATCTGTACTGATGGGCTCTGAGTTACCTGTTATATGACAGCTTCTATATGGCATAGCCATCTGTACTGATGAGCTCTGAGTTAACTGTTATATGACACAGCTTCTATATAGCATAGCCATCTGTACTGATGAGCTCTGAGTTACCTATTATATGACATAGCTTAAATATAGCATAGCCATCTGTACTGATAGGCTCAGAGTCACCTGTTATATGACATAGCTTAAATATAGCATAGCCATCTGTACTGATAGGCTCTGAGTTACCTGATATATGACATAGCTTCTATATAGCATAGCCATCTGTACTGATGGGCTCTGAGTTACCTATTATATGACATAGCATAGCCATCTGTACTGATGGGCTCTGAGAGAGAGAGAGAGCTCTAGTGCGATAAAAGCAGACTTTCAAAGTATTTTTTGTATTACTATAATGCTTAGCTTCTGCCGTTGGACCTTGGCATGTATTTACAAGGTGATTCTAGTTACACTCTGTGTGTGGTCTTTGACCTGATACCAATTATTTTGATATTTACTCCTTCCATCAAATCTTGCCACACAGAGCAAAGTTTTCATGTAGCATAGCTGCCTCATAGCCGAGCTGCACATTGTATAATGGGAGCCAGTTATCCTGTGCCTGCCACATCAAGTGATGAGTGCATGTGCTGTTGAAGTATATTGGACCTCTTATTATAACAGCCTGGCACCTGATAACTTTCTGTCTTGGTGTATTTGGTCAAGACATGTTGCGGAAATGGTTAACTTGACACAGTTTGTCTTGACAAAAACATCAAAAGTTAACTGTGTCTAAGGAAAGCAGACATGGAGTCCAGTTGGCACTGACATGGGCTCGTTAACACTTCTGTATGTTGGGTAGATTAGATAAACAGCACATGGTCTCTTGAGAGCACATGATTGGTAAGCTCTGGTTCATATCTCTCTCTCTTGAGAGCACATTATAGGAGAGCTCTGGTTCATAACTAATAGCGCTTGCTCTCTTGAGAGCACATTATAGGTGTACTCTGGTTCATATCTACCTATCTTGAGAGCACATTATAGGTGAGCTCTGGTTCATATCTACCTCTCTTGAGAGCACATTATAGGTGAGCTCTGGTTCATATCTAATAGCACTTGCTCTCTTGAAGCTGGATCACAAGATGACATGCACACTAGTGAAGTAACGCATCAGTCTCGTGATGTCGTGGACATTGCAACAAGTCACTTCACTTGGATAGGTCAAGTTCTTTCCAATCAGTTGCGACAGATGTGGTGTGTGTTGATGTGGTGGTTGAGTTCCCGCCATAAAATGGGTGAGGAAAGGATGACTTGGGCTGTGAGAATCTTCCCTTGCATATGGGAGGTGTGTAACATGCTTGGAGAAGCTTGTGGCATTCCAAAAAGTTGAAGTACTCACCTGCTTCTCCTTCTCCTATAGCTAAATGCGGGAGCAGGTCAAGCTCTTCGTCGCTGGAGTAGCGACCGTTGTCTGTTCACCGTCCATTGCTTGACAGTGATTTTGGTTTTGAATATCGGGGGTGAAGTTCATGAATCAGTGGGAGGAGTTCATAATTTTGGGTATTTAACAAGCGACTGCATGTCTATTGTGAACAGCTCAAAGTGACATGCATGGAGCATCGCAACACATGGACCTGCCTCTATAAGCTTGTAATGCTAGGCTCGTGTTGAAGTACTATGGACACATGTTCTCTTGGTGATGGACTCTTATGTTGCAACCATAGGATACACACAGAAATTATATATATATATATATATATATATATATATGCACTGAACACGGATGCTGCACCATTCAGAAAACGTACTTCTTACAATGAATTTCTCTCTCCGTAATCAACTCACTCGCAGCTCAGGAGATGCTGAAGGTTTGAGCATCTAGCCAAGATGTCGAGTGAGTAAATTGAAGTTGATTATTGAGAAGGTTATTGCATCTACTGAGAGATTTTAACTGTACTTCTTGCTGGAGATGTTGGAAGTGTAGGCTTGTAATTTATGGCTGGTGGCCTTCTTTGATGGTCTCTCTCTGGCTAGTGTTGCTGTTTCTGGAAGCCCTTGTGAGAAAGGCTGCATAAGCATCTATGCCTATTGGGAACCATTCTGATTCACTTACCTTGGAGGAGAGAAGCACTTCTGGATGGATTCTGTGCTATAAGGCTGCATAGGCATCTATGTCTATCCGGAACCACTCTGATTCACTTCACCTTAAGACCTGTCCACACTGCACTTAACTAATACGCATTAATGCACGTTGGGTCAGAGGGAAATGCTGATGTGCCTCTCTGTGTCGCATCCACACTAGCACCGAAATAAACCATACAAAGCAAAAAAATTATCAGCCTACCAAAGTCAGTCAAAATCCTATACTGTAGCTGTAGTTGAGATGGAGTTTGTTTTTACGTCCTTTTCTTGCTGATCAGCTACCTACAGATGCGTACTGCAGAGGAGAGAGCCGAGGGAAAGGCAGAACCAACGAAGGTTGCATCTGCACGAACTTCAGAAATTGTATAAACATAGCAACAATTCTCTAGCTATGTAGTTAACTACTCTAGCTAGCTAGTTTGGCCGCACACCACAGATAGTATTCAGCTAGCTCCAAAGTTCCCAACTGCAGCATTACGGAGACACGAGGGAATGAAATACTTTTTGATGCACACTCAAGTAGTTATTTGAACTTTGTTGCTCTGATTAGCATCAAACCATCTATCGAGGTGGACCAGAATAATGCGCATTGGCTTATGCAGTGTGGACAGACCTTCATTAGACAAGAGAGGCACTTCTGGATGGAGTCTGTGCTGTACGTTTTATTGGACCTGATTCTTATACCAAATTGCAGCTAATTATATCTGCATAAGTATTATTCCTGAACTAATTATATCTGCATCCAAGTATTATTCCTGAACTAATTATACCTGCATCCAAGTATTATTCCTGAACTAATTATATCTGCATCCAAGTATTATTCCTGAACTAATTATATCTGCATCCAAGTATTATTCCTGAACTAATTATATCTGCATCCAAGTATTATTCCTGAACTAATTATATCTGCATCCAAGTATTATTCCTGAACTAATTATATCTGCATCCAAGTATTATTCCTGAACTAATTATATCTGCATCCAAGTATTATTCCTGAACTAATTATATCTGCATCCAAGTATTATTCCTGAACTAATTATATCTGCATCTAATTATATCTGCATCCAAGTATTATTCCTGAACTAATTATATAGTATTATTCCTGAACTAATTATATCTGCATCCAAGTATTATTCCTGAAGAGGTTATAGCTCTAAATATCTTGTTATAAAATTAAGTTTGACTCGTAATTAGACTCGTAATTAGTTTAAAAACCTAAGAGCTCTTACTATGGGTATAAGCATAAGCCATGTTCTCTTATAATGTTATACATGTACTGATAAACTCTGCTTTATAAGTGGGCCTAGCACTGGATGATGGAGAATTGGGTTTGGTTCCGGGTAAACTCTGTTTATGAGTGGGCCTAGCACTGGATGATGGAGAATTGGGTTTGGTTCCGGGTAAACTCTGGTGTATAAGCAGGGGTGTATTTAGGGGGGGGCGGGGGGGGGGGGGCATTCGCCCCCCCTTGTATCATTCTCGCCCCCCCCCCCTTGAAATTAGAGATATTTTTTAAAATAATGTCAAGAAAGGTGTAATACAAGAAAGGTGTAAAAGCTTATGATATCAGGTTCAAATGATAGGAATGTCAAACTGAGGTTCTTCTTGGTTTTCTCTGCCATACGTCCACAATCTCTTCAAGGTCGCTCTCAGAGAGTACTTCTGGTGCCTCTATAGCAATCCTCATAAGGTGAGAAAGGCTGCAGTCACTTAGAGAATTACGCAAACGAGTCTTGATCATCTTCATCTGTGAGAAGCTTCTCTCCACAGAAGCAGTAGAAACTGGAATCGATAAGCAGATGGAGGCAATCTTGTGCAAATTGGGAAACATGGCCTTGAGCATGTCGTTTGAACTTTAAAGATTTTAGAAAAAGTGCATGCCATCATAAGTAGCAGCTATATATACAGTTAGTACTGCAAAAATACCTGTGGGTAAAACACTTTCGTACTCCACGCGGAAGCCCAGGGTGCACGTCCCCTTTCCGCACCATCCAGGCTCTCCGCCCCCCCTTATTTTTCCATATCTCAAGTTCGCCCCCCCTTGGCAAAATTTCTGTATACAACCCTGCATAAGTGGGCCTAGCACTGGGTGATGGAGAATTGGGTTTGGTTCCAGGTAAACTCTGTTTATGAGTGGGCCTAGCACTGGATGATGGAGAATTGGGTTTGGTTCCGGGTAAACTCTGGTGTATAAGTGGGCCTAGCACTGGGTGATGGAGAATTGGGTTTGGTTCCAGGTAAACTCTGCTTTATAAGTGGGCCTAGCACTGGGTGATGGAGAATTGGGTTTGGTTCCGGGTAAACTCTGTTTATGAGTGGGCCTAGCACTGGATGATGGAGAATTAGGGTTTGGTTCCGGGTAAACTCTGTTTATGAGTGGGCCTAGCCTGGGTGATGGAGAATTGGGTTTGGTTCCGGGTAAACTCTGTTTATGAGTGGGCCTAGCACTGGGTGATGGAGAATTAGGGTTTGGTTCCGGGTAAACTCTGTTTATGAGTGTAGCCTGGGTGATGGAGAATTGGGTTTGGTTCCAGGTAAACTCTGTTTATGAGTGGGCCTAGCACTGGGTGATGGAGAATTAGGGTTTGGTTCCGGGTAAACTCTGTTTATGAGTGGGCCTCGCACTGGGTGATGGAGAATTAGGGTTTGGTTCCGGAGAGGGTGCCTGAGAGCCAGGTACCACATCCAAGGAAGGCAGCAGGCTGCACTTACTCTCTATAAGCTAATAGTGGTTAACACTGATTTATAAGCTGATAATGGTAAACTAATACTATGGTTAATTAACATGAAGCCATGCCCTCTTATAAGCTCCTACTGTGTAGCTTGAATCACAATGAAACATGCCTGCAGAATCCTACTGTGTAGCTTGAATCACAATGAAACATGCCTGTGTCAGTGCTGCAGAATCCCTCCTACTGTGTGGCTTGAATCACAATGAAACATGCCTGTGTCAGTGCTGCAGAATCCCTCCTACTGTGTAGCTTGAATCTCAATGAAACATGCCTGTGTCAGTGCTGCAGAATCCCTCCTACTGTGTAGCTTGAATCACAATGAAACATGCCTGTGTCAGTGCTGCAGAATCCCTCCTACTGTGTAGCTTGAATCACAATGAAACATGCCTGTGTCAGTGCTGCAGAATCCCTCCTACAATGAAACATGCCTGTGTCAGTGCTGCAGAATCCCTCCTACTGTGTAGCTTGAATCACAATGAAACATGCCTGCAGAATCCTACTGTGTGACTTGAATCACAATGAAACATGCCTGTGTCAGTGCTGCAGAATCCCTCCTACTGTGTAGCTTGAATCACAATGAAACATGCCTGCAGAATCCTACTGTGTGACTTGAATCACAATGAAACATTCCTGTGTCAGTGCTGCAGAATCCCTCCTACTGTGTAGCTTGAATCACAATGAAACATGCCTGCAGAATCCTACTGTGTGACTTGAATCACAATGAAACATGCCTGTGTCAGTGCTGCAGAATCCCTCCTACTGTGTAGCTTGAATCACTGTGTAGCTTGAATCACAATGAAACATGCCTGTGTCAGTGCTGCAGAATCCCTCCCACTGTGTGGCTAATCACAATGAAACATGCCTGTGTCAGTGCTGCAGAATCCCTCCTACTGTGTAGCTTGAATCTCAATGAAACATGCCTGTGTCAGTGCTGCAGAATCCCTCCTACTGTGTAGCTTGAATCACAATGAAACATGCCTGTGTCAGTGCTGCAGAATCCCTCCTACTGTGTGGCTTGAATCACAATGAAACATGCCTGTGTCAGTGCTGCAGAATCCCTCCTACTGTGTAGCTTGAATCACAATGAAACATGCCTGCAGAATCCTACTGTGTGACTTGAATCACAATGAAACATGCCTGTGTCAGTGCTGCAGAATCCCTCCTACTGTGTAGCTTGAATCACAATGAAACATGCCTGCAGAATCCTACTGTGTGACTTGAATCACAATGAAACATTCCTGTGTCAGTGCTGCAGAATCCCTCCTACTGTGTAGCTTGAATCACAATGAAACATGCCTGCAGAATCCTACTGTGTGACTTGAATCACAATGAAACATTCCTGTGTCAGTGCTGCAGAATCCCTCCTACTGTGTGGCTAATCACAATGAAACATTCCTGTGTCAGTGCTGCAGAATCCCTCCTACTGTGTAGCTTGAATCACAATGAAACATGCCTGCAGAATCCTACTGTGTGACTTGAATCACAATGAAACATGCCTGTGTCAGTGCTGCAGAATCCCTCCTACTGTGTAGCTTGAATCACTGTGTAGCTTGAATCACAATGAAACATGCCTGTGTCAGTGCTGCAGAATCCCTCCCACTGTGTGGCTAATCACAATGAAACATGCCTGTGTCAGTGCTGCAGAATCCCTCCTACTGTGTAGCTTGAATCACTGTGTAGCTTGAATCACAATGAAACATGCCTGTGTCAGTGCTGCAGAATCCCTCCTACTGTGTAGCTTGAATCACAATGAAACATGCCTGTGTCAGTGCTGCAGAATCCCTCCTACTGTGTAGCTTGAATCACAATGAAACTTGCCTGTGTCTGTGTTGCAGAATCCGGGACCAGAAGAATAGGGAGCTCTTTGAAAGGTGTTTCCCTGAACTGAAGGCTAGAAGAGAGCCCCAAGATAGATTTACCAGGTAAGGGGTCATCATAAATACAACCTACACTTTTACTTCTGCCAATCCAACCGCCATTGAACAAAAGGCCTAGCTAATATAAGTCATTTAGGGGGAAGGGGGGGGGGGGGGCCCCTTGGAAATTGTATCATTAGAAACTTTGTCACATCTTTAACCATCATGCGACGCCCCCCCCCCTTAATATCCAGATTCCTCCAGTTGCCCCCCCCCCCTTGGACAATTTTCTAAATGAAACCCTGTAAATGGTTATGTGTGTGTCTGTAATGGTCTCCCTCTGCCATGGAAGACTACTTAGCTATTATAAGTGTTTCAATGGGTGTGTCTTGCAGTAAAGCACGCAAACTAGCCGAGTATTCTGTTAGTCCTTTGTAGGTCAGCTGACCTAGCCTTCTTCCTTGTGGGTCAGTTACTAGTTTTTCTTCTTTTGAGGTGCAAACTTTTAAGGACCTTTGTTCCGCTAAATGTGCATCAATACTGTTTCAAGTGCCCATCAGTGACCAGTTTGAGGATCTGACTGGCTATCATGTGACCACACGGATTGTACATATACACATTTCTATTTTTGTGAGCAGGGTTGACCAGCGGGGGTATGGAACAATACGGAGTGATGCTGAGCTGAAAGAGATTTTGTATGAGCTTTGCGAGCAAGAGGAAGCGCCTGTTCGTCACCGGCGGACTCACGCAGCCATTCCACCCATGCTGATTGAGGAGAGGGACAAGCGACTCCAGTATGACAACAAGAACGGGCTCATTGCCGACCCCATGGTCCTCCATCGCGAGTCACGCTCTGTCTACATGTGGAGTACTGAAGAGAAGGCCACATTCAGAGACAAGTCAGTCAGTTGTATGTATGTATGGAGACCTGTTATATTTGTGAGGTGTGTATGTATGGAGACCTGTTATATTTGTGAGGTGTGTATGTGGAGACCTGTTATATTTGTGAGGTGTGTATGGAGACCTGTTATATTTGTGAGGTGTGTATGTGGAGACCTGTTATATTTGTGAGGTGTGTATGGAGACCTGTTATATTTGTGAGGTGTGTATGTGGAGACCTGTTATATTTGTGAGGTGTGTATGTATGGAGACCTGTTATATTTGTGAGGTGTGTATGTATGGAGCTGTGTTATATTTGTGAGGTGTGTATGTGGAGACCTGTTATATTTGTGAGGTGTGTATGTATGGAGACCTGTTATATTTGTGAGGTGTGTATGTATGGAGCCGTGTTATATTTGTGAGGTGTGTATGTGGAGCCATGTTATATTTGTGAGGTGTGTATGTATGGAGCCGTGTTATATTTGTGAGGTGTGTATGTATGGAGACCTGTTATATTTGTGAGGTGTGTATGTATGGAGACCTGTTATATTTGTGAGGTGTGTATGTATGGAGACCTGTTATATTTGTGAGGTGTGTATGTATGGAGCCGTGTTATATTTGTGAGGTGTGTATGTGGAGACCTGTTATATTTGTGAGGTGTGTATGTGGAGACCTGTTATATTTGTGAGGTATGTATGTATGGAGCCATGTTATATTTGTGAGGTGTGTATGTGGAGACCTGTTATATTTGTGAGGTGTGTATGGAGCTCTGTTATATTTGTGAGGTGTGTATGTGTGGAGACCTGTTATATTTGTGAGGTGTGTATGTATGGAGACCTGTTATATTTGTGAGGTGTGTATGTGGAGACCTGTTATATTTGTGAGGTGTGTATGTATGGAGACCTGTTATATTTGTGAGGTGTGTATGTATGGAGCCGTGTTATATTTGTGAGGTGTGTATGGAGCCGTGTTATATTTGTGAGGTATGTATGTATGGAGACCTGTTATATTTGTGAGGTGTGTATGGAGACCTGTTATATTTGTGAGGTGTGTATGTATGGAGACCTGTTATATTTGTGAGGTGTGTATGGAGCCGTGTTATATTTGTGAGGTGTGTATGGAGACCTGTTATATTTGTGTGGTGTGTATGTATGGAGACCTGTTATATTTGTGAGGTGTGTATGTGGAGACCTGTTATATTTGTGAGGTGTGTATGTATGGAGCCATGTTATATTTGTGAGGTGTGTATGTATGGAGCCGTGTTATATTTGTGAGGTGTGTATGTGTGGAGACCTGTTATATTTGTGTGGTGTGTATGGAGACCTGTTATATTTGTGAGGTGTGTATGTATGGAGACCTGTTATTTTGTGAGGTGTGTATGTATGGAGACCTGTTATATTTGTGAGGTGTGTATGTATGGAGACCTGTTATATTTGTGTGGTGTGTATGGAGCTCTGTTATATTTGTGAGGTGTGTATGTATGGAGACCTGTTATATTTGTGATGTGTGTATGTATGTGTGTATGTATGGAGCCGTGTTATATTTGTGAGGTGTGTATGTGGAGACCTGTTATATTTGTGAGGTGTGTATGTGGAGACCTGTTATATTTGTGTGGTGTGTATGTATGGAGACCTGTTATATTTGTGAGGTGTGTATGTATGGAGACCTGTTATATTTGTGAGGTGTGTATGTGTGGAGACCTGTTATATTTGTGAGGTGTGTATGGAGCCGTGTTATATTTGTGTGGTGTGTATGTGGAGACCTGTTATATTTGTGAGGTGTGTATGTGGAGACCTGTTATATTTGTGTGGTGTGTATGTATGGAGCCATGTTATATTTGTGAGGTGTGTATGTGGAGACCTGTTATATTTGTGAGGTGTGTATGTGGAGACCTGTTATATTTGTGTGGTGTGTATGTATGGAGACCTGTTATATTTGTGAGGTGTGTATGTATGGAGACCTGTTATATTTGTGAGGTGTGTATGTGGAGCCGTGTTATATTTGTGAGGTGTGTATGTGTGGAGACCTGTTATATTTGTGAGGTGTGTATGTGTGGAGACCTGTTATATTTGTGAGGTGTGTATGTGGAGACCTGTTATATTTGTGAGGTGTGTATGTATGGAGCCATGTTATATTTGTGAGGTGTGTATGTATGGAGACCTGTTATATTTGTGAGGTGTGTATGTATGGAGACCTGTTATATTTGTGAGGTGTGTATGGAGCCATGTTATATTTGTGAGGTGTGTATGTGGAGACCTGTTATATTTGTGAGGTGTGTATGTATGGAGCCATGTTATATTTGTGAGGTGTGTATGGAGCCATGTTATATTTGTGAGGTGTGTATGTATGGAGACCTGTTATATTTGTGTGATGTGTATGGAGACCTGTTATATTTGTGAGGTGTGTATGTGGAGACCTGTTATATTTGTGAGGTGTGTATGTGGAGACCTGTTATATTTGTGAGGTGTGTATGTATGGAGCCTTGTTATATTTGTGAGGTGTGTATGGAGACCTGTTATATTTGTGAGGTGTGTATGGAGCCGTGTTATATTTGTGAGGTGTGTATGTATGGAGCCATGTTATATTTGTGTGGTGTGTATGTATGGAGACCTGTTATATTTGTGAGGTGTGTGTATGGAGCCGTGTTATATTTGTGTGGTGTGTATGGAGCCATGTTATATTTGTGAGGTGTGTATGTATGGAGCCATGTTATATTTGTGTGGTGTGTATGGAGCCGTGTTATATTTGTGAGGTGTGTAAGTATGGAGACCTGTTATATTTGTGAGGTGTGTATGTATGGAGCCGTGTTATATTTGTGAGGTGTGTATGTATGGAGACCTGTTATATTTGTGAGGTGTGTATGTATGGAGACCTGTTATATTTGTGAGGTGTGTATGTATGGAGACCTGTTATATTTGTGAGGTGTGTATGTGGAGACCTGTTATATTTGTGAGGTGTGTATGTATGGAGACCTGTTATATTTGTGAGGTGTGTATGTATGGAGCCGTGTTATATTTGTGTGGTGTGTATGGAGCCATGTTATATTTGTGAGGTGTGTATGTATGGAGCCCTGTTATATTTGTGAGGTGTGTATGTGGAGACGTGTTATATTTGTGAGGTGTGTATGTATGGAGACCTGTTATATTTGTGCTGGTGGGTGTTAAATGTAGTGACGTCTCTGGGTGTTTTGTGTTGACTCACACTTACAGGTATATGTTCAACCCAAAGAACTTCGCAGTAATTTCTTCGTTTCTTCCCAATAAGGTATCTCTCTCAGAACCATAAGTGTGCCCATCAGCTCTCTGTTCTTATTCACTACTTTTATCTCTCCAGACTCCAACTGATTGTGTTCTCTACTATTACCTCACTAAGAAGAGGGAGAAGTTTAAGCAACTTGTACGCAAGGCTAACTTCAAGAGAAAGAAGCCATTTGTGAAACCAGTCGATTTTTCACATTCCTCTCTCGCGCCAACCTCTCGTCATCACCATATGCCTTTGTCGCTATATCCCACTGCGAAAATCGAGACGGAACTGCTAGCCGCAAGCCCAAAGCAGGAACATGAGACTTCTGATACAAAATCAGGTATAAAGCTATTGAGTCAATACACTTGTGAATTAGTGCTGTGAAGTAGGTAAAGGGTCGTTCGAGTGTGTGACACCATTGATGATGTCATACAATACCATCTTTCGTTTGAAGATTGAAACATGAAAAACAATGATCTCTGAGGTGTCACAAGGACTTGTTGCTATGCCAACGGTCTCAGTTAGTCAGTCATTTTGCATACGCAATGACAATATTATTATTGGGCTTGCTTCTATGCCAGTCATGTACTCCCACAGAATATGACGACTGGTTGACGGAAGAGATATCTAGCTTAAAGGAAGGCCTGAGGAAGTACGGGAGAGCATGGGGCAAGATCTATCGGGAGGTCGGTGGGCGTAAAACGGCTACACAATGCAAGCAATTCTATGACAAATATTGCACGGACAAGCAGCTGGAGCTATCAGTAGCTCTTGCGGAACACAGCTCTATGAAGGTAGGCATGGAAATGATTCATGGTGTGCATGCATGCATGATGCTAAAGCTGGGGATGGATCCACCAGTACCCCCTGGGGAAAAAGGGGAGGGGAGGGGGGGGGGGAACTCACAATGCGTTGGTTTTTGTGTAGTGTGAATTTACCATTGTTTATTACTTGTACAGAATGCTGAGAAGCTGAGGAGAAAGGCTGATAGTCGCAAGCCCATGTCAGAGGTCATGGCCGAGGCAAAGAAGGTCCAAAAGAGTCATCATAAGGTGCCGCCCTCACAGCGAGGAGGCACGGTGGAGACAGAGGTGGACAGCGAGAATACTGAGAGTGCATACGAGACGGAGTCCAAGACGGATGAATCGGGCAGCGAGAGCACGATAACTGACTCCTGCCCCGAAGAATCTTCATCTGCTGCACCCCTCTCTTCCTCGACACAACTCAAGCCTTTACGTGGCGGCAAGAAGAGCAAGCCTCTCTTCACTGGTGGAGGCACAGCAGGTCCCGGCTTCAAGCGGTCATCAGAGGAGGCTCTGGATCTGTTCATATCTGCAGCAGAGGCACTGAACAACATCGTCCCTCCTGAAGTGGCCCTGCATGATCATAGCTACTCTCTTGCCCCAAACTCCTTAGTGAGCAGCATGGAGCTGCAGGGCACTTCAGGCTTGAGTCTCATTGCTGCCGCTGCCGCTGTGGTATCTCCAACACTCTCCAGGAGTACGGGTGGGAATAAACTTCTCTCCCTCTCGCCCGTGCGAGCCCCCCGAGGCAGACCCCCAAACAGCCAGCGGAAGGGGAACAGTAGCACCACTAGCAAGCTGGCCCCAACTTTACTCAGCCCCGCTGGTTCCAGTAACAGCGTCCTCCTCACAGTGAAGACAGGTCCACCGAGAGTGAGGACAAGATCGGCTCCATCAGATCGACCCAGGTTGTCGACCCTCCATGTGCCACGAACTAGCTCCACACTGGCGAGAATGTCTATCAACTCGACTAATCGTCCAGTGGTGGTGAGGGGAAATTCCACTGCCACACTGGCTTCCCAAGCCTCATCCACTGCTTCCCATAATAACTCAAACACTACCAACACCTCTGGTTCTTCTACAAGCTCCACGTCTGCTTTCGAGGCTCTTGTGAATGTTGCAGTGGCTGCACCTCCCGCTGAACTCAACCAGAATTCAATCTCAGGTTCTCTTCATCTCCTACCTTCTACTTCCACCCACTCAACTGCCAGCTTAAAACTTTCTTCTTCCTTCTCTGCTCCTCCTCCTTCCTCATCGTCCTCCTCCTCTTCTTCTCTGTCCTTCACTGCCACAACCCTTCCATCATCTCAGCCCACTGTAACTCTGGCTGTCACTGGCTCGAACAGCAACGCCAGCAACAGCACTGGTACCACCACGGCCTACTTAGATGTCAACCAGGCCATCAACTTCCTCGCTTCCCTAGCCCAGCAGCAGGTGGCCTCGGGAACTTCAAATGGAAGCTCTCAGTCAATTTCAATGCTCCCCGCCCAGAGGTTACTTGCTCCCGTCAATCTCCTGGGTAACATTGTAACACAGGGACAAAAAGCAAACTCTTCCGGTGGTGGAGGGGGACTGGTGCCTTCCAGCCTCTCGAGTTCCAAGGGCACCAAGGCGCTCAATGTTTCTGCGTGGTCCGACACGCTTCTGGGCCACCTAACATCAGGGATCAGCTCTCAGACTACCTCTGGGAAGAACATGCAGAGCAAAGGAGCAAGTCTGAAAACGAAGAAAGCAGTGTCTTCAAAGTCGGAGGGCTCTTTTGGAAAAAACAACTCCGTGTCTTCTGGGTCAACAGCATCCAAGGAGCAAGGGGGGAGGATGGTATGTGCTGGTGGCAGCAGCAACTTGCCAGTAGTAGCAACCTCGGGCACCAATGCCAGTGGCACTTCCATTACCAAGACTGGAGATGACTTATCTAACCTCAACCTGCTCTCCTCCCTTGTAGCTGCTGTGGCAGCCTCATCACAACCGACTGCTGCCACTCCCCCCTCCTCTCTCTCCCTCTCGACCACCACCTCCTCGGGCCCCAAGGTCAGCGTGGGTCAGTCCTCTAATCTCCATGGAAACAAGACTGAGCTGAAGAGGTTGTGTGATTCTGGTGCTGCTTCAGCTAAAGGTGTAACAACTTCTTCAGCGCCTGTCTGGTCTTCTGAGAGGGAGTTGGTGACCTCCACTTCTTCACTTTTGAGCAGCTCTTCAACAAATACTTCTACCAACGACAACAGTTCCTCGACCTCTCCAAGTTGTGGTACAAAACAGCAGCAACAACTACAGGCACAGCAAGTCTCGGGGATGGAGATTCACAAGAGCACTTGTATCAAAGGGCCACCCTCTTATGCGTCTAAAAGTTCTCTCTACTCAACAGCGTCATCATCTGGATTGCTAGGATCTGGGGCTGTGGATGGCTTACCTCGTAGTGTTGTCCGGAGTGTGTTAGGTTCAGCTGGCATCAACACAGAGGACCACCCTCCGTCCGTGGACAACCCAAGGACCATCAGTAACAACTCAAAGACTACCTTCTCTTCTGCTTCTGATTTTGTCACTGAAAATGATATGACCGCTTCTTTAGCCTCCATCATACCCTCTATGAGCACTCAGTCCTCTCTGCTTCTCTACACCCGCTCTCTCAACTTCCCTATGTCCATGAGTACCGAAACCAGCACGGAAGAGGAAGACCATCTTGCCAGTGCCACTAGGGGCATCAGCGAGCTATCCAAGCTCCTGGGCACTGATAACAACTCTGATTCCGCTGGGACCAGGACCCGGCAAGAGAGTCCTGTCTACAAGGATGTGTCGTCCATTGGGTGGAATCCCTCGGACCTTCTTAACAGTACATCTCTGGGTGGAAATGGTGTCGTCAACAGTTCTGAGGACTTTGTTTCCGGCTTACCTGAAAAATCTGGTGCTTATCTGTCTAGTATGCTCGAGTCTCAGATCCACGGAACTGTACACCATACTTCACTCACTGCCTCCAAACTGAATAGTTCATCCACAAACTCGAATGTGAATGACACTAGGGAAGGTACCATGGATGTGGATCATAGATAAAGCCCATCATGATACTGTATACCCACGTTGTATTATTTACCAGCATTTGTATTGTGTATAGTGTAAAAATAAGTCGATACCCATTTTCTCTTTTCTTCTCATGTGTAATTGTATACATGGAATATTCATCCGATTACCACCAGCAGTCTTGCCAGTTAAGCTTTACTCGGGGAAGTGAGTTTATGCATGCCTTGTGTTACAGAGTTAGTTATGGAGTTGGCCACTTCAATGGCCTTGCATATTATATAATATGAGGTTTAGAATCATAGGTAGGGTACAAATGAGGACATTAATCCTATTTAATGCACGGGTTCATTCATTTAACTATGCAGAGGTAGCCTTCTGCTATGACAGACCCCTTACCAAATGCTGCGAGTGCCCCAAGTAGTGGACCTAGCTCCAACTGACCGAAGTAGTGCTGACTAAACATTTCCATTTTCATGCGAGAGCTATTAGCTGGAATCCCACGCAAGACAGAATTCGTGTTTGACTTCTTTATTTTAAATGATAACACCTCGGGCCAACTAGATAGAACCAATAACAAAGTTGCCCCAGAAAACAAGAAAATTAAATCATAGTCGAGATATAAATTAAACGGGGAAAAAAGACAACACAAGAGAAACAAAAAGAACAGGCAATAAGTGTTGAATATGTCCACAACAGTGCACAGAAGATTAGGTTTTCATGGTCCATTGTTCTGGTGTGTAGGTCTTCTGGCTAAAGGCATGGATGTGGGGTAGTTCTTCAGACAAGCATTCATTGACTAATCTGTGCCGTTGTAAGAGGCTTTTCCCTTCAAAGTGACCCGAAACGACCACAGCTTCAAAACTCTGACCGCACCCTCCCGAAACATCCTTTACTTCCTGAATCAGTGATTGAATCGTAACTACAGTAGTCACGCGTGCGGAACTACTTCATATATTACTCTTACCACATGTGTTGCATTTAGTTTCCCAAACAGTTTCTGTTGAAGCACTTCCGACTTTATTTCTTCCATGATTCACAATAGCCAAGATAAAAGCTACACCTACTTTAGTCCGCCCTTCTGGCTGGCTCTATTGCCGACCATTACCACTCGCTGGTTCCTACCAAAGGCCACACCCTCTCAACGAATATACCACACCTCTAGCATTCGATCTAGAACACCTCGAATTTTAATGAAGTCCAAATTTGTACTGTTTATCTGAAGACAATTCAAGAATTCGTAGTGGATTGGTTCTTTCACAGTCTACTGGTAAGTGGTGATAGAAAAGAAAAGTTCATAGATGTATATAGTATATATATATTATATTATCATTCAACAAAAACATTTAAAAAAAGAAGGTAGTTTAGCACCAAAAAATTGGCTCTCTCTCTCCCCTCCACTTCCTTTGTAGCTGATCTATACCTTAAAATTTGGCTATATAGTTGTACGTATTTTTAAAAAACAATTAAAAAATGTTAGAACTATCTAATTTCACTCAATGGTATTCAAGTGATTGCTTCTATGCATCATAAGCTATTTCTCTTTGCTTATGTTTATGTAGAATACCTATATGTTCTCTGACATGCATGTTAAAGTTGGATGCATGCTTGCAATAAGGTAAAGTCGTGCGACATGCCCTCGATTTTTAGGCTAATTACCATTCAGTTTTAAGGCTGTCGTTCGAGTTCTTGTGAACTATAATCAGTAGATTATTGTTAGCATACATTTGTAATGCCTCATTTTCTTATGGGTCACCACAACCAAGTGCACATTCTCTGATATTGACTGCATGTTACATTTCCAATACACCACATTTTATTGCAGCTTCATCAATAATTACAGCTGCCATATTTCTATTTAAACTTGTAAGCCATGTTTAGGCTTGAGACAGTAATATTGCAACTAGTTGTTTAATGCAATATAACACTTGTTTTGTTTCAAGCAATTGAGTGCCATCCACTTCTAAGTCATCCCTGAATAATGAATGTCCTGGTTGCTCTACACAATACAAATGCCAACTAGTTTTTATGCAAAATTCCAACTTGAATGGCAATCGGTTTATTAACTAATGGAAGCTCCAACAAGCAGTTACACTTCTTCATTTTACTTTCTTCATCTTTATTTCTGTAGAATGCTTCCTGGGTTTTGAGGAACATCCTTAAAGAACCGGCTTAATTAGCATTCCACAGCATTGTGACAAAATGTCGAATTCTAGTGAACTATCGCTTGATCTCATCGTAGAAGAGCTAGAGTCATTCCTCTACACACCTCTTGGAGTGGGCACATTGGCAGGAGTGTCTATACTTCTGACTTCTCTTATGTGGATCCTAGGATGCTGCATTTACTCTTGCTGTCGGAGTCACAGACACAATCAAGGAGGAACACAAGAGGCCAACCAAGAGTTACACTTCATTGATACTACCCTTGGTTCAACCCAGGCGGTGAATGGTACCATATCAAGCGGTTATAATACTGGTGCAGCCTCTTTCTCTCTGACTTCGTTGCTTGCTACCAGCAATAAGATGTTGATAAACTCATCCATGGATCTCACCCCATCATCCAAGGAGGCATGATATTCACCCTGAATGTCTTCCTTCTTGTCATATCAATTGCACATACCTACTATATATACATGCATCTATATTTTATTCATACCCAATTACATATCATGCATCATACACTTATCTTTTCCAAAGCTGCTTATTTTGTTTGATTTGTGTTTGTAGCTGATACATGAATTGTGCTGTACTATCCACATTATGGGGCTGAAGGATTATAAAATTGTTTTGGGTCTTAAAACTGATATGGATAGAATCATATATACACACACCATACACACACAACTCTCTCACACATCATGAATAACATAGTTTATTGCTTCCGACGCTGGGAGGGTTTAGCTTTGATGTAATTGACCAAGAAATCTGGTGAACTGAAAAAATAGGAATCCTCCCTGAATACAACTGCACGGTTCAGCCAACTCATCTCCCTCACAGGGCTGATGATGTGCATGTGTAAGTGCTTGACCATGATAAAAGGCGGCCAATGAAATCCAAGTCGAGCTTCCTCAGTTTTACCCCCTCTCTCTGTTAGGACTTTCTTGCCAATATCAGCCATACGCTGCACCAGTGACACGTGAGTCGATGTCAGCTGCCCAGGAGCTGTTATGTGCTGACGAGGCACTACCAAGTAATGGTGAGTGCTCACTGGCTTCCTGTCCACAAAACAGACGAAATCCGTGTCTTCATAGAGTATTTCTGCCCTTATATCTTTGGAGCATATCTTACAAAATGTACAGTCAGGATTGTGTCCAACAGGTCTCACTTCACTGGTTGGATTGCTTTCTAGAGACTCGGGTTGCTGCTCGTCATTACTTGGTTCTGCCCTTTCAGCCATTTAACGTTTACCGTATAAAGTATAAAATAATTATTAAACGAGATTTCCAATAATTTTTAGCGACGTGTGTTTGGCAGTTGTCCCGGCAACGGCAAATTACCTCCAGCGGCTTTCTCTCCTCTTCTCGCCTCTCTGAAGAATTCTTTGTGCCAGGTTGAAAGGTGACCAACTAGAGCGCTAATGAAAGTGTGTTTAATATGATCGCTAGGACTAGACTGAAGTTAAGAAATGTAGAGAAGTCCATCAGCTTTATGCAGGAGCAACATGCCAAGACTCTTGAGGGTCTTCACCAAGAAATAGACAAGCTACAGAAGAAGAATTCCCGTAAATTTATTATTTCAGTATAATCCTGGCCTAGTAGTTGCATCTTTTTTTCTTGATTTGACTCACCACAGGTTTGATATTCCAACTGATAATGAATGATGGAACATCAACTGGAACAGGTATATACATAGGGCATAGCTTCTCTATAGTGTGGTCCAAGCAAAGGACCAGCTGGGCTTCCGCCAAAGTAGGCTCTAGCCACCATGCACCACATATACCCTTTGGAAGTCACACCCCACAGTACATGTTTTGTGAGGTGTCATGTATCCTACGAGATCCCAGATAACGGTCAATTGTATAATAGGCTTATTCACACCAGCTAGGCATGTGATGTAATGATGAGTAATCCATGTCCAATATTTGTACAACCACTAGTTGGACAGGGAGAGAGGGGTGGGGGAGGGGTGGTTGGCTGATCTCACTTGGTATAGAAGTAATCTCATTGAAATTTTGCTACTATACACAGCAGTTATATAGTTACATATATAGTGTGTCATTAACCTGCTTATGTGGCATTGTGGCCTTGAATAAGAAGAATGCCTTCATGGAGCTCGTACTATGCTCTGTGCACATATATCTGAAGGCACATATATCTGAGTAGGTCAGCTATAATTGCTTATTAAATCAGAGTGATTTCATTTTCACAGACCTAGCCTGCTGCGATTAAGAGGGCTGAGTGCCATTTCAGGCATGGTAATGGCTGATAAATTCCATAAAGATGTCCAGTGTCTTTTTCAGGGAGTTAAGAGGCCATTGTAGAGGCCAAAAGTAGAAATTTCAGTTCTTTTTGGTTGGACAAATATTACATCAGATCCAAGGAAAGTGGTAGTTTGTGCAGTTCGATTTCTTACAATCACCCAACCAGAATGAATCATAAATGTGGGCCACTGTCAGTGCCACTCTCTCCTTTAATACTCCATATCCATTTATCTTACCAAGTTGTCACAAGTACTCTATGTATTAACAAATGTATTAACAAACTAATTAATAATAATAATAAGTGCAATATACTTGTTCTGTTTTTTTTTGTTTTTTTTTGCAGGCCAGCTTCAACTTGAAGATGACCTCATAGCAAGCAGGTCAGAGCTGTCAAAGGTGGAGTCATACCTCACCAAAGAGCAGGAGAAAGTGTCTCTCCTGAATCATCAGGTGGACGACCTCCTGTCTAAATATGCCGAGGACATCACAGACCGAGACAGCCTCATCAAACGACTTGATGTTGAGCTGGATTCCAAGGCCAATGTGATTCTTCTGCTGACACAGCAGATACGCTGTGCTCGGACTCAACTGAAGCAGGAGCTTGAATCCAAAGCTAGAAAGGCTCTCATCTGCTCATGTCCACACTGCTGCATACATAGCAAGATTTTGGAGTCAAAGGAACAGCAAAGAGCTCTCTGCTTGCAAGAGAAAAAGCTGAGGAAAGTCGATCATCACCACCACAATCACCATCACAATGTAGAAGTCACCACCTCCTCTCCGGCAGTGTCAGGGATCCAGGCCAGATGTTTCCACCCCACCCCTCCCCTCTCTCCTCCCCCTTCCTCCACCGCTGCTTGGTGGCACGGTATTGTGAGGCGAGCTAGCACTCCTGTGAGGAGAAATTCGTTGTCTACAGACACACACATTAGTTTGCCCTGGAACCAGATGGGCATGGCGGTGCAGAATGACCACACCCACAGCATCCATCTAACTAAAAGACACTGCATGCAAAGTCAAGTCCGGGACAGAAGTGATAGCATTGGCAGAGAGAGGACATCGTCCCGGGATGAACTGGAACAGGTGCTCAGCTTGAAATGCTTTGAAGGAGAAAACAGAGTTATACACGCAAAACTGGTTTGTCGAGATAGTCCCTCTATCCTCCCTCCTATCAATCCATCACCACTGTCCAAAGCTGAATATTTGCAACAGCAAGACCCATACAGTAGTAGTAGTAGTAGCAGTGCTGTGTTTTCACATGCACTTTGCCAGGACCTAAGTATGGCAGTGGACTCCTCCATCCTCCACCAACATCACATGGTCACCTATAAATCTCCGGCACTCAGCAATGCTCCTCCCAACTCGTTGTGTGTTCGAACTGGCAGATGCCAAGGTCAAGCAGCAGGGTGTGTGGTGAGCCAAGAGGTACTGGGCACTCGTAGGCCAGAAGGGGTGCTGCTGGTGAAAGAGAGTGGGAAGGAACTATCTTCCGCTACCAGTTCGTGGGCAAAGGGCACACCTGCTCTAGATTAATGACCCAATTTTATGTTTCTATTAGTTATTATATTGTTGTGTATCAGTGGTGGTATTTTATATTCCTAGTGGAGTGGGACTTAAATGAGAAGAATACAAACTTTGATTATCAAAGTAGCTAGCTCAAAGAACTGCCCTCTCCACTCCATACATAATGATGCCTATATACATTCAATGCTTCCCACACATAATGCCTACACACAGTTGTCCACACATGCCTGCCCACACACCTGCCCACATATAGTGCTTCCAACATATAATACTGCCCACATAATGCTGCCCACATAATATAATACTGCCCACACATAATGCTGCCCACATAATATAATACTGCCCACATAATATATGTAATGCTGCCCACATAATATAATACTGCCCACATAATATATGTAATGCTGCCCACATAATATAATACTGCCCACATAATATAATACTGCCCACATAATACTGCCCACATAATAATATGTAATACTGCCCACATAATATAATACTGCCCACATAATATAATACGCCCACATAATATATGTAATGCTGCCCACATAATATAATACTGCCCACATAATATATGTAATGCTGCCTACATAATATAATACTGCCCACATAATATATGTAATGCTGCCCACATAATATATGTAATGCTGCCCACATAATATAATACTGCCCACATAATATATGTAATGCTGCCCACATAATATAATATTGCCCACATAATATATGTAATGCTGCCCACATAATATAATACTTCCCACATAATATAATACTGCCCACACAGTCCTGCCCACACATAATGTGGTGTCGTGTTGCTATTTCCAATGTTAAAGTGATGATGGTGTTGATTAAATAGCTTATGTGGGAGAATGTCGTGAGGTGCTACCCAACACTAGCCTACCAGAATGAAAGCACAGACATCGAGGCAAGTACTTGAAATGTAATGCCTCAAGAGATTCCCACTCCTTCTCTCTCCATGCCTCCCAGGCTTTGAACTCCACAGACATGGCAGACATCTGCCAGATAAATTCCATCTCGTAACCAAATATCCAAATGATGGTAGTGCACTTCACTTGGCATCTTCACTGCAGTGGACTCAGATTTCCACATAGCATAGATACTGACTTCCACGTCAGCGCTCTATTAAACACCAGCAGTGCTCTATTAAACACCAGCAGTGCTTTATTAAACACCAGCTCCCTTCATTGGTACAGTCACTAATAAAAGAATATTCAATGATGACATCTTCCCTGTGGCCTCCATGCAAGCAATACATATCTCCCTGTGGCCTCCAGGAAGTACATATCTCCCTGTGGCCTCCATGCAGGAAGTACCTGGGGCCTCCATGCAGGAAGTATATCTCGCTCTGTGTGCTTCAAGAAGACAGGAGTTAGAAAAGTATAATATAAAGTTAGTGCCTAGCACTAGGGAAAAAAAATGTTATAGCAAAGAGATACAAAGTAGCACATCATTAAGTAATCCACTTTGTACCTGTAGCAAAATCCATTAATAATTTGGCTGTGGGAACTTTAAGTGCATTGCTTGATGCATAATCAGCACACACAAGTTCTTGAAGTTGATGGAAATATCAATTTTCCTGGTATTCCTTTGCAAAATCGTGGCCGCCCCCCTGATAAAAAATCTAAGTCAATACAACTACACAATGTTCACTGAGTGTTCTAAATGGCTAAAGTTCGAGTGCAGCCTCCTTGCTCTGTATGCAGCTGTCCTTAATACATACTGCTCTCCTCACCTCCTCACCATCCAACACGCTCCCCTCCATCTCCAGTGCAGCCTCCTTACTCTGTATGCAGCTGTCCTTAACGCACACTGCCCTCACCTCCTCACCATCCAACACGCTCCCCTCCATCTCCAGTGCAGCCTCCTTACTCTGTATGCAGCTGTCCTTAACGCACACTGCCCTCACCTCCTCACCATCCAACATGCTCCCCTCCACACCCCACTTTTCTGTAGGTATCCGTCGGGTCTTTTTTGAGGTGTTCTGGGAGTAGGGAGGGATGGAGGCTACAGTGTGTGGGCGTACGTGGCAGTACTGACGTACACTTGGGCGTGCAGCTGGAATCAGATTGGATGAATGTTGGACGGGGGACTTCTTTGGTGTGGGAAGGTCTGCCATCTGAGTGGTTCTTCTCAGCTCAAACAGATCCTGTGTTGTGAACAACAACAAAACTCCTCTTAATTAGCCTCTTAATTATATCCACTTTGCATACATTGTACAGCTCGAGGCCATTTAGTACATATTAATCTAGAGATTGTGCTGCACAATAATTATACCACCAATTCATAGATTGCCTGCCAATCTACAAATTGGCATCCAATCTATAGACTCCAGCACATACAGGCAACAGATCAGCACGTGTTAATCTGTATCTAAGTTAATCTGTATCTAAGCAACGGAGAATTAGGGAGGGAGGAGAAAAGTGTAATATTGCTTTAAAAAAAAAATTAATTAAAAAAAGTTCTACATGGACTTGGCCTCAGATTAAGAACTTGGTGACATGGTGTACTGCAAAAAATACTATGGGGAAGATGATTTGGAATCTTTCAGTGGAAAGCTGGACTTAATTCACCCACAGACTGGCAAAAGGGTCATGTTATATCTCTCTGCGAAGTAGCTAAGCTTTCAAACCCCCCGATGTGAGTTTCATGGTGGAAGGTGCAACTGCATAACAAATTGATCCACTCATAGCTGTGCTTGTCTGCGGGAGGAAGGTACTGCAGGTGCTTGTCAGCAGGAAGGTACTGCAGGTGCTTGCCAGCAGGAGGAAGGTACTGCAGGTGCTTGTCAGCAGGAAGGTACTGTAGGTGCTTGTCAGGAGGAAGGTGCTGCAGGTGCTTGTCAGCAGGAAGGTACTGCAGGTGCTTGCCAGCAGGAGGAAGGTACTGCAGGTGCTTGTCAGGAGGAAGGTACTGCAGGTGCTTGCCAGCAGGAGGAAGGTACTGCAGGTGCTTGTCTGCAGGAGGAAGGTGCTGGTCTGTAACACTGATTATATTTATCTCGTAACATTGATTATATTTATCTCATTGTAACACTTATCTTGTTGTAACGCCGATTATATTTATCTCGTTGTAACACTGATTATATTTATCTCGTAACACTGATTATATTTATCTCGTTGTAACACTGATTATATTTATCTCGTTGTAACACTGATTATATTTATCTAGGTGTAACACTGATTATATTTATCTCGTTGTAACACCGATTATATTTATCTCGTTGTAACACTGATTATATTTATCTAGGTGTAACACTGATTATATTTATCTCGTTGTAACACTGATTATATTTATCTCGTTGTAACACTGATTATATTTATCTAGGTGTAACACTGATTATATTTATCTAGGTGTAACACTGATTATATTTATCTAGGTGTAACACTGATTATATTTATCTCGTTGTAACACCGATTATATTTATCTCGTTGTAACACTGATTATATTTATCTCGTTGTAACACTGATTATATTTATCTCGTTGTAACACCGATTATATTTATCTCGTTGTAACACTGATTATATTTATCTCGTTGTAACACTGATTATATTTATCTCGTTGTAACACTGATTATATTTATCTCGGTGTAACACTGATTATATTTATCTCGTCGTAACACTGATTATATTTATCTAGGTGTAACACTGATTATATTTATCTCGTCGTAACACTGATTATATTTATCTAGGTGTAACACTGATTATATGTAACACTGATTATATTTATCTCGGTGTAACACTGATTATATTTATCTTGTTGTGACACTGATTATTCCTTATCTCATTATAACACTGATTATATATATAATGATTGCTTTATATGTAGCATCAGTCAACCAGAAAAGGGCTGCTTAACACTAAGCAGGAGCTCAGCAAGCAGTGCCCATGTGCAGACATGAAGGTAAGGATTGGCACATGCATGTACCAGGCTAGCTAGAGGGCACGAGGAAGGGGATAGACCCATTGTTCACGAGAGCCTGGACAACAACGCTGTACGTGAACATGCAAATGAAAGGGGAAACTGACCCTGAGAAGGAGGGGTCAAAGTAACAATCAAAGCTTAACAAATTAGAACCGACAGTAAGGTAGGTGCTTAATAAACAAAAACTAGGTGCGAAACCAGCTTAACAGCCGGCTTTTACAGTACGTCCTACATACAACAGAGAGCCACTCTGTGAAGAATGCAAACTGTGCCTTTGTTTGCAAATTCACAGATGCGGCCATGATCTACAGGTGGCTGATGTCCTAGGGCTACACACACCCATCCCAGGGACATTTTCCTGGGTCTTTCATAATCAAGGTTTTTGTGCAAATAGGCACGACGAAGAGCAGAAGAGTGGGGTGTGGTTTCCAAAGATATGAAATGCACAATCAATAATATTTCACTCAGCGAATTCTCCTGTCGGTTACCATCTGTTAACATTACATCTGATCGCACCTGACTGCATGATGTACAAACAATACCACACCACTGATGATGTACACACAATACCACACCACTGCATGATGTACACACAATACCACACCACTGATGATGTACACACAATACCACACCACTGCATGATGTACACACCATACCACACCACTGCATGATGCACACACAATACCACACCACTGCATGATGCACACACAATACCACACCACTGCATGATGTACACACAATACCACACCACTGCATGATGTACACACAATACCACACCACTGCATGATGCACACACCACACCACTGCATGATGTACACACAATACCACACCACTGCATGATGCACACACAATACCACACCACTGCATGATGTACACACAATACCACACCACTGCATGATGTACACACAATACCACACCACTGCATGATGTACACACAATACCACACCACTGCATGATGTACACACAATACCACACCACTGCATGATGTACACACAATACCACACCACTGCATGATGCACACACAATACCACACCACTGCATGATGTACACACAATACCACACCACTGCATGATGTACACACAATACCACACCACTGCATGATGTACACACAATACCACACCACTGCATGATGTACACACAATACCACACCACTGCATGATGTACACACAATACCACACCACTGCATGATGTACACACAATACCACACCACTGCATGATGTACACACAATACCACACCACTGCATGATGTACACACAATACCACACCACTGCATGATGAGACATGGTCTGGGAGTATCTCTGTTGCACTTACTCTCAGCTGAAGTGGAGGCAGTTTAAAGACAGCAGGTGGCTGCGAAACTCTCCTCTGGGTGTAGCCTGGGGGATTGAAATATTGGCGTGCCCGGGGGGAGAACACCAGCTGCTTGGACGTAGGCAGGAAGATGGCAGGCAGTGTCAGGTCTGCATGTGCATATGTTATTACAGTATATATATATAATAGTCACATGTAAATTAATTAGGTAGTGGCCTACACGCCCACCAGCAGGAACGCACCCTGTCATGCTAGCTTCCAGCAAGGAATGGACAGGGGTTATGTGGCCAAGCGCTCATTACATAGAAACTTAACTTGAAACCATATGCACATTCCTAACCTCACAGTTAAAGGTGGTAATGGATATTTGGGAATGGCTCTAATCAGCTGTTTCCAGATGCTAGCTTTGTAAGGGGGGTTTGACTTTTTTCCTAGGCCAGTTTTTAGTCAACTTAGGTATACATCATCATAAAGCATATCATTGGATTGCATTTGAATTAAGCTTTCTTTTGGCACCAAAATTAAGGGTAGGGGGGAAATGACAACAATGTTATGGCAGGTAGTAGTTACCTCAAGAATAATTAATGAGCCGTGGGTTACATCTACCATAAGGTGACATCAGTGACTACGATGATGACGTCAGCGACTACGATGATCCTTTTAAAAGGAGTTTAGCAAAAAGACATGCACTTTAGAGAATTCACTGAAGCTGAGGATAGAACAGCAGACAATCCAAATAACATCTCATTGCCACACCCACAACCACACCCACACACTGTATTTCCTTGAATAGTCCATGCGTGAACTATTCCTTTCAACTAGCTAGAACTTGGGCATACTACACGAGGACATGCACTATTTCACCGAGCACCTGCAGAGGGACAAGAGTGAGCACGTTCTCACTGCAGGTAGAATAGCATGCGTACAATTGGTTGGATATATATCACCAAATAAGGTTAGGGCATAGTCGATTAGAAGGTGCGAGTTATTTCACAGAAGACTGGAGCATGGGAGCGAACTATTCGAGGGTGCAAAGAGAGAGGAAGTATGGCAGTGGCCACATTATATAGGTGTGCACACCAGTGTGTATTGATTAGAGTGATAGCTCATTTCTAACTTGGCGAGCACCCACCCATTCCAGGATTCACTCGACGCTTCGGGGATGGTTTTGAAGGTGAATGTTTTGCACGTGTGTGCACTCAGCATGTAGACTGTGGTGGCAGTCACATGATCCAGCATGTAGACTGTGGTGGTAGTCACATGATCCAGCATGTAGACTGTGGTGGTAGTCACATGATCCAGCATGTAGACTGTGGTGGTAGTCACATGATCCAGCATGTAGACTGTGGTGGCAGTCACATGATCCAGCATGTAGACTGTGGTGGCAGTCACATGATCAATCAAGTGAAAGCACACACTAGGTACATGTATGTATGTATGTGTGTGTGTGCTTGCAGGTGATGTGAGTGTTGCCTAATATGTACATATGTATGTACGCACTAGTGGTCACTGCTCACCATATTCCAAGCTTGTGTTGAGTGCAGGATCTAGTCTGTGATGTGTGGCCAGCTGCTTCTCACATGCTACCCGCACCTTCACACATATGTACATGCACACATACATACATATGTACATGTCATATGTATGTATACAACATGACCAGTGCATGAGGGAGGACAGGATGGGGTGGAGGAGTGGAGGAGTGGAGGAGGAGTGGAGGAGGAGTGGGGGAGGAGTGGAGGAGTGGAGGAGGAGTGGAGGAGTGGAGGAGGAGTGGAGGAGGAGTGGAGGAGGAGTGGAAGAGTGGAGGAGGAGAGGAGGAGTGGAGGAGGAGTGAGGAGTGGAGGGGGAGTGGAGGAGGAATGGAGGAGGAGTGGAGGAGTGAGGGATGATGTGCCAGCAAGGATAGGGTGGGAGAAAGAAGGCCGGACAGACAAAGAGGGTAAGGTTGATTGATATCTGACCTCCATCTTGATCTTGCTTGCCATCTCTTCCTGTTTCTTGCTACTCTCTTCTCTGAACATGTCCATTCTCTCTAAGAACTAACGCCGCGTGCGGAGGAAGAGGAACACACAAACATGGAAGGGGGAAAGGTTAGAAATGCACAAAACCATGAGCTCTTGTGGAAGTAGTTTCCTCACGTCCTCTGGAAGGTCCTTGCCCCAGTCAGGTAAGCCTTGAAGCTTCCTGGTCCGCCTCTGCTCCAGCATGTGCTGCACCTCTGCCAGGTTCCTCCCGTTCCTGCCCTGCAGATAAATTGTTAGGAGTTCTCACTCAATATTCTCTTGACAAATCGCACACACTACTCTATTCCCTGTTTGCAGGATTTTCACATGCTATCTTAGGATTTCTAGGGTTGGCAGAGCAGGCTATTTGCAAAGCCTTTATGGTTTTCATGGCTTTCATTTAATGTGTTTGTAGGTAGTTAGCAGATTATCATACCTTGGACTTCTCCATCTCAATCAAAGCTGCCAGGGGAAGAAGGAGGAGGTGGAGGAGGAGGAGGAGGAAGAGGAGGTGTATATGTAAATAGGTTTAAGATATCCTTCTGCAGTGTTTGAACTCACTTTGTTCTAAATGTTCAATCTCTTGTGATTTCTCAGCCTTCACTTTAGCCAATGTCCTAGAGAGAGACCCCAGCTTCTTCCTGAGCAGAGAAGCATCCAAGACAACAGCTCCCCCACCATCACATACACACATGTGCATGAGACCACACACCCTCTAAGGGCTGGGTCACAATATAATGATCAGAAACAAGATCCAGCTGGAGTATACATTATGGCAGTTGTGGATACGAAGTAGTTGCCATAGCTACGTAATACACAACTGCACCAGCTAGTAAGCTTAGCACTACTAAACCAGTCACACTGCTAATAACCAGCTAGCTAGCTATTAGCTAGCTATCTGCAACACTACAAGTAGTAACACAATTACTAGCTCCCCAAGTGCTATTGTCAGATTTGGTTGCAGACACTAGCTAGCTAGCAAACTACCAGCTAGATATTAACTTGCTTCGAGGCACTGTCCTTCACCCTGTACTGTATGTTTCAGCACACACCTGCCACAAGCAGGAAGAGGTCTCCATGGCAATGAGCTACTTCACATCCACAAATGCCACAATGTTTACTAACGAAACAGCAGACATTGCAGTTCATCGATCACGTGCTAAATTCTAGCGTTGTGATTGGTCAGATGCTCGATGCTCGACTAGAACCAGATCTCACTCCATTGTATCTCGTCATATGGTCTCATTGTACTGCATCGTCATATCACTGCTATGACACACGCTACGATGGCCGTGCTGGTTCACAATATGGCACACTCTACGATGGCCGTGCTGGTTCACAATATGACACACACTATGACGGCCGTGCTGGTTCACAATATGAAACACGCTACGATGGCCGTGTTGGTTCACAATATGACACTACTCTACGACGGCCGTGCAGGTTCACAATATGACACACGCTACGACGGCCGTGCTGGTTCACAATATGACACACTCTATGACGGCTGTGCTGGTTCACAATATGACACACGCTACGACGGCTGTGCTGGTTCACAATATGACACTACGCTACGATGGCCGTGCTGGTTCACAATATGATACACGCTACGATGGCCGTGCTGGTTCACAATATGACACTACTCTACGATGGCCATGCTGGTTCACAATACGACATACGCTACGATGGCCGTGCTGGTTCACAGTATGACACTACACTATGACGGCCGTGATGGTTCACAGTATGACACTACACTATGACGGCCGTGCTGGTTCATAATATGACACTACACTATGACGGCTGTGCTGGTTCACAGTATGACACTACGCTACGATGGCCGTGCTGGTTCACAATATGACACATGCTACGACGGCCGTGCATCATATTGCAAACCACCTTACTTACTCATTCTCTTTTGCCATCTTCTTCACCTCCTCCCGGTGATCTTCCATGAGTTTCTTGATGCACTCATCTGCCTCCTTCTTGATCTCTTCCACCTCCTCCGGGGTTGGTGCGTGAGGTCCTAGCGACACGGCAGAGACCCCTCGAGACTGCGTGTGGGGGACTATGCCATAACCGAGTTCCACCATCAGTCTTCACCCACCAGAAACAAGGGAAGGGCAGAACCAGGAAGGGGAGGGGCAGAACCAGGAAGGGGAGGAGCAGAACCAGGAAGGGGAGTGGCAGAACCAGGAAGGAGGCAGGAGGGAAGGATCAATAGGGAATCACAAAGGGAAGAGAGAGTCCATGCATAAGAAGGCAGCGCCATTGTGGTGCAGTGACTTACTCCTCCCAAGCTGAGGTGGTTGTGCAGCTATGCATGTGCTGGTGCCTGCAGTACAATAGCATGCACTACCATAACATCATATGTGCACACACACATACCTACATACATGCCACACATACATACCTACATATATACACACACTCATACCTACACACATACACACATGTACTTATACGTATATACATACAGATATACACACACTCATATTTTATGAACACATACATATGCACTCTCACTCATACATACATACTACCATAAACTGTGGTTACTTAGCGCCTCACGTCTAACCCCAACCTGCAAGAAAACAGGTGCTTACTGAGTAGACGCTTAATAAACACTATTTGCTAAATAATGCACACTCACAAGAAAAAGTACCTTCCATAAAGAGAGAACTTAATTAGGATCTAATCTTGTGAGCTAATTGAAGGAGTTAATCGAAGGAGTTAATTTCTCGAACCAGAGTAACAAAGACCCCATCTCTCGAGGCAGGTTGTGAAGGAGCAAGTTTCAAGGCAAACTACAGTAAGAAGGAACAAGCAATGACCGTTCAAATGTTTTACTTGTTTCCTCGGAAACAGGTTCACACGGAACCATTTGGACATCCTACGTGGCAAAAAAGCTCCTTTTAGCCAACGATGAGAACAATTCTTGCGACAGGCTTGCTGTTGGCTAACAACCCAAAGGCACAATCGTTGGGTACGCCAGAAAGTGTTTTGGAACTTCATAGGCCGTGGAGGAGTTCCCTGCGCAACTAGAAGTCTGGGGATAAAGGATAGAAGTTCTCTGCAAATAAGCAGCAAAAAGCTGGCCAGGAAATTACGGGCAATCGTAGACTATTGAGGCTAGTAACACATGTGCTCACACTAGCAAAATTCCTGCCTAAATGTTTCGTTGAAATTTGCTGCAAAAAGTGGTGCAGCTAATATGCGTGCACATAATTGGTTCTTATCAACGACATTGATATCGGCGCTTCCCAGGCGCTTCCCAGAGAGATAAGGATGCCTATCCAAGACTGTTTGTAATGACAATGAATTGGGCGCTTAAGAACTTTGTGTGTGTTAAACATCGGTGCGTACATACATACACATTCAGAGGCCTACATGTTTCACTTGTGAACTTGCTTTTGAACTTTGACCCTGTGGCAAACCATGTGAACGACTGGGACTTCATATTCAACTTCATCTCTTTTCTTCTGCAGACTAAGCGGATACATGGAAGGTGCACAGTCGGAGACCTCCGCACACACTTCCTCCCAAGCCACCTCAAACTCCTTCTCTCTCGACTTGGGAGGGACTACAACAGAAGGCTCTGCCTGCAATAATGATGTAGCAACAACAACAACAACAGCAACAACAACAACAACAGCAACAACAACACCAACAGCAACAATGATCAGTAATGTTGATATTTTTGGTTCGCATAATTGTGTGCAGATTTGTTACCGTAAGGTTTATGTCCTTGATAGGCAAAGACAAGGTTGCCGTAAGTTGCTGTGATGTGTCTCTGGGATACACTCCCATGAGGAGCTTAGCTGAGGAAATAGACTGGCAAGATGGAGGGAGACAGCTGACAGCTTCATCAGACAAGGGAAAGGAAAAGGACTGAAATCTGCACATTTTCAAATACACACAGGGTTAACATACAGGGTTAAACACAGGGTTAACCAAAGGGGTTAAATACAGGGTTAACCCAAGAATACAGGGGTTAAACACAGGGTTAACCAAATGGATTAAATACAGGGGTTAAACACACGGTTAACCAAAGGGGTTAAATACTCTAGGTTTGGACACACTGGGTTAAACACACTAGGTTGAACACACTGGGTTAATATTTAAGCATACTAGATTTGACAAACATACGTTATCACATTAGTGTCTAGTATACTACAGGAGATGTCTAGTATACTGCATGAAGTGCTATAATGAGATTCATAGGCAATAATCCCACAAACTGGTAGAGGTGGAAGCTTAATTAAGGTGTTGCAGCCTGTAAGTCATCCTCTTTGCTGCAAGTTCAGGGAGGAAGGGAGGAGCCAAGTAGGAAACCTTGCAATTGTCAAGATGGAGGGGCCTAATTGGCAAGGCCACTAGATTTTTAGCAGGACTACATTTCAAGTTTTGCCTAACACTATGGATAGTGTACTACAGTGTGCAGTAGCTTATTTACTCAACTGGGTCAAGCAGTAGCTTATTTACACGCCTGGGTCAAGCATTACACACCTGGGTCAAACAGTAGCTTATTTACACACCTGGGTCAAGCAGTAGCTTATTTACACACCTGGGTCAAACAGTAGCTTATTTACACACCTGGGTCAAACAGTAGCTTATTTACACACCTGGGTCAAGCAGTAGCTTATTTACACACCTGGGTCAAGCAGTAGCTTATTTACACACCTGGGTCAAGCAGTAGCTTATTTACACACCTGGTCAAGCAGTAGCTTATTTACACACCTGGGTCAAGCAGTAGCTTATTTACACACCTGGGTCAAGCAGTAGCTTATTTACACACCTGGGTCAAGCAGTAGCTTATTTACACACCTGGTCAAGCAGTAGCTTATTTACACACCTCAGTAGCTTATTTACACACCTGGGTCAAGCAGTAGCTTATTTACACACCTGGGTCAAGCAGTAGCTTATTTACACACCTGGTCAAGCAGTAGCTTATTTACACACCTGGGTCAAGCAGTAGCTTATTTACACACCTGGGTCAAGCAGTAGCTTATTTACACACCTGGTCAAGCAGTAGCTTATTTACACACCTGGGTCAAGCAGTAGCTTATTTACACACCTGGTCAAGCAGTAGCTTATTTACACACCTGGTCAAGCAGTAGCTTATTTACACACCTGGTCAAGCAGTAGCTTATTTACACACCCAGTAGCTTATTTACACACCTGGGTCAAGCAGTAGCTTATTTACACACCTGGGTCAAGCAGTAGCTTATTTACACACCTGGTCAAGCAGTAGCTTATTTACACACCTGGTAGCTTATTTACACACCTGGGTCAAGCAGTAGCTTATTTACACACCTGGGTCAAGCAGTAGCTTATTTACACACCTGGGTCAAGCAGTAGCTTATTTACACACCCGGGTCAAGCAGTAGCTTATTTACACACCTGGGTCAAGCAGTAGCTTATTTACACACCTGGGTCAAGCAGTAGCTTATTTACACACCCGGGTCAAGCAGTAGCTTATTTACACACCTGGGTCAAGCAGTAGCTTATTTACACACCTGGGTCAAGCAGTAGCTTATTTACACATCTGGGTCAAGCAGTAGCTTATTTACACACCTGGGTCAAGCAGTAGCTTATTTACACACCTGGGTCAAGCAGTAGCTTATTTACACACCTGGGTCAAGCAGTAGCTTATTTACACACCTGGGTCAAGCAGTAGCTTATTTACACATCTGGGTCAAGCAGTAGCTTATTTACACACCTGGGTCAAGCAGTAGCTTATTTACACACCTGGGTCAAGCAGTAGCTTATTTACACACCTGGTCAAGTAGTAGCTTATTTACACACCTGGGTCAAGCAGTAGCTTATTTACACACCTGGGTCAAGCAGTAGCTTATTTACACACCCGACCTGGGTCAAGCAGTAGCTTATTTACACACCTGGGTCAAGCAGTAGCTTATTTACACACCTGGGTCAAGCAGTAGCTTACTTACACACCTGGGTCAAGCAGTAGCTTACTTACACACCTGGGTCAAGCAGTAGCTTACTGGTAGCTTATTTACACACCTGGGTCAAGCAGTAGCTTATTTACACACCTGGGTCAAGCAGTAGCTTATTTACACACCTGGTCAAGCAGTAGCTTATTTACACACCTGGGTCAAAAAGGGAGGAGCGTGTAATAATGGAGTAGTAAATAATTAATTAAACAATGCCTCTCTCTCCCAACTTCACTCGTTATCTCTGACTAGCACTTCACAGACCTGGGTGAAGATGTGTCTGGTTTAGCAGGATAAATTTCACTGGTGTAGAACTTGCTGCCCAGAGATAGAGTGCAGCATATGTCAGCTGAGTACAAGTGTCAGGTAAAGGATCATCAACTATGTGTTTTAGGTAAAGGATAGTCTTCAAAACAAAAACTACGTGACCATAGAACAAATGACACTCACTGTTTAGTGTTCCAGTAGGCCGACTCAGAAGTATAAGAAGATAGCTGCATGCAAATACAGCAAACATCAAAACAACAAACATTAAAAACAACACATTAAAAACAAAAACATTAAAAACAACAAACATTAAAAACAAAACATTAAAAACATTTTTAATATTATTTTAATATTAAAAACAAAACATTAAAAACAAAACATTAAAAACAATGTAAACAAAACATTAAAAACAATGTAAACAAAACAAAAAAAACAGAAAACAAAAACATTAACCCATTAAAAACAACTTAAAAACAAACATTAAAACATTAGAAACACAATAAAAAAATTAGTCATCGCATGAACTTTTTAACTTGAGGTATGGCATGTTGTTCTCTGTCATATGTAATTTTAATAAATTATTTGCTTCTAAGCTTTAAAAAAAAATTTTTTTTTTTTAAATATATAAAAAAAAATTTTTTTTTTTTAACACATTAAATACAACAAACATTACATTAAAAAACAAAACATTAAAAACAACAAAAACATTAAACCAAAAATTAACAAAACAATTAAAAACAAAACAAAAACATAAAAAACAACAAAACATCAAAAGAAACATTAAAAACAACAAAAAAACATTAAAAACAACAAAACATTAAAAACAAAAAAATTAAAAACAACAAAACATTAAAAACAAAAACATTAAAAACAACAAAACAAAAACATTAAAAACAAAACAAACAAACCATTCGAAACAAAAACATTAAAAAAACAAACAAAAAACATTAAAAAACGACGAAAACATTAAAAAAACAAAATGAAATTTGCCGCTGGCATTAGTGATGCCAAGCGACGTGTCAATTTTATGATATTGTGAACACAAAGTTTTGTCGCTTCCATTGAAGAGACTTAATTTTTATTCCAGTTCTGGTCGCGATGCGTCAGTCGACATGCATTGGTGTGCTTTATTTGTGTTTCCACACACAAAAAAGGTTTCTCCAAGGAAGAGAAAAGATTGATAGAGGCAGCGACCCTAGGGTATGGCTGCATCCCACAAGTCATTAAGTCATTTAGAGATTGAAGGTTCATTAATTAATGAGTGGAGTTTAATAATTCGGGGAGAAAGTTCAATAGGAGCGCACACAGTTACTGGGCTTGAGGGTATATGCACCTTACAAAACTAGTTGTTAATTGGTAAGGTTTCATCTTGTTCTGTGGCTTTAAGACTAGCAGAAGACAGCTACTCGTAGTTGCTATTAGCTAAAACTCAGTGCTATGTTGAGCACTAGACTGCTAACCAAGTTCTGGTGAACTATAAGCTTAGCTTGTTCTTATGCTAGTTAGGGAGACCAGCACAAGAGCTAGGTATATCAAAGGGAACTCTCAGGAGTAGCTGCTAGGCTTTGTTGCACTATATAGCTACTAGTTCAACAAGGCTTTCTACATAGACACACTTGCACACTAGCTGCATTGAAAGTCTCTTACCAGTGTACTTATACACAGCTCACTTGTAGATCTAGGGTTTTATTGAAAACAGCAGTCTCAACTACCATTTTAAGCAGAGTTAAGAAACTTCGAATGCCAATGTGAGTGTTAGTAGAGATGTGAGGTGAGTTTGGGGGGGGGGGGGGGGGGGGGGACCATCCGCCATTTTAAATAGAGGTCTACCAAGGAGTGCTACTGCAATCTTCAAGATAACTAGAACATATTCATAGACTCAACATGTTGCACTAGTTCACTACATGTTGCACTAGTTCTCTACATGTTGCACTAGTTCTCCACATGTTGCACTAGTTCTCTACATGTTGCACTAGTTCTCTACATGTTGCACTAGTTCTCTACATGTTGCACTAGTTCTCTACATGTTGCACTAGTTCTCTACATGTTGCACTAGTTCTCTACATGTTGCACTAGTACTCTACATGTTGCACTAGTTCTCTACATGTTGCACTAGTTCTCTACATGTTGCACTAGTTCACTACATGTTGCACTACCTCTCTACATGTTGCACTAGTTCTCTACATGTTGCACTAGTTCTCTACATGTTGTACTAGTTCTCTACATGTTGCACTAGTTCTCTACATGTTGCACTAGTTCTCTACATGTCGCACTAGTTCTCTACATGTTGCACTAGTTCTCTACATGTTGCACTAGTTCTCTACATGTTGCACTAGTTCTCTACATGTTGCACTAGTTCTCTACATGTTGCACTAGTTCTCTACATGTTGCACTCGTTCTCTACATGTTGCACTCATTCTCTACATGTCGCACTAGTTCTCGCACTAGTACTATACATGTTGCACTAGTTCTCTACATGTTGCACTAGTTCTCTACATGTTGCATTAGTTCTCTACATATTGCACTAGTACTCTACATGTTGAACTAGTTCTTTACATGTTGCACTAGTTCTCTACATGTCGCACTAGTTCTCTACATGTCGCACTAGTTCTCTACATGTTGCACTAGTTCTCTACATGTTGCACTAGTTCTCTACACGTTGCACTAGTTCTCTACATGTTGCACTAGTTCTCTACATGTTGCACTAGTTCTCTCCATGTTGCACTAGTTCTCTACATGTTGACCTAGTTCTCTACATGTTGCACTAGTTCTCTACATGTTGCACTAGTACTCTACATGTTGCACTAGTACTCTACATGTTGCACTAGTACTCTACATGTTGCACTAGTTCTCTACATGTTGACCTAGTTCTCTACATGTTGCACTAGTACTCTACATGTTGCACTAGTTCTCTACATGTTGCACTAGTTCTCTACATGTTGCACTAGTTCTCTACATGTTGCACTAGTTCTCTACATGTTGCACTAGTACTCTACATGTTGCACTAGTTCAGTACATGTTGCACTCGTTCTCTACATGTCGCACTAGTTCTCTACATGTTGCACTAGTTCTCTACATGTTGCACTAGTTCTCTACATGTTGCACTAGTTCTCTACATGTTGCACTAGTACTCTAAATGTTGCACTAGTTCTCTACATGTTGCACTAGTTCACTACATGTTGCACTAGTTCTCTACATGTTGCACTAGTACTCTAAATGTTGCACTAGTTCTCTACATGTTGCACTAGTACTCTACATGTCGCACTCATTCTCTACATGTTGCACTAGTTCTCTACATGTCGCACTAGTTCTCTCCATGTTGCACTAGAACTCTACATGTTGCACTAGTTCTCTACATGTTGCACTAGTTCTCTACATGTCGCACTCATTCTCTACATGTCACACTAGTACTCTACATGTTGCACTAGTTCTCTACATGTTGCAATAGTTCTCTACATGTCGCACTAGTACTCTACATGTTGCACTAGTTCTCTACTTGTTGCACTAGTTCTCTACATGTTGCACTAGTACTCTACATGTTGCACTAGTTCTCTACTTGTTGCACTAGTTCTCTACATGTTGCACTAGTTCTCTACATGTTGCACTAGTACTCTACATGTTGCACTAGTTCTCTACATGTTGGACTAGTTCTCTACATGTTGCACTAGTACTCTACATGTTGCACTAGTACTCTACATGTTGCACTTGTACTCTACATGTTGGACTACCTCTCTACATGTTGCAC
Source organism: Cladorhizidae sp. MBARI D1340-BT2 (assembly GCA_028752905.1). NCBI lineage: Eukaryota > Metazoa > Porifera > Demospongiae > Poecilosclerida > Cladorhizidae > Cladorhizidae sp. MBARI D1340-BT2. The sequence continues at coordinate 42,253,284 of JAQNBH010000009.1, read as the reverse complement.
TAGTACTCTACATGTTGCACTAGTTCTCTACATGTTGGACTAGTTCTCTACATGTTGCACTAGTACTCTACATGTTGCACTAGTACTCTACATGTTGCACTAGTACTCTACATGTTGCACTAGTTCTCTACATGTTGCACTAGTACTCTACATGTTGCACTAGTACTCTACATGTTGCACTAGTACTCTACATGTTGCACTAGTTCTCTACATGTCGCACTAGTACTCTACATGTTGCACTAGTACTCTACATGTTGCACTAGTACTCTACATGTTGCACTAGTTCTCTACTTGTTGCACTAGTTCTCTACATTTGCACTAGTTCTCTACATGTTGCACTAGTACTCTACATGTTGCACTAGTTCTCTACATGTTGCACTAGTTCTCTACATGTTGTACTAGTTCTCTACATGTTGCACTAGTACTCTACATGTTGCACTAGTTCTCTACATGTCGCACTAGTTCTCTACATGTTGCACTAGTTCACTACATGTTGCACTAGTTCTCTACATGTTGCACTAGTTCTCTACATGTTGCACTAGTTCTCTACATGTTGCACTCGTTCTCTACATGTTGCACTCATTCTCTACATGTCGCACTAGTTCTCGCACTAGTACTATACATGTTGCACTAGTTCTCTACATGTTGCACTAGTTCTCTACATGTTGCATTAGTTCTCTACATATTGCACTAGTACTCTACATGTTGCACTTGTTCTCTACTTGTTGCACTAGTTCTCTACATGTTGCACTAGTTCTCTACATGTTGCACTAGTTCACTACATGTTGCACTACCTCTCTACATGTTGCACTAGTTCTCTACATGTTGCACTAGTTCTCTACATGTTGTACTAGTTCTCTACATGTTGCACTAGTACTCTACATGTTGCACTAGTTCTCTACATGTCGCACTAGTTCTCTACATGTTGCACTAGTTCACTACATGTTGCACTAGTTCTCTACATGTTGCACTAGTTCTCTACATGTTGCACTAGTTCTCTACATGTTGCACTCGTTCTCTACATGTCGCACTCATTCTCTACATGTCATACTAGTTCTCTACATGTTGCACTAGTTCTCTACATGTTGCACTAGTTCTCTACATGTTGTACTAGTTCTCTACATCTTGCAGTAGTTCTCTACATGTTGCACTAGTTCTCTACATGTTGCACTCGTTCTCTACATGTCGCACTAGTTCTCTACATGTTGCACTAGTTCTCTACATGTTGCACTAGTACTCTACATGTTGCACTAGTACTCTACATGTTGCACTTGTTCTCTACATGTCGCACTAGTTCTCTACATGTTGCACTAGTTCTCTACATGTTGCACTAGTACTCTACATGTTGCACTAGTTCTCTACATGTTGCACTAGTTCTCTACATGTTGCACTAGTACTCTACATGTTGCACTAGTTCTCTACATGTTGCACTAGTTCTCTACATGTTGCACTAGTTCTCTACATGTTGCACTAGTTCTCTACATGTTGCACTAGTTCACTACATGTTGCACTAGTTCTCTACATGTTGCACTAGTTCTCTACATGTCGCACTAGTTCTCTACATGTTGCACTAGTTCTCTACATGTCGCACTAGTTCTCTACATGTTGCACTAGTTCTCTACATGTTGCACTAGTTCTCTACATGTCGCACTAGTTCTCTACATGTTGCACTAGTTCTCTACATGTCGCACTAGTACTCTACATGTCGCACTAGTTCTCTACATGTTGCACTAGTTCTCTACATGTTGCACTAGTTCTCTACATGTCGCACTAGTTCTCTACATGTCGCACTAGTACTCTACATGTTGCACTAGTTCTCTACATGTTGCACTAGTTCTCTACATGTCGCACTAGTTCTCTACATGTCGCACTAGTTGGACTCACTTGTCATAATTAGGATCAGAAGTGGATGTGCTGGCATCAGCAAGGTCTACAGGAGGAGGAGGGGTTGGGAATGTGGGTGTGGCTTCAAATGATGCCCTCTCCGTTGCTGTGCTCATACGATTCTTCTCACCTCTGCCAGTGTGAGGCAACACCTCATCTCCATCACAACCTTCCAACTGTAACAATAGCCAAAATAATCGTGCAGAAGGCACACACTATCACACTCATGTACATGTACATATACACACATGACGTATATACACATATGTACACACACACATACGTACAGTACACAACACACGCATACATACATTACACAACACACACACAACACACATACATACAGCACACAACACACACACAACACACATACATACAGCACACAACACACACACCACACACATATACAGCACACAACACACACACCACACACATACATACAGTACACAACACACACACCACACACATACATATAGCACACAACACACATACATACAGCACACAACACACACACCACACACATACATACAGTAAACAACACACACACACACTGCACACATACATACAGTACACAACACACAACACACACATACATACAGTACACAACACACACACCACACACACATGTATATACATACATACATACATATGCACACAACACCTGGCACAACCTCAGACACACCCACATGCTGTGCCATGCGTGTCAAGACGTCACACGGAGTAGCTTCAGTGACTCACTTCATTCCCACTTTCGACAACAATTTCATCCTCATTATCAGAACCAGAATTGGAATGGGAATCCTGAAATGGATTCCAACCGGCTGCAATCCTCCGCCGCAGTGGCTCAATCTTGAACTTCCACCTCCTCCCATGACTCTTGCTCTGCATCACATGACAGAAGAGCCGCTCCCAGTGACCCAGCCTCCTCTCATGCACTCGCTGCTTCTCCTAGGGGTGTGGTCATAACATGGTATGGTCAACAATAATAATAATAAGGATCGCTCAAAGCAAAGTATAAAACCACACCCACTCCATATATTGTAACCACACCCACTAACTGAAGTGACTAATTAAAACTAGCGAGGATCTGTATTTCATTGTAGTCAGCAAAACCATTGGACATAACAACACCCACAAAAATGGCCCGGGTTGGGGGGGGGGGGGGGGGGGGGGGGGGAGAGAGAGAAGGTGGAGAAGGTCAAGCCAGATGGGCAGCAGATAATGTGAGGTTGATTGGTCAGTACCAGCAGGGTCTCTCCACAAAATGCGTGTTAAACTTTTACACAGTTAGAGACACACTGCATCTTCAGTTGGTGTCAATAAAACACAGGCTAGAGTTTCACACAACTAACTCTGAATAGAGTTAACAGCAAATACTGGATATTCTCGATTAGAACCCACCTGCTCTAGTAATATTATGAGCTACCTACTAGCTGTGTGTGTTACATTCGAGGGCATACACTAACTGTGGGTGTGCTCTATTATCTTAGCTTGCAAGCCTGCAGTACTGGTGTGCATGTGATAGATCACCAGATCTCGATCAGATGAGATGACATTTTTGTTTGTGAGACTATTTGGGGTCTACTATTTTGTTCACTGCAAAGGCAGTCTCTGTATGTCTTCTAGTGTGGCAGTCTCACCGGTGCCAGCAGTCTCACCGGCCAGCAGTCTCACCAGTGCCAGCAGTCTCACCGGCCAGCAGTCTCACCAGCCAGCAGTCTCACCAGTGTCAGCAGTCTCACCGGCCAGCAGTCTCACCAGCCAGCAGTCTCACCAGTGTCAGCAGTCTCACCGGCCAGCAGTCTCACCAGTGTGCCAGCAGTCTCACCGGTATGCCAGCAGGTGCTGTGCTCGCTGCTACCAGCCATACTTGCAGAGGATGTGATCATCCAAGCCATTCTTCTCACAGAACCATGCCATATATAGCGTATGTTTCACATTCACAGTATTGTGCTTGTCTTTGCTCATGACCATGCACATGGCAACACAATCACAGGTGGGCATGCCCGGTCTAATCGACATGCACCAATATTGCACTAATGAAGGGAACAGTATACACACACACACACACATAGGGTAAAGGATCGTCGTTTATGGGTCTATGTCTCGTTTCCTTTATATATATATATAATAATAATTATATATATATATATAGATGTATACATATATATATATATATATTTATAACTATGGTTTATATTTGAGTTGACTGATGTAAGTTGACTGATGTAATCCCCAGGGTGAAAATGCCATTCACACGCCCCCAGGCTATGCTGGGTGGGGGGGGGGGGGGGGGGGGGGAACCGACTTTGAAAGTTCTCATAGTGGCTCTGATCCAATAATGTTCTCATGATTAAAGAAAAGCTTTTCTCAGCCATTCATTTGCTTAGAAGGATTCTTTTTCAGGCCCCTGAAGTTTGTAGGAAAGTCGAGGAGAAACCCTGGGTGCTTTCTGAATTCTTTGTGAACAACATGTGACTTTGCTCTGCTGCTTAATCCATTTTGTTTTAGATAGTCACATGACCAGTTGCTAGGGAGTTTGACCACAAACCAGCTCAGATACCTTGACCAACAGGATCCACGGTGTTTATGACCCCTCGGGGTTCCTATAGCAGCTTCATCAACCAGCTCCCAACAATCCCACTAACCTGCAGCTTTGTAGTGTCTTATAAACATCTCATGACGTGAAGCTCCAGGGACACCCTTAGGCCTAGGTCCGGCATAACCCCCCCCCCCATACTCCCCATTCAAGTGAAGGGTCGGGTCTGGGAAAGTGAGTATGCTCAGTTTGTTCTGCCAGATGTTTTACCGGCTGCTCTAATTGGATGGATTTGCCGCCAACAGGAAGAAGAGGGGGTGCTTGGTTCAGATTATAATGAAGATGAGAGAAGAAGTTCTCTACAAGTTCTGTTAGGCCTTGTAGCTGGCCTCTCCAACAAGAGCCAGAAGGAAAACTATGTTCTGAATGTTTAGCTTACACTCGACGCAGAATGAAAATATGTGGTGGGGGGCTAATCTTGAAAGCCACACCCACACTTAACAGACACAAGTATGCACTGATTAATTTCATCCTCTGTAGTGATGGCAGAGCAACTTAGCTACACTAGAATTCCCAGAGCCTCTTTCCTTCCTCCCCAAAAGAGGTAAAGGTTGTGTATGCAAGAGGATACCCATGAGCATCTTAACTCATCAGTTACTTTAACTAATTATTGGCAGTAAGTAAATCCTCTACTGCTAACCTTAACACCATCAGTTACTTTAACTAATCATTGGCAGTGAGTAAGTCCTCTACTGCTAACCTTAACATCATCAGTTACTACTAATCATTGGCAGTGAGTAAGTCCTCTACTGCTAACCTTAACATCATTAGTTACTTTAACTAATCATTGGCAGTGAGTGAATCCTCTACTGCTAACTTTAACATCATTAGTTACTTTAACTAATCATTGGCAGTGAGTGAATCCTCTACTGCTAACCTTAACATCATCAGTTACTTTAACTAATCATTGGCAGTGAGTAAGTCCTCTACTGCTAACCTTAACATCATCAGTTACTTTAACTAATCATTGGCAGTGAGTAAGTCCTCTACTTCTAACCTTAACATCATTAGTTACTTTAACTAATCATTGGCAGTGAGTGAATCCTCTACTGCTAACCTTAACATCATCAGTTACTTTAACTAATCATTGGCAGTGAGTAAGTCCTCTACTGCTAACCTTAACATTATTAGTTACTTTAACTAATCATTGGCGTGAGTAAATCCTATACAGCTAAACTGGTGGCAACAACAGTTCCTAAGGTCCAGAAGAATTTTTTAATGAAAACAGGGGCAGAAGGAAAGCTACGCTCAGACCTGTGCAGATAGCCCTTGCATCATATTGAGGGCAGTGTCCATTCTTCTCTTCATGGTGTCGTAGTCTGAGCGGATCTTCTTCAGGCCTTTGACATTCTTCTCCCAGGAGACAGAGTGCTGCTGAACTAGGCGGCTCAGCTCTCCCACTGGTGTGCACAGGTCAGAATAGCTACACAGGAATTAGAGAGAAGACTAATTAGAATATGGTGAAGACTAGCAGAGGGAGTATAACTAGAGGGGTAGACTAATTAGAGAAAGTAGGCTAATTAGAGAGGGTAGACTATGAGAGACCAAGTGTGCTAATTAGAGGGAATAGACTAGAGGGATTAGAGTAATTAGAGAAAGTAGGCTAATTAGAGAGGGTAGACTATGAGAGAGACCAAGTGTGCTAATTAGAGGGAATAGACTAGAGGGATTAGAGTAATTAGAGAAAGTAGATTAATGAGAGTAGACAAATTAGAGGGACTAAGTTAATTGGAGAGAGTACCCTAATTAGAGGGCGTAGCCTATTTAGAAGGAAGGCTATTTGGAGAGCCATCGATTAGAGAGAGTAGGAGTCTACTAATTAGAGAGAGAAGACTAATTAGATAGAGTGGACCAATTAGATAGAGTGGACCAATTAGATGGAGTGGAAAATTAGTTGGATTATAATTAATTAGAGGGAGAAGTAGGGCACTCTTATGGGGAGGGACACGTGGAACTGAGGTTGCATGACAGTAGTCAACAAACATGCAACTCATGTTGCACGTCAGCAGGCAACAATCAACGAAAACAACAATAAAGCAGCTTCAAATTTAGTGCCGCATGACTACTGCACATGCTCCTCCCCCCCCCCCCCCCCCCCCCCTCTCCCCCCTCTCTCCTCTCCCCCTCCCTCTCACTGCATCTGCAATGGAGAGTACCTTCTATAGATTCTGGAAGACAGCACAGTCAGTGCGAGGAGCAGGTTTGAAGGCAGAGGATGCTGGAAGAAGAATAGCACTCATAGCACATTCAACTTGTATACACATCAGTAAACTCTGGTCTAGCTATATGCATGCCCACACCCCTCTCTGTCTACTTACCTTCAGCAACTCATCCTTGAAAAGCAGTAACTGCAGTAAATAATAATAATAATGATATTAATAATAATAATAATAATAATAATAATAATAATAATAATAATAATAATAATAATAATAATAATAATAATAATAATAATAATAATAATAATAATAATAATAATAATAATAATAATAATAATAATAATAACAGTAATAACAGTAATAACAGTAATAACAATAATAATAATAATAATAATAATAATAATAATAATAATAATAATAATAATAATAATAATAATAATAATAATAATAATAACAACAACAATAATAATAATAATAATAATAATAATAATAATAATAATAATAATAATAATAATAATAATAACAGTAATAATAATAATAATAACAATAATAATAATAATAATAATAATAATAATAATAATAATAATAATAATAATAATAATAATAATAATAATAATAATAATAATAATAATAATAATAATAATAATAATAATAATAATAATAATAATAATAATAATAATAATAATAATAATAATAATAACAGTAATAATAATAATAATAATGATGATGATGGTGATGATGATGATAATAATAATAAAAATTTATGACTGCACAATCTATGAATGGTCAAAGCTATTTTTCTCCCCTCTTCTTGAATGGTCTTCTTGAATGGTTAATAAGTATATAGTACAGACTTTAGCTATGGGGAAGGAATGAGGGGGGGAAGGAATGAGGGGGGGAAGGAATGAGGGGGGGGGGGGATGCAGTTTGATGGCACTTCCTGATACTTTAGTCCGCCATCCCATCACTGAAGTGCACATTAGAATGATGATCATCAACTCTTGATAATTAAATCATTCTCTTACATGACAATTTAAAAAAATGGAATTCTTGAGGTGATTATAAATTGCTACACAGGGTAGACCGTCCTCACCATGTGCATCATTCCATAAGCGCACTGAAGAAGGCCAAAGCAAATTGACCCAAACTATATTTATATTAAAAAAAGCTGCCGGCTATAAAGAGGTCAGGTACTTATGAATGGCAAATTACTTGCAGGTATATAATAATGTAATCATACCTCTTGAAGCATCGCGTGATGTGCAAGCATTGCAGTGTTGACATTGCCGCACAGATTCTGAAACATGCAATCATCACTACTGCCAGGCCCTTCTCCTCTCTCTTGCTGAGAACCAGCTAATAAACAAATAAACGATTGTTGTCACAGTTCTATGGCGGAGCTAGCATACAGTTTACGGCCAGTGAGTTACCTAAAGCCATGTAAGCACCACCTTCTGTGTACTCCTCGACCAGCTCCGCCCCCTTCTCAGGGAAAACTACCCTTTACCCAGCGAGGGAGATGCATCCCAGAAATAAGTACGCCAAAGAGCCTGCCGATTTTGGCGAGCTGGCCCGATTTAGACCTAGCTTAAAGCCATACTTGATCGACAAGCATTGTGGCCGCAAAACTTCCAGTGAAGAAGCTAGCCCTTCGCAAAACAGCAAAACAAAGCTTGCTTATACGCTCAATTTCAGTGACTCAGCTGCCCTTAGAGAGCTGACTTGTGCTGTTTTAGAGAGAGACTTTGGCCTAAAGCTTGAGATACCCATGGGGGTCCTCATTCCTACTGTACCACAAAAGCTGAACTACATACACTGGATAGAGGACCTACTGATTCCAGTGGGCGTGGTTTATGGCGAGAAGGGCGTGTACTCAGAAGACCTGATCCCAAAGGGGAAATGTATAACAGGAATTGATATAGGTAACACTAGAATAGGACCCACTAGAATAGAACCATTCATCCGGGACATTCTGTTATTATTATTATTACTATATTTTAGGAACTGGGATGTCCTGTGTTTATCCATTGCTGGGTTGTAAGTTGAATGGGTGGAGCTTCATAGCCACGGATGTAACCATGGAAACAGTGCAGTGTGCTGTGAAGAATGTCTTGATAAATGACCTACAAGATCGCATTCAAGGTACGAGTGCATGTGGGTGATGGATCTAATCTCTCTTGGGTGTAGTCCTGCAAACCAATCCCATTAATTAATAGATAACTACGCTGGAGAAGGGGGTGGAGACAGTTGCAGAGTTTTAGTGAATTAATGTGTAAAATCAAGGCGAAAATGGTGTCAAGGTATGAGCTCGCAAGAAAAAGATTTCATCATGTTGAAAAAAGCCTGCAAAATGTTCCATCTGCTAACAATACCCGGGCTTTCCACCTTAAGGATTTCATCTACAACACTCTACAACACTAAGCAAATAATAGAACAAGATGACCTTCCACTGCCCGCGGGAAAGCTTATAACACATGCTCTCAACTTGTGAAGTGCGAATAGCTTCTACCCGAGCTCAGAATAGCTCTAATGTACCACCACAACCAAAGTCTCCCTCAGAATAGCTCTAATGTACCACCACAACCAAAGTCTCCCTCAGAATAGCTCTAATGTACCACCACAACCAGAGTCTCCCTCAGAATAGCTCTAATGTACCACCACAACCAGAGTCTCCCTCAGAATAGCTCTAATGTACCACCACAACCAAAGTCTCCCTCAGAATAGCTCTAATGTACCACCACAACCAAAGTCTCCCTCAGAATAGCTCGAATGTACCACCACAACCAAAGTCTCCCTCAGAATAGCTCTAATGTACCACCACAACCAAAGTCTCCCTCAGAATAGCTCTAATGTACCACCACAACCAAAGTCTCCCTCAGAATAGCTCTAATGTACCACCACAACCAAAGTCTCCCTCAGAATAGCTCTAATGTACCACCACAACCAAAGTCTCCCTCAGAATAGCTCTAATGTACCACCACAACCAAAGTCTCCCTCAGAATAGCTCTAATGTACCACCACAACCAAAGTCTCCCTCAGAATAGCTCTAATGTACCACCACAACCAAAGTCTCCCTCAGAATAGCTCTAATGTACCACCACAACCAAAGTCTCCCTCAGAATAGCTCTAATGTACCACCACAACCAAAGTCTCCCTCAGAATAGCTCTAATGTACCACCACAACCAGAGTCTCCCTCAGAATAGCTCTAATGTACCACCACAACCAGAGTCTCCCTCAGAATAGCTCTAATGTACCACCACAACCAAAGTCTCCCTCAGAATAGCTCTAATGTACCACCACAACCAGTCTCCCTCAGAATAGCTCTAATTACCACCACAACCAGAGTCTCCCTCAGAATAGCTCTAATGTACCACCACAACCAAAGTCTCCCTCAGAATAGCTCTAATGTACCACCACCACAACCAAAGTCTCCCTCAGAATAGCTCTAATGTACCACCACAACCAAAGTCTCCCTCAGAATAGCTCTAATGTACCACCACAACCAAAGTCTCCCTCAGAATAGCTCTAATGTACCACCACAACCAAAGTCTCCCTCAGAATAGCTCTAATGTACCACCACAACCAAAGTCTCCCTCAGAATAGCTCTAATGTACCACCACAACCAAAGTCTCCCTCAGAATAGCTCTAATGTACCACCACAACCAAAGTCTCCCTCAGAATAGCTCTAATGTACCACCACAACCAAAGTCTCCCTCAGAATAGCTCTAATGTACCACCACAACCAGAGTCTCCTGCTCTAATGTACCACCACAACCAGAGTCTCCCTCAGAATAGCTCTAATGTACCACCACAACTAAAGTCTCCCTCAGAATAGCTCTAATGTACCACCACAACCAAAGTCTCTTCCAGAGCCTCCAAAAAGATTTGCTAGATGCTAGCACACAAGCTGTTAGCTGATGGTCAAACACAGAAAACAATTCTTGTGAGTTTTTCTAATTATTAATGATTCATCCATCTGATTGGTATCTGCAACCAGGGTTGCATTTAGAAAATTGTCCAAGGGGGTGGGGCAACTGGAGGAATCTGGATATTAATGGGGGGGGCATGATGGTTAAAGATGTGACAAAGTTTCTAATGAATTTTAATAATACAATTTCCAAGGGGGGGGGGGGGGTTTAAAAAGGTTCCAAGGGGAGGCAGCCCCCCACTCCCCACCCCCTAAATGAAACCCTGGCAACATTCCTGTTGAGAGGATGCGGCTACTGCAACAGTCCCCCATAGCACATAATTCGGTAAAGTGTCTGGGTTGTGCAAGGCTATTTCAGATGATAGACGACTCGTATTTTTAGACATTGTATCTTCATACATATTGTGCATACATATTGTGCATATAGCCCAGTTGTGGGTCCGTTGCCATGGTTCTGCAGGGAATTCCTTCAAAGGTATTGCATGATTTTGAGAGTTAGTGTAGGTAGAGGTAGTGGGTATAACAGGACACCAGCTGGTACTGTGTGTTCTGCATTTAATCATCAGCTGCACAGGAAAGCCTCACTATTTTCACCAAACATAATTTTTTCCTCCCACTCCTGTGGAGATATGGATGGCTGGTGAGACTAGAAGTAGGGGAGGAGCACAGTTTGCAAATTGCTCTAACTCCATTTCTCCTCATTTTCCCCTTCCATTCACTCCCAACTCTCCTCCCTCCTCTCCTCCTCTCCTCTCCTCCCTCCTCTCCTTCCCCCTCTCTCCCCCCTTCCTCAACATGCAGTCAAGCTAGTCCCAAAAGACACTATCCTAGAGCAAGCTCTGGATCCCAGCGTGAGCAATTATTCATTCACCATATGCAACCCTCCCTTCTTTAAGAGCAAAGAGGACATGCTCGGAGCAGCGGGATATCATTCTAGGCAACGCCCACTTCCTCGTACGTTCAACAGTGGAACAGATGCGGAGACATTGACAGAAGGAGGGGAGGTGTGGTTTGTGAAGCGGCTTATACACGACAGTCTGCGACTGAAGAATAAAATCCAGTAAGGTATCAGGTGGAAGTGAGAGAAAGTGTAATTACCATGCATAGTAAAGTATGTGTGGGGGGAGGGGGAGGGGGGGAGGGGGGATAGGATACCATGACGTAAAAAATACACACAACACAAAATGTATAATCTGGCTCTATATTTAACGATGTGACATTGGGAAGGGGAGGGGCATCTTCTCGTACCCTTGAGAAATTAATGTTGAAAAAATAGTCAAGAACATATTTTATTTTTAATGAGCTCCACTTGAATGTGTTAGGTGGTACACCTCCATGTTAGGCAAGAAGACGAGTCTGAAGGAACTGGTTTCTGTACTAAAGAGTCATGATGTATGCGTTCCCAAGACTGATGGATGTCTTGTTACATTAGCTTGTCTTTAGGTTCCTGTGGTGACCACTACTGAGTTTGTCCAGGGGAAGACATGGAGATGGGGAATTGCCTGGTCTTTTGATCCTGCTCTGAAGGACAAGGTATTGTGTGTGTGTGTGTGTGTGTGTATGTGTGCTGGTGTTGTGTGTGTGTGTGTGTGCTGGTGTTGCATGTTGATGTACGTCTCACTTCAGTGTTGTGTGAATTAGGTGAAAGAGATGCAAACGACTAGCAGAAAGAGGCGGAAGTCTTCTGGAGATGTACTGCAGCTGGTGGTCCGGGGGGAAGAGAATTCTGAGCCCCCTCGGTCCCCTGAAGGAGTGCAAGAAGTGAAGAAATGGCTGGCCGAGCAGTTCAAGCAATTACAGGTACCCAAAAACTTAGTTCTTGTTTTTGAGGTTGTGTACGGGGACCCGCCCCTTTTCCTATGCATTGATTATTGCGCTCGAGTTTAGAACTGCACTTGAAGATAGTTGTACCACGCATTAATTACTATTGTTGATACAGCAGCAAGAGTCGGTGTATACAGTTGCTGAGTAGTAGTATTAATAACTAGGTCAGTCTAGTCTGAATGAAGTAATATTCACCCCATTATCCTTATTTAGCCTGAAGTGAAACATTCAATATACAGTACTCGTGCTAAGTGAGAAACAGTGTGAAGTGATGTGACATTTAGCCCTTGTTTACCTTGTTTACCCTTGTTTATAGCTGAAAACCTAGCAGAGACCCAGTGGAGTTGGCTATGAAATGTATTAGCCCTATATTGATCAATACTTTTTTTACTTGCATAGATTGACTGTGTGCTGCTTGAGACCAGCACATCGGGCGACTCACTGAACCTGGAGCAGCCGAGCACAGAGGATGTGGCTAGACCCAGTGAGTGCAGAAGTGTCTCGTGGAAGTGCACAGCTCACAAGGTTACATGGGCCCACCTGAGGAAAAAGCGACGACTGTTGGACAAGCTGTCAGTGCAGAAGCTGTCTTCTGAAGACTTGCAACTTATTAAGGGTATGCTGGGGAAGTATCTAGTTTGCAATTCATGAGTGCAGCTATCTAGCCTTCATGAGTGCAGTCATCCTGTAGGGTATGCTGGGGAAGTATCTAGTTTGCAATGCTATCTAACCTTCATGAGTGCAGTCATCCTGTGGGGAAGTATCAGTTTGCAATGGTACTCTAGCCTTCATGAGTGCAGTCATCCTGTAGGGTATTCTGGGGAAGTATCTAGTTTGCAATGCTATCTAACCTTCATGAGTGCAGTCATCCTGTAGGGTATGCTGGGGAAGTATCTAGTTTGCAATGCTATCTAACCAGTCATCCTGTAGGGTATGCTGGGGAAGTATCTAGTTTGCTAACCTTCATGAGTGCAGTCATCCTGTAGGGAAGTATCTAGTTTGCAATGCTATCTAACCTTCATGAGTGCAGTCATCCTGTAGGGTATGCTGGGGAAGTATCTAGTTTGCAATGCTATCTAACCTTCATGAGTGCAGTCATCCTGTAGGGTATGCTGGGGAAGTATCTAGTTTGCAATGCTATCTAACCTTCATGAGTGCAGTCATCCTGTAGTCTCTAGTGTCATAAGCCAACTGAAATTCCCCCGCGCACTTGGGAAGGGTGGGAAATGGGAAGAAAAGGTAGGACTGGTACATATATACTGCTAGATTTTTGTTCTGCCTGCCTTTAGGAGGCACTGCAGTTCAGCAGTCATGTGTAAGAACAACCAATGAACCCCCTTCAAACATGTGGCGAACTAGTGAGCATGTCAGTGAGCGTTTTTACCATATTCCAGTTTTGTGACCTGCATGTAAATCACAAGACTGCAAGCTATAATTCAAGTCCTGTTATATATATATCTGGAATGAAAACCCGTAAGCAGGCACCAGATATATTTTACTCTCCGGGGAGAATCCGACTGGCTTGCAGGCCATGCAGCTGCTCACACATATCTTCTCTTTTCCATTTCTCTAGATAACAAAGAAGAAGCTTCACCCAAAGAGGGAACAACCAGAAAAAATGTCTCTTCAGAAGAACTCCAGGAGCAGATTAAAATGGATCTTGAAGCCTTGTGCCCCCCTTGTGACCTCCATTTTATGTGCAGCGTCACACTAACTGCTCCGGGAGAGATATCCGGCCAAGGTGGTTGTAGCAAGAGGAGCAAGAAAAGGAGTGTGAGTGGGGAAGGTGGTGAGGTGAGGGATGTGGTGTGTGTGGAGCTGCAGTGGGTGGAAGGCAACACTGACAGGGATCAGCTGCACCAGATCATGCAGTATCTAGGAAACAAAATGAACATGGCTACATTCAAGAACAGACACCATGACCCTGGAGAAGATTGAGCAAAAGTGATGTGTGTATAAGCAGCACTTATTTTTGTCTAAGTTCTTATAACATGACAGAAGTTTAAGCGGCTGTTTGGAGTAATAGGTGTTTGTTGAATCATTGTCAAATTCAATCTCTTTAACTTTATGTATTTATTTATCTATCTTCCTTCCACTCATCTTCCTTCAACTCATGTGAGGTGGTGGATATGATTTCACCAACAGCCTCCTATCTGTGCACTGCATTGGACAGCATGGCTACTGGAGGACACATTCTTTGCTGATGCAAAGGTGGCCTTGTTGCAAAGGTGGCCTTGTTGCATTGTACAAGGGGAATGAATCTGTTGAGGCTTCTGAACTTTGATGACTGATGTTGCTCTGTGCCTGGCTGTGTTGCACCAGATTGGCTTTCCTCTGCTGAAGCAAGCAATGCTATATAGGAGGCTATATAGGAGGCTATATAGAGGTGCTCGAGTCATTCATATTGGTAGTGAGCAGATGCTGTTGCCTCCATTAGTTGTAGCAGCTCATGACAACCAAGTTGATAACTTTTCTCCTTCCTCCATCATCAGAACATCTCTAAGCTACAAGAGGTATTAGAAACATCGTTTCCCTAGAATTCTATCTCGAAATCAGTCGGCAATAATCATACACAGTTACAAGTCTTATAAGTACCACAATTATACAGGAATGGATTAGGGGGGAAGTAGAACATATCTGCACTTAATGAGAGAACACAATGTGAGTGAGTTGAGCAGGAATTACATAATTATATACAAGTAGTGATGTATCTGGTAACTGTCTACAGTCTAGTCAGTTTCATTAGCCACTACATAAAATAAAATAATAATAAAAATGGGCCATAACAAAAATGTGTTTTGTGTTGCTAGGTGACATTCAAGGCAAGACATTAATAGCAGCAAAAATGTTATCATAAATATGTTTAACTGTTGCACCATAAAAGCTGGTTAAAAGTAGAGCACTTTAGCAGCAGTCAAAAATGAGTGCTCCCGCGCGCAGGAGTAATCGATCTCTTAAGAGTACGTACCACCGAGTTTATGGACTGAGCTAGCTAGAAGGGATGGTGAATGATTAAACTGTTGCAGAGCACAGCCTGGAGAGGGTTGTACGATGTGGACCGTGTCCAAATCTTTGTAGTTCTTTGAAACGGTGCCTTTCAAGTGGGAGACGTAATCATGAGTTGTACTTGAAGGTGTGAACTAACACTCTAAATTATTATTATATTATTATTGTTATTATTTCTATTATTATTTCTATTATTACTACTATATATATATATTAATATAATTTTTCTTTTGCAAAAACCAAGAATGGAACCTCAACTGACTTTCTTATTGTCCAGTATGCCAGCAATGCAGCCACTGGGTTGGACAGGCCATCTTTCCTCCCACATATATATATAGCTGCCGGACCATAATAAATATATACTAGGCAGCTGATAAGGTACCTGTAAAATCTAAATCTAAATTTTATTCTGAGCCATTTCTTCCTTTCGTATAAAAATTTCATCAACAAATAACAAGACATTCTCGGTGGTTCAGCCAAATGAAATGGGGGGGGGGGGGGGGGGGGGGGGGAGAAAGGAAAAAAAGGAGAAAGAAGGGAAATAAAAATGAAAACTGATCTGTTGACGAGTCAAGTGAAGAAATGGTAATTATAAAGGGGTTCAATTGAAACCTTCCTCTTTCCCTCTTCCCTTCCCCTCTTTGGTGCTGTTCCTGCTACTAGTGTTCATGCAGGCTCACAGAGATATTGAGCAGTGACAGGTGACTGGAGGCCATTTTGGCAATGTGGAGATCTCTGTCAGACTTGGACTTGAAGTATATAGCATTGAATGAAAGCTAATAGCAACACACACAATCCATCCGAGCTCTAGTGCATGCTGTCTGTATAGAGGAACATAAGAGCTTAAATAGTCCCAGCTGGTGATCAATGGCCTTCACGGAGGAATCTTGTGAATTGTGTGGTGTATAGTGGAAGACACTCATTGTTCTGCTGCCTTCAAATGTACCAATCTGCAGATTGGATTCTAACCGCAAAAACTGTGATATTAAACTCCTCGGAAATATCCCTCTATACAGACAGATGAGGCTGTTTATGTAGGTGGGGTTTAAGGTATGCATGGGGTGTGTCATGGGCACAGCTCTGCGTGTGCTCATCTCACCAAGGTAGGCCTCAAAGAAAGTCAAATCATAATGCAAGGCTTCTGACAGTGTAAACAATTGGAACTCGTGTTCGGAGCACATAAATCCTGCAAGATAAACACAACACAACAAACTATATATATATATATATATCTTTGCTGTTCCAATTAGTCCCCTTCAGCATATGCTGCTTCTGCATTGGACCTGACTGAGAGTGCCTGCAAGCCAAATATACAGTGTGTAGGTGTGCTGTGTTTCAGAGAGTGACTCTGTACTGGTTTGACCATGTTTCTAAATGGCAGATGTAAAACAACACACCCAGTGTTCTGCTGAGTGCTGTGATACCAGTTGTTGTGAATTGGTACAAATCACAAATATTGGTACATTAAAACTAACCAGAAAGCTACAAGGAAAGAAGTGGAGTCAATTTCCTCCAGATTGGTACAAAAACTATAACTATCCTCAAAGTGACCACTATTTCCTTAGGTGACTATATATATATCCCTCAAGGTGACTAACTATCCTCAGGTGACTATATCCCTTAAAAGGTGACTATGTCCTCAAGGTGATTATAAAATGACACAGGACAGAGGTGAGAAAATGAATATTGACTCAGTTACAAGATTTCTACTGGCACTGTCAGCAGATGCTAAAAAAGGATGACTCGCTAAGCTAATTGCAGGTGGGTGGGGAGGAGGGGGTGTATTCTTGTGTGCAGGGTTTGATATTGGAAGAAAGCACGGGAAGGTTTCAGATGAATGAGCACTCTGCTAGTCACAAGGAAGCAGTACTCTAGACTGCATTAATGAAACTACAACCTAGTACGGCTGCAACAGGCAGGCTAGGCTAAGCAAGAACAACAGCTACACAGGGTATGCTTTTGAAGCAGATCTGGTCTCTGAGGTCCCTGTTAAGACAAGGTCTTGCTATCAGGGACATGGGGAGGAGGAAGAAGGAAATTAAAGCTACATACTTCTTTAAGATTCTCTTTGCATCAAACAATAGCTAGAGTCTAAGAAATATCTTTCACATGAAATCCTCAGAGAGCCTTTCTGGTCTTACGAATGATTCACAGTAGATGAGGCCACCGACATTAGCCAGAGAGCAAATGTGTATTGGGTTGACAATAAATTTCTCATTCATGAAGCCCCCCTCCTTAGAGTTCATCACTGGACCAAAAACAGATGCCTCCACTCTAAAAAATGAATTTTATCAAGGATTGTTTGATTATGGTCTAGCAATCAACCAGTGTAGGGGTCAAGCATATGATGGATGCTTCAACATGCAATTCCACATAAGTGGAGTAGCTACACATGATGAAATGGCTGCTATTCGTGTGCATTGTTTAGCCCACTGTACAAATCTGTGCTTGCAAATAGTGGGAAGGAGTTCATCCTCTAAGAGATGCACTAGATTTGGTGATGGAAGTCAGTCAACTTATCAGATACTCACTAAAGAGGTCTATTCTCTTTGCAATCCCTGGTGTCCTGAGTTTGAAGCCTCTCTGCCCAACCTGCTGGACAGTCGACACAACAGCTATTAGTTCTGTTCTTGCTTAAAATGACCTTCTCAATAATCACTCTCGATCTTTCAACCAGATGCTCTAGGAAGGAAAGTTCATCCAATAAGAGAGCACCAGATTTGGTGATGGAGAACTTCAGCACTTATTATGATCTCAAGCTCCCTCTTGGTACTTGTCTTCCACAGCAGAACAACATCTTTGAGCCTCTAGAGTAAGGACACAACCATTCAAGAAACTATTTAAGCTTAAAATCTGGCATTGAAATGTTTTGAAAGGCAAAGAAGTGAGGAAGCATTTCACCTATTCCTTTATTGAAGATGCAGTGGATCTGACACTACAGCCCACACTACCACAATATGCTTCAAGGCTTGTAGGGTTGTCTATACATGCTCACAGGTTTCAAACCCCGAAAGACTACTTCCGCCAGATGTATTTTGAAGGATTAGATGTCACCCATGCTGTTGAATCAACGCTTTCAACAATGGGTTACCAATAGCTGCTGCAATGGGCAAGCTTTTGTTCAATGGTAGACTCAGTAAATGTTCCAGATGAATTGAGTTCAAAAGACATTGATATGCCACATCTCAAGGTCATGCTCCATTTTAACCCACAATCAGATTTGCATGTTATTTCCAGGGTAACCAACATTCGCACCATTGGTGATAATGAGCTACACTAGCAAATCATTCTTCAGAGAAGTGATGAGGATTATATTCACTATCTTAGTTACTATTGCAACCTAGAGAGAAGTTGAAAGCGTACATACGATCAAGCAACAGTGTTCACTTATGCCATGGTTTTAAATAAAAGGGAAAAAACCAACAAAAACAACTGATTCCATAAACTTAGTTGATTATTGCAAGACTTGGGAGAGAAGGCTTCATTTTTTTTGAAGTTTTGGTGAACTGTGAATTTTTGTTGTGTCATTTCCTGTTCGCATTATATGGCATGTCTGATAAAATAGAGTTACTCTGAGATCAACCACTTGGTGATTATTCAGATGTGTCCTCCTATATACCTTTGAAAAACATCATGTCACAGTAGTAGCAACAAAAATAGAAACAGACAATTATTTAAAAATCGTACAAACAGACAAGTCTACATCAGTGTACCCATAATTATGTAGACAACAACAAGCTTTGATGACCCTTTACTTTATGTAATTCATGTGTATGACTTTAAATGGTAAAGGTCATCAAATGTGTGTGATCATCTTGAGTGCATTCTTACCTTTCCAATATAATTTGCTTGCTATATATACCTTAGAGAGCTTTTAATTGGTGATGGTGACAGTTTAATCTGGCAATTTAGTCTTTTGGCAATAATTAATTCATGCCTGCATGCATACACGCAACCACTGATGACTGACCCAAGAGAAATAGTTGCTATTCTTCATTGATTAGTTCCTGTTGGATCTGCTCCAACCAGCTTCCATCACAAGTTTCTCTACAACTCTGTAGACTCTCCAAGCTGTACTTTCCCGGCACATGCTCACTGTACTAATGTTGCTTCCTCCCTCTCTTAAAACTTAAGAATGCCCCAAATCTTCTCCCATGCATGCAAAAATTGCCGTTAAAAACAACAATTTATTTGTCAAATTTAACAACTCAAATTTAACAACTCCAAGAAAACTGCCGAACCACCAAATCAAATCACCGCCAAATTTAAATTAAATCACCGCCAACTTGAATTACGACTACTTTTTTATTTTTAGTAGTATAAACTTCAAATGAACGTTTTGTTTATTTATTGGAAAAACATGGTCACATACTATAACAACTTAACATTAATCCTCTTCACATATAGTTTATAGAACCCCCTCCCCTCAAGTTCAAATGTTCAAGTGATGACTAGGGAAATGGCTCGTCCCTAACCCTGATGGCAAAGATCCCATTACTGAGGCTGCATTCCCACGCTGCACCGCCACAGAAATCTGTTGAAGAAGATGTTCATGGGAGTTCTCTTCATAAGTCACTGATCTCAGGTGGCGTCCTAACTTCCTGAAGAATGGCTTTGCTTGAAGCCCAAAGGATCCACAAGTCTCTACCGCCACAGGTACAAACTTGAATTACCACCAAATTAAATCATCGCCAATAGAAAGCTCTATACAGAAAATAAAACTCGCCTCCTCTTGCATCTACGCAGCGTACATACATACTATATTTGCCTTTTACATCAACTAATTTTGGATTTAAACCTTTTCTTTCTGTGATAATTTATCAAGTTTTCTATGTAATGTACACACAATCAATAGTGTAGAGTGGTTCACACAGATGGAGCAGAGGCTACTGGGATGAGTGTACCAAGCCTTGCTGTGTGCCTGGCTACCACATATACAAGGCTACTTGGGCAACAGCAGTTGGAGAGGAGTTTGAGCCAAATAATGATGGAGACAGGTATGTTGTAGCAGAGATGATGAATCACTAACTTCTTGCATGGCCTCGCATCTTAGCCTTTTTGCACTCATTCGCTATCTCCACCTTTGAGTTTGCTGAAGTAATAGCCCCAGGTGATATATCAGACACTTTGGGGTCAGGAAGTAATGACAAGAGAGACGAAAGATCATGAGTGTGATTTCAATAAATGAATTAAAAATCCTGTGTGGAAAAGAAAAATCACGTAGTACAATTTTCATACAAAAAGACGATAAATATCTTAAAAGACAAGTTTCAGTATGGAAGAGTAGACACTTGTCCTCTGGTTCTAGCCTGCACACAGAGTGGTATGGTTACCAGGGGTTCTAGCCTGCACACAGAGTGGTATGGTGACCAGGGGTTCTAGCCTGCACACAGAGTGGTATGGTGACCAGGGGTTCTAGCCTGCACACAGAGTGGTATGGTTACCATGGGTTCTAGCCTGCACACAGAGTGGTATGGTTACCATGGGTTCTAGCCTGCACACAGAGCAGTATGGTGACCAGGGGTTCTAGCCTGCACACAGAGTGGTATGGTGACCAGGGGTTCTAGCCTGCACACAGAGTGGTATGGTTACATTGTAGACAAGAAAGTATTCATAGAACTCCCTCCCTGCACTCATATATATATACCTGAAGTAGGCGGACAATTGGAGCGACTTGTTACCAATCAGCTGTGATGGCTGCTGAATTCCATAGAGACGTCCCAGGAAGCTTATGCAGTTTTCCAGCGAGTTAATGGCTCTAATGTGCAGTCAAAAGTGAAACTTTCATGCTGTATATATCCACTGATGGGGAACACTGCCCCACTTGGCACGTGTTCAATGTGTTCAATGTGGAGTCAACATTACGCTGGAAGTATGTGACTCAGATCAAGAACAATAAGCTCTTGGTCTCGATATCCCTGCTCTGGACCAGAACCCCCTCTAAAGGTGACTAATACATACCCTGTGAGCCAGTCCGTGGGAACTTGGTCACTACCTGCAAAATTCAGTAGCAAGACTCAATGTTTCAGCATTCATGGCTGGACATCTGGCCTTACCTTGCACACATTACTTAGTTGGTGGCTTCATCTTGTCTCAATCTTGGCATTACATTGCCACGATGTCATCAATATAGTGCTGGATTAGGCATTTAGCTAGGGTTAGTGCCAGGGCAGTGGCTAGGGTTGGTGACAGGGCACTAGGGTTAGTGCCAGGGCAGTGCCAGAGTTAGGGCCAGGACAGTTGCTAGGGTTGAGGCCAGGGTAGTGGATAAGGTTAGGGCCAGGGAAGTGGCTAGGGTTGGGGCCAGGGTTAGCAGGGCAGTGGTTAGGGTTAGTGCCAGGGCATTGGCAAGGTGGTTAGGGTTGGTGGCAGGTTAGGGCCAGGACAGTGCTAGGGCAGTGGCTAGGGTTAGTGGCAGGACAATAGTCAATTAAAGATAGATCTATTCTCATGATGTCATCATGATGCGAGCCAGGGCATTTTTTCTTCTCAGGGAATGCATGTGATTAATAAAAGGCAACACTTCCTGTTTGTTCTCCGACTTGTTGACCTTGCACGGGCAGAGATCACATGAATGTTTATACAGGGAGAGGCCTGTTTCACACCATGTACATTAATAAGACTTGTCAGTTGCAGGTCTTGAAGCGAGCACCAACACAATGATTCATGACTTGTGCCGCTTGTGATGGCAGCAAGGGTGTTGCCGACTTCAGAGCTACAGTAGTACACCGAATTCCACAGTTTGCAGAATAACTGGGCTCGTACACAAAGGTTTATCACTTCAATTAAATGTCTTAATTCGAGTGTTTAATACCTAAATTAGAGTGTCTATGTCCAAAAGCCAAGAAGTTAACATTTTAAACCAACTTTGGGTTTGAACAATTAACAGCACTTTTGGCACCATGCTTGTGACACACGCACACACACACACACGCACACACACACACACACACACACACGCACACACACACACACACACGCACACACACACACACACATGCAATGCACACACACACACACACGCACGCACGCGCACACACACACGCACGCGCACACACACACACACACAACAAACATAAAAGAACAGCAAATCATAAGGTCAGATGCAAAAATGCTGCCTTCTTTGTTTCCGAGTGCGGCATTACGATGTTAATGAGGTGGAATTATTCATGACTACTTAGTAAAAACACTTAGCAAAAGCCAAGCCATATTCAACAGGAGGGGGGGGGGGGGGGGAGGTCAGCTCAAATGGATAAGGTTCAAAGTTTACCATCTGGCAGGTGGCAGAGGCATGCTAGGAGTGTGGTCAGTACCTTTAGCTGAGACCTGCCCACCCTCCAACCTGCCCCACCCTGCTAAGCCACACCTCCCACCTGGCCCACCCTGCTGAGCCACACCTCCCGCCTGGCCCACCCTGCTAAGCCACGCCTCCCATCTGGTCCACCCTGCTAAGCAATCCCTCTCACGACCCTGCTAAACCACTCCTGTGACATTACCTGGAGCAAATAATGTGCTGAGCCACTGCTCCCAGCAACATATTGCAGTGTCGATGGAGCAACAAGCTCCCCTGCAGATAGCCACTCAGTGGACTAGCACACAACCCAGGCTGTGGGTGGAGACTCGCCACTAGAGTCCATACTGACTCAGCCTCTAGCCATTTATACAATCTGGATAAGCACATGCATGTGTTCATACTAGACCTACATGCATGCATGCACAGGCATTTATATAACCTGGATAAGCACATGCATGTGTTCATACTAGACCTACATGCATGCATGCACAGGCATTTATATAACCTGGATAAGCACATGCATGTGTTCATACTAGACCTACATGCATGCATGCACAGGCATTTATATAACATGGATAAGCACATGCATGTGTTCATACTAGACCTACATGCATGCATGCACAGGCATTTATATAACCTGGATAAGCACATGCATGTGTTCATACTAGACCTACATGCATGCACGCACAGGCATTTATATAACATGGATAAGCACATGCATGTGTTCATACTAGACCTACATACATGCATGCACAGGCATTTATATAACCTGGATAAGCACATGCATGTGTTCATACTAGACCTACATGCATGCATGCACAGGCATTTATATAACCTGGATAAGCACATGCATGTGTTCATACTAGACCTACATGCATGCATCCACAGGCATTTATATAACCTGGATAAGCACATGCATGTGTTCATACTAGACCTACATGCATGCACGCACAGGCATTTATATAACCTGGATAAGCACATGCATGTGTTCATACTAGACCTACATACATGCATGCACAGGCATTTATATAACCTGGATAAGCACATGCATGTGTTCATACTAGACCTACATGCATGCATGCACAGGCATTTATATAACCTGGATAAGCACATGCATGTGTTCATACTAGACCTACATGCATGCATCCACAGGCATTTATATAACCTGGATAAGCACATGCATGTGTTCATACTAGACCTACATGCATGCATGCACAGGCATTTATATAACCTGGATAAGCACATGCATGTGTTCATACTAGACCTACATGCATGCATGCACAGGCATTTATATAACCTGGATAAGCACATGCATGTGTTCATACTAGACCTACATGCATGCATCCACAGGCATTTATATAACCTGGATAAGCACATGCATGTGTTCATACTAGACCTACATGCATGCATGCACAGGCATTTATATAACCTGGATAAGCACATGCATGTGTTCATACTAGACCTACATACATGCATGCACAGGCATTTATATAACCTGGATAAGCACATGCATGTGTTCATACTAGACCTACATGAATGCATGCACAGGCATTTATATAACCTGGATATGCACATGCATGTGTTCATACAAGACCTACATACATGCATACATGCATGCACACACGCACATGCATGCACACTCACCCATGCATGCAGACATAGATGTATAGGAACAGGCACACACATTCAAGGGCAGCACTTTTTAATGATATGCACAGCGTAACAGCCCACCCCCTCTCCCTCTTCCTATGAAATGTGCCAACGATTCTGCATCTGAATAAGATCTGGGCAGGTTTACTAGAAGACTAGCACGGGCAGGTTTACTAGAGAACTAGCACGCTCTGGTTTACTAGAGAACTAGCACGCTCTGGTTTGTTGAAATATGTGCCAAAGATTCGGTGCCCGTCACCCGTTCTCACCATTACTCACCAAGTTTAAACTGAAATTAAATCAAGCTCGGCATTGTATGATGGAGGCCACACCTTTTCTCGACACCTGACATTTGAATAATGTTTCATTAGTTCACACTTGTAAGTGCTTGTGGCAGTCCATCAGACCACAGGAATGGTTAGGCCAAAGTCAGACTAGCTGGAACAGTTATTAAGGGTATGCTGGGGAAGTATCTAGTTTGCAATGCTATCTAACCTTCATGAGTGCAGTCATCTTGTAGGGTATGCTGGGGAAGTATCTAGTTTGCAATGCTATCTAACCTTCATGAGTGCAGTCATCCTGTAGTCTCTACGGTCATAAGCCAACTGAAATTCCCCCGCACACTTGGGAAGGGTGGGAAATGGGAAGAAAAGGTATGACTGGCAGCCTTTAGGAGGCACCAATCAAATGCAGTTCAGCAGTCATGTGTAAGAACAACCAATGAACCCCCTTCAAAATCATGTGACGAACTAGTGAGCATGTCAGTGAGCGTTTTTACCATATTCCAGTTTTGTGCCCTGCATGTAATAATTCAAGTCCTGTTATATATCTGGAATGAAATGAAAACCCGTGAGCAGGCACCAGATATATTTTACTCTCCGGGGAGAATCCGACTGACTTGCAGGCCATGCAGCTGCTCACACATTTCTTTTCTTTTCCATTTCTCTAGATAACAAAGAAGAAGCTTCACCCAAAGAGGGAACAACCAGAAAAAATGTCTCTTCAGAAGAACTCCAGGAGCAGATTAAAATGGATCTTGAAGCCTTGTGCCCCCCTTGTGACCTCCATTTTATGTGCAGCGTCACACTAACTGCTCCGGGAGAGACATCCGGCCAAGGTGGTTGTAGCAAGAGGAGCAAGAAAAGGAGTGTGAGTGGGGAAGGTGGTGAGGTGAGGGATGTGGTGTGTGTGGAGCTGCAGTGGGTGGAAGGCAACACTGACAGGGATCAGCTGCACCAGATCATGCAGTATCTAGGAAACAAAATGAACATGGCTACATTCAAGAACAGACACCATGACCCTGGAGAAGATTGAGCAAAAGTGATGTGTGTATAAGCAGCACTTATTTTTGTCTAAGTTCCTATAACATGACAGAAGTTTAAGCGGCTGTTTGGTGTTTGTTGAATCATTGTCAAATTCAATCTCTTTGACTTTATGTATTTATTTATCTATCTTCCTTCCACTCATCTTCCTTCAACTCATGTGAGGTGGTGGATATGATTTCACCAACAGCCTCCTATCTGTGCATTGGCATTGGACAACCATGGCTACTGGACGACACATTCTTTGCTGATGCAAAGGTGGCCTTTGCATTGTATATATATACAAGGGGAATGAATCTGTTGAGGCTTCTGAACTTTGATGACTGATGTTGCTCTGTGCCTAGCTGTGTTGCACCAGATTGGCTGAAGGCTATATAGGAGGCTATATAGGAGGCTTCGAGTCATTCATATTGGTAGTGAGCAGATGCTGTTGCCTCCATTAGTTGTAGCAGCTCATGACATTCTCCTTCCTCCCCATCGAAGCTACATCTCGAAATCAGTCGGCAATAATCGTACACGGTTACAAGTTTTCTAAGTACCACAATTATACAGGAATGGATTAGGGGGGAAGTAGAACATAACTGCACTTAATGAGAGAACACAATGTGAGTGAGTTGAGCAGGAATTACATAATTATATACAAGTAGTGATGTATCTGGTAACTGTCTACAGTCTAGTCAGTTTCATTAGCCACTACATAAAATAAAATAATAATAAAAATGGGCCATAACAAAAATGTGTTTTGTGTTGCTAGGTGGCAAGACATTAATAGCAGAAAAAATGTTATCATAAATATTAATTTAATGTTAACTGTTGCACCATAAAAGCTGGTTAAGTAGAGCACTTTAGCAGCAGTCAAAAATGAGTGCTCCCGCGCGCAGGAGTAATCAATCTCTTAAGAGTACGTACCACTGAGTTTATGGACTGAGCTAGCTAGAAGGGATGGTGAATGATTAAACTGTTGCAGAGCACAGCCTGGAGAGGGTTGTACGATGTGGACCGTGTCCAAATCTGTGTAGTTCTTTGAAATGGTGCCTTTCAAGTGGAAGCCATT
The DNA here is from genome assembly GCA_028752905.1 of Cladorhizidae sp. MBARI D1340-BT2. Lineage (NCBI taxonomy): Eukaryota > Metazoa > Porifera > Demospongiae > Poecilosclerida > Cladorhizidae > Cladorhizidae sp. MBARI D1340-BT2. Next base: position 42,226,563 of record JAQNBH010000009.1, on the reverse strand, counting down.
GTACTTAAAGGTGTGAACTAACACTCTAAATTATTATTTATTATTATATATATATATATAATTATTCTTTTGCAAAAACCAAGAACGGAACCTCAACTGACTTTCTTATTGTCCAGTCTGCCAGTAATGCAGCCACTGGGTAGGACAGGCTGTCCCTCCCCACATATATAGCTGCCTGACTATAATAAATACCAGGCAGCTGATAAGGTATATACCTCTAAAATCTAAATCTAAATTTTATTCTGAGCCACTCAGCCAAATGAAATGGGGGGGGGGGGGGGGGGGGGGAAGGGGGAGAGAAAGGGAAAAAAGGAGAAAAGAAAGGAAATAAAAATGAAAACTGATGTGACAAGCCAAGTGAAGAAATGGTAATTATAAAGGGGCAATTGAAACCTTCCTCTTTCCCTCTTCCCTTCCCCTCTTTGGTGCTGTTCCTGCTAGTGTTCATGCAGGGTCACAGAGATATTGAGCAGTGACAAGTGACTGGAGGCAATGTGGAGTGCATCTCTGTCAGACTTGGACTTGAAGTATATAGCATTGAATGAAAGCTAATAGCAACACACACAATCCATCCGAGCTCTAGTGCATGCTGTCTGTATAGAGGAACATAAGAGCTTAAATAGTCCCAGCTGGTGATCAATGGCCTTCACGGAGGAATCTTGTGAATTGTGTGGTGTATAGTGGAAGACACTCATTGTTCTGCTGCCTTCAAATGTACCAATCTGCAGATTGGATTCTAACCGCAAAAACTGTGATATTAAACTCCTCGGAAATATCCCTCTATACAGACAGATGAGGCTGTTTATGTAGGTGGGGTTTAAGGTATGCATGGGGTGTGTCATGGGCACAGCTCTGCGTGTGCTCATCTCACCAAGGTAGGCCTCAAAGAAAGTCAAATCATAATGCAAGGCTTCTGACAGTGTAAACAATTGGAACTCGTGTTCGGAGCACATAAATCCTGCAAGATAAACACAACACAACAAACTATATATATATATATATATCTTTGCTGTTCCAATTAGTCCCCTTCAGCATATGCTGCTTCTGCATTGGACCTGACTGAGAGTGCCTGCAAGCCAAATATACAGTGTGTAGGTGTGCTGTGTTTCAGAGAGTGACTCTGTACTGGTTTGACCATGTTTCTAAATGGCAGATGTAAAACAACACACCCAGTGTTCTGCTGAGTGCTGTGATACCAGTTGTTGTGAATTGGTACAAATCACAAATATTGGTACATTAAAACTAACCAGAAAGCTACAAGGAAAGAAGTGGAGTCAATTTCCTCCAGATTGGTACAAAAACTATAACTATCCTCAAAGTGACCACTATTTCCTTAGGTGACTATATATATATCCCTCAAGGTGACTAACTATCCTCAGGTGACTATATCCCTTAAAAGGTGACTATGTCCTCAAGGTGATTATAAAATGACACAGGACAGAGGTGAGAAAATGAATATTGACTCAGTTACAAGATTTCTACTGGCACTGTCAGCAGATGCTAAAAAAGGATGACTCGCTAAGCTAATTGCAGGTGGGTGGGGAGGAGGGGGTGTATTCTTGTGTGCAGGGTTTGATATTGGAAGAAAGCACGGGAAGGTTTCAGATGAATGAGCACTCTGCTAGTCACAAGGAAGCAGTACTCTAGACTGCATTAATGAAACTACAACCTAGTATGGCTGCAACAGGCAGGCTAGGCTAAGCAAGAACAACAGCTACACAGGGTATGCTTTTGAAGCAGATCTGGTCTCTGAGGTCCCTGTTAAGACAAGGTCTTGCTATCAGGGACATGGGGAGGAGGAAGAAGGAAATTAAAGCTACATACTTCTTTAAGATTCTCTTTGCATCAAACAATAGCTAGAGTCTAAGAAATATCTTTCACATGAAATCCTCAGAGAGCCTTTCTGGTCTTACGAATGATTCACAGTAGATGAGGCCACCGACATTAGCCAGAGAGCAAATGTGTATTGGGTTGACAATAAATTTCTCATTCATGAAGCCCCCCTCCTTAGAGTTCATCACTGGACCAAAAACAGATGCCTCCACTCTAAAAAATGAATTTTATCAAGGATTGTTTGATTATGGTCTAGCAATCAACCAGTGTAGGGGTCAAGCATATGATGGATGCTTCAACATGCAATTCCACATAAGTGGAGTAGCTACACATGATGAAATGGCTGCTATTCGTGTGCATTGTTTAGCCCACTGTACAAATCTGTGCTTGCAAATAGTGGGAAGGAGTTCATCCTCTAAGAGATGCACTAGATTTGGTGATGGAAGTCAGTCAACTTATCAGATACTCACTAAAGAGGTCTATTCTCTTTGCAATCCCTGGTGTCCTGAGTTTGAAGCCTCTCTGCCCAACCTGCTGGACAGTCGACACAACAGCTATTAGTTCTGTTCTTGCTTAAAATGACCTTCTCAATAATCACTCTCGATCTTTCAACCAGATGCTCTAGGAAGGAAAGTTCATCCAATAAGAGAGCACCAGATTTGGTGATGGAGAACTTCAGCACTTATTATGATCTCAAGCTCCCTCTTGGTACTTGTCTTCCACAGCAGAACAACATCTTTGAGCCTCTAGAGTAAGGACACAACCATTCAAGAAACTATTTAAGCTTAAAATCTGGCATTGAAATGTTTTGAAAGGCAAAGAAGTGAGGAAGCATTTCACCTATTCCTTTATTGAAGATGCAGTGGATCTGACACTACAGCCCACACTACCACAATATGCTTCAAGGCTTGTAGGGTTGTCTATACATGCTCACAGGTTTCAAACCCCGAAAGACTACTTCCGCCAGATGTATTTTGAAGGATTAGATGTCACCCATGCTGTTGAATCAACGCTTTCAACAATGGGTTACCAATAGCTGCTGCAATGGGCAAGCTTTTGTTCAATGGTAGACTCAGTAAATGTTCCAGATGAATTGAGTTCAAAAGACATTGATATGCCACATCTCAAGGTCATGCTCCATTTTAACCCACAATCAGATTTGCATGTTATTTCCAGGGTAACCAACATTCGCACCATTGGTGATAATGAGCTACACTAGCAAATCATTCTTCAGAGAAGTGATGAGGATTATATTCACTATCTTAGTTACTATTGCAACCTAGAGAGAAGTTGAAAGCGTACATACGATCAAGCAACAGTGTTCACTTATGCCATGGTTTTAAATAAAAGGGAAAAAACCAACAAAAACAACTGATTCCATAAACTTAGTTGATTATTGCAAGACTTGGGAGAGAAGGCTTCATTTTTTTTGAAGTTTTGGTGAACTGTGAATTTTTGTTGTGTCATTTCCTGTTCGCATTATATGGCATGTCTGATAAAATAGAGTTACTCTGAGATCAACCACTTGGTGATTATTCAGATGTGTCCTCCTATATACCTTTGAAAAACATCATGTCACAGTAGTAGCAACAAAAATAGAAACAGACAATTATTTAAAAATCGTACAAACAGACAAGTCTACATCAGTGTACCCATAATTATGTAGACAACAACAAGCTTTGATGACCCTTTACTTTATGTAATTCATGTGTATGACTTTAAATGGTAAAGGTCATCAAATGTGTGTGATCATCTTGAGTGCATTCTTACCTTTCCAATATAATTTGCTTGCTATATATACCTTAGAGAGCTTTTAATTGGTGATGGTGACAGTTTAATCTGGCAATTTAGTCTTTTGGCAATAATTAATTCATGCCTGCATGCATACACGCAACCACTGATGACTGACCCAAGAGAAATAGTTGCTATTCTTCATTGATTAGTTCCTGTTGGATCTGCTCCAACCAGCTTCCATCACAAGTTTCTCTACAACTCTGTAGACTCTCCAAGCTGTACTTTCCCGGCACATGCTCACTGTACTAATGTTGCTTCCTCCCTCTCTTAAAACTTAAGAATGCCCCAAATCTTCTCCCATGCATGCAAAAATTGCCGTTAAAAACAACAATTTATTTGTCAAATTTAACAACTCAAATTTAACAACTCCAAGAAAACTGCCGAACCACCAAATCAAATCACCGCCAAATTTAAATTAAATCACCGCCAACTTGAATTACGACTACTTTTTTATTTTTAGTAGTATAAACTTCAAATGAACGTTTTGTTTATTTATTGGAAAAACATGGTCACATACTATAACAACTTAACATTAATCCTCTTCACATATAGTTTATAGAACCCCCTCCCCTCAAGTTCAAATGTTCAAGTGATGACTAGGGAAATGGCTCGTCCCTAACCCTGATGGCAAAGATCCCATTACTGAGGCTGCATTCCCACGCTGCACCGCCACAGAAATCTGTTGAAGAAGATGTTCATGGGAGTTCTCTTCATAAGTCACTGATCTCAGGTGGCGTCCTAACTTCCTGAAGAATGGCTTTGCTTGAAGCCCAAAGGATCCACAAGTCTCTACCGCCACAGGTACAAACTTGAATTACCACCAAATTAAATCATCGCCAATAGAAAGCTCTATACAGAAAATAAAACTCGCCTCCTCTTGCATCTACGCAGCGTACATACATACTATATTTGCCTTTTACATCAACTAATTTTGGATTTAAACCTTTTCTTTCTGTGATAATTTATCAACACAGAAAGTTTTTCTATGTAATGTACACACAATCAGTAGTGTACAGTGAGTGGTTCTCACAGATGGAGCAGAGGCTACTGGGATGAGTGTGCCAAGCCTTGCTGTGTGCCTGGCTACCACACATACAAGGCTACTTGGGCAACAGCAGTTGGAGAGGAGTTTGAGCCAAATATGATGGAGACAGGTATGTTGTAGCAGAGATGATGAATCACTAACTTCTTGCATGGCCTCGCATCTTAGCCTTTTTGCACTCATTCACTATCTCCACCTTTGAGTTTGCTGAAGTAATAGCCCCAGGTGATATATCAGACACTTTGGGGTCAGGAAGTAATGACAAGAAAGACGGAAGATCATGAGTGTGATTTCAATAAATGAATTAAAAATCCATCGTGGAAAAGAAAAATCACGTAGTAAATTTTCATACAAAAAGACGATAAATATCTTAAAAGACAAGTTTCAGTATGGAAGAGTAGACACTTGTCCTCTGGTTCTAGCCTGCACACAGAGTGGTATGGTTATCAGGGGTTCTAGCCTGCACACAGAGTGGTATGGTTACCATGGGTTCTAGCCTGCACACAGAGTGGTATGGTGACCAGGGGTTCTAGCCTGCACACAGAGTGGTATGGTGACCAGGGGTTCTAGCCTGCACACAGAGCAGTATGGTGACCACGGGTTCTAGCCTGCACACAGAGTGGTATGGTTACCATGGGTTCTAGCCTGCACACAGAGTGGTATGGTTACCAGGGGTTCTAGCCTGCACACAGAGTGGTATGGTTACCATGGGTTCTAGCCTGCACACAGAGTGGTATGGTTACCAGGGGTTCTAGCCTGCACACAGAGCAGTATGGTGACCACGGGTTCTACCCTGCACACAGAGTGGTATGGTTACCATGGGTTCTAGCCTGCACACAGAGTGGTATGGTTACCAGGGGTTCTAACCTGCACACAGAGTGGAGTGGTATGGTGACCAGGGGTTCTAGCCTGTACACAGAGTGGTATGGTGACCAGGGGTTCTAGCCTGTACACAGAATGGTATGGTTACCAGGGGTTCTAGCCTGCACACACAGAGTGGTATGGTTACCAGGGGCTCTAGCCTGTACACAGAGTGGTATGGTGACCAGGGGTTCTAGCCTGCACACAGAGTGGTATGGTGACCAGGGGTTCTAGCCTGCACACAGAGCAGTATGGTGACCACGGGTTCTAGCCTGCACACAGAGTGGTATGGTTACCATGGGTTCTAGCCTGCACACAGAGTGGTATGGTTACCAGGGGTTCTAGCCTGCACACAGAGTGGTATGGTTACCATGGGTTCTAGCCTGCACACAGAGTGGTATGGTTACCAGGGGTTCTAGCCTGCACACAGAGCAGTATGGTGACCACGGGTTCTACCCTGCACACAGAGTGGTATGGTTACCATGGGTTCTAGCCTGCACACAGAGTGGTATGGTGACCAGGGGTTCTAGCCTGCACACAGAGTGGTATGGTTACCAGGGGTTCTAGCCTGCACACAGAGTGGAGTGGTATGGTGACCAGGGGTTCTAGCCTGTACACAGAGTGGTATGGTGACCAGGGGTTCTAGCCTGTACACAGAGTGGTATGGTGACCATGGGTTCTAGCCTGCACTCACAGAGTGGTATGGTTACCATTGGTTCTAGCCTGCACACAGAGTGGTATGGTGACCAGGGGTTCTAGCCTGCACACAGAGTGGTATGGTGACCAGGGGTTCTAGCCTGCACACAGAGTGGTATGGTGACCAGGGGTTCTAGCCTGCACACAGAGTGGTATGGTAACCATGGGTTCTAGCCTGCACACAGAGTGGTATGGTTACCATAGCCTGCACACAGAGTGGTATGGTGACCAGGGGTTCTAGCCTGCACACAGAGTGGTATGGTGACCAGGGGTTCTAGCCTGCACACAGAGTTGTATGGTGACCAGGAGTTCTAGCCTGCACACAGAGTGGTATGGTGACCAGGGGTTCTAGCCTGCACACAGAGTGGTATGGTGACTAGGGGTTCTAGCCTGCACACAGAGTTGTATGGTGACCAGGAGTTCTAGCCTGCACACAGAGTGGTATGGTGACCAGGGGTTCTAGCCTGCACACAGAGTGGTATGGTGACCAGGGGTTCTAGCCTGCACACAGAGTGGTATGGTTACCATGGGTTCTAGCCTGCACACAGAGTGGTATGGTTACCATGGGTTCTAGCCTGCACACAGAGTGGTATGGTTACCATGGGTTCTAGCCTGCACACAGAGTGGTATGATGACCAGTAGTTCTAGCCTGCACACAGAGTGGTATGGTGACCATGGGTTCTAGCCTGCACACAGAGTGGTATGGTGACCAGGGGTTCTAGCCTGCACACAGAGTGGTATGGTGAGGGCTAGGGCTAGGGCTAGGGTTAGGGCTAGGGCTAGGGCTAGGGCTAGGGCTAGGACCAGGGGTTCTAGCCTGCAAACAGAAGGTATGGTGACCAGGGGTTCTAGCCTGCACACAGAGCAGTATGCTTACCAGGGGTTCTAGCCTGCACACAGAGTGGTATGGTTACCATAGCCTGCACACAGAGTGGTATGGTTACCAGGGGTTCTAGCCTGCACACAGAGTGGTATGGTGACCAGGGGTTCTAGCCTGCACACAGAGTGGTATGGTTACCATGGGTTCTAGCCTGCACACAGAGTGGTATGCTTACCAGGGGTTCTAGCCTGCACACAGAGTGGTATGGTGACCAGGGGTTCTAGCCTGCACACAGAGTGGTATGGTTACCATGGGTTCTAGCCTGCACACAGAGTGGTATGCTTACCAGGGGTTCTAGCCTGCACACAGAGCAGTATGGTGACCAGGGGTTCTAACCTGCTCACAGAGTGGTATGGTGACCAGGGGTTCTAGCCTGCACACAGAGTGGAGTGGTATGGTGACCAGGGGTTCTAGCCTGTACACAGAGTGGTATGGTGACCAGGGGTTCTAGCCTGTACACAGAGTGGTATGGTGACCATGGGTTCTAGCCTGCACTCACAGAGTGGTATGGTTACCATGGGTTCTAGCCTGCACACAGAGTGGTATGGTGACCAGGGGTTCTAGCCTGCACACAGAGTGGTATGGTGACCAGGGGTTCTAGCCTGCACACAGAGTGGTATGGTGACCAGGGGTTCTAGCCTGCACACAGAGTGGTATGGTAACCATGGGTTCTAGCCTGCACACAGAGTGGTATGGTTACCATAGCCTGCACACAGAGTGGTATGGTGACCAGGGGTTCTAGCCTGCACACAGAGTGGTATGGTGACCAGGGGTTCTAGCCTGCACACAGAGTTGTATGGTGACCAGGAGTTCTAGCCTGCACACAGAGTGGTATGGTGACCAGGGGTTCTAGCCTGCACACAGAGTGGTATGGTGACTAGGGGTTCTAGCCTGCACACAGAGTTGTATGGTGACCAGGAGTTCTAGCCTGCACACAGAGTGGTATGGTGACCAGGGGTTCTAGCCTGCACACAGAGTGGTATGGTGACCATGGGTTCTAGCCTGCACTCACAGAGTGGTATGGTTACCATGGGTTCTAGCCTGCACACAGAGTGGTATGGTGACCAGGGGTTCTAGCCTGCACACAGAGTGGTATGGTGACCAGGGGTTCTAGCCTGCACACAGAGTGGTATGGTGACCAGGGGTTCTAGCCTGCACACAGAGTGGTATGGTAACCATGGGTTCTAGCCTGCACACAGAGTGGTATGGTTACCATAGCCTGCACACAGAGTGGTATGGTGACCAGGGGTTCTAGCCTGCACACAGAGTGGTATGGTGACCAGGGGTTCTAGCCTGCACACAGAGTTGTATGGTGACCAGGAGTTCTAGCCTGCACACAGAGTGGTATGGTGACCAGGGGTTCTAGCCTGCACACAGAGTGGTATGGTGACTAGGGGTTCTAGCCTGCACACAGAGTTGTATGGTGACCAGGAGTTCTAGCCTGCACACAGAGTGGTATGGTGACCAGGGGTTCTAGCCTGCACACAGAGTGGTATGGTGACCAGGGGTTCTAGCCTGCACACAGAGTGGTATGGTTACCATGGGTTCTAGCCTGCACACAGAGTGGTATGGTTACCATGGGTTCTAGCCTGCACACAGAGTGGTATGGTTACCATGGGTTCTAGCCTGCACACAGAGTGGTATGGTGACCAGTAGTTCTAGCCTGCACACAGAGTGGTATGGTGACCATGGGTTCTAGCCTGCACACAGAGTGGTATGGTGACCAGGGGTTCTAGCCTGCACACAGAGTGGTATGGTGAGGGCTAGGGCTAGGGCTAGGGTTAGGGCTAGGGCTAGGGCTAGGGCTAGGGCTAGGACCAGGGGTTCTAGCCTGCAAACAGAAGGTATGGTGACCAGGGGTTCTAGCCTGCACACAGAGCAGTATGCTTACCAGGGGTTCTAGCCTGCACACAGAGTGGTATGGTTACCATAGCCTGCACACAGAGTGGTATGGTTACCAGGGGTTCTAGCCTGCACACAGAGTGGTATGGTGACCAGGGGTTCTAGCCTGCACACAGAGTGGTATGGTTACCATGGGTTCTAGCCTGCACACAGAGTGGTATGCTTACCAGGGGTTCTAGCCTGCACACAGAGTGGTATGGTGACCAGGGGTTCTAGCCTGCACACAGAGTGGTATGGTTACCATGGGTTCTAGCCTGCACACAGAGTGGTATGCTTACCAGGGGTTCTAGCCTGCACACAGAGCAGTATGGTGACCAGGGGTTCTAACCTGCTCACAGAGTGGTATGGTGACCAGGGGTTCTAGCCTGCACACAGAGTGGAGTGGTATGGTGACCAGGGGTTCTAGCCTGTACACAGAGTGGTATGGTGACCAGGGGTTCTAGCCTGTACACAGAGTGGTATGGTGACCATGGGTTCTAGCCTGCACTCACAGAGTGGTATGGTTACCATGGGTTCTAGCCTGCACACAGAGTGGTATGGTGACCAGGGGTTCTAGCCTGCACACAGAGTGGTATGGTGACCAGGGGTTCTAGCCTGCACACAGAGTGGTATGGTGACCAGGGGTTCTAGCCTGCACACAGAGTGGTATGGTAACCATGGGTTCTAGCCTGCACACAGAGTGGTATGGTTACCATAGCCTGCACACAGAGTGGTATGGTGACCAGGGGTTCTAGCCTGCACACAGAGTGGTATGGTGACCAGGGGTTCTAGCCTGCACACAGAGTTGTATGGTGACCAGGAGTTCTAGCCTGCACACAGAGTGGTATGGTGACCAGGGGTTCTAGCCTGCACACAGAGTGGTATGGTGACTAGGGGTTCTAGCCTGCACACAGAGTTGTATGGTGACCAGGAGTTCTAGCCTGCACACAGAGTGGTATGGTGACCAGGGGTTCTAGCCTGCACACAGAGTGGTATGGTGACCAGGGGTTCTAGCCTGCACACAGAGTGGTATGGTTACCATGGGTTCTAGCCTGCACACAGAGTGGTATGGTTACCATGGGTTCTAGCCTGCACACAGAGTGGTATGGTTACCATGGGTTCTAGCCTGCACACAGAGTGGTATGGTGACCAGTGGTTCTAGCCTGCACACAGAGTGGTATGGTGACCATGGGTTCTAGCCTGCACACAGAGTGGTATGGTGACCAGGGGTTCTAGCCTGCACACAGAGTGGTATGGTGAGGGCTAGGGCTAGGGCTAGGGCTAGGGCTAGGGCTAGGGCTAGGGCTAGGGCTAGGACCAGGGGTTCTAGCCTGCAAACAGAAGGTATGGTGACCAGGGGTTCTAGCCTGCACACAGAGCAGTATGCTTACCAGGGGTTCTAGCCTGCACACAGAGTGGTATGGTTACCATAGCCTGCACACAGAGTGGTATGGTTACCAGGGGTTCTAGCCTGCACACAGAGTGGTATGGTGACCAGGGGTTCTAGCCTGCACACAGAGTGGTATGGTTACCATGGGTTCTAGCCTGCACACAGAGTGGTATGCTTACCAGGGGTTCTAGCCTGCACACAGAGTGGTATGGTGACCAGGGGTTCTAGCCTGCACACAGAGTGGTATGGTTACCATGGGTTCTAGCCTGCACACAGAGTGGTATGCTTACCAGGGGTTCTAGCCTGCACACAGAGCAGTATGGTGACCAGGGGTTCTAACCTGCTCACAGAGTGGTATGGTTACCATGGGTTCTAGCCTGCACACAGAGTGGTATGGTGACCAGTGGTTCTAGCCTGCACACAGAGTGGTATGGTTACCATGGGTTCTAGCCTGCACTCACAGAGTGGTATGGTTACCATGGGTTCTAGCCTGCACACAGAGTGGTATGGTGACCATAGCCTGCACACAGAGTGGTATGGTGACCAGGGGTTCTAGCCTGCACACAGAGTGGTATGGTGACCAGGGGTTCTAGCCTGCACACAGAGCAGTATGGTGACCAGGGGTTCTAGCCTGCTCACAGAGTGGTATGGTGACCAGGAGTTCTAGCCTGCACACAGAGTGGTATGGTGACCAGGGGTTCTAGCCTGCACACAGAGTGGTATATGGGTTCTAGCCTGCACACAGAGTGGTATGGTTACCATGGGTTCTAGCCTGCACACAGAGTGGTATGGTGACCAGTGGTTCTAGCCTACACACAGAGTGGTATGGTGACCATGGGTTCTAGCCTGCACACAGAGTGGTATGGTGACCAGGGGTTCTAGCCTGCACACAGAGTGGTATGGTGAGGGCTAGGGCTAGGGCTAGGACCAGGGGTTCTAGCCTGCAAACAGAAGGTATGGTGACCAGGGGTTCTAGCCTGCACACAGAGTGGTATGGTGACCAGGGGTTCTAGCCTGCACACAGAGCAGTATGCTTACCAGGGGTTCTAGCCTGCACACAGAGTGGTATGGTTACCATAGCCTGCACACAGAGTGGTATGGTGACCAGGGGTTCTAGCCTGCACACAGAGTGGTATGGTGACCAGGGGTTCTAGCCTGCACACAGAGTGGTATGGTGACCATGGGTTCTAGCCTGCACACAGAGTGGTATAGTGACCAGGGGTTCTAGCCTGCACACAGAGTGGTATGGTGACCATGGGTTCTAGCCTGCACACAGAGTGGTATGGTGACCAGGGGTTCTAGCCTGCACACAGAGTGGTATGGTGACCAGGGGTTCTAGTCTGCACACAGAGTGGTATGGTTACCATAGCCTGCACACAGAGTGGTATGGTGACCAGGGGTTCTAGCCTGCACACAGAAGGTATGGTGACCAGGGGTTCTAGCCTGCACACAGAGTGGTATGGTTACCAGGGGTTCTAGCCTGCACACAGAGTGGTATGGTGACCAGGGGTTCTAGCCTGCTCACAGAGTGGTATGGCTACCATGGGTTCTAGCCTGCACACAGAGTGGTATGGTTACCATGGGTTCTAGCCTGCACACAGAGTGGTGGTATGGTGACCAGGGGTTCTAGCCTGCACACAGAGTGGTATGGTGACCAGGGGTTCTAGCCTGCACACAGAGTGGTATGGTGACCAGGGGTTCTAGCCTGCACACAGAGAGGTATGGTGACCAGGGGTTCTACCCTGCACACAGAGTGGTATGGTGACCAGGGGTTCTAGCCTGCTCACAGAGTGGTATGGTTACCATGGGTTCTAGCCTGCACACAGAGTGGTATGGTTACCATGGGTTCTAGCCTGCACACAGAGTGGTATGGTTACCATAGCCTGCACACAGAGTGGTATGGTGACCAGGGGTTCTAGCCTGCTCACAGAGTGGTATGGTGACCAGGGGTTCTAGCCTGCACACAGAGTGGTATGGTGACCAGGGGTTCTAGCCTGCACACAGAGTGGTATGGTGACCAGGGGTTCTAGCCTGCACACAGAGTGGTATGGTGACCAGGGGTTCTAGCCTACTCACAGAGTGGTATGGTGACCAGGGGTTCTAGCCTGCACACAGAGTGGTATGGTGACCAGGGGTTCTAGCCTGCACACAGAGTGGTATGGTGACCAGGGGTTCTAGCCTGCTCACAGAGTGGTATGGTGACCAGGGGTTCTAGCCTGCTCACAGAGTGGTATGGTTACATTGTAGACAAGAAAGTATTCATAGAACTCCCTCCCTGCACTCATATATATATACCTGAAGTAGGCGGACAATTGGAGCGACTTGTTACCAATCAGCTGTGATGGCTGCTGAATTCCATAGAGACGTCCCAGGAAGCTTATGCAGTTTTCCAGCGAGTTAATGGCTCTAATGTGCAGTCAAAAGTGAAACTTTCATGCTGTATATATCCACTGATGGGGAACACTGCCCCACTTGGTACGTGTTCAATGTGGAATCAACATTACGCTGGAAGTATGTGACTCAGATCAAGAACAATAAGCTCTTGGTCTCGATATCCCTGCTCTGGACCAGAACCCCCTCTAAAGGTGACTAATACATACCCTGTGAGCCAGTCCGTGGGAACTTGGTCACTACCTGCAAAATTCAGTAGCAAGACTCAATGTTTCAGCATTCATGGCTGGACATCTGGCCTTACCTTGCACACATTACTTAGTTGGTGGCTTCATCTTGTCTCAATCTTGGCATTACATTGCCACGATGTCATCAATATAGTGCTGGATTAGGCATTTAGCTAGGGGCAGTTGCTAGGGTTGATGACAGGGCAGTGGCTAGGGTTAGTGCCAGGGCAGTGCCAGAGTTAGGGCCAGGACAGTTGCTAGGTTGAGGCCAGAGTAGTGGATAAGGGTTGGGGCCAGGGAAGTGGCTAGGGTTGGCCAGGGTTGGCAGGGCAGTGGTTAGGGTTAGTGCCAGGGCATTGGCAAGGTGGTTAGGGTTGGTGGCAGGTTAGGGCCACGACAGTGCTAGGGCAGTGGCTAGGGTTAGTGGCAGGACAATAGTCAATTAAAGATAGATCTATTCTCATGATGTCATCATGATGCGAGCCAGGGCATTTGTTTTTCTCAGGGAATGCATGTGATTAATAAAAGGCAACACTTCCTGTTTGTTCTCCGACTTGTTGACCTTGCACTGGCAGAGATCACATGAATGTTTATACAGGGAGAGGCCTGTTTCACACCATGTACATTAATAAGACTTGTCAGTTGCAGGTCTTGATTGAAATTAAATCAAGCTCGGCATTGTATGATGGAGGCCACACCTTTTCTCGACACCTGACATTTGAATAATGTTTCATTAGTTCACACTTCTAAGTGCTTGTGGCAGTCCATCAGACCACAGGAATGGTTAGGCCAAAGTCAGACTAGCAGTTATTAAGGGTATGCTGGGGAAGTATCTAGTTTGCAATGCTATCTAACCTTCATGAGTGCAGTCATCCTGTAGTCTCTAGTGTCATAAGCCAACTGAAATTCCCCCGCACACTTGGGAAGGGTGGGAAATGGGAAGAAAAGGTAGGACTGGTACATATATACTGCTAGATTTTTGTTCTGCCTGCCTTTAGGAAGCACCAATCAAATGCAGTTCAGCAGTCATGTGTAAGAACAACCAATGAACCCCCTTCAAAATCATGTGACGAACTAGTGAGCATGTCAGTGAGCGTTTTTACCATATTCCAGTTTTGTGCCCTGCATGTAATAATTCAAGTCCTGTTATATATCTGGAATGAAATGAAAACCCGTAAGCAGGCACCAGATATATTTTACTCTCTGGGGAGAATCCGACTGACTTGCAGGCCATGCAGCTGCTCACACATTTCTTTTCTTTTCCATTTCTCTAGATAACAAAGAAGAAGCTTCATCCAAAGAGGAAAGAACCAGAAAAAATGTCTCTTCAGAAGAACTCCAGGAGCAGATTAAAATGGATCTTGAAGCCTTGTGCCCCCCTTGTGACCTCCATTTTATGTGCAGCATCACACTAACTGCTCCGGGAGAGACATCCGGCCAAGGTGGTTGTAGCAAGAGGAGCAAGAAAAGGTGTGTGAGTGGGGAAGGTGGTGAGGTGGTGGATGTGGTGTGCGTGGAGCTGCAGTGGGTGGAAGGCAACACTGACAGGGATCAGCTGCACCAGATCATGCAGTATCTAGGAAACAAAATGAACATGGCTACATTCAAGAACAGACACCATGACCCTGGAGAACCATGACCCTGGAGAACCATGACCCTGGAGAACCATGACCCTGGAGAACCATGACCCTGGAGAAGATTGAGCAAAAGTGATGTGTGTATAAGCAGCACTTATTTTTGTCAAAGTTCTTATATATAACATGACAGAAGTTTGAGCGGCTGTTTTGGAGTAATAGGTGTTTGTTGAATCATTGTCAAATTCAATCTCTTTGACTTTATGTATTTATCTTCCTTCAACTCGTGTGAGGTGGTGGATATGATTTCACCAGCAGCCTCCTTTCTGTCAGCATTGGACAGCCATGGCTACCGGAGGACACATTCTTTGCTGATGCAAAAGTGGCCTTCTTGCATTGTACAAGGGGAATGAATCTGTTGAGGCTTCTGAACTTTGATGACTGATGTTGCTCTGTGCCTAGCTGTGTTGCACCAGATTGGCTGAAGCAAGCAATGCTAATATAGGAGGCTATATAGGAGGCTTAGAGGTGCTCGAGTCATTCATATTGGTAGTGAGCAGATGCTGTTGCCTCCATTAGTTGTAGCAGCTCATGACAACCAAGTTGATAACTTTTCACCTTCCTCCATCATCAGAACATCCCTAAGCTACAAGAGGTATTAGAAACATCGTTTCCCTAGAATTCTATCTCGAAATCAGTCGGCAATAATCATACACGGTTACAAGTCTTCTAAGTACCACAATTATACAGGAATGGATTAGGGGGGGGGAAGTAGAACATTTCTGCACTTAATGAGAGAACACAATGTGAGTGAGTTGAGCAGGAATTACATAATTATATACAAGTAGTGATGTATCTGGTAACTGTCTACAGTCTAGTCAGTTTCATTAGCCACTACATAAAATAAAATAATAATAAAAATGGGCCATAACAAAAATGTGTTTTGTGTGGCTAGGTGACATTCAAGGCAAGACATTAATAGCAGCTAAAATGTTATCGTAAATATTAATTTAATATTAACTGTTGCACCATAAAAGCTGGTTAAGTAGAGCACTTTAGTAGCAGTCAAAAATAAGTGCTCCCCCGCGCAGGAGTAATCAATCTCTTAAGAGTACGTACCACTGAGTTTATGGACTGAGCTAGCTAGAAGGGATGGTGAATGATTAAACTGTTGCAGAGCACAGCCTGGAGAGGGTTGTACGATGTGGACCGTGTCCAAATCTGTGTAGTTCTTTGAAACGGTGCCTTTCAAGTGGGAGACATAATCATGAGTGAAGCCATTGTAATTAAAGGTGTGAACTAACACTCTATAAATTATTATTATTATTATTGTTATTATTATTATTTCTATTATTATTTCTATTATTACTACTACATGTATTAATATATTTACTTAGAAGGTAGTTTGCTGATGAAGGCTACAAATAGTGCTCAATGCTGTGTTAAAGCAGAGCTATTGAATAGTAGTAATAGAAAAGTACAGTTTCATGCGTATGCAATCATCAGGGACAATGAGCAACTGAGGTGGCATGTGAGCATATATGAGGTGGGGCAGGCAAGTGGGGTGATGCAAGTCCATGGATGGGCGTTAATGAATGGGTGTTGATGAATGTGATAATTCAAATGCTCTTGAGGAGAAACTTGTTCTTGTGCCTACACTTTGAAAGGAATTCTCATCGCTTGTTCAATGATGTTTGGCAGATGATGTGGAATTTTTCAGCAATGCACAAGTTGCAACGTTTCGATATGGTGGAATACGATGCTGCTCTGTCGGGTTTTGCTGTCTTTAAGTTTCCATATGTATTTGGAGAGTTCTGCTCTTGTTTTCGTGGTTGAAGGAGAACTTGTGGTTTGTGTAGTGTGCCTTGAAAGTTGTATCCGTGAGCCCTATGTAGTGTTTTTCGTCATGGTCGGTGGAGACAGAGGCTTTATAAACTATAGATGTGGCAAGGCAGTACCCATCCAGCAGGAAATCTTTCTTATTTCGGCAGCTGCATGACTTGCTTGACTCTTGTTGTAGGTTGGTAGGTTTGTTTATTATTTTGTTGTGGGACATAATTATGCTGTTCATGTTTCTGCAGCAAGAGTAGCTGACCTTGACATTGTTGGCATTGAATATTTTGTGCAGCTCGTTGCCCTTGGGGAAGTGGAACTTGACGAGGTTGAGGAAGGATTTGCCGATGTTGATGGCTACATTTTTGCTGAAGGGTGGGCTGTACCATATTATCTGCCTGCCTCTTGATTTTTTGGTGGGCTTAGTGCTATTTTTTGTTGTTGGGGATTAAAAACTCATTTTGCAGCTGCCTAAATATGAAAGATTGCCCGAGGGATGGGCACTGCCTCGCCACATCTATAGTTTATAAAGCCTCCGTCTCCACCGACCATGACGAAAAACACTACATAGGGCTCACGGATACAACTTTCAAGGCACGCTACACAAACCACAAGTTCTCCTTCAACCACGAAAACAAGAGCAGAACTCTCCAAATACATATGGAAACTTAAAGACAGCAAAACCTGACACAACATAAAATGGGCCATTATCGACAGAGCAGCATCGTATTCCACCATATCGAAACGTTGCAACTTGTGCATTGCTGAAAAATTCCACATCATCTACTCCGACAGCCAAACATCATTAACAAGCGATCAGAATTCCTTTCAAAGTGTAGGCACAAGAACAAGTTTCTCCTCAAGAGCATTTGAATTATCACATACATCAACACCCATTCATTAACACCCATCCATGGACTTGCATCACCCCACTTGCCTGCCCCACCTCATATATGCTCACATGCCACCTCAGTTGCTCATTGTCCCTATTCGCATGAAACTACAGTAGGACTAGCCATCCCAGTACTTTTCTATTACTACTATTATATATAATTATATATATTTTTTCTTTTGCAAAAACCAAGAATGGAACCTCAACAGACTTTCTTATTGTCCAGTAAGCCAGCAATGCAGCCACTGGGTATATATATAGGACAGGCCAACTTTCCTCCCCACATATATATATATATAGCTGCCAGACCATAATAAATACCAGGCAGCTGATAAGGTACCTCTAAATTCTAAATCTAAATTTTATTCTGAGCCATTCTTGCTTTCATATAAAAAATGTCATCAACAAATAACAACATTCTCGGTGGTTCAGCCAAATGAAATGGGGGGGAGGGGGGGGGGGGGAAGAAAGGGGGAAAAAAGGGGGGGGGGGGAGAGAAATGGAAAAAAGGAGAAAGAAGGGAAATAAAAATGAAAACTGATCTGTGACAAGTCAAGTGAAGAAATGGTAATTATAAAGGGGTTCAATTGAAACCTTCCTCTTTCCCTCTTCCCCTCCCCTCTTTGGTGCTGTTCCTGCTACTAGTGTTAATGCAGGCTCACAGAGATATTGAGCAGTGACAAGTGACTGGAGGCCATTTTGGCAATGTGGAGATCTCTGTCAGACTTGGACTTGAAGTATATATATAGCATTGAATGAAAGCTAATAGCAACACACACAATCCATCCGAGCTCTAGTGCATGCTGTCCGTATAGAGGAACTTAAGAGCTTAAATAGTCCCAGCTGGTGATCAATGGCCTTCACGGAGGAATCTTGTGAATTGTGTGGTGTATAGTGGAAGACACTCATTGTTCTGCTGCCTTCAAATGTACCAAATCTGCAGATTGGATTCTAACCGCAAAAACTGTGATATTAAACTCCTCGGAAATATCCCTCTATACAGACAGATGAGGCTGTTTATGTAGGTGGGTTTAAGGTACGCATGGGGTGTGTCATGGGCACAGCTCTGCGTGTGCTCATCTCACCAAGGTAGGCCTCAAAGAAAGTCAAATCATAATGCAAGGCTTCTGACAGTGTAAACAATGCCAGTTGGAACTCGTTGTGTTCGGAGCACATAAATCCTGCAAGATAAACACAACACAACAAACTAATAATATATATATATATATAGTCTTTGGTAGATGGAATAGGGATGTTCTTCATTGAGTACTCATATTGGTACATTAAAACTAACTAGAAAGCTACAAGGAAAGAAGTGGAGTCAATTTCCTCCAGATTGGTACAAAAACTATAACTATCCTCAAGGTGACCACTATATCCTTAGGTGCCTCAAGGTGACTAACTATCCTCAAGGTGACTATATCCCTCAAGGTGACTATGTCCTCAAGGTGATTATAAAATGACATGGGACAAAGGTGAGAAAATGAATATTGACTCTTTCTTCTGGTACTGTCGGCAGAGTGGTGAAAAAGGATGACTCGCTAAGCTAATTGCAGGTGGGTGGGGAGGAGGGGGTGTATCCTTGTGTGCAGGGTTTGATATTGGAAGAAAGCATGGGAAGGCTTCAGATGAATGAGCACTCTGCTAGTCACAAGGAAGCAGTACTCTAGACTGCATTAATGAAACTACAACCTAGTGTATGGCTGCAACAGGCAGGCTAGGCTAAGCAAGAACAACAGCTACACAGGGTATGCTTTTGAAGCAGATCTGGTCTCTGAGGTCCCTGTTAAGACAAGGTCTTGCTATCAGGCGACATGGGGAGGAAGAAATGTTGTGCAATTAAAGCTACTTCTTTAAGATTCTCTTTGCATCGCTAGAGTCTAAGAAATATCTTTTACATGAAATCCTCAGTGAGCTTTCTGGTCTTACGAAGCACGAAGCATGCATTAATACATTATTCACAGTAGATGAGGCCGACATTAGAAAATGTGTATTGGGTTGACAGTAAATTTCTCATTCATGAAGCCCCCTTAGAGTTCATCACTGGACCAAAAACAGATGCCTCCACTCTAAAAAAAGATTTTATCAAGGATTGTTTGATTATGGTCTAGCAATCAACCAGTGTAGGGGTCAAGCATATGATGGATGCTTCAACATGCAATTCCACATAAGTGGAGTAGCTACACATGATTAAAAATGATGAAGCAGCTGCTATGTGTGCATTCGTTTAGCCCACTTTACAAATCTGTGCTTGCAAATAGTGGGAAGGAGTTCATCCTCTAAGAGATGTACTAGATTTGGTGATGGAAGTCAGTCAACTTATCAGATACTCACTAAAGAGGTCTATTCTCTTTGCAATCCCTGGTGTCCTGAGTTTGAAGCCTCTCTGCCCAACCTGCTGGACAGTCGACACAACAGCTATTAGTTCTGTTCTTGCTTAAAATGACCTTCTCAATAATCACTCTCGATCTTTCAACCAGATGCTCTAGGAAGGAAAGTTCATCCAATAAGAGAGCACCAGATTTGGTGATGGAGAACTTCAGCACTTATTATGATCTCAAGCTCCCTCTTGATACTTCCACAGTAGAACAACATCTTTGAGCCACTAGAGTAAGGACACAACCATTCAAGAAACTATTTAAGCTTAAAATCTGGCATTGAAATGTTTTGAAAGGCAAAGAAGTGAGGAAGCATTTCACCTATTCCTTTATTGAAAGCAGTGGATCTGACACTACAGCCCACACTACCACAATATGCTTCGGTAGATGATCATACTCACAGGTTTCAAACCCCGAAAGACTACTTCCGCCAGATGTATTTTGAAGGATTAGATGTCATCCATGCTGTTGAATCAACGCTTTCAACAATGGGTTACCAATAGCTGCTGCAATGGGCAAGCTTTTGTTCAATGGTAGACTCAGTAAATGTTCCAGATGAATTGAGTTCAAAAGACATTGATATGCCACATCTCAAGGTCATGCTCCATTTTAACCCACAATCAGATTTGCGTTATTTCCAGGGTAACCAACATTCGCACCATTGGTGATAATGAGCTACACTAGCAAATCATTCTTCAGAGAAGTGATGAGGATTATATTCACTATCTTAGTTACTATTGCAACCTAGAGAGAAGTTGAAAGCGTACATACGATCAAGCATCAGTGTTCACTTATGCTATGGTTTTAAATAAAAGGGAAAAAACCAACAAAAACAACTGATTCCATAAACTTAGTTGATTATTGCAAGACTTGGGAGAGAAGGCTTCATTTTTTTTGAAGTTTTGGTGAACTGTGAATTTTTGTTGTGTCATTTCCTGTTCGCATTATATGGCATGTCTGATAAAATAGAGTTACTCTGAGATCAACCACTTGGTGATTATTCAGATGTGTCCTCCTATATACCCTTGAAAAACATCATGTCACAGTAGTAGCAACAAAAATAGAAACAGACAATTATTTAAAAATCGTACAAACAGACAAGTCTACATCAGTGTACCCATAATTATGTAGACAACAACAAGCTTTGATGACCCTTTACTTTATGTAATTCATGTGTATGACTTTAAATGGTAAAGGTCATCAAATGTGTGTGATCATCTTGAGTGCATTCTTACCTTTCCAATATAATTTGCTTGCTATATATACCTTAGAGAGCTTTTAATTGGTATGATGGCGACAGTTTAATCTGGCAATTTAGTCTTTTGGCAATAATTAATTCATGCCTGCATGCATACACGCAACCACTGATGACTGACCCAAGAGAAATAGTTGCTATTCTTCATTGATTAGTTCCTGTTGGATCTGCTCCAACCAGCTTCCATCACAAGTTTCTCTACAACTCTGTAGACTCTCCAAGCTGTACTTTCCCGGCACATGCTCACTGTACTAATGTTGCTTCCTCCCTCTCTTAAAACTTAAGAATGCCCCAAATCTTCTCCCATGCATGCAAAAATTGCCGTTAAAAACAACAATTTATTTGTCAAATTTAACAACTCAAATTTAACAACTCCAAGAAAACTGCCGAACCACCAAATCAAATCACCGCCAAATTTAAATTAAATCACCGCCAACTTGAATTACGACTACTTTTTTATTTTTAGTATAAACTTCAAATGAACGTTTTGTTTATTTATTGGAAAAACATGGTCACATACTATAACAACTTAACATTAATCCTCTTCACATATAGTTTATAGAACCCCCTCCCCTCAAGTTCAAATGTTCAAGTGATGACTAGGGAAATGGCTCGTCCCTAACCCTGATGGCAAAGATCCCATTACTGAGGCTGCATTCCCACGCTGCACCGCCACAGAAATCTGTTGAAGAAGATGTTCATGGGAGTTCTCTTCATAAGTCACTGATCTCAGGTGGCGTCCTAACTTCCTGAAGAATGGCTTTGCTTGAAGCCCAAAGGATCCACAAGTCTCTACCGCCACAGGTACAAACTTGAATTACCACCAAATTAAATCATCGCCAATAGAAAGCTCTATACAGAAAATAAAACTCGCCTCCTCTTGCATCTACGCAGCGTACATACATACTATATTTGCCTTTTACATCAACTAATTTTGGATTTAAACCTTTTCTTTCTGTGATAATTTATCAAGTTTTCTATGTAATGTACACACAATCAATAGTGTAGAGTGGTTCACACAGATGGAGCAGAGGCTACTGGGATGAGTGTACCAAGCCTTGCTGTGTGCCTGGCTACCACATATACAAGGCTACTTGGGCAACAGCAGTTGGAGAGGAGTTTGAGCCAAATAATGATGGAGACAGGTATGTTGTAGCAGAGATGATGAATCACTAACTTCTTGCATGGCCTCGCATCTTAGCCTTTTTGCACTCATTCGCTATCTCCACCTTTGAGTTTGCTGAAGTAATAGCCCCAGGTGATATATCAGACACTTTGGGGTCAGGAAGTAATGACAAGAGAGACGAAAGATCATGAGTGTGATTTCAATAAATGAATTAAAAATCCTGTGTGGAAAAGAAAAATCACGTAGTACAATTTTCATACAAAAAGACGATAAATATCTTAAAAGACAAGTTTCAGTATGGAAGAGTAGACACTTGTCCTCTGGTTCTAGCCTGCACACAGAGTGGTATGGTTACCAGGGGTTCTAGCCTGCACACAGAGTGGTATGGTGACCAGGGGTTCTAGCCTGCACACAGAGTGGTATGGTGACCAGGGGTTCTAGCCTGCACACAGAGTGGTATGGTTACCATGGGTTCTAGCCTGCACACAGAGTGGTATGGTTACCATGGGTTCTAGCCTGCACACAGAGCAGTATGGTGACCAGGGGTTCTAGCCTGCACACAGAGTGGTATGGTGACCAGGGGTTCTAGCCTGCACACAGAGTGGTATGGTTACATTGTAGACAAGAAAGTATTCATAGAACTCCCTCCCTGCACTCATATATATATACCTGAAGTAGGCGGACAATTGGAGCGACTTGTTACCAATCAGCTGTGATGGCTGCTGAATTCCATAGAGACGTCCCAGGAAGCTTATGCAGTTTTCCAGCGAGTTAATGGCTCTAATGTGCAGTCAAAAGTGAAACTTTCATGCTGTATATATCCACTGATGGGGAACACTGCCCCACTTGGCACGTGTTCAATGTGTTCAATGTGGAGTCAACATTACGCTGGAAGTATGTGACTCAGATCAAGAACAATAAGCTCTTGGTCTCGATATCCCTGCTCTGGACCAGAACCCCCTCTAAAGGTGACTAATACATACCCTGTGAGCCAGTCCGTGGGAACTTGGTCACTACCTGCAAAATTCAGTAGCAAGACTCAATGTTTCAGCATTCATGGCTGGACATCTGGCCTTACCTTGCACACATTACTTAGTTGGTGGCTTCATCTTGTCTCAATCTTGGCATTACATTGCCACGATGTCATCAATATAGTGCTGGATTAGGCATTTAGCTAGGGTTAGTGCCAGGGCAGTGGCTAGGGTTGGTGACAGGGCACTAGGGTTAGTGCCAGGGCAGTGCCAGAGTTAGGGCCAGGACAGTTGCTAGGGTTGAGGCCAGGGTAGTGGATAAGGTTAGGGCCAGGGAAGTGGCTAGGGTTGGGGCCAGGGTTAGCAGGGCAGTGGTTAGGGTTAGTGCCAGGGCATTGGCAAGGTGGTTAGGGTTGGTGGCAGGTTAGGGCCAGGACAGTGCTAGGGCAGTGGCTAGGGTTAGTGGCAGGACAATAGTCAATTAAAGATAGATCTATTCTCATGATGTCATCATGATGCGAGCCAGGGCATTTTTTCTTCTCAGGGAATGCATGTGATTAATAAAAGGCAACACTTCCTGTTTGTTCTCCGACTTGTTGACCTTGCACGGGCAGAGATCACATGAATGTTTATACAGGGAGAGGCCTGTTTCACACCATGTACATTAATAAGACTTGTCAGTTGCAGGTCTTGAAGCGAGCACCAACACAATGATTCATGACTTGTGCCGCTTGTGATGGCAGCAAGGGTGTTGCCGACTTCAGAGCTACAGTAGTACACCGAATTCCACAGTTTGCAGAATAACTGGGCTCGTACCACAAAGGTTTATCACTTCAATTAAATGTCTTAATTCGAGTGTTTAATACCTAAATTAGAGTGTCTATGTCCAAAAGCCAAGAAGTTAACATTTTAAACCAACTTTGGGTTTGAACAATTAACAGCACTTTTGGCACCATGCTTGTGACACACGCACACACACACACACGCACACACACACACACACACACACACGCACACACACACACACACACGCACACACACACACATTCACATGCACACACACACACGCACGCGCACACACACACGCACGCGCACACACACACACACACAACAAACATAAAAGAACAGCAAATCATAAGGTCAGATGCAAAAATGCTGCCTTCTTTGTTTCCGAGTGCGGCATTACGATGTTAATGAGGTGGAATTATTCATGACTACTTAGTAAAAACACTTAGCAAAAGCCAAGCCATATTCAACAGGAGGGGGGGGGGGGGGGGGGGGGTCAGCTCAAATGGATAAGGTTCAAAGTTTACCATCTGGCAGGTGGCAGAGGCATGCTAGGAGTGTGGTCAGTACCTTTAGCTGAGACCTGCCCACCCTCCAACCTGCCCCACCCTGCTAAGCCACACCTCCCACCTGGCCCACCCTGCTGAGCCACACCTCCCACCTGGCCCACCCTGCTAAGCCACGCCTCCCATCTGGCCCACCCTGCTAAGCAATCCCTCTCACGACCCTGCTAAACCACTCCTGTGACATTACCTGGAGCAAATAATGTGCTGAGCCACTGCTCCCAGCAACATATTGCAGTGTCGATGGAGCAACAAGCTCCCCTGCAGATAGCCACTCAGTGGACTAGCACACAACCCAGGCTGTGGGTGGAGACTCGCCACTAGAGTCCATACTGACTCAGCCTCTAGCCATTTATACAATCTGGATAAGCACATGCATGTGTTCATACTAGACCTACATGCATGCATGCACAGGCATTTATATAACATGGATAAGCACATGCATGTGTTCATACTAGACCTACATGCATGCATGCACAGGCATTTATATAACCTGGATAAGCACATGCATGTGTTCATACTAGACCTACATGCATGCATGCACAGGCATTTATATAACATGGATAAGCACATGCATGTGTTCATACTAGACCTACATGCATGCATGCACAGGCATTTATATAACATGGATAACCACATGCATGTGTCGTTACTAGACCTACATGCATGCATGCACAGGCATTTATATAACCTGGATAAGCACATGCATGTGTTCATACTAGACCTACATGCATGCATGCACAGGCATTTATATAACATGGATAACCACATGCATGTGTTCATACTAGACCTACATACATGCATGCACAGGCATTTATATAACCTGGATAAGCACATGCATGTGTTCATACTAGACCTACATGCATGCATGCACAGGCATTTATATAACCTGGATAACCACATGCATGTGTTCATACTAGACCTACATGCATGCACAGGCATTTATATAACCTGGATAAGCACATGCATATGGACCTACATACATGCATACATGCATGCACATACACACGCACATGCATGCACACTCAACCATGCATGCAGACATAAGATGTATAGGAACAGGTACACATTCAAGGGCAACAGAAGCACTTTTTAATGAAATGTCCAGCGTAACAGCCCACCCCCTCTCCCCCTCCCATGAAATGTGCCAACGATTCTGCATCTGAATAAGATCTGGGCAGGTTTACTAGCTTGTTGAAATATGTGCCAAAGATTCTGTGCCTGTCACCTGTTCTCACCATTACTCACCATTACTCACCATTACTCACCATTACTCACCAAGTTTAAACTGAAATTAAATCAAGCTCGGCATTATGATGGAGGCCACACCTTTTCTCGACACCTGACATTTGAACAATGTTAGTAATGTTTCACCTGTAAGTGCTTGTGGCGGTCCATCAGACCACAAGAATGGTTAGGCCAAAGTCAGACTAGCTGGACCAGTTCTGCTGCCTATGTATGATATGCCCCACATCTATAGCCCATGCATAAAAATAATACACACACACACACACACACACACACACGTGTATGTATGCCACACATAATGTTGAAGCAGAGTCCCACTTGTCCCATGACACCGTCAGGATTGCTAGACCCACTGTGGCAGACAGCAGCTTCTTCCCAACCGAGACTGAGGTCCGTGCTGAAATATCCCAGCATGCCTTGATTCCGGACCCCCCCCCCCCCTCTCTCCTCTCCCCTCGTAAAACTGACAATCCTAAAACCTGTTGGATAAACAAGTTGTTCGTCACACACAGTTCCTTCAATGTTCTTGTTCAACACCATTACTCTATATTTCCTGTGGCTAGGCCTCTGGCTTCTTACAGTCATGAAAATTATCTAGAGCATTTGCGTGATGGAGGTTCCTTCTGCTCAGTGCATAATCCAGAGCATTTGCATAATGGAGGTTCCTTCTGCTCAGTGCATGATCCAGAGCATTTGCATGATGGAGGTTCCTTCTGCTCAGTGCATGATCCAGAGCATTTGCGTGATGGAAGTTCCTTCTGCTCAGTGCATGATCCAGAGCATTTTCATGATGGAGGTTCCTTCTGCTCAGTGCATGATCCAGAGCATTTGCATGATGGAGGTTCCTTCTGCTCAGTGCATGATCCAGAGCATTTGCGTGATGGAAGTTCCTTCTGCTCAGTGCATGATCCAGAGCATTTGCGTGATGGAGGTTCCTTCTGGATCCAGAGCATTTGCATGATGGAGGTTCCTTCTGCTCAGTGCATGATCCAGAGCATTTGCGTGATGGAGGTTCCTTCTGCTCAGTGCATGATCCAGAGCATTTGCGTGATGGAGGTTCCTTCTGGATCCAGAGCATTTGCATGATGGAGGTTCCTTCTGCTCAGTGCATGATCCAGAGCATTTGCGTGATGGAGGTTCCTTCTGCTCAGTGCATGATCCAGAGCATTTGCATGATGGAGGTTCCTTCTGCTCAGTGCATGATCCAGAGCATTTGCACGATGGAGGTTCCTTCTGCTCAGTACATGTCCAGAGCATTTGCATGATGGAGGTTCCTTCTGCTCAGTGCATGATCCAGAGCATTTGCATGATGGAGGTTCCATTGCTCAGTGCATGATACACATCCACACGGTCTCACAGAACCAGTGCTGAGAAATGTGGGTACAAAGTTGAAACAAATGATTGACATTTTCATCTACACACTCTTCAATTTCCTTCACCTTTTTATTCATTGCTAGCATGCTTGCTTCTGAACAGGTAAAGGATCATCAAATGTTTGGGGTCTGAATTATTCTTTGCTTCTCCTTAATGTGCTACTAGTGAACTCAATTCAGGTAAAGATATGTCCCAGGATGTGCCTGGAATGCTGCATCTTGGAGGGATACACAGCGAGTAGTACAGTTTAGGAGGTGCATCTATAAGTGGGTTACACTCACACACACACACACACACACTCACACACACACACACACACCATGTGCACTGTGTACAGGAATGCTGACCAATTGTCACAGCACCAGCAGCAGCAGCAGCAGCAGTGGTGGTGGTGGTGGTGGTGGTGGTGGTGGAGGGTTGGAGGAGGAGAGGATGCAGGTAGTGGCAGGGGTGGTGAGGCAGGATGAGATGACATCCTCTAAAGCAAGACCAAGTGACAGGAGCCCTAAAATAGCCTCCATGGCTAGAGGGCAAGTCCTGCGATAAAAAGAGGACAGCTGTCATGGCAACGACAAAACTATTTATTACCCTGCACCAGCGGTGCACGACTAGGCTCCTCTTGGGTTGACTCGACTCCAATTCTCCTGGAACAGTTCTAACCACAAGCATCAAGAGTGTTTTAAATCTATATTTTAACCTGGCCAGAAGTGCTGTGCTGAAGTGTAACTCGGAGGAAGAGCTGGGAATTCAAAGGAATTTAAATTTTTAAAAATGGACATGGCAGTGGAAATATTCGTGGGGTGGCCTCCTCCCGTGGGTCACTACAGATGGCGAGCCCTTGCATTCCACTTAAATGTGAATATTCAAACAAGAGATCTCTGAAATCGTATATTTCCAGTGCCAATGCATAACCGTACCAAGTTATAGGCAGGGTTTGATCAGATGGCCATGGAGGTGGTTCACACCCCATGTCCCCGTGGAGCTATGGACCTGATCCCATGGAGGTGGTTCACTCCCCATGTCCCTGTGGAGCTATGGACCTGATCCCATGGAAGTGGATCACTCCCCATGTCCCCGTGGAGCTATGGACTTGATCCCATGGAGGTGGTTCACACCTCATGTCCCCGCGGAGCTATGGACCTGATCCCATGGAAGTGGGTCACTCCCCATGTCCCACGCAGCTTCCTAGGGGTTAGCATGAGATGCTCCGCTGTGTGTCCCCATACTGACTTACCGCTACGCAAAATGATATTTTAAATCAAATCATTGACCAATGAAAAGTGCCTACATTTGGAATATTTGTGGGTTAAATATTTTGCTCAAGAGTAAAATGAATAATATATTTATTTCTCCCCTTCACCAACCACACCCTACTAGAGGAAGCATATGATCTGTTGATCACCCACCCAGACAATGTCATGTGGCATAGTCTGTGGCAGTGCTGTGTGGAGCAGGCCTGGCAATTAACATTGAAATGTATGTGCTTTTTTCAGCGACCCATAACTTCTTCCTGCTTCCCCACATATTATCCTCCCATCCCATACAAGTCATCTTCGTGGGGAAGGTGGCAATCTCTGTGCACTTAAAATAATTGTGAAATATTGGTGGCTAGCTAGGTATTGGGTCAGTGGCATGGGAAATAGTGGAGGTCCTTCATATTGGGGGTTAGCAAGGTATTGGGTTAGTGGCATGGGAAATAGTGGAGGTCCTTCATATTGGTGGTTAGCTAGGTATTGGGTCAGAGGCATGGGAAATAGTGGACGTCCTTCATATTGAGGGTTAGCTAGGTATTGGGTCAGAGGCATGGGAAATAGTGGAGGTCCTTCATATTGGTTAGCTAGGTATTGGGTCAGTGGCATGGGAAATAGTGGAGGTCCTTCATATTGAGGGTTAGCTAGGTATTGGGTCAGTGGCATGGGAAATAGTGGGAGTGCTTCATATTGGTGGTTAGCTAGGTATTGGGTCAGTGGCATGGGAAATAGTGGAGGTCCTTCATATTGGGGGTTAGCTAGGTATTGGATCAGTGGCATGGGAAATAGTGGAGGTCCTTCATATTTAGGTATTGGGTCAGTGGCATGGGAAATAGTGGGAGTGCTTCATATTGGTGGTTAGCTAGGTATTGGGTCAGTGGCATGGAAAATAGAGGTAACAAAAGTACATTTTTTGTGGTACGCCCCCTCACCCCCTGCCCCCCGCCCCCTCCCCGTGTCAATTCCTTCATATATCACAAACATTATTATATCATTTAAAAGCCCTATTTTGATTTCAGAGGGTGACCTCTTCGAAGTAGTCGCAGTCAGCACATTAGAAAATTGATATTAAAGTGGAACTATATACCAATTAAAAAAGTTGTGGTTCCGATTTTGAGCTCTATAGATTCTGCACACTTTCTGCTCTGTTTTGATACTATAAAATATTGTCGAGGTATAACTATGCCAAAGTTACTGCAGCTAAAGTGACCTCAAAACACGAGTGGCTGTTCAAGTGCTAGTCAACCGAAATTAGACATTAATCTGCACAATGAGAGGTGCTCAAATGTGAGTAAGTGATCAAACGTGGACTCTGTCTTTAGCTGCAGTAACTTTGACAACATTCAAAAGAGAGCACACAGAGACTTTTGAGCTATATATCAAGTGCATACAGTGAAGTGTGCAGAATCCATGGAACTCCAAAGTTGTCATCACAAGTTTATTTTACAGCTCAATGAACTCTCAGTTGACATAATAACATTATAATCACCTTCTCAAAAAATCAGTATTCTCTTGACGTTTCGACTAATGCTCTAGCCTTCATCAGGAGTAAGCATTACTCCTGATGAAGGCTAGAGCATACTCCTGATGAAGGTTAGAGCATACTCCTGATGAAGGCTAGAGCATACTCCTGATGAAAGCTAGAGCATACTCCTGATGAATAGAGCATACTCCTGATGAAGGCTAGAGCATACTCCTGATGAAGGCTAGAGCATACTCCTGATGAAGGCTAGAGCATACTCCTGATGAAGGCTAGAGCATACTCCTGATGAAGGCTAGAGCATACTCCTAATGAAGGCTAGAGCATACTCCTGATGAAGGCTAGAGCATACTCCTGATGAAGGCTAGAGCATACTCCTGATGAATAGAGCATACTCCTGATGAAGGCTAGAGCATACTCCTGATGAAGGCTAGAGCATACTCCTGATGAAGGCTAGAGCATACTCCTGATGAAGGCTAGAGCATACTCCTGATGAAGGCTAGAGCATACTCCTGATGAAGGCTAGAGCATCTAATCCAAATGTACAATTTGAATTTCTTGTGTTTAAACAGAATGGCCACACCATAGACAGGGCGTGTTTTAAGCTAATGTGAACTGCATGTGGTGAACATAACAGAGTTAAATGAACTAAGAACACTTTCTCCTTACCTTCCCAAAATAGGTTTAGCCTCGCAAATTTTTTTAACAAGTATCTTTCCCAGAGGCACTACCTGACTAGCTTACCTACCAAGACAGCCTTTTGTTGAGGTGTTTCCATTCTCCATTGTAAAAAGTGGGTCAAACTAATATAGGGATGCTGGAGTACTCTTTACTCTTGGGCATCATCAACTTTAAAATAAGTGGGATAGCAATCAGGGGGATCTCCCAGGGGGATCTCCCAATCCTTGTTAATCAGGTGATGACCTCACTTTTTGGAGCAATCTAGATTGCCCACATCAC
Organism: Cladorhizidae sp. MBARI D1340-BT2; assembly: GCA_028752905.1. Classification (NCBI taxonomy): domain Eukaryota; kingdom Metazoa; phylum Porifera; class Demospongiae; order Poecilosclerida; family Cladorhizidae; species Cladorhizidae sp. MBARI D1340-BT2. The sequence continues at coordinate 42,195,878 of JAQNBH010000009.1, read as the reverse complement.
TTAACTTTGAGTTTCCCTGACCATCTTTATGTTGTCCAATGCGAAAGACCTTCACTACTCTGTGCGATGACATCGCTACGCAATACCTAATGTTCAATTCCATAGCTCACATGCACACACACACACACACGGCTAGTTTATAAACATTAATTAGCTGCGCAGTTTTACAGGCCAGATAATTAGCATATAGAGCCATGACCACATATACTCTTTAAAATTGCCGAGATAAGTACGTAGGTAACAACAACAACAACAACACAAGTCATGTGTGTTTTTGTTTTGTTTTTGTTTTGCGCATGTAAGTGGTCCAATAATCGCACCTGTTTGTAGGAGTAACATTTTGGACACAATGGAATTTTGCACTATTGTATATAATATATGGTAATTAAAGCTGAGCTTATACTGGTCCCTCCAAACAAATAAACAAATGTAATAGTTAGAGGGTCTTTTTAAGCACAAAATGTCTTCTGTGTGTGTGTGTGTGTGTGTGTGTGTGTTGGGGTATAATTCTGGAAACAACATAAACCTGACCGAAATATGTGTACTTTGTGTGCTTAGTACCCAAGGAAGGTAAAAACACCCTTTGCTCTTGGGAATTGCAGCATACATGTTTGCTCAATTTGTGACCGATCATGGTTGCCATACCTTCATGTGTGTTTTTCACATTCCCAATGATAGCACACAAAGAACACAAATGGTGGCTTTACCAACAAACTACGCTAGCTACATTAGAACTCAGTGAAGCTGCCTCTAGCACTACTCTATTAGAAAAAAAAGTACACTGCAGATGCTGAAATGTCGAAATATTTCAGATGGTAGCGTCGTCGTCGGTGGGTTCAACAGACAACAAACAACAACTGATTAACTAGGATGCCTAGCCATGCTTCATGGGGAGCCCAGCTACTGGATGCCTAGCCCTGCTTCATGGGGAGCCCAGCTACTGTGTGTCTAGGCGGCCCTGCTTCATGGAGAGCCCAGCTACTGGATGCCTAGCCCTGCTTCATGGGGAGCCCAGCTACTGTGTGTCTAGGCGGCCCTGCTTCATGGAGAGCCCAGCTACTGGATACCTAGCCCTGATTCATGGGGAGCCCAGCTACTATGTGTCTAGACCCTGCTTCATGGGAGCACAGCTACTGGGTGCCTAGGCCCTGCTTCATGGGGAGCCCAGCTACTGTGTGTCTAGACCCTGCTTCATGGGAGCACAGCTACTGGGTGCCTAGGCCCTGCTTCATGGGGAGCCCAGCTACTGGATGCCTAGCCCTGCTTCATGGGGAGCCCAGCTACTGGGTACCTAGCCCTGCTTCATGGAGAGCCCAGCTACTGGATGCCTAGCCCTGCTTCATGGGGAGCCCAGCTACACCCTGCTTCATGGGAGCACAGCTACTGGGTGCCTAGGCCCTGCTTCATGGGGAGCCCAGCTACTGGATGCCTAGCCCTGCTTCATGGGGAGCCCAGCTACTGGGTGTCTAGGCCCTGTCACATGGAGAGCCACACTCTAATTGGGTGCCTATGCTTTGATTCATGGCGAGACTAGCTACTGGATGCCTAGCCCTGCTTCATGGGGAGCCCAGCTACTGTGTGTCTGGGCCCTGCCACATGGAGAGCCACACTCTAATTGGGTGCCTATGCTTTGATTCATGGCGAGACTAGCTACTGGATGCCTAGTCATGGGGAGTCCCACTATTGGGTGCCTAGGCCCTGCCTCATGGGGAGCCCAGAAACTGGTGCCTAAGACAGTGGTGCCAGGGTCGGGTCTGGGGGAGGGCGGTGGGGGCGGGGGGGGGGGGGCACAGGACCATTGACGGGGAGGCCTGGACCCCCTGTTGGGTACCAGTTTTTGGGGGTAAGCAATAACGGTAGGATGGGCCAATTTTATGATGAAGACCGAGATAGTCCAGTTTTAATGATCCAACCCCAAACTTGCTCCAAAATTGTCCAATATGGCTCAGAAAGCTGCAAATATGACTGAAGTGGTCCTCCGGGAGCTGACAGGGTGAGAGACTACCCCCTCTCAGACTCACCCCCTGTGCAGACCATTGGACCATTGGGTGGAGAGGGGGGGGAGCTACTGAGTACCTAGGTCATTTCATGGGGAGCCCAGCAATGGGTGCCTAGGTCCTGCCTCATGGGTAGCCTCATGATTGGATGCCTAGGTTCTACTTCATGGGGAGCCCAGCTATGGAAACCTAGGCTCTGCTTTCATGGGGAGGCAACTGGGTGCAGCTGGTAGATCCTGCTTACTGGGCAACAATTATATTTTCAAGCTAGTCTGACATCAAGTTAAAACAACAATGTACGATCTGTGATCAATACTTGTCACTTCCCTTTGTTTGTAAGGCAGTATATAAGGTAGTGTACAATGAATGACCTTCTCAATAATCAACTTGAAATTTACTCTTCGACTAGATGCATGAGATTCCCCATATATAGCTAGACCTTGGCCATGCCAACTCAGCAACAAGATTTCAGACCTGATTGGAAGCTATACCACGCAAAATATAGGTGCAGTGCAGGACGAGACAGGTCAATGTGTGAACATGTAGCAAGGTCTCAATCAGTAGACTATTCTGCATAAAGGTGATGACTATGGTGTTGATTAAAATAAACAGGTTCTAATTAAACTTCAGAGACTCCACATGCTAATGCATACCAACTTACTTAGGACTGTTATGGCTGAGCAGTCAAATGTCCTGGGTTCAAATCAGCTTTGGGTTCTCTAATTAATGGCAGTACATTTTATGACTCATCTGTGGAAGAGAGAAGAATGTCATTCCTAATTTATCTAGGAGTCAATTGGCACCAGATCCCAATGACCCATAGGTGAGCCATTCATAAAAATGCACGACTAGCCGACTTCGGAAACCACAGGCATTCAACTTTGTCTGCAGAACTTTGGTGTGTGTGTGTTGTAGGTATGGGTGTGTGGTGTGTGTGTGTGGTGTGTGTGTGTGTTGTAGGTATGGGTGTGTGGTGTGTGTGTGGTATGTGTGTGTGGTGTGTGTGTGGTGTGTGTGGTGTGTGTGTGTGTGGTGTGTGTGTGTGTGGTGTGTGTGTGTTGTAGGTATGGGTGTGTGGTGTGTGTGTGTGTGTTGTAGGTAGGGTTTGTGGTGTGTGTGTGTGTGGTGTGTGTGTGTGGTGTGTGTGTGTGGTGTGTGTGTGGTGTGTGTGTGTTGTAGGTAGGGCTGGTTTTAAGCTACACACATTGGAACTACATCTGGTAACATGTCGAGTTAAGCAAAAACATCTTCCCCTTACTGTCCACAAAATGGTTCAGCCTCACAATTTTTTGGAACAAGTGTCTTTACCAAGTGTCTTTACCAATGCTACGACCTGACTGGCTTATTTATCATCCACTTGAGCTCTTTGCATGCTCATGTTCTTCAGCTCACTCTGTTACTAATACTCCTGGTCTAGAGTAGCCTAATGCTGTACACCTTGAAAGAGAGAAACCGTTCAAATTTGACGAGGAAGATAATACAGACGGATCTGTGATCCCCCCTCCCCAGCCTACTAATACTCCTGGTCTAGAGTAATGCTGTACACCTTGAAAGAGAGAATCCGTTCAAATTTGATGAGGAAGATAATACAGACGGATCTGTCCCCCCCCCCCCCCCCCCTCCCCAGCCCACCATTAAAAGCTTCTGCATTGTTTGGATGCCAATATAAATATACATTAGGTGCTCAAAACTCTCTATACAAGAACGCAAATACATCAACATTTAAGACCTCCTAAACAAACCTATACACACTTCAGTCAGATATTATATTCATGCCACAGATATACCTCAGAGACTGTTTGCTATAAACATTTGGTTATTAAAAGAACACAAATAGACTTGGCCAAACAAAGTGAGCTCTACTTCTCCAAGGTGGCTTTATTTCTGCCGTTACGTGTGCACATTAAATTAAAAAGATTCACTTGATATATATTTGGCGAGCAAAGCAACAAGCCTTCACAGGGGAGTTGAACTGAGAGCCGGTTGCCATATATAAATCGTACGTACACCCCCCCCCCCCCCCCCCCCCCCCCCAGCGGCATTCTCTCAGTGGGTAGCATAAGGCATCACCACACACACTCAAGACGCACCTCATACACAAGACACACCTCACACACAAGACACACCTCACACACAAGACACACTTCACACATGAGACACACCTCACTCAGTGCCTGCTCGGGTTCCTTGAGGTCCATGTAACACTTGTAAGTCCACCACCTCACGTCTCTCTCACTCATTTGCAGCTGCTGTGTATTAGATTGTGTGGATAAAACTTCACCTCATTCACTGTGTTTTTATATTAGGTCACACTTTACCTTATTTCGTCAACTTTTTTCTCGTTTCTCGTGCTATTTAAAATTATAACTGTGCAAAGAAAAATTCTCTATGTAATGGCATCCTCACATGACAGGTGGCAGTGGTCACAGAGCTGTGGATTAGTCTGTCATGCCTTGAGATGCAACAGACTATGTGAGAAGCAGCAGCTGGAGAGAAGTTGGTGCATGATAGTGAGCTCAACAATGACAGAGACAGGATTCACTGCAAAAGTGATTGTGCTTCTTAGCTGGCTTGGACTCAATCGCCATCTACATCGCGTTAGCCACAAACGACGACGGGTTGAGGAAGCATCATAGATTTGAAGCAGAGGCAGAAACAAAGCACCTCAGAAGTTGAGCAGAAGATGGTAGCATACGACCGTGAAGCTCACACACTATAAAATGTTGTTCTTTAAAAAAGAAACAATTTTCCACTGATTAAATATCGTAGCAACAAAGTTTATTTAATAGCAAAAAAAGGTGTAAAGTTGGGTGAAGCCTCACTTGTGAATTAATGACCACCACAACTGCCTCGGGCTTGAACTCAAACATTGCTCACAAAGAGAATTTTTTTTTAAAATGAACCGTGCACACTAAGTGCCAGATTTGGTTTAATTTGTTTTATCTGCACATGCCCAGTAGACTGCTGTAGCAATATAAAATAGTGTGACAGGAGAAGGGAGTAAAAAAATTAAAAAAATGGCCGACAATCATAACTGCCATCATGAACGGTCTCTTCTTGGCCTTTGCTGCCATTTCTGGAAGTTCTTCAGAGGGAAAGCTGCGTAGGCCCATGCTTACATGGAATCCCTCAGCTCTTGAGAAAGACGTCGCAGCTGGATGGCTTTCTTCACTGTAAGCTTTGCTGTAGACACTGACACAGCAATGTTTAACTTTTGTTTGCCCCCAATGGGTGTTTGGCCCCAATGGCTTAAACTAAACTGCAGCTTATTCTATTTGCGTTCCACTGATATGAACAGTCTACTCTTGGAAAAAATATTTATAATGACTCGCAATAATCAATTGAAATTTCCTCCTCGACATTTCGGAAAGATGCTCTAGTCTTCATCAAAACAAAGTTGGTGGTCAATACCTAGCAACAAACAGTAGCAAGAGCTGGGAGGAGTCACACTTTTACATCAGCTTACTGCATTTTCTTTTTAAATCACCAACAGCACCTTCTCCTGTACAGACAGGATGAGCTGACATTCACATAACCTACTGGGTCTAACATGAAACTTGCCTGCTTGAAAACCTTCAGACCTTGTGCATAACAATTTAGGAAGGAAGGGCATCACAGAGAAAAGGTAAGTATAGCTAGTTAAGTTTCAGCCTGATGTCTCCTGAACTGTTGCTTGCTATACAAACTGTCTGTGTATCACTCTGAAATGCTGCTGAGGGTGGAGCTTTATCCTAATTCAGAAGTTTGCCAGAAGAAAATCACCCTAAAATAATAAAGAAGGGAGAATAGGCCCAATGTTGGGTATATCAGTAGCAGGGGTGAAGGAAGAGGTGTTAGATAGGGTAGACAGAATTGTAATGGGAAATGTGCTCAAATGGTGAGAGAAGAGGAAATACTTAATGTTTGGCACCTAGGGTCCTATGTCTTTGGCACCTCCCCCCCCCCATCGTCATCCCCAAACAAACTCTTTGTAATTCATTATTTTGCTGTAATAATCATTATTCATGTTGTTGTTTTCTAGTCATTGTCATTTATTGTTTGTACGTACGGTATATATATATATATATATATACAGTGATGGCCTATATCAAGGCTCAACAGAACAGAATGGGAAGATTAACTGAAGAAGTAATTCGCTATATAGCATCGTTAAGCTTCCAGGTAGCTCACGGTCAGCAAGAGAATAATAATAGTGCAGAATATCTCTCAGTGAGTCCTGCCACAACTCTTGGCTAGCAAATTAAAAGCAGCTACCGTCCCACGTCAAATATTTCGCGGGAAAACCAGGGAGATGACGACCCGAACTGGGCTGAAGCGTAAGCGCTGCCAAGGAAAGCCATGCATACAGCGCTAATACCAAGTCAGCTCAGCCCACAGCCCTCTAGACTGATCAAGAAGACCGGAAATCTCCATTTTGAAGATTTTCAACCAACAGAGCCCTCTTTTCAACCCACAAACCTCAGCGTATGCAAGTGTACTGGCATTTTACATGGACATGGAGTAGCAGTTACATCTACACAGCACATCTGGGCACTGATAAGACTGGGATCGTATGGCAAAGGAGCATTTTCTCGTGGTGTCCCTTGCCACCGCCACATACCTTCCCTTGGTGAGCTGAAGCAGATTTCGAGGAAGCGCAAGAGCTTAGGAATGACCACAGATAAAATTTTGGAAAAATGGACAAAGCGTATAAAGCTACACTCCCAATGGAGGGAAGAACATGGAAGTGTTGGTGGGATAGAGTTAGAACAAGATGTCAAGGGTGGCTTGCTGGGACGCTTGGAAACTGAGGACGAAGTTATTAGGCAAGGTAGTGATGGAGAAGACAGCTATGAAGAATTTCTCACCAGGCTGAAGGCAATTTGGAGGAAGGATCCATATGTGCTCGATGAGTATTTGCAGCTAGGTGCCGAAGAAGCATTTTATCTTGTCGATGAGGTCAAAGTTCTTGTTCTAACAAACATGGAAGGTGTAGAACTTGCACCAAAAGATTTATTGCTCCATTTCTGTGAACAGAGTCAGTCCTTTCCCATCCGATATGCTGCATACAGGCACTTTAGGTTTGGAAATTGGGTCCCTAAATCTGGCCTAAAGTTTGGCGTGGATTTCTTGCTTTACAAGGAAGGCCCCTTGTTCTACCACTCCAGTTTTGCTGTGGTGGTGAGAGAAAGGGAAGCACTGGGCCAGAGCACTCTCAAGTGGAAGGAAGTGATATCCTTGAACAGAGTGAGTGAGACAGCACGAAAAGATCTGCTAGTATGTGAAGTGACTAGACCTCTAAAGGTCCACAACGTTCCAAGATATCCTTTTGTTGACCAGACAACAATCACTAACACAGTGGTGAAACGGTGGATACCAAAAGAGGACCGAGATATGTAATAAATAACAAAATGAATTCATGAGCATTGGCAGAAATCTGACACACATGATTGTTAGCCTGACAATAGTGGTTATCGGTTATCTCTGTCCCCCTTGCACCTGCTTCATGACAGCTTGGTCCTGCATATACATGTTTGTGAGTTTCTTCCCAATCCGATCGTGAATTTCCAGGAATTTGGCAACGCAGCGGTCTAGACAAACTGCTTCTCCTTTGCTCAGCTCTCCCTCATGGTAGTTTGGTGGAATGCATTTCTTGTGACACCCCCTAGACAACCTAGCTACCAGTTCAGGCTTAAAAATACCCATATGTGTTTATTACGTAAGTCTTTTATGTGCAAACCTGTTGTATAAATCCGTCATCATCTCTATTTCGAGATTGGCGAAGGCTTCTTGGTTCTGAGCCATCTTGACAAATATTTCAAATGGTGCGCACTCACACGTGTTGAAGGGTGAATGGCTACTCTTCGACCGACAGATGAGATTTGCTCGGTTGAACAGGACCAGGAAAAGTCCTCTGTGCGTTTTCCCAGTCCTGAAGGTGGTAAAGTTGTAGCGGAAGGAGAGAGTGAGTTTATTACAGCAGCCCTTGATGCCATTCTGGCAGCAACTTTGAATTCATTGGCAATTTCTGACGAGAGTGATAACGATGAATCTGTACCTTTTCCAACTAGTAAAGACCAGTGCCCACCTCCTGAAAGTGGTCTGGATGGTTCTATGAGTAAGATATCTTGTATACGTAACCTCAAATGGGTTGACATAACCAGCAAGTTTACTAAACTAGCTGGTAAACTCTTACCTGGAGAGCTTGTCCAGGAGCCTGACTTCAGCCTTTTTGATGCTATGTCTGCTATTGAGTTGATGGATTCCAAAATGGATGCTGCTCTTCAGTGGAGAACATTCAGTAGTTACCCACGGACCTTTGAAGAAGCCCTGGTTAATGAAACACTGAAGTGTGATGGCCACTCTCCAGAAGAACTAATTGGGATTATGGATGAAGTGCTGGCATGCATAGCCACGTGGCTGGAGGGGCACACTCTAGCACAGACGGTTTTCACGTGCATGTATCTGTTTGACATAGATAAAGTGGAGAACATTTATCTACGGTCATTCTTGCTTGCTATCGTCAAGACTGTCGATTACATGAGGGCATGCATTTGCCAGGGCAGAGTATTTGCAGAAGACGACCAGCAAGGTGTGTGTCATGGCTTAAACATGCTCAATCAAGTGTCGGAGGTTACCATCAACTCTTGCCTCAAGCAAGCAGAGGAGCAGCTACAGATGGTACTCAAACATTCGTCAGCCTCTGCCTGCGACTCTGATATGATCATCAGAGGAAGTAGTCTACAGGTATGGAAGGTTCTCCATCTGAGGATCAGATTCGTCAAAAACCTCTTTGCTTTTGTGATTGCTATGGGAAAGAATACATCACAAGGGATTGAGTCCGGGCTAAGCAAGCTATCACTGAGCGCTAGCATAATCTCGGAAATGAGTGAAACAATTGAAGTGGGTCACCAGCTGGATAACAACAACCCTTTGGAGTTGGGTTTCCATCCGGTTATCAACCAACACCTTCTCCCTCCAAGCTACAAACCGTATGCTATTTTACCACGTCATTACTCCTTCAGCATGCTCAGGGAAGTGCTTCTCCAAATTAAAACCATCATTGGTTTTGGTGGGGTAGATTCGTTCCGTGAGCTCTACCATGCCATCAAAGATTTCAGCTTGGGAAGCAATTGTCCTAGTGTGCTTGTCAGGTCACTTCTAGTGCTAGTAAGTATCCAAGGTGATCGCAAGAAGCTGTTTGGATCTCACTCACTGGAGGAGCTGATTCGAGAGGACATAAAAAGTTTTGTACTCCCACCCTCACTGAATCCCCGCTCCCCTGTCTCGACAGCCCCTCAAGCAAAGGAGGTCACTGAGAGATTTCTGGGGCAATCAGTGATAGCCATCATGGAGTTTCTTCGCGTGTTTTGCCAGCACAGAGCACGCCAGAGGTACAAAATTGTGCGGTGCTTGGAGATTTTGGGTGAGTACCAGCAAGATACTCAGAGGATTGATGAGATTCTTCATGTTCTTGGCTCGAAATTTGACGCCCACAGACAGCACACTGCAAGTTTCAGCACCTGGGCCCTGTATTACATCTTGCAGATGATGGTGGAGTTTGTCTGTCTTGGCTTTGAGTTTGATCTTTACAGTCCCTTTGAGATTCATTATGTCTATTGGTACCTCGAGTTTCTGTATGGATGGCATGAATCTTCTATTAAATCGGCTGACCGACTTCACCTTCTCGAAGCCCAGATGGGAAGTAAAGGGAAGAGGAAGGCAGCAAGGAAGTCAAAGTCTCAGCATGCCAAGGAGAGAGAAAGGGAATGCTCTGTGGTAAGGGTGAAGAGGATTGTTTGTGTTGGGCTGATGAGAGCGCTTGAAGGATTGCTTATTGACCAGAGAATCCCGATGCCCGAGTTTGAACATGGCAGCATGAAGCTGTGCTTCCACAACCGTTTCTTGCCATTTGCTTCACTCCTCACACCACAGATGCTGACATATGCGGACTACAAAAAGCTGGCCAGCATTGACAATTACAAGAATAATGACTTGAACCTCTACGAGGCATCCTCCAAGCATTTCCAGTCGGCTAAAGTTGCTTTGGAAGGTATCAGTCACAGAGGGGAAGAACTGGAGGTGTTGTTGAAGGTCATCAAAACAAACTTAGTAGTGATGAATCTCACTGCTAAGGGGCACAAAAGAGACTCTAAGAACCCACCAGTCTTCGATTATTCAATTCATAAACATTTTCCTATCATTAGAATCAGTTGAAGTTAGGTTTCCTTTTCTCTTCCTCAGTTTTCATATGTATTACAACAGAGAGCACTCTTGAGGAATCCCTGTACTAAGCTAATACCTTCCCTGTCTAATGACTAGTATTAAAATAAAATAAAAATTCCTAACAGGAATTTCAAAATGACATTGGCATCTGCTGTGAAATGTGGTAAAGGTTATCACTTGAGAAGATCAAAAAAATGGAGGCCAGTGATTTTAGAGATAATTAGGGATGGGGTGAGAGACTTTGGTTAGGTGTGGGCAAGGCTGAGATAGAAAAGTCATTTCACGATCAAATCAGACTTTAGGGGTCACAATTTTACCAATGCAGGATGAACACTTCCTATGTGTAGGAAATGTGTCTTACAAATGTAAAAACAAGCATCCTACAAATGAAGCAGTCTTACAAAAGTATATATACTTTTTAAAGAAGCTTCAACAACATGCACAAAGTACAGGAGGAAGAGAGAAATAAAAATGTGGGAAGTGTCGACTCGGGTGTTCTGCACAAAAAATGACTACAGTATATATATACCTTAATTGCCTTCTCAATAATCAACTTCAAATTGTACTCACTCAACGTTTGGACGAGATGCTCTAGCCTTCATTCCTGATGACGGCTAGAGCATCTAGTCGAAACATCGAGTGAATATAATTTGAAGTTGATTATTGACGTGATTATAAGTTATATCAACTGTGAGTTCATTGAGGTTTGCTTGCATTTTCTTTCCTGAATCGAGGCCTTGAACTTGACCATGTTGATACATACACAGGAGCAAAGGAAATTTCAATGCAAAATATCCTCCCCCTCCCCCTCTCAAATGAACAATTTAAAAAACATGCCCCCTGCATTTCGTAGAAAACATTTCCCTATTTAGTAGATTAAACATCAGCAACATAACACCTCCCATTGCAAAATAATGTCCAATTTGATTATAATTATAATGTAAATCCTCACATAATTCGACTGTACAACACAATAATCCTCACATCATCACAATATTATTATTAAATGGAGATATATAGCTCCTACATGTGTGCTTTACGTCGACAGGGTCAGAGTCAACTTATCATTACGAGTATATACCCACATCAGCATGTCAGCTTGAAGAAAACAGAACGACCTACAGAATGATGTATCCCAAAGGTCTGAAATTCTGAATACAGAGAGCCTACCTTAGTAGATACGATACCAAAAAGTATTATGACTTGAAAGTAAAGTGTTTGATACGATTGGAACCTCACACACACACACACACACACTTTATTTCAGTTGTTCGTGTTTTTTTTTGATGTCTGGATGTTTTTTGAGCCATAGTGAGAATATCTCTTCTCCAGATAGATTACTGTACAGAATACTTGCTGCTCTCGGCTTTGCCAGGCTTTCTCGCACTATATGACAAAATACACAGCATATGAACAACGGAAATAGCCAGCCACAAACAATTACTTCTTGCATCATAGTATTCTTTCTTCAGTCTTTGGTGGGCAAATCCATTGAGGTGCCTTTTTCGGTTTCTTGGAATGTCCTGAAAAAACTTGTTACAGTAATCACAGTAGTACCTTTTCGGCATTCCTACACGGTAAGGTTAGAGAGCCACCAAGCAGTAGTCCCAATGACGTCATAAAATACTTGCCGCCTATTAATTATTTTGCTGACAAAGAAATTCTTGACTGCCGTGTAGCTTTATTTCATAAACAGCGACGGTGGAAGTGTTGAGACTGACGTGGTTCTCTTCCTAAACCTTTTCCTACTACCACTAGAAAAGATGCCCAAATGGGTGTTGGGACGCAAGGACAAGAAGAAAGACAAAGAAAACAAACCTGCAGCGGAGCCCAAGAACGTCAGCAAAGCATCTCCTTCTTCCTTGTCTCCTACTCACCAGCACATCGCGATCTATGGAGCAGACAACAAGCAGCACAAAAATTCCAACTCTTCAATTGTACATCCAACTGGACCAGACAGCATATCTCCCACACCTACACCTAGCAACTCGAGTCAGGACTTAGTAGATAGGATTGTGTCCCCTTCAAGTTCTATCAACTTACGTAGAAAATCTGGGCCCATGGTTGCTGCCCAGAAAGCCTTCTATGAGGACCTAACATCGAGAAAGATCAGCCCTGCACATAAAACAAACACTGCTGAGAAGAAATTGAGGAAAGAGTTTTCCGAGTCAGTATTATCTAATGATTCAAACTCATCTGGCAAGGTAATGTCTGTTACAAGCCCTACCTCAATAGGTAGCTGGACTCCTTCTGCTGGGGGATCTGCCTACCTGAAGGGACAGGACTCTTCCTCAACGTGGAGAGAGATGGACTCTCCTAATATGATGAACTTGGAGATGGGGAAGGGGAAATATTTTGAAGGTGTTGACCTCCCCCTTCCTCAGCTTCAGATGACAGCTGTTCGCCATCGTGAAGTGGATGCTAGAAGAAACTCGCAGAGTGGAGGGTTTGGCTTCATACTGCGTAAGTCGTACCTCCCATCACCTGAGGAACCAGACAAGACGAAGCTCGTGCATCTGATTGAGCCCCGGGTTGACTATTATGGCCCCCTGATGACAGGGGATCGTATCATTGGAGTGAATGGAGAGGACGTGGAAGATTTTCCCCATGAGGCTGTGGTGGATATGATCAAGGCATCGGGCGAGTATGTCGATCTGAGAGTAGCCTCCATGCCCGAACTTGTGGAGCTAAATGCACGAGGAGCACTGGACAACCCCCTGAAGCGGGGTGGCTTTAGGAAGTTTGGGAGAGCAAAGCTAGAGACAGGTTAGTCCTTTGGTGTCTCTCTCTCACCACCATTCTCTTTTCTCTCTCTCATTCCTTCTCTTTGTACCATGCCTCACTGAATAACTTTCCCCATTCTCATCATTTCTTTCCTCCCTCTTCTTTCTCCCCCCTCTTCTCTCTGCTGATACCACCTCCTGATGCTATTGGAATGTGGTGCACTTTGCAGCACTAAAAAAACAAGATAATTTGTCCTTGGGATTAGGGTGTGGGAGTGGGGAGGTAAATTGGGTAGAAAATTTTCCCTGGAGGGTGGAGTAGGGTAGGGTGAAGTAGGCTGTCAAAATGTACCAGGATTTGTACAGAATGACATGAAACGGCTCATAATTGGTCCTCAAAGCAGATGCTTATTGTGCGTTTCCAACGCAATCATCTGAAAGTCTTTTATGTTATGCAAGACTAAGGACCGTTACATAACTTTCCATCTGTATTGAATGATGGCCTTGTTTGCTGTGCCAGGTACTCTGCGGAAACAGGGCAAGTCAAAATCTGCATTTAAGGTGAGCGTGTTTGAACCGATATTGGTTGCATGTAATCCCATGTATAACCGCACTGAGTGGAGTGTTTTTACGAGTGGCTTGTAATTCAGGTATGTGCCTCGAGGTCTCCCCCGAGTCAGCTAGTTGTCAACTAACTGGAGGTGAATATGTTTCTGCGGTTTTATTTTCTAATTGTATTCATTTTCTGTGGTGTCTTGGTATTCCAAATTTGGTACTGGGTGTCCACAAACATTTATGGATGTATAATAACACCTTGGAACTTGACTGTACTAAGTGTCATATTAGAGTTGAATGGTGACCATGTCTGGCAGCAGGTGTAGTTGGCCCAGAACTGTTGTTCTCTTTGTACCTGCTACATATTTCAACTGGGGATAGTTAATACTGGCCAGATAGTGGATTGTGAAGTAGTGTTGGCAACTGGGGCACGAACTATTTCCATTATGTAGCTCTTCACTGAGCTCCTGTCAACTGAATTTGTATTTCATTGTAAGCTGGCCTGTCTTGTTTCTGTGAGGCGTGTCCTGTTATGATCCTGGGAAGCATTCCCTCTTGCTTTGTGAAATGGCATTCTTAGGGTGCTTCTTTTGAAATACTGTAGTGTGTTGTTGGGCCAGGGTTGGTTTCTGTGTTTGAGCATCGCATGCCAGGGTAAAACCACACCCACTGTGATACTCTCCCCCTTCCGAGTTGCATACCATGACTTGCATCATGTTGGACATATTTCTGGAGGCCATAGGTGTGAATTTTGTCAGTAGGATGTCACAAAGTCCCCCCCCGTGTGTGTGGTGTGAGTTTGAGCGTGAGAGAGATTCGCTCTTCTGTAGCTCGTTAACCCTAGATGGAGTTGTTGCTATGCCTCAAGTGCTTGGATTTCCCTAATGCTTCGCCCACCAATCCCAGCAGCCAGCAGTGCATAGCAGAGTGTTGATATGTATGCGTGCCATAAGACTTCTGAATCTTGTGTGGTCTCCATGGAGATGTTTGCATGGGTTTATATAATTAGGCATTCCACAGCGATTATAAAGAATAGTATATTAAGTACTGTACCTTCAAAAGCTATGGCTGGCAGGTAGGATGTGTTTTGTCCTTGATCTAAGAAATGTTGTCAATAGTTATTATTGTGGAGTTTTGAGAGGAGGTGGTCGTCAGTTAATGCTAGTGAGTCGAGAGTGGAGGTCATGCAAACACCACACTGGGTGGAGGCAGGTTGAGGTGTAGGTTGACAATAGCTCTATGGGGACACACACTGGACCAACACCACACTGGGTGGAGGCAGTTTGAGGTAGGGCTCTATGGGGACACACACTGGACCAACATCACACTGGGTGGAGGCAGGTTGAAGTAGGTTGACAATAGCTCTATGGGGACACACACTGGACCAACACTACACTGGGTGGAGGCAGGTTGAGGTAGGTTGACAATAGATTTATGGGGACACACACTGGACCAACATCACACTGGGTGGAGGCAGGTTGAAGTAGGTTGACAATAGCACACACACTGGACCAACACCACACTGGAGGCAGGTTGAGGTAGGTTAACAATAGCTCTATGGGGACACACACTGGACCAACATCACACTGGGTGGAGGCAGGTTGAAGTAGGTTGACATTAGCTCTATGGGGACACACACTGGACCAACACCACACTGGGTGGAGGCAGGTTGAAGTAGGTTGACAATAGCTTTATGGGGACACACACTGGACCAACATCACACTGGGTTGAGGCAGGTTGAAGTAGGTTGACAATAACTCTATGGGGACACACACTCACACTGGGTTGAGACAGGTTGAGGTAGGTTGACAATAGCTCTATGGGGACACGCACTGGACCAACATCCCTGGTTGAAGTAGGTTGACAATAGCTCTATGGGGACACACACTGGACCAACACCACACTGGGTGGAGGCAGGTTGAGGTAGGTTGATCTATGGGGACACACACTTGACCAACATCACACTGGGTTGAGGCAGGTTGAAGTACTGTAGGTTGACAATAGCTCTATGGGGACACACACTGGACCAACACCACACTGGGTTGAGGCAGGTTGAACTAGGTTGACAATAGCTCTATGGGGACACACACTAGATTAACATCGCACTGGGTTGAGGCAGGTTGAACTAGGTTGACAATAGCTCTATGGGGACACACAGTGGATTAACATCACACTGGGTTGAGGCAGGTTGAAGTAGGTTGACAATAGCTCTAGGGGACACACACTGGACCAACATCACACTGGGTGGAGGCAGGTTGAGGTAGATTGACAATAGCTCTATGGGGACACACACTGGATCAACACCACACTTGGTTGAGGCAGGTTGAAGTAGGTTGACAATAGCTCTATGGGGACACACACTGGACCAACATCACACTGGGTTGAAGTAGGTTGACAATAACTCTATGGGGGGACACACTGGACCAACATCACACTGGGTGTAGGCAGGTTGAGGTAGGTTGACAATAGCTCTATGGGGACACCCACTGGACCAACATCACACTGGGTTGAGGCAGGTTGAAGTAGGTTGACAATAACTCTATGGGGACACACACTGGACCAACATCACACTGGGTTGAAGTAGGTTGACAATAACTCTATGGGGACACACACTGGACCAACACCACATTGCGTTAAGGTAGGTTGAATTAAGTTGACAATAGCTGTATGGGGGACATGCACTGGACCAACATCACTGGAGGCAAGTTGAAGTAGGTTGACAATAGCTCTATGGGGACACCCACTGGACCAACACCACATTACGTTAAGGTAGGTTGAAGTAAGTTGACAATAGCTCTATGGGGACACACACTGGACCAACATCACACCAGGTTGAAGTAGGTTGACAATAGCTCTATGGGGACACACACTGGACCAACATCACACTGGGTTGAGACAGATTGAAGTAGATTGACAATAGCTCTATGGGGACACATACTGGACCAACACCACACTGGGTTGAGGCAGGTTGAACTAGGTTCTATGGGGACACACACTGGATTAACATCACACTCGGGTTAAAGTAGGTTGACAATAGCTCTATGGGGACACACACTGGACCAACATCACATCACACTGGGTTGAGGCAAGTTGAACTAGGTTGACAATAGCTCTATGGGGGACACACAGTGGATTAACATCACACTGGGTTGAGGCAGGTTGAAGTAGGTTGACAATAGCTCTATGGACACACACTGGACCAACATCACGCTAGCTCTATGGGGGGATACATCCAAGTATACAAGTGCTAGACCAACTGGGTTGTATTTCTACACAGCATCTCTACTGGGCAATGCAGTGTGGGCTGATGTCCGTGTTGCATGGGAGGGTGTTAGAACATACATCTATAGGCAGGGGGACGCACACATTGTTATGAAGTCACTGTGTTGGTGCATATACTGCACCACAGGGAGACACACACATTGTTATGAAGTCACTGTGTTGGTGCATATACTGTATCACAGGGGGGTGCACACATTGTTATGAAGTCACTGTGTTGGTACATATACTGTACCTAAGGGGGACGCACACATTGTTATGAAGTCACTGTGTTGGTGCATACACTGTATCACAGGGAGACACACACATTGTTATGAAGTCAGATATAGAGCTCTTGTCAACCTTCTCTAACTTGCTTCGAGCTAGTGCTTGTACTTGCTATGGAATATGAATGCTAATGCCACGTGTGCACATATTCCTTATTGCGCACGCCTAATTCATTATGTCATATTAATGCACCTCTACAGGCCAAGACCGAGGCAGAGGTGATGAAAGAGATGGAAGATTTGTCTCAGGAGCGTGTCTGGGTGATGCACAAGGGAGGGTTCACGCTAGGAACCGTCGTGCAGGAACCACTGAAGAAGCTCAATGCTTACTCCACCCATGCCAGCTTCTTTAGATTGCAGGTGAGTGAGATGGGGGGGGGGGGGGGGGGGGGGTGAGGAGGGGGGGGGGGGAGCAGAGGAACGGATGGGGAGTGATGGTGAAGGAGCAGAGACAGAGGGGTGGGGAAGGAGCAGAGGGTGAAGGTGTGTGGGGGGGGGAGGTTGGAGAAGAAATGGAGAGATTGGTGGGAAATAGACAGACATGGAAATGTCTCATTTACCTGAAGAGATACTCACGATTACTAAGAAGTGTATCCGTTATTAAGAAATGTATCCGTAATAGCGTGTATACATCTCTTGATAATCGTGCAGAGTTTCCCAGGAAATTGAGGTCTGGTCCAGACATCCAGGGAATAGCCAAGCTCTTCCGTTAAATGTAGCTAAGCAATAGCCAATACAATACTAGCGACTCATCAATGAGATCATGATTTTGATTATAATTGAAGGGTGCTCCTCTCCTGAGCTCTTCAACCACATGCCCTTATCAACAGTAAAGATGAGCCATGATGCCTCCTAGCAATCATCTCGTGGGATGGGTAGCTTTTCGAGGGAAGCAAAGTCGGCCACTTCCTGAAGTCTCCAAGGATGCAAAGATTAAGATTGAATATTTTAAGCCTAATTACCCGTGCAACAATTATGTATTGAAACATCTTGAAATCCTGGGAAATTTGTACCCAGGTCCAGGGAAGGCATTTTTGGGTGTTTGGGAGGTGTAGGATGCTGGCAAGCATAAAGCCAGTGCAGTTGTGTTGGAACAGCTTTCTTTCAGGGATCCAAGTTCTTTCAGGGATCTAAGTTCTTTCAGGGATCCAAGTTCTATCCAAGTTCTTTCAGGGATCCAAGTTCTATCCAAGTTCTTTCAGGGATCCAAGTTCTTTCAGGGAACCAAGTTCTTTCAGGGATCCACAGGAATCCAAGTTCTATCCAAGTTCTTTCAGGGATCCAAGTTCTTTCAGGGATTCAAGTTCTATCAGGGATCCAAGTTCTTTCAGGGATCCAAGTTCTTTCAGGGATGCAAGTTCTTTTTAGGGAACCAAGTTCTATCAGGGATCCAAGTTCTATCAGAGATCCAAGTTCTTTCAGGGATCCAAGTTCTTTCAGGGATCCAAGTCCACTTTTGTTCTGCATTATCGCGGGTGCATATTGCACACACTGTGTCTCTGCGTGCCATACTCCTTAGCACTAGAGAGTGCCACCTCTTTCAGGCTAAGAGCAAGCTGCTGTGGCGATGTCTATGCAGTAATCCTTAGCACTAGCGAGTGCCACCTCTTTCAGGCTAAGAGCAAGCTGCTGAGGCGATGTCTATGCAGTAATCCTTAGCACTAGCGAGTGCCACCTCTTTCAGGCTGAGAGCAAGCTGCTGAGGCGATGTCTATGCAGTAATCCTTAGCACTAGCGAGTGCCACCTCTTTCAGGCTGAGAGCAAGCTGCTGTGGCAATGTCTATGCAGTAATCCTTAGCACTAGCGAGTGCCACCTCTTTCAGGTGAGAGCAAGCTGCTGTGGCGATGTCTATATTAGAGAGTCTCTTTCAGGCTGAGAGCAAGCTGCTGTGGCAAAGTCTGTCTTCTATATGTGCTCTTCTCCACGTGTGTTTAGCAGTGGAAGCCTCTGGAGAGAAGCAATATGCTTGAGCTTTGAATTAAGATTCCTCGACAACACTTCTTTAGAATATGTGCTTGGCGCTCACCCACATTTCAGCAACGAAAGGATGCCAGCTCTCTTGGTCAGTACCCAGTACGTGGAAATCCAGCTCCCTTGAAACTATTTCCTGCCTGTAACAAAGGTGACCCCACATTTTCTAACTTTAGCAAATGCCTTTCTACTATTTTCAGCTTGAAGGTGTGAGTGTGGTGGGCACTTAGCACATACTGGTTGGTATTTGCCATGTCATGGCTGTTGTTGAATCTTGTTTCTGTCGCCAAACTGGTGTTGACATCGTGTTAATAATGCAGAGATGCATTTCTTTCCCAGGTAAGGTGAGGTTTTGTGTTGTAATCTCATAATTGCCACTGTCGTCATAGACACATGTGCAATACGGAGTTCGGAGCACGTTTGCAGTGTACACAAGGTGAGGGTAGCATAGATCTTCATGTTTGGTCAAATTAGGGTTTGTGAAATTATGGGTCTGGAAGTGCTTGAGTTTATCAGTCACACTCTTAAAGTTTCCTAGGGGGAGGGAGGGCGGGGGAACTTGTGGTTCCTTCTCTGGAGGAAGCCACGAGTGTAGTGGGCATATGTGTAGGAGCTCACCTGACATACCCTCCCACTTTTCTTGGTTGGTCTCCCATTTGAACTCTTGGTGGCGGGTGTTATTGTCTATATTAGCTTGATTGGTTGTCCTCTCTTGACTGGAGTGACTGGAGTGGAGACACCACAAGAAGTGCACACCTTTAGGAGGTTGTGTTGTGGCTTAGCACATCTTCACTGTGTCTAGCTGGGGCAGGAAGTCTTATAATGGCCTAGGTCAAAGAGGTGCCAGGCTCTTGAGATTGGCTTCCAAAGTTCATCCATTGAACTAAAGCTCAGAGGAGTAATTCCTATTCCTGAGGTAAGATATTTGAATTCGACAGCCGAAGTGAGGTCTTGCACAGTGTGGAGGTCAGTCTGGTGACCTCTCCCCCTTGCCCACCCCAGTTGGCTTATTAATTACCGCCTTTAATTGTGGGTTTAAAAAATCGTCATGATATTGTATCTCCTTTCCCCCATTTTCCCCCTCCCCCCCCCCCGCTTCTTCTTTCAAAGAATGAAGTCTAAAAACTGTCCATATAATTTTGAATGGAAATACAGTAAGCTGCAGTTTGGTATAAGAGTCTGCCCCATTGAGGTAAACAAACAAAAGCTATACATCGCTATGGTTACAACAAACTTACAGCAAAGAAATCCTTTCCCTCCTTTCTTGACGACGAAGGGATCAGCACGGTTCCAGGCAAGCACAGGTGCGCATGTGAAGGTCTCCTCCACAGACCTCCAGAAACAGCAGTAAAAGCCAGGAAGAGACAGTTTACTGTGACAGTTGCGATTGTCAGCTTTTTGTTGCTGTTGTTTCCTTTCTCCTCTGTCAAACTGAAAGTGAACCATCTCATCTAGCTGCTGGTTCCTTTCTGCTACTTCTTCTTCGTCTCCATGACAAACAGGAGTTTTCTGGGCATGTGTAAGTTTAAAAAAATTGACTTTTAAACTTGTACGATTACTGTTACTTAGTATTATTTATGACGGATGTCCGAGCTTTCGGATATAACCACTTATGTCAGCCAATCATTTACCTTGTGCTGCACATGCATGCAGCAGAGTCAAATGTTCGAGTTGTCCACGGGGATATGTGTGTGTGTGCATGAGTGGTGGGTGGAATTTCCATTCTCTACCTCTCGCTGCAAAAGACACCTGAAGAGTCCTTACGGGAGTTAACGGACATCTGTCATGCTACCTATTTAATCATCTCAATTATCTCAATTCAGTAGGCTGAGTCTTCAAAAATGCTTATAATAGACATTGTAACTCCACCTACATGTACTTCACGAATATAAGGTTTGTGCTCATGCTGATTCTGCAGTGGCCCCTTCACCGACCTTGCTTCTGAACTGGAACAGAACTTGGTGGACCTTGGTTCTGAACTGGAACAGAACTTGGTGGCCTTGCTTCTGAACTGGAACAGAACTTGGTGGACCTTGCTTCTGAACTGGAACAGAACTTGGTGGACCTTGCTTCTGAACTGGAACAGAACTTGATGGCCTTGCTTCTGAACTGGAACAGAACTTGGTGGACCTTGCTTCTGAACTGGAACAGAACTTGGTGGACTTTGCTTCTGAACTGGAACAGAACTTGGTGGACCTTGCTTCTGAACTGGAACAGAACTTGGTGGACCTTGCTTCTGAACTGGAACAGAACTTGGTGGCCTTGCTTCTGAACTGGAACAGAACTTGGTGGACCTTGCTTCTGAACTGGAACAGAACTTGGTGGACCTTGGTTCTGAACTGGAACAGAACTTGGTGGACCTTGCTTCTGAACTGGAACAGAACTTGGTGGACCTTGCTTCTGAACTGGAACAGAACTTGGTGAACCTTGCTTCTGAACTGGAACAGAACTTGGTGGACCTTGCTTCTGAACTGGAACAGAACTTGGTGGACCTTGCTTCTGAACTGGAACAGAACTTGGTGGACCTTGCTTCTGAACTGGAACAGAACTTGATGGCCTTGCTTCTGAACTGGAACAGAACTTGGTGGACCTTGGTTCTGAACTGGAACAGAACTTGGTGGACCTTGCTTCTGAACTGGAACAGAACTTGGTGGACCTTGCTTCTGAACTGGAACAGAACTTGGTGGACCTTGCTTCTGAACTGGAACAGAACTTGGTGGACCTTGCTTCTGAACTGGAACAGAACTTGGTGGACCTTGCTTCTGAACTGGAACAGAACTTGGTGGACCTTGCTTCTGAACTGGAACAGAACTTGATGGCCTTGCTTCTGAACTGGAACAGAACTTGGTGGACCTTGGTTCTGAACTGGAACAGAACTTGGCGAACCTTGCTTCTGAACTGGAACAGAACTTGGTGAACTTTGCTTCTGAACTGGAACAGAACTTGGTGAACCTTGCTTCTGAACTGGAACAGAACTTGATGGCTTGCTTCTGAACTGGAACAGAACTTGGTGGACCTTGGTTCTGAACTGGAACAGAACTTGGCGAACCTTGCTTCTGAACTGGAACAGAACTTGGTGAACTTTGCTTCTGAACTGGAACAGAACTTGGTGAACCTTGCTTCTGAACTGGAACAGAACTTGATGGCTTGCTTCTGAACTGGAACAGAACTTGGTGGACCTTGGTTCTGAACTGGAACAGAACTTGGTGGCCTTGCTTCTGAACTGGAACAGAACTTGGTGGACCTTGCTTCTGAACTGGAACAGAACTTGGTGGACCTTGCTTCTGAACTGGAACAGCACTTGGGTATATAATGTCTCAATGTGTGGGCCAGGAGTTGCTCTTGTCATGGACGAAGGAGGCACTCCGCCTTCCTGTGGATCGGTATGCTATGAATGGCATTATTCATCATGAAAGGGAGGGGCAATTCATTTCATTGGTCAGAATATCCTTGACGTGTCCCTGTGTGGTTTTGCAATACCAAGTGACTTTGGGGTGATCTTACACGGAGGCATTTTGGCACACCCATAACTTAATTGTTGGAGGTGTGATCTAATGAATGGATTTTATTGCTTAAAGTGTAATTAGTTTGTCCCTGAGGAATTCCTTAGGCGATATTCATTTCACATGTAGCTAGGCATCGGTAGAGCACCTCTCCTGACATGGGTATTAATGGGGGGTGTATGCATGGGAATTTCATTTTGTCTTACCATCTTTCCATTGATGACTGACACCCCTGTTTCTCTTCAGTGCAAGGAGACCCTTCGCATCCAACTTGAGCACAGTGGAGAGATCATGGAGCTGGACGATGAAGACATGGAGAAAGTAAGACGATGTCTTAATGTAATTAGCGGGTGCAC
Source organism: Cladorhizidae sp. MBARI D1340-BT2 (assembly GCA_028752905.1). Taxonomy (NCBI): domain Eukaryota; kingdom Metazoa; phylum Porifera; class Demospongiae; order Poecilosclerida; family Cladorhizidae; species Cladorhizidae sp. MBARI D1340-BT2. The sequence goes on along the minus strand of JAQNBH010000009.1, from coordinate 42,173,021 downwards.
GGTTGGCAGACAAAAAGTGTGGCTCGTGCCATGGAGGTTTGCACGTAAGTCTGGTGTGTGTGTTGGTTTGATGCCTACAAATGTATGTACATACTCTCTGGTGTGAGTATATATATATGTGAGGGAATAGTTGTACAAAATTATATGGTATGAAATAAGTTTAAAAAGCTGATCCCACGATTCCTAGAGGTATGTTGGAACCAGTGCCTCACGGAAGAGGGTGGGTGGGGGGGGGAGGAGGGGGGGGGTGAGTATGTTGGCGCTGGGGCAAAGGATGAACCTGTTCTCCCTTCCCCCCTGCAATGTGAGCACACACAAGATTGTGGGAGAAGGAGGCCAGAGTTATGGCTAGGATGGTGGTGAGTCAGCAAGCCAGGATGGGACTGTAAGCTAGAGTGTGAGGATGGAGGTATGAATGGACAGCACAGAAGAGGAACTTGTTGTTCCAAGAAGATGTGCTACCAATAAGCAGTGAGCAGCAGAGTGTGGTGAACTCTGTCTTACCTGCAGAGATAAGCAAGGGATTACAGAGATAAGAGCAAGAAATTACAGAGATAAAGCAAGAAATTACAGAGATAAAAGCAAGAAATTACAGAGGTAAAAGCAAAGAAATTACAGAGATAAAAGCAAGAAATTACAGAGATAAAAACAGAGATAAAAGCAAGAAATTACAGAGATAAAAGCAAGAAATTACAGAGATAAAAGCAAGAAATTACAGAGATAAAAGCAAGGTATTACAGAGGAAATTACAGAGATAATAGCAAGAAACTACAGAGATAAATAATAGCAAGAAATTACAGAGATAAGCAAAGGCTAAAAATTACACAGAAGAACAAGGAATTATAGAAATAGTATGCAAAACTTTCCCTTTCTTGAAAGGTTTCAGAGACATTCATGTTCTACTCCCCGAGATAGTGGGAGTAGCGGCTAGCTATGCCAATTAGAGCGAGCTAACTTTCACCTTCACCTTTCAAAGTGACAACGCATTAAGCAAACTTGTGGTTGGCTCTGTGTCTGATGAAGATAACAAGATAAATGATAATCAAATATACGTAGCATCGCTTGCAGCACATGCAACTGCAGTAGTAGTTCTAGTGTGTTGTCAGAGAAAACAGATTACCTGGTGCATTTGCCTGTCAATAACACGTGTGCACACGCATGATGTATCCATGCCAGGTAGGTGTGATACATGCCTGATCATCACCCCACTTTACAGACCCGGATGAGATTACAGAGGAGACCTAGTAATGTTCTCACATTTCGGTGCCAAGAATGTCAGCTATGCTCTTTCCCCACCACAACTGACAAGACCCATCAGTCTATGTTGACTTGATTTAATCCACTCTGTAGTGTCAGTTACAGCTTCAGTTACTAATTATTATTTAGAATTTAGAACCTTTGTGTGTTGTGTGTGTGTGTGTGTATGGTGATCTGTGTGCATGTTGAAAGGAGCTTTTGCATGCTTTCACACATAGTTAGCCAGTTCTTTCAAAAGTAGTTGCTTAGGAATCAAGTGATCGCTGCCTCAGCTTGCCAATACTACTACTCTTATGTGGGTAATCACAGGGGTTTCCTGATTGCCTCCTCTCTAGACTTGCAGCAAAATAAGGTAACCTGTGCTTGCAGCTGCTGCTTGATCAGCATAAGCTTCCATCTGTGCACCCACAGAAACCTGCACTCCACTGCCACCACCATGCCTCCGCGGTGGTCTGGCTCAGAAGTGACAAGGAGACCGGCAAACCTTGCCCATGTGATGGTTTAATTAGCTCGAGAGTTTGTGTGGGGTTGTGTATGACCTCATACATCTCATTACAGCACTTCCTGTAGTTTACTAGACACCTGTGGGTTAGCTCTTTAATTAAAGCTAGCGCTGGCTTGGCCAGCACAAAGCGTACAGGACATACCACTTGCTGCAAATGACTAGCATGTACATACACGTATTGTCAGCAAGAAAGAAGAGCTGCAGTATATAGGTAGGAGATGCGAGAAGGTGGAGGGTAAGCAGAGCTAGAAACAACTGCCAGCCATCGGTATTTTTCTGTCAGACTTTCTCTTGCTGGATGTTGTGATGTCCCATATCCAGTCATGTGCAAACTTAATTAAGTTCATCCTCGTATATCTATACATTATATATATATGTACTTAGAAGGTAGTTTGCTGATGAAGGCTACAAATAGTGCTCAATGAATGCTGTGTTAAAGCAGAGCTATTGAATAGTAGTAATAGAAAAGTACTGGGACTAGCCTTCCCAGTACTTTTCTATTACTACTATATATATATGTACTGTATATATATAAGAACATCAACCATTATTGGAAGCTGCTTCTGAATAAGCACTTGAACGTGAACGTCAGTCTTTTCTAGCTCATGTGTACTTCCTGGTCACAGCCACACTCTGTCCTGCCTTTGTTCTGGATATTTTCAGAATTTGAAGAAGCTCCCTCCTCAGAGGTGGAGAGCATCTAAATGCATCCTAAATATGATTGGACTCACATGCGCATACTAAATTTGTAGTTATGTGTACATAGTTACATATATAGTTACGAATGTCGATGGACAAGAAGTACAGGAAGAACTGCTGCTACGTATGTCCACCATCTATCTTCACAGCTGTTACTCTCTTGATCAAGAATTGAGAAAGCTAGGGGAGAAGGAGAGCTGGTTTCATTGTCTGAAGAGGAAAGAGAAATTGCTGTATTGTCGGTGGAAGGGGGAACTGGCTACATACAGTAGAGGGGAGAGAAATGGCTGCACGGTTAGAGGAGAGAGAACTGGCTGCGCGGTTAGAGGATAGGGAACTGGCTGCACAGTTAGAGGAGAGAGAACTAGCTGCATACAATAGAGGGGAGAGAACTGGCTGCACAGTTAGAAGAGAGGGAACTGGCTGCACGGTTAGAGGATAGGGAACTGGCTGCACAGTTAGAGGAGAGAGAACTAGCTGCATACAGTAGATGGGAGAGAACTGGCTGCATACAGTAGATGGGAGAGAACTGGCTGCATACAGTAGATGGGAGAGAACTGGCTGCATACAGTAGATGGGAGAGAACTGGCTGCATACAGTAGAGGGGAGAGAACTGGCTGCACGGTTAGAGGAGAGAGAACTGGCTGCACAGTTAGAAGAGAGGGAACTGGCTGCACAGTTAGAGGAGAGGGAACTGGCTGCATGGTTAGAGGATAGGGAACTGGCTACATACAGTAGAGGAGAGAGAACTGGCTGCATACAGTAGATGGGAGAGAACTGGCTGCACGGTTAGAGGAGAGAGAACTGGCTGCACGGTTAGAGGATAGGGAACTGGCTGCACGGTTAGAGGCATAGTCATTAGATAGATAATTAATTGCTGATGATGTCAACAGACTGACTGCACACAGAAGCAGCACTGCTGCACGCTAATGAGACGAGGAGGGACTCCTTGATCTGCATCAAAACATGCATATTGGCTGTAAGTGCACTGTGTCAGGTGAGCATTTCCTGCTGACTCGAGATGTGAGAAGGACGCACGGAAGCACCGTGTTGGTCAGACAAACATGTCCTACATGGTTGACAAGACGGGCGAGGTGTGTGGTTGACAAGTCTAGCGAGGTGAGGTGTTTCAGCATACTATCTTTGTCATCCTGTTCTGTTTCTTTCTGCCTTTCTAATCGCTTTTTTTTCTGTAGTTTGTTATCTCTTGCCCCATGCTGGCAAATATGCCCACATTCACCAGGTCAAGGTGCAAAGGAGGCCACATACTTACACAAGGTCAAGGTGCAAAGGAGGCCACACACACAAGGTCAAGGTGCAAAGGAGGCCACATACACAAGGGCTAGGCGCAAAGGAGGTCACATACACAAGGTCAAGGCGCAAAGGAGGCCACATACACAAGGTCAAGGCGCAAAGGAGGCCACATGCAAGGTCAAGGTGCAAAGGAGGCCACATACACAAGGTCAAGGTGCAAAGGAGGCCACATACACAAGGTCAAGGTGCAAAGGAGGCCACATACACAAGGATCTGGCACCACCTTCTGGGTCCACCTCTCTCTGGAACTTGAAGCTTAGACATTTGTAGGGTGGCACTAGAATCGCCGTGGAGACAAGTTCCGTAATAACCTACCATACCAAGTGGTGTTAAGACTGGAAGGCGAGTCCATTGAAGTCATACTTCCAGCGTTAGGAAAGGATAAACAGGTCTACACTGGAGTTCAGTGCCCTGGGAGTGGTGACACATGTACCCATGGATGCAATTACTCAGCAAAATACTTTAGAATGATAACACACGCTGAATTAGAAACTTCATAGTCGGCATGTGTAGGACCACTGATGCAACACAGGAAGGATTATGCAGATCAGAGCTATCTAGTGAGTGTGTATGCAGCTGACCTTTTTGCTGCCACATACTAGTACACAGCAGATATTTCACACACACTAACAATCACTTGAAAGTCGGTGTTTCCTTCATTACCGATGACTAAACAAATTCGTGTAGCTGGGCGGGAACCCATTCTAGGCTCTTCTCTACAGTTTTGCCAACTATCCCTTCTAGCTAACTGGGTACACCCACTACCTCTGTGTAAAACTAAGCATTGGTATTGCTCGTCCAAGCAGCTACTTACTGCTATGACCGCCCAGCTTAACAACCAGCTGTGACGGTACCACAAGCCATAAAAATGCTAAAATTCTAAGCATTTTTGTCAAATTGTGGACACGCCATTTGTCACCAAGGTGTGAAAACTGCCAACCTTGGTTTGGTTCTTCCATTCAGTACACAACTTGTGCAAGCCATTTGAGGAGGCAGTTAGATGTCCTTAACAGCGAGGACAAGTGAGAACTGGCTACATAGCTGTATGTGTATGGAATAGAGACAAGCAGGAACTGGCTGTATGTGTATGGAATAGAGACAAGCAGGAACTGGAGCTGTATGTGTATGGAATAGAGACAAGCAGAAACTGGCTGCATAGCTGTATGTGTATGGAATAGAGACAAGCAGGAACTGGAGCTGTATGTGTATGGAATAGAGACGAGCAGGAACTGGCTGCATAGTATGGAATAGAGACAAGCAGGAACTGGCTGCATAGCTGTATGTGTATGGAATAGAGACAAGCAGGAACTGGAGCTGTATCTGTATGGAATAGAGACGAGCAGGAACTGGCTGCATAGTATGGAATAGAGACAAGCATGAACTGGCTGCATGTGTATGGAATAGAGACAAGCAGGAACTGGCTGTATGTGTATGGAATAGAGACAAGCAGGAACTGGAGCTGTATGTGTATGGAATAGAGACGAGCAGGAACTGGCTGCATAGTATGGAATAGAGACAAGCATGAACTGGCTGCATGTGTATGGAATAGAGACAAGCAGGAACTGGCTGCATAGCTGCATGTGTATGGAATAGAGACAAGCAGGAACTGGCTGCATGTGTATGGAAGAGAGGACAAAAAGTCAAAAATTCTCATCAGTATCTTCCCTTCGGCACTTGGCCAATTCTGTCAGCAAAGCTCTTCCTGGTGACCTCTCTGTTAGTGTTACTGCTTCCCATTTCCAAAGATAGCTGCTTCCGAGTGCTCTTAAACAAGACCTTCCTCTCGGGACTGTATTTTCATAGGCACATTTCCATGAGGACATTTCCATGAGGACATTTCCATGGGGACATTTCCATAGGCACATTTCCATGAGGACATTTCCATAGCGCACATTTCCATGAGGACATTTCCATGAGGACATTTCCATAGGCACATTTCCACAGGCACATTTCCATGAGGACATCTCCATAGGCACATTTCCATGAGGACATTTCCATAGGCACATTTCCGTAGGCACATTTCCATAGGCACATTTCCATAGGCACATTTCCATAGGCACACATCCACTAAGCACATTTCCATAGGCACATTTCCATAGGCACATTTCCATAGGCACATTTCCATAGGCACATTTCGATAGGCACATTTCCACAGGCACATTTCCATGAGGACATCTCCATAGGCACATTTCCATGAGGACATTTCCATAGGCACATTTCCGTAGGCACATTTCCATAGGCACATTTCCATAGGCACATTTCCATAGGCACATTTCCATAGGCACACATCCACTAAGCACATTTCCATAGGCACATTTCCATAGGCACATTTCCATAGGCACATTTCCATAGGCACATTTCCATAGGCACATTTCCATGAGGACATTTCCATGAGGACATTTCCATAGGCACATTTCCATAGGGCCATAGGCACACATCCACTAAGCACATTTCCATAGGCACATTTCCATAGCCATAGGCACATTTCCACAGGCACATTTCCATAGGCACATTTCCACAGGCACATTTCCATAGGCACACATCCACTAAGCACATTTCCACAGGCACATTTCCATTGGCACATTTCCATAGGCACATTTCCATAGGCACATTTCCATAGGCACATTTCCACAGGCACATTTCCATAGGCACACATCCACTAAGCACATTTCCACAGGCACATTTCCATAGGCACATTTCCATTGGCACATTTCATGCTACCAGCTGCCAGCCCATTATGTTGCAGGGCATGTAGTTGTACAACTGTGCGCATCTGTAAGAAACATACATATGCATGCACACATATAATATAATAAAGCCTTTATATGGAACTGTCCCCACTTGAAGTCACCTCCTCATCATACCCTAACCACCCCCCCACTCCAGGCCAACCCTGCCTCCATGGACAAGGTGGAGGATTTGGTGAACTTGATGCACCTCAACGAATCGAGCATACTGCACGTGCTCAGACAGAGGTACGGAAGCAGCCTCATCCACACCTTTGCTGGACGCCATCTCCTCGTCCTCAATCCTCTCAAGCCACTTTCTTCCTACGTGGACAGGGTGAGGGCTGTAGCACGTGCATGTGGTGATATTTATTAATCGACATGCCTGGATGTCTTCTGCCTGTCTCAAGTGTGATGTTGGTCCAGTGTGTGTCCCCATAAAGCTAGTGTCAACCTACTTCAACCTGCCTCAACTGGTCCAGTGTGTGTCCCCATAGAGCTATTGTCAACCTACTTCAACCTGCTTCAACCAAGTGTGATGTTGGTCCAGTGTGTGTCCCCATAAAGCTATTGTCAACCTACTTCAACCTGCCTCAACTGGTCCAGTGTGTGTCCCCATAGAGCTATTGTCAACCTACTTACTTCAACCTGCTTCAACCAAGTGTGATGTTGGTCCAGTGTGTGTCCCCATAGAGCTAGTGTCAACCTACTTCAACCTGCCTCAACCCAGTGTGGTGTTGGTCCAGTGTGTGTCCCCATAGAGCTAGTGTCAACCTATTTCAACCTGCCTCAACCCAGTGTGGTGTTGGTCCAGTGTGTAGACCATACAGCTATTGTCAACCTACTTCAACCTACATGTACTTCAACCCAGTGTGATGTTGGTCCAGTGTGTGTCCCCATAAAGCTAGTGTCAACCTACTTCAACCTGCCTCCACCCAGTGTGATGTTGGTCCAGTGTGTGTCCCCATAAAGCTAGTGTCAACCTACTTCAACCTGCCTCAACTGGTCCAGTGTGTGTCCCTATAGAGCTTTAGTCAACCTACTCCAACCTCCCAGTCTGATGACTGTATCAATCCTGCGTCACTCCCTCCGGTTAACTAGCATACATTTGCACGGCAGGTTATAGATATGTTCTGCGGCTGCCGGAGGGAGGACATGCCTCCGCACATCTTTGCCATGGGCCAGCAAGCGTACAGGAACATGATGGTGACAAGACACGACCAATCCCTCATCCTCATGGGCCTTTCAGGCTCGGGCAAAACCTTCAACACTCGTTACCTGCTCAGATACCTCACCACTATCGGACAGCCAGAACAAGGACCTGTTACCAGTGAGTACTGAGCGGCAGCTCTGGTGATTGGGGGGGGGGGGGGGGGGGTTAGGTATATTGCTCCTAGTTGTGTTCTTCATCTTCTGATGTACGTACATCTCTGCACCTCAGAGAGGACGTACAGGGTGAGACGTGTCCTCCTGTGCCTTTGTGTGCCCATCCCTCCTCCCGCTGCCTTGTTGCCAGTCTCTCTGTCTGTGACTTCCACCTTTTCTTCTCCTCTTGACTCTCTTCTGGCCCTCCCATTATCCTCTCATCATCGTGTGACCACCATGGGTCTCGGGGTCCTCCCCTTATCATGTCATCATCATCATGTGATTGCCATGGTTTCCCTCTCGGGGTCCTCCCCTTATCATGTCATCATCATGTGATTGCCATGGTTTCCCTCTCGGGGGTTCTCCCCTTATCATGTCATCATCATGTGATTGCCATGGTTTCCCTCTCGGGGTCCTCCCCTTATCATGTCATCATCATCATGTGATTGCCATGGTTTCCCTCTCGGGGTCCTCCCCTTATCATGTCATCATCATCATGTGATTGCCATGGTTTCCCTCTCGGGGTCCTCCCCTTATCATGTCATCATCATGTGACCACCATGGGTCTCGGGGTCCTCCCCTTATTAAGTCATCATCATGTGATTGCCATGGTTTCCCTCTCGGGGTCCTCCCCTTATCATGTCATCATCATGTGACCACCATGCACCCTTCACCGCATCATTCCTCTGGTTTACAGATGCCAAGTTGGATGCCGTAGAGTTGTTGCTCCATTCCTTCAGCAGTGCTGCCACCGTGCTGAACCCTCAGGCCACTCGCTGTGGCTGTCTCTACTCACTCAACTTTGACCCTAGCGGGACCATAGTGTCAGCCTCTATTCAGGTGAAGATGGGAGGAGTTTGCAGTGGGAATGAAGTGCTCTGTTTCTTTGCATGAGCATTGCTGTCTTTCCTTCTCCATCCATAACCTCTCTCTCTCTTCCTTCACCTTCTCTTCTTCATCTCCTCCCACCATACCTCTCCTGTGCTCCCCTCCCCTCTCACCCCTCCACCCTCCACTCCCACTCCTCATTTCCCCTCCCCTCTCGCACCTCCACCCTCCCCTCTCTCCCCTCCACTCCCTCCTCATTTCCCCTCTCCTCCCACACCTCCACCCTCCCCTCTCTCCCCTCCACTCCCACTCCTCATTTTCCCTCGTCTCTCACCCCTCCTGCCTTCTCTCCCCCTTCTCCCACTGTAGACATTTCTGCTGGAGAAGAACCGGCTAGCACACCACTCCCAGGGTGAGGGCAGCTTCAACATCTTCTACCAACTCATCGCAGGAGCCGATGAACACCTCACCTCTGACCTTTTGCTGGATGCCATGGTGGAAATAGAGGACAGTAACCTTTACTGCGATGAGCTCGATGATGTACGTACATGTCCCATATAGTCTCGTATCTACACACGAGTGTTCCCCTCGTGCTAATGATGGCAGCCATATTCCCAGGCATAGGCACACCAGTGTTCCCCTCACACTAATGATGGCAGCCCTATTCCCAGGCATAGGGGGTCTGCACACCAGTGTTCCCCTCACACTAATGATGGCAGCCATATTCCCAGGCATAGGGGGTCTGCACACCAGTGTTCCCCTCACACTAATGATGGCAGCCATATTCCCAGGCATAGGGGGTCTGCACACCAGTGTTCCCTCACACTAATGATGGCAGCCATATTCCCAGGCATAGGGGGTCTGCACACCAGTGTTCCCCTCACGCTAATGATGGAAGCCATATTCCCAGGCATATGGGGTCTGCACACCAGTGTTCCCCTCACACTAATGATGGCAGCCATATTCCCAGGCATAGGGGGTCTGCACACCAGTGTTCCCCTCACACTAATGATGGCAGCCATATTCCCAGGCATAGGGGGTCTGCACACAAGTGTTCCCCTCATGCTAATAATGGAAGCCATATTCCCAGGCATAGGGGGTCTGCACACCAGTGTTCCCCTCACACTAATGATGGCAGCCATATTCCCAGGCATAGGGGGTCTGCACACCAGTGTTCCCCTCACGCTAATGATGGAAGCCATATTCCCAGGCATAGGGGGTCTGCACCACGAGTGTTCCCCTCACACTAATGATGGCAGCCCAGGCATAGGGTGTCTGCACACCAGTGTTCCCCTCACACTAATGATGGCAGCCATATTCCCAGGCATAGGGGGTCTGCACACCAGTGTTCCCCTCACACTAATGATGGCAGCCATATTCCCAGGCATAGGGGGTCTGCACACCAGTGTTCCCCTCACACTAATGATGGCAGCCATATTCCCAGGCATATGGGGAGGTGTGGTTTGATTACCACACGTGATGCTACAACATGTGACTGAGTCTGTTTTTCTGGTTCCATTGTGTGTGCCAGTAATGCTGCGCACAATCCCGGTACCATTCCCGGTACCATCTATGCTTCTCCAAGTTTGAAAGCTCTTGTTCTCCTGATCTTGGCTAGGGTTAACTACGGCTAGGGTTAACTACGGCTAGGGTTAACTACGGCTAGGGCTAACTACGGCTAGGGCTAACTACGGCTAGGGCTAACTACGGCTAGGGCTAACTATGGATAGGGCTAACTACGGCTAGGGCTAACTATGGCTAGGGCTAACTACGGCTAGGGCTAACTATGGCTAGGGCTAACTACGGCTAGGGCTAACTATGGCTAGGGCTAACTACGGCTAGGGCTAACTACGGCTAGGGCTAACTACGGCTAGGGCTAACTACGGCTAGGGCTAACTATGGCTAGGGCTAATTATGACTAGGGCTAACTACGGCTAGGGCTAATTACGGCTAGGGCTAATTACGGCTAGGGCTAATTACGGCTCGGGCTAACTACGGCTGAGCTTAGGTCGACAACAACTTTGAACTGTGGATGTCCATGGGTGATCCCGGGATCATCCCGGCACCACTGGACCACCCTGCTTGGTTGCTATCCATGGAAGTTGTCTACGCAGTGTGGGAGAGATCCCATGGGTGCTCCCGGGATCATCCCGGCACCACTGGACCACCCTGCTTGGTTGCTATCCATGGAAGTTGTCTGCCTTGTAGTGTGGGAGAGATTGTTTGCGACACTCGTTTCCTTACACAGCTGGTACTAATGGAAGTTTTATTGCTTAAAAGCCAAAAGAAACAACGGAACAGGCAATCCCACAATGTCTGTCATAGCTCATCATGTTCGTGGAGTGGGAGTGTCTGGGGGGGAGGGTACATTGTCTGTGGTTGTTTTTCAAAGTGTGCCCTTCATTGGCTGGTAATGCCACAGGATGAACGTTGTCTGCTGCTAGGCAACTGCGAGATCCATTAGTGTGAAACGTGAACATATAATTATGTAGATTCTCAATGAACTCTCAGTTGACTTAATAGCATTAAAATCACCTTCTCAATAATCAACCTCAAATTGTATTGAAGACAATTTGAGGTTGATTATTCAGAAGGTGATTTTAATATAAGTAGATGCCGGGCATGAAGGAGTGCATGTGTGGGTGTGGTCAATGCTCTGTGTAATGGGGAGCACAGGGACACTTGCAGATTCTGAAGGAAAGCGGAGGATCGTAGACGATCCTGCGATACGCACCTCGATGGGAGTGAGGCTTATGCCCTCCTGGGTATCTATGGACATCGGTGATCCTTTACCAGTGAAGTTCAGGTGACATCAGGGTAGGTGTGTGAGACTACTGTTCAGGTCCGCCACCGAGGAAAGCAGCATCAGCATGATGCAGCTCTGGGTCTAGCTGTTCACCTTTTATGGAATGTGCTAAGTAGCTGAATGGCATTCTTGTTAATTGTGTGAGTCGTTTAGTCTACATATGCATATGGCCTGTATGAATGTCACATAATGGAACATGTGACTGTATACTGTCATGGGATGTGTACATGTGACCTGTATGCCATCACTTTTATGTGACCTTATATTGTCACATGATGTGTACAAGTGAGCTGTATGTCAGCAAGGTAATGACCTGCATTTGTCACATGATGTGTGCATGTGACCTGTACGTTTGCACATGATGTGTTTACGCTTGTCTCGTCTTTGAGTTTGTCGGATCCCTAGGAGGAATGGGAGACCCACCAACTCAATCTCGAGTGGAAACGTTCATGACATACACTCACGCTATGTTGCCATGGATACCACTGTAAATAGCCGCGACCAAAGCCTCTGATGATGAAGAGGGGAGCGCTCTTAACGACTGCTTTATTTGGGGTGTTGTCGAGTATTGCTCTCTCTCTCTTGAAGAACTATTCTTGGGCATGGCAAACTTGGTCCTAATCTTGGACTACTGCCACTCAAACCTTGAGGAATGCGCAGCTCAAATGAGCAACCATTGTCTATCTCTGGTGGAGATCTGTGTTTGTCTTGCTTGCAGCCATGTCGTTGGTGCAGGAGGGCCTTGCGTTTGGTCAGTTGCTTCACACACTGGAAGAAAATATATCTCATCATGTTTCATTTCTTCATTTGGACTGAAGTGCTGACCTAATCTTTTTCTGGTGGTTTTTCATTGTAGCCTCTGAGAGAAGAAAGTGCTGGCTATGTGTGGGAACTCATTCAGAACTGCCTGGAGATTCTGGGCATATCCGATGAAGAAGCTCTGGGCTTGTGGTCCCTGCTCGCTGCCATTTATCACCTTGGATTTGCAGGTGTAAAGAAGGGTAAGTGCCCCTGCTTCTCACGTCATTTTCATCTACAATATACATTACCACTACATCCTTACCTGTTATTGCCCTAGCCACTGCCCTCCTTATTGCCCTAGCTACTGCCCTCCTTATTGCCCTAGCCACTGCCCTCCTTATTGCCCTAGCCACTGCCCTCCTTATTGCCCTAGCCACTCCCCCTCCTTATTGCTCTAGCCACTGCCCTCCTTATTGCCCTAGCCACTCCCCCTCCTTATTGCCCTAGCCACTCCCCCTCCTTATTGCTCTAGCCACTGCCCTCCTTATTGCCCTAGCCACTGCCCTCCTTATTGCCCTAGCCACTGCCCTCCTTATTGCCCTAGCCACTGCCCTCCTTATTGCCCTAGCCACTCCCCCTCCTTATTGCCCTAGCCACTGCCCTCCTTATGCCCTAGCCACTGCCCTCCTTATTGCCCTAGCCACTCCTTATTGCCCTAGCCACTGCCCCTCCTTATTGCCCTAGCCACTGCCCTCCTTATTGCCCTAGCCACTGCCCTCCTTATTGCCCTAGCCACTGCCCTCCTTATTGCCCTAGCCACCTGCCTGATACTCTAGCCCTAGCAACTGCCCTTCACTCTAGTCCCAGCCAGTGTCTCCCTCTGATCCTGGTTCCACTTCTCTTCTGCAAACAGCATATGATACCATCACTGTGTACAAGTTGGTGCAGGCTGTGTGAGGATGGTGTGCAGTGTGTTGTCATACATGTACTAACAGTGAATGTTTGAAGTTGATGGCTATTCAAATGTCTCCAGGTGTGGTGTTCTTGCCAACTTCTCACAGAAACACTGTCACTCTGACTGCACTTCCTTGAGATTCAATGAACCTTGCTTCACTAGGCACTTCAAGCCTCTCTTTCTTCTTGTAATATCTCCTTTTCTTCTCTCTCTCTGCCGTACTTACTTTCCTCTCTCCTTCTCTGTGACCTGCACAGGGTCAGTCCGGGGCAGCGATTACTTCCTCAACCCCGCTGCTGCCCAGCGAGCAGCCTTTGTGCTCGGGGTGGATCACGAGACGTTGGGACAAGACATCTTCAACCCTCCGCGGGGGACCTCGCGGATGTCTACTCTCTTCTCCGCTCCTTTCTCCGTGTCGTCCCCCACGCAGAGCGACACGTCATCCATGACAAGTTCTCTCTATTTCTCCAACGTCAGCAGCAGCCGGTCGGCCTTCCTGGACGGGTTCGTGATGGGTCTGTACGAGCAAGCCTTCAATGTCCTGGTGATGCTCATCAACCGTTCCCTCCAAGCTCCGGTGGGCTCTAAAAATCCACGCTCCACCATTCACGTCTTGGACACGCCCGGCTTCCAGGACCGGGAGCTTGCGGGAGCAAGGGACGGAGCTTCCTTTGATGACCTGTGCATGAATTACATGCAGGAGCGCATGCAAATGCTGTTCCACGATGTAACGTTCACCATCGAGCAAGACCGCTACATCCAAGAGGATATCAACTGGGTGTTCTCTGAGGTTGCGTCGAGTCCTCTCGCCATTATTGACACCATCGACAGACATATTCCACAGGTCGGCTCCTGTCTATTTGCCTGTTGTGCTTGTTCTTGCAGAAGCGTGTGACAAGTGCACGATGGGCATGTGACAATACCTGATGGATGTGTGACAATACCTGATGGACGTGTGACAATACCTGATGGGCGTGTGACAATACCTGATGGATGTGTGACAATACCTGATGGACGTGTGACAATACCTGATGGGCATGTGACAATACCCTATGAACATGTGACAATACCTGATGGACGTGTGACAATACCTGATGGACATGTTATAATACCTGATGGGCATGTGACCGGCAAGCATGTGATAGAAGCACGGCACATGTGGGCTACATGTATGTACATGCATGCGTAACATTGGGAAAACATGGGACGGCACATGGGCTACATGAATATGTACATGCATGCGGAACATTGGGTAAACATGGGGGCACATGGGCTACATGAATATGTACATGCATGCGGAACATTGGGAAAACATGGGACGGCACATGGGCTACATGAATATGTACATGCATGCGGAACATTGGGAAAACATGGGACGAGCATGTCAACCATGCAAATCCCATAGGGAATGTAGTTGCATGTGATGAGAGGGTGACCTTGTGACAAGCACACAAGGACTTGTGTTGGCAAGTTGGTGTAGCCCTAGCCCTAGCCCTAGCACAACAATCATTCATGTTGTGTTGTTGTTGTGTTGTTGTTGTGTTGTCGTTGTGTTGTCGTTGTTTTGCTCGGCTCATTTGCTTTTTCATGCAAGAAAGTTGGTAGGAATACCTACATGTACACATGTGTGTGTATTCTTGTGAACCAGTGTGACTTTTCACCTTCATCTTCTACTTGATGCAGCGTCGAGGAGTCTCCATAGATCTTCACACCGATCGGAGGGGCTTGCTCTGGATATTAGATGAAGAATCAGTCTTCCCCGGTGCCTCGGACAGCAGTTTTTTGGACCGGATCCACATGTACCACGGAGCTGGAAGCACCGAGCGAGGGGAGGCCCCGCTCATCAAGGTCATCAAGGAAGACAACCAGTTTGTGATCCACCACTGCCAGCAGATGCTGCCGGTGCTCTACGATGCGAACGATTGGTTGAGACAAGCCAGGGAGCACCCGTCTTTCAGGGTCGTGGTACAGACGCTCTCCATCTCCAAGAGGTGAGAGAAAGGGTTTTGTATCTTGGCGCACGCCGGTCCTGTGCTGCCTCAGACACAGGATCGACTGAGGATGTCTTAAGTTGATGTTGCATACCTAATCCTAGCTAGCAATGGCCAGTATAATGAATATGGGCAAGAACTTAGGGCAGCCATAGTTGAACCTGGACTGTCCACAGACACGCTGAGGTTGTGGGCACGCAATTTGTCATCGTTTTCTACTTGTCCTCAACCTAACGTGGTACTCGTCCAATGTGTGTCCGATGTCATCTCATAAGGGAATTATGTGTGTGGCTGTCCTGTATTAATAGAGAGAGTGTGCTTGTGCGGAGCCAATGTCCGATATGAAAAAGTGTCCACATGTCTGGAGAGGATCATTCAAGGCGGATACCTCAGTAAGCACTAGGTCATCATTCAGGACAGAGAACTCAGTAAGCACTAGGTCATCATTCAGGACAGAGACCTCAGTAAGCACTAGGTCATCATTCAGGACAGAGAACTCAGTAAGCACTAGGTCATCATTCAGGACAGAGACCTCAGTAAGCACTAGGTCATCATTCAGGACAGAGAACTCAGTAAGCACTAGGTCATCATTCAGGACAGAGAACTCAGTAAGCACTATTCTGTATTCTGCTCTCAACCAGTTGTATGCTGCTGTCGGCAAGCACCCTCCAAACACCAGTAACACCAGTTGTATGCTGCTGTCAACCAGTTGCATGCTGCTGTCAGCAAGCACCCAGCACAGCCCCTCCAAAACACCAGCAACACCAGTTGTATGCTGCTGTCAACCAGTTGCATGCTGCTGTCAACCAGTTGCATGCTGCTGTCAGCAAGCACCCAGCACAGCCCCTCCAAACACCAGCAAGGATGGCAGCTATCTCACTCCCAAGAAACAGGACACCAGTTTTTGGTGTAAGTCTGTCAACATGACGCTGCAAACACACTTCACCCGGACCTTGCCCCACCTGGACTGTCATATTGTCAAGTTCAGTATAATCAGGTAGCACACCAGAATTTCACAGGCAATGTATGCACAATAAAGAAATCATTTTCCTTTCATCAGCTCAAGCTCGGTGCTTCATCTGACGCCAGAATGAACTCCCACAGTAACTTCCTCTTTTGCCAGGAATGCATCATAGCCTCTCTTGGTGTCCACGGCCAGCGTGTTTGCACCTACAGAGAGTCATCGAATAAAGGCAGAAGTGTCAACCAATTCTTACACCTACAAAAGTGATGTCGAGAGGGAAAAATAAGACATAAATTTGTGATGCAAAGCCAAATGGAGGGCACACTATTAGTAAGGCTGGATGACCCACCTTCCAAGCTCATACTTGACATTGTCACACAACTCAAAATAACTCAAACTCACTCAAGTGCATCATCATACCTTAAACTAACTTTCTCGTCCACGGTTGAGTGAATTCCAATTAATGCACACCAAATAAATGTGTCTCCTCCCTCCTAGGCACCAGCCGACCTGTAAGATTGTGAGCAGTTTCTTAATTCCATGTTTAGTCAAAACTACTAAGCGGTTAAGAGACAGGTCAGTATTGAAACTGTCTGAGCACGCTAGCTACAAATAACTAATTACTGCCGACTATTGTTTTTATTCTAGAGTAGCGTCAGTTCCTGCTAGCCAGCTAAGCTGTGACTAATGAACTAGCAATGTATCACGTGATGTGCCTCATCGCTTTGCCCTCCCAAGTAGAGGAGAATGGAAGAGCAACGAGACAAGTCAGCGATCTGTGGCGTTGCACATTGAAGATCTTGAATGCACAGGCACTGTAATAGCTAATGGAGCCCTGAGGCATGGCACTTACATAGGTCTGGTGTCGATGAGCGTGCTAACAAAATTGAGTCCTGAAACTGGGATGACGACTATTGCCCGAGTTATCGATAATCGCAATTAAAAAAAAAATGGACTGTCACACAGACACACACACATATATATATGCATTTATATATCGGACATCCCAGATAGTCAGACTCTTGTTGACTCAAAGTCCCTATAAAGCAGGCCATCTCCCTATAAAGCAGGCCATTTCCCTATAAAGCAAGGCCATCTCCCTATAAAGCAGGCCATCTCCCTATAAAGCAGGCCATTTTCCTATAAAGCCCATCTCCCTATAAAGCAGGCCATCTCCCTATAAAGCAGGCTATTTCCCTATAAAGCAGGCCATCTCCCTATAAAGCAGGCCATCTCCCTATAAAGCAGGCCATCTCCCTATAAAGCAGGCCATCTCTCTATAAAGCAGGCCAACTCCCTATAAAGCAGGCCATTTCCCTATAAAGCAGGCCATCTCCCTATAAAGCAGGCCATCTCCCTATAAAGCAGGCCATCTCACTATAAAGCAGGCCATCTCCCTATAAAGCAGGCCATTTCCCTATAAAGCCCATCTCCCTATAAAGCAGGCCATTTCCCTATAAAGCAGGCCATCTCCCTATAAAGCAGGCCATCTCCCTATAAAGCAGGCCATCTCCCTATAAAGCAGGCCATATCCCTATTCTATAAAGCAGGCCATCTCCCTATAAAGCAGGCCATCTCCCTATAAAGCAGGCCATTTCCCTATAAAGCAGGCCATCTCCCTATAAAGCAGGCCATCTCCCTATTCTATAAAGCAGGCCATCTCCCTATAAAGCAGGCCATCTCCCTATAAAGCAGGCCATCTCCCTATAAAGCAGGCCATCTCCCTATAAAGCAGGCCATCTCCCTATAAAGCAGGCCATTTCCCTATAAAGCAGGCCATCTCCCTATAAAGCAGGCCATCTCCCTATTCTATAAAGCAGGCCATCTCCCTATAAAGCAGGCCATCTCCCTATAAAGCAGGCCATCTCCCTATAAAGCAGGCCATCTCCCTATAAAGCAGGCCATCTCCCTATAAAGCAGGCCATCTCCCTATAAAGCAGGCCATCTCCCTATTCTATAAAGCAGGCCATCTCCCTATAAAGCAGGCCATCTCCCTATAAAGCAGGCCATCTCCCTATAAAGTAGGCCATCTCCCTATAAAGCAGGCCATCTCCCTATAAAGCAGGCCATCTCCCTATAAAGCAGGCCATCTCCCTATAAAGCAGGCCATCTCCCTATAAAGCAGGCCATCTCCCTATAAAGCAGGCCATCTCCCTATAAAGCAGGCCATCTCCCTATAAAGCAGGCCATCTCCCTATAAAGCAGGCCATCTCCCTATTCTATAAAGCAGGCCATCTCCCTATAAAGCAGGCCATCTCCCTATAAAGCAGGCCATCTCCCTATAAAGCAGGCCATCTCCCTATAAAGCAGGCCATCTCCCTATAAAGCAGGCCATCTCCCTATAAAGCAGGCCATCTCCCTATAAAGCAGGCCATCTCCCTATAAAGCAGGCCATCTCCCTATAAAGCAGGCCATCTCCCTATAAAGCAGGCCATCTCCCTATAAAGCAGGCCATCTCCCTATAAAGCAGGCCATCTCCCTATAAAGCAGGCCATCTCCCTATAAAGCAGGCCATCTCCCTATAAAGCAGGCCATCTCCCTATAAAGCAGGCCATCTCCCTATAAAGCAGGCCATCTCCCTATAAAGCAGGCCATCTCCCTATAAAGCAGGCCATCTCCCTATAAAGCAGGCCATCTCCCTATTCTATAAAGCAGGCCATCTCCCTATAAAGCAGGCCATCTCCCTATAAAGCAGGCCATCTCCCTATAAAGCAGGCCATCTCCCTATAAAGCAGGCCATCTCCCTATAAAGCAGGCCATCTCCCTATAAAGCAGGCCATCTCCCTATAAAGCAGGCCATCTCCCTATAAAGCAGGCCATCTCCCTATAAAGCAGGCCATCTCCCTATAAAGCAGGCCATCTCCCTATAAAGCAGGCCATCTCCCTATAAAGCAGGCCATCTCCCTATAAAGCAGGCCATCTCCCTATAAAGCAGGCCATCTCCCTATAAAGCAGGCCATCTCCCTATAAAGCAGGCCATCTCCCTATAAAGTAGGCCATCCTCTAATTGTAGGCAACTGTGTACTCTATCAAGTAGGTATGGCCCAAAAGTGCTGGGTTGGCACACCTGATGAGCTCTGGGAGGTATTCTGTAACATGATATTCCTACTATATAGTTGATATATGTATTACACATGTACTTTGTACCCGTGTGTGTGGGCACCTTCGCAGGCCTAGCATTGCAGCCATCTTCCAGGGGAGAGGCGTGGCAGCTTCTGCCACCTCCATCAGCACCTCCCAGCTCAAGGTCGACTCCCAGCGCTCCCTCGCTCGCTCCAATTCCAACCAATCAGCCAACAGCTTGCACTACCCAGGATCTTCCTCTAGCATCAAAAAGTCGTCAATCTGTCTCCAGACAAAGTTTAGGATCGTAAGTGGTGCCGGGGGGATTGTGAGTGCTTAGTATTGCAAGGAACAGAGGGAATTTCTAGAATTTCACACAAGGAACAGCCTCGACAAGAATGAACACACACACACATACACACACACACATAGCATTGTTTGTCGTGCAAATTGCAGTAAGTGATCAGGTATACAACACTAACATTGCAACACATCTGGTGATTGTAAGTGGAATGGGATACTTGATAGATCTGAGAATGCATGGCAGCTTCTAGGTGCATGGCAGCTTCTAGGAGCACGGCAGCTTCTAGGAGCACGGCAGCTTCTAGGGCATGGCAGCTTCTAGGAGCATGGCAGCTTCTAGGTGCATGGCAGCTTCTAGGAGCACGGCAGCTTCTAGGGCATGGCAGCTTCTAGGAGCATGGCAGCTTCTAGGTGCATGGCAGCTTCTAGGAGCATGGCAGCTTCTAGGAGCATGGCAGCTTCTAGGAGCATGGCAGCTTCTTGGAGCATGGCAGCTTTTAGGAGCACGGCAGCTTCTAGGGCATGGCAGCTTCTAGGAGCATGGCAGCTTCTAGGTGCATGGCAGCTTCTAGGAGCATGGCAGCTTCTAGGAGCATGGCAGCTTCTAGGAGCATGGCAGCTTCTTGGAGCATGGCAGCTTTTAGGAGCATGGGAGTATGGCAGCTTCTAGGAGCATGGCAGCTTCTAGGTGCATGGCAGCTTCTAGGAGCACGGCAGCTTCTAGGAGCATGGCAGCTTCTAGGAGCATGGCAACTTTTAGGAGCATGGCAGTTTCTAGGAGCACGGTGCAGCTTCTAGGAACACGGCAGCTTCTAGAAGCATGGCAGCTTTTAGGAGCATGGCAGCTTTTAGGAGCATGGCAGCTTTTAGGTGCATGGCAGCTTTTAGGAGCATGGCAGTTTCTAGGAGCACGGTGCAGCTTCTAGGAACACGGCAGCTTCTAGAAGCATGGCAGCTTCTAGGTGCATGGCAGCTTCTAGGAGCATGGCAGCTTCTAGAAGCATGGCAGCTTTTAGGAGCATGGCAGCTTTTAGGAGCATGGCAGCTTCTAGGAGCATGGCAGTTTCTACATAGGTGCATGGCAGCTTCTAGGAGCATGGCAGCTCTAGGAGCATGGCAGCTTCTAGGAGCATGGCAGTTTCTAGGAGCATGGCAGCTTCTAGGAGCATGGCAGCTTCTAGGTGCATGGCAGCTTCTAGGAGCATGGCAGCTTCTAGGAGCATGGCAGCTTTTAGGAGCACGGCAGCTTTTAGGAGCATGGCAGCTTTTAGGAGCATGGCAGCTTCTAGGAGCATGGCAGCTTCTAGGAGCATGACAGCTTTTAGGAGCATGGCAGCTTTTAGGAGCATGGCAGCTTCTAGGAGCATGGCAGTTTCTACATAGGTGCATGGCAGCTTCTAGGAGCATGGCAGCTCTAGGAGCATGGCAGCTTCTAGGAGCATGGCAGTTTCTAGGAGCATGGCAGCTTCTAGGAGCATGGCAGCTTCTAGGTGCATGGCAGCTTCTAGGAGCATGGCAGCTTCTAGGAGCATGGCAGCTTTTAGGAGCACGGCAGCTTTTAGGAGCATGGCAGCTTTTAGGAGCATGGCAGCTTCTAGGAGCATGGCAGCTTCTAGGAGCATGACAGCTTCTAGGAGCATGGCAGCTTCTAGGAGCATGGCAACTTTTAGGAGCATGGCAGCTTTTAGGAGCACGGCAGCTTCTAGGAGCATGGCAGCTTCTAGGTGCATGGCAGCTTCTAGGAGCACGGCAGCTTCTAGGAGCACGGGAGCTTCTAGGAGCACGGGCAGCTTCTAGGAGCACGGGCAGCTTCTAGGAGCACGGGAGCATGGAAGCGTAAATTATATTTCCTACCCCCACAGAAGTGAACTACAACACGTGACATTATATCAATCCCTTTGAACATACACACTTGAACACACACAAACGGTCCCCAGCAACCATCTTCACCAGAACAACAATCCTACACAAATTTCCTACAGCCACCCTTTACCACAGATACAATCTTCTCACCTTCTGTCCCTCTCCTCCCCCGCAGGACTATCTGATGGACACTCTGAGGAAGACCTGTCAATGGTTCATCTGCTGCATCTTGCCTCAAATGCCCCACAGACTGCCTGGGGCTATGCCGAGTCCTGACAGTGCATTCCGGGAGGAGCAACTGGAAGGGATGTCCTTCTTTGTGGACATCGATGTCCCTCTTGTCCGGGACCAGCTGAGGAGAACAGAGATTGTCAAAGCAGCTCGCATATACAAGCAAGGTTTGTTGGGCATTTCTCATCATCAGTACAAAAGGTGTTCTATGTGATGAGGGGAGGGGGGGGGGGGGGGGTTGTGGCAGGGGGGAGTCAGTGTGAGGTGTATGGGGATGGTAGTGTGAGGTGTATGGGGATGAGTGGGAGTGTATGGGGATGGTAGTGGGAGTGTATGGGGATGGTAGTGTGAGGTGTATGGGGATGAGTGGGAGTGTATGGGGATGGGAGTGTATGGGGATGGTGGTGGGAGTGTATGGGGATGGCGGTGGGAGTGTATGGGGATGGGAGTGTATGGGGATGGGAGTGTATGGGGATGGTAGTGGGAGGTGTATGGGGATGAGTGGGAGTGTATGGGGATGGTAGTGGAGGTGTATGGGGATGGTAGTGGGAGGTGTATGGGGATGGGAGGTGTGTGGGAGTGTCAGTGAGAAGATGATGAGGTGGCTTTGCTTGATATAGAAATCTTCAAGTTTGTTTTCTGCTGCTCTGTTGGGACTAGCTACTGCCTCCACACACTTGTAGGCCACTTATGCCAGTCATTCAAGAAGCTCCACCCACAGAAATGCTGCCTACATTCAGTGCAGGTTTACATTTTGCTGGGCAAATTCCTTTGTGCCTGCGTACAACAAATGTATACCGTTTGACTAACTTGGGAACCTTGTCAATTAGTTTCCTTTGATTCATCTTGCTCACGTCAAAGTAGAGAGCATGGCTAGACCTATTCAAAGCAGTTGTCCTTAATATGGAGGTAAGCTCAAGATCAGCGGCATTATGAAGAATGGGAGAAGTCGAGCTAGAGTAGAGGTGGAATGTGATATTGGGAAGTGGACTGTCCAGGAGTTGATGAGCGGGAAAGTTCAAGGCCTGAAGTTCAGCTATCCAAACATTTAAGTTGTCAGAACACTCTCCAGGCCCAAGTGTTCGGAGAAGTGGACTCCTACTCTCCAGTAATTGCATCAAAACCAATTACTGCACATGAACATAAGCAGAGGATGTGTTCAGCTGTACATGTTTGATTTTTCTAAGTGAAGAAGTCTCAGAGAAATGGCCAAATGGTCATAACCAAACTAGCACATACATACATACACACATGTATACTTAGACACATATATACACCACGCACACACACACACAGAGATATGGACAGACACAGGTAATTATAATGATTGCACTCGACAGAAGCCTGACTGACTGGGTTGCTGTGATTTGTAATGGAAATTGTAATCCATATATAGCTCCTCATTGCAATGCAGTTAGCAGTGGCCGCTGGCTCTGACTTCCAGTCACCCTGTGGGCGCTGCACCTGGCAAAGGTTCACTCAGGCATCCTCGACAATTGCATGCTCTGTTTCCTAGTGAAGCTCTCTGTTCAGTCAGCCCTACTTAGAGTTGGTCCAGATGCCAGCACACACCCTAGCTTACATGGTTCCCATGGGGACCCAGAAGGTATATTCTCAGGCATAGGCTCACAGGGCCTTGCATGCTATACATGTTTATTTTGAGTTTATATATATATATACATGTTATATATATATATTTTGGCACAAGTTATGCCAAAGTTATATATAGGCACCAAGTCCGGTTACCTTGGTCACACATTCATGAGCACATCTGGAGCAAGTCATGTGAAAAGCCACTAATGATGTGGGAACAGTTTGTTTTACTTCCAGCCAATTTGTACCTTGTAATGATAGCCTAATTAGCCTCTCCCATGGCCATTCTCACCACACTGTGTCAGCTGTTCAGCCTCACCAAGGCCTTGGAGCAGGTGACCTCGTACCTCTGCCTCAGCTTTACGACTCGCCCCCCCCCAAAAAAAAAACACACTCAATAACACACACACACCAAATCTCATATCTCGGTATTGGCACTTAGCTGTACAAATAGCCTCCCATCATACCTTGAACCCTTCGCTAAGGCCTCCCGTCATGCCTTCGCTAAGGGAGTTAACTGACAGACCAAAACCTATAGGAAGTTTTTTCTCCCCTTGGAATTGGTCCTCAGGATCTACACGTGCAGTATCCTTCCTCAAGCCGCATTAACTTGTGCAGAAAAGGTCCACTCAAAAAACATCCATACCGGAAGACTCCGAATGTCCCAATGCACGTGCCTAGTTCCCCGCATAACTGACACACGATTTATCCATTCATGAAGAACTGGAAGACTCCGAATGTCCCAATGCACGTGCCTAGTTCCCCGCATAACTGACACACGATTTATCCATTCATGAAGAACTGGAAGACTCCGAATGTCCCAATGCTCATTCATGACTATTCTGTTTCTCGATTGTGGAATAGTGTTTGGTAAAGGATCAGCTGGTGAGTAATTTTGTTAAGCTGACGATCATGCTATTACAAGCAGAGCGAGTGTCCCGTGCGTGCTCAGTTCTGCTCTTTGGTTTGTGGAGTTCTTGCTCCCGGGAAACTGTTACCAAATCCGAAGGAGGCTGCAGCTGATCCTTTACCAACTACCAAAACATCTGCTGTTTGGTTGGTGGAGCTCTCTCCTGTGCAACTGCTACCAAGTCCGTGAAGGAGGAGGCTGTAGCTGGCCCTGTATGGGCACAGTCAACAGCAGCAATGAAGCAAGGCATGTGCTGTCATATGTGCAGTGGGGACAATAATGAAGATTTCTGAGTTGGTCTACCGCTAAACTCTAGCATAGAAACAACGAGGGGTTATAACCAATGGCTGCATGGAACCTCCTAAGAAACAAAAGATTGTGTGCCCACGGTGACCATAATTGACGATCCTTTACCATTTAAGTGGAGGATGCCTATTTTGATGGTAAAGGATCGTCTAACAGGTTGTGGTTGACTTGAGGGCACTGCGTGTTTCCCATCCCTTTTTAAGAGGGCAATCTCGTAATCATTTCTGTTCTTATAGACATACTACATGCAGTGATTAACTGTAAAGTAGGGCCAAGCTATGGAGCTTCATGTCAGAGCAGAACACACCCTTTTGTTAGTGTGTGTTAAAAAATAAATATATATATATATAATTTGATTGGTAGCTTCCCTTTTAATTATATGGCGACTAGAACTCTAATTATGGTTGGTGGGAAAGTAAAGGCCGATGGGAACTGCTATTTGGCTTGTCCGCACGACCAGCTTGACAAGGGCTTGTGTTTCGTTAACAAGGATAGTTGGCACCCGCAGAGAGGCACAGCCCTGTCTGGCCATGATGGACTCTGCTTCACTCATACACTTGCTGCTGGTAGTCTTGGCTGTGTGTCTACACATTGCTAATTCTGGCAGTGGGAACACATGACTCTTAATTAAGCTTGTTGCCCACGCTTGCACCTCACAATATGTCCTGGAGTAAAGGCACCGTAGATAGTGTCTGTCCTGAACATGTCCTGGAGTGAAGGCATCGTAGATGGTGTCTGTCCTGAACATGTCCTGGAGTGAAGGTGTTGAAGTTAGTGTCCGTCTTGAATATGTCCTGGAGTGAAGGCATCGTAGATAGTGTGTGTCCTGAACATGTCCTGGAGTGAAGGCATCGTAGATAGTGTCTGTCCTGAACATGTCCTGGAGTCAAGGTATCATAGATAGTGTCTGTCCTGAACATGCCCTGAAGTTAAGGTATCATAGATAGTGTCTGTCCTGAACATGTCCTGGAGTTAAGGTATCATAGATAGTGTCTGTCCTGAACATGCCCTGAAGTTAAGGTATCATAGATAGTGTCTGTCCTGAACATGTCCTGGAGTTAATGTATCATAGATAGTGTCTGTCCTGAACATGCCCTGAAGTTAAGGTATCATAGATAGTGTCTGTCCTGAACATGTCCTGGAGTTAAGGTATCATAGATAGTGTCTGTCCTGAACATGTCCTGGAGTTAAGGTATCATAGATAGTGTCAGTCCTGAACATGTCCTGAAGTTAAGGTATCATAGATAGTGTCAGTCCTGAACATGTCCTGAAGTTAAGGTATCATAGATAGTGCCTGTCCTGAACATGTCCTGAAGTTAAGGTATCATAGATAGTGTCTGTCCTGAAGTTAAGGTATCATAGATAGTGTCTGTCCTGAACATGTCCTGGAGTTAAGGTGTCATAGATAGTGTCTGTCCTGAAGTTAAGGTATCATAGATAGTGTCTGTCCTGAACATGTCCTGAAGTTAAGGTATCATAGATAGTGCCTGTCCTGAACATGTCCTGGAGTTAAGGTATCATAGATAGTGCCTGTCCTGAACATGTCCTGAAGTTAAGGTATCATAGATAGTGTCTGTCCTGAACATGTCCTGGAGTTAAGGTGTCATAGATAGTGTCTGTCCTGAAGTTAAGGTATCATAGATAGTGTCTGTCCTGAACATGTCCTGGAGTTAAGGTGTCATAGATAGTGTCTGTCCTGAAGTTAAGGTATCATAGATAGTGTCTGTCCTGAACATGTCCTGAAGTTAAGGTATCATAGATAGTGCCTGTCCTGAACATGTCCTGGAGTTAAGGTATCATAGATAGTGCCTGTCCTGAACATGTCCTGAAGTTAAGGTATCATAGATAGTGTCTGTCCTGAAGTTAAGGTATCATAGATAGTGTCTGTCCTGAACATGTCCTGGAGTTAAGGTGTCATAGATAGTGTCTGTCCTGAAGTTAAGGTATCATAGATAGTGTCTGTCCTGAACATGTCCTGGAGTTAAGGTGTCATAGATAGTGTCTGTCCTGAAGTTAAGGTATCATAGATAGTGCCTGTCCTGAACATGTCCTGGAGTTAAGGTATCATAGATAGTGTCTGTCCTGAAGTTAAGGTATCATAGATAGTGTCTGTCCTGAACATGTCCTGAACATGTCCTGGAGTGAAAGTCAATCCTCCACCTCTGGTCTCCTTCGTCTATTTCTTTTCATCCCCCCTTCTGCCCTCCCCCTCCCTCCTCCTCTATCCCTCGCCCCTTCTGTTCCTTATCCTCTCCTCCTCCCTCATTCCTCCACCACCTCCTCCACCCTCCACCCTTCACCACCATCCCCTCCTCCTTCCCTCTCTTCTCATTCCTCCCCTCCCCCCTCTCGATCCCTTCCTCCGATTCCTGCACACTAACAGAGAGGTCCTATTATGTAATCTTAGGATCAGCATGCACTATGTCCGAGGCTCGAGTGTTACCTTTCACAAGCCACACCTCCTCCTGTCTCTCTCTACCTCAGGGTTCCCGGAGCATATCTCGTTTGGCGAGTTTTGTCGTCGCTACCACGCCTTGCTTCCTTGTGATACCTCCGATGAGCCCGACATGGATCTCAAGGAACAAGTGGAGCTCATCCTCTTTGGCCAGAGCGTCGAGAAAAGCACGTATCGTGTGGGCCTCAGCCAGATCTTCTTCCGTGCGGGCACTCTGGCCAACCTGGACCAGCTGATGGAGGAACAGACCCATGACACCATGGTGCAGTTCCAGGTAATGCAGTGTAACGCATTTAGCACAGACTGACACACAGCCAGTGTCTAACATTGTGAGTGCAGAATGATCAGCACAGCAGTTTGACTAGCACACTCTGACTAACAGCTAACACATTATACAGTTAACACGTCTTACTGGTACTGTGCTACGTTTGTTGATTAGAGTTAGCCTTCAACAAATGCGATCACATTGACCAGAATGTCCGCACAAGTTAAAGTGTCCTCAGGACTGGTCCATATTGTCTAGCCAATATTTAAACTGTACACACCTGCACTAGTCAAAGATGCCCTCAGGACTGGTCCATATTGTCTAGCCAATATTTAAACTGTACACACCTGCACTAGACAAAGATGTCCTCAGGACTGGTCCATATTGTCTAGCCAATATTTAAACTGTACACACTTGCACTAGTCAAAGATGCCCTCAGGACTGGTCCATATTGTCTAGCCAATATTTAACCTGTATCACACCTGCACTAGACAAAGATGTCCTCAGGACTGGTCCATATTGTCTAGCCAATATTTAAACTGTACACACTTGCACTAGTCAAAGATGCCCTCAGGACTGGTCCATATTGTCTAGCCAATATTTAACCTGTATCACACCTGCACTAGACAAAGATGCCCTCAGGGCTGGTCCATATTGTCTAGCCAATATTTAAACTGTACACACCCGCACTAGACAACGATGCCCTCAGGACTGGTCCATATTGTCTAGCCAATATTTAAACTGTACACACCTGCACTAATCAAAGATGCCCTCAGGACTGGTCCATATTGTCTAGCCAGTATTTAACCTGTATCACACCTGCACTAGTCAAAGATGCCCTCAGGACTGGTCCATATTGTCTAGCCAATATTTAACCTGTATCACACCTGCACTAGTCAAAGATGCCCTCAGGACTGGTCCATATTGTCTAGCCAATATTTAACCTGTACACACCTGCACTAATCAAAGATGCCCTCAGGACTGGTCCATATTGTCTAGCCAATATTTAAACTGTACACACCCGCACTAATCAAAGATGTCCTCATGTCTGTATGCGATGTCTCCCAGGCGAAATGCAGAGGCTGGATAGGGAGGAAGAACTTCAAGCAGTTGAAAGTGCAGGATTCAGCAGCCCTTGTGATTCAGCAGAATGTGCTCTCCTACATGGACGTCAGGGACTGGAGTTGGTGGAAGCTGTTCCTCAAGGTCAGAGTTGAGATGTTGCCAAGGGTGATGGGAGAGAGAGAGAGTGCGTGTGTTTATTTTGGTTGTTATGGCTACTGGAACTTTTCACTAAATTGAAAACATGTCAGATATCTACAGGAGACATTTGATGCTATGTACATAGCACCGACTCTTCCATGTAGTAATAATAATAATAATAATAATAATAATAATAATAATAATAATAATAATAATAATAATAATAATAATAATAATAATAATAATAATAATAATAATAATAATAATAATAATAATAATAATAATAATAATAATAATAATAATAATAATAATAATAATAATAATAATAATAATAATAATAATAATAATAATAATAATAATAATAATAATAATAATAATAATAATAATAATAATAATAATAATAATAATAATAATAATAATAATAATAATAATAATAATAATAATAATAATAATAATAATAATAATAATAATAATAATAATAATAATAATAATAATAATAATAATAATAATAATAATAATAATAATAATAATAATAATAATAATAATAATAATAATAATGGGACTTCGTGCCTTGTAGCACTGACTCTTCCATGTAATAATAATAATAATAATAATAATAATAATAATAATAATAATAATAATAATAATAATATAATAATAATAATAATGGGACTTCGTGCCTTGTAGCACTGACTCTTCCATGTAATAATAATAATAATAATAATAATAATAATAATAATAATAGTAATGGGACTTCGTGCCTTGTAGCACTGACTCTTCCATGTAATAATAATAATAATAATAATAATAATAATAATAATAATAATAATAATAATAATAATAATAATAATAATAATAATGGTAATTTAGAGACTTTGTGCCTTGTGCACTGACTCTTCCATGTAATAATAATAATAATAATAATAATAATAATAATAATAATAATAATAATAATAATAATAATAATAATAATAATAATAATAATAATAATAATAATAATGGGACTTCGTGCCTTGTAGCACTGACTCTTCCATGTAATAATAATAATAATAATAATAGTAATGGGACTTCGTGCCTTGTAGCACTGACTCTTCCATGTAATAATAATAATAATAATAATAATAATAATAATAATAATAATAATAATAATAATAATAATAATAATAATAATAATAATAATAATAATAATAATAATAATAATAATAATAATAATAATAATAATAATAATAATAATAATAATAATAATAATAATAATAATAATAATAATAATAATAATAATAATAATAATAATAATAATAATAATAATAATAATAATGGTAATTTAGAGACTTTGTGCCTTGTGCACTGACTCTTCCATGTAGTAATAATAATAATAATAATGATATTTTTCACTCTATGGCAATGACTAGTGTTTTAAGAGTGCCATCCAGCTCTAAACCTCGACTATTAATTAACTGATTGAGCGTAGCTGCTGTTTGGGATGAGAATAGGCTCTGTTGAAGTGAGCAACCCAACACTACACAGCGCTGCAGCCCTATGTCTACAACTGCTATAGGTATACAACTAAACTTGCAGCAAAGAAATCCGTCCAGGAATTCTGCCTTGTTCAAGAACGAAGGAATTAAGAATGATTCCAGTAAGCACATGTGTCTGTGCGGCTTTCCACCGAAGAAGAACTTCCAGAAACAATAGCAAAAGTGAGGAAGAGACCGTTCATGAAGGCAGTTGCGATCGTCTAACCAGAAGTTAATATGCGCATATGAAGAATGGGCGCCTTATATACATTCATAAATTTTCCCTGACACTGTCCTGGTTTGTACCTTATGGCGGGTAACTGGTGTGTTCCCTGTATTTGATTTAACTGTGACCAGGTTCAAGGTTCAATCAAGGTGGTGTTTGTGTGAATGATGGGGCTCAGTTGGACTCTGTGACGACAGAAGAGAAGAGTGGTTGTATTTGCAGCCATTGTGCAGTCCTCTAACGATATTCATGGCTATGCCACTGGA
The DNA here is from genome assembly GCA_028752905.1 of Cladorhizidae sp. MBARI D1340-BT2. Lineage (NCBI taxonomy): Eukaryota > Metazoa > Porifera > Demospongiae > Poecilosclerida > Cladorhizidae > Cladorhizidae sp. MBARI D1340-BT2. Next base: position 42,142,672 of record JAQNBH010000009.1, on the reverse strand, counting down.
GTGTGGGAGTGGTTGTATTTGTAGCATGTCATCGTGACCCTTCTAATTATATTCATAGCTATACTCATCGAGGAGTGGCATGTCATTGTGGCCCTTCTAATTATATTCATAGCCCATCCAGAGAGAGAGATGTTTGGCCAACCCACTCAATCCTCCACTTCATGTAACATGTTATCTTTTTCTTTCTCTCTTGGCTCTTTGGCACGTGCCATGTCTGTGAAATCTGGAATGAGAACGAAGGAATTAAGAATGATTCCAGTAAGCACATGTGTCTGTGCGGCTTTCCACCGAAGAAGAACTTCCAGAAACAATAGCAAAAGTGAGGAAGAGACCGTTCATGAAGGCAGTTGCGATCGTCTAACCAGAAGTTAATATGCGCATATGAAGAATGGGCGCCTTATATACATTCATAAATTTTCCCTGACACTGTCCTGGTTTGTACCTTATGGCGGGTAACTGGTGTGTTCCCTGTATTTGATTTAACTGTGACCAGGTTCAAGGTTCAATCAAGGTGGTGTTTGTGTGAATGATGGGGCTCAGTTGGACTCTGTGACGACAGAAGAGAAGAGTGGTTGTATTTGCAGCCATTGTGCAGTCCTCTAACGATATTCATGGCTATGCCACTGGAGTGTGGGAGTGGTTGTATTTGTAGCATGTCATCGTGACCCTTCTAATTATATTCATAGCTATACTCATCGAGGAGTGGCATGTCATTGTGGCCCTTCTAATTATATTCATAGCCCATCCAGAGAGAGAGATGTTTGGCCAACCCACTCAATCCTCCACTTCATGTAACATGTTATCTTTTTCTTTCTCTCTTGGCTCTTTGGCACGTGCCATGTCTGTGAAATCTGGAATGCACTCCATGTGGCTGGCGGGTTGGTTTATATATATCCATCTCGCTTGTGTTTGTCTGCAGATCAAGCCACTGCTAGCAATGTGGCGTGCCGAGGAGGACATTAAGGAGAGAGACGTGAGTGTGGCAATAGCTTGAGTGACCCAACAACAACAGCAACCCACTCATTGTTGACTTGTTGGAAGTGGCAGGGGAATATATGTGCATGCGTGTGTGTGCGTGCTTATTTTAGCCTGCGTAATGTGTGTGTGTGCAGTCGAAGATCTTGAAGTTGAAGATGAAGGTTGAGCTGCTAGAGAATGAGAGAAACAATCTGAAGGAGTCTGAGGCAGACCTTGAGAGCAAGGTACGGATGCTGGCCCGAGGCTGGCTCACTCGCTGTCCCCCTCTCCCCTCTGGTGATGCTGTGACTGGTGTCTCCATGGTGATGCTGTGACTGGTGTCTCCATGGTGATGCTGTGACTGGTGTCTCCATGGTGATGCTGTGACTGGTGTCTCCATGGTGATGCTGTGACTGGTGTCTCCATGGTGATGCTGTGACTGGTGTCTCCATGGTGATGCTGTGACTGGTGTCTCCATGGTGATGCTGTGACTGGTGTCTCCATGGTGATGCTGTGACTGGTGTCTCCATGGTGATGCTGTGACTGGTGTCTCCATGGTGATGCTGTGACTGGTGTCTCCATGGTGATGCTGTGACTGGTGTCTCCATGGTGATGCTGTGACTGGTGATGCTGTGACTGGTGTCTCCATGGTGATGCTGTGACTGGTGTCTCCATGGTGATGCTGTGACTTGTTTGTTTGTTTGTTTGTTTGTTCGCAGGTGGATCATCTGATGGCTCGCTTTAATGAGGTGCAGAGTTCAGCACATGAGGCGTCGGATATGATGGAGGGAGAGCAAGTGGAGAAAAGGGAATTGGAGGACAGGTTGACCGAGACCATGGTGTGTGTGTGGGGTGTGTGTGTGTGGGTGGGTGGGTGTGTTCATCAGGGAAATACTACACGTATAACACACACTGTTTGAAAGATCAACAGAAAACACCGACTCTGTTTGCTGTCCACTCTCAAACTTTCACAGCTTTTGGCTGTTAGTAGCTCTACAGACGTACAACAGGCTCCATGGAAGTTTTCATGCTGTCTGGACAAGTCTAGACTGGAAGCAGCTAACAGCAAGTGTAGGGGGAAGACCGTGCTCCCTCCCCACTTAGCCACTGGCCCTCTTGTGGTCCTTGGATGTCTGAGAGTTGGCATGTGCTGGGCCACTCTGGGCCTCTGCTGTGTGGTCACTAGCTACATATGTACAGGTGTTCCTGTATGCCTTCATTGGTTGTTGTGTGTTCCATGTTGTATAAACGTGACACTCGTTTGGTTGTATGTCAACTTCCCTACTGCAAGTGATTCACAAACGGATAATATGTGTTGTTCCTACACCAGACACTGACTGGCACGCGTGCTTATTTAGGGCATGGGCAGTGGAGGTACTCTGTATATGTATGTACGTGTATGTATGTGCATGTGTGTGTGTGTGTGTATATATACGTGGTCCATCTACGCTCATGTTGACATTTCAAAGTTTGCCGTGAGAGAGAACTTTCTAACGTCTTCTATTACTCTACTTTGTTGTTCTTCCTTCCTCGCACTATCTTGCCGCTACAGGCCCACGAGTCCGAACTAGCTAGTGTGAATGAGCAGCTGCACATGCAGATTGCGGAGATGAGCATCCTGGCTCGGATTAAGCAATCTGAGGAAGGCGGGGAGAAGGAGCTCGAGAGGGACTCCCTCTTGGAGAAGTATTATGAAGCACGACGTGAACTGGAGACAATCACGCAGAGGATCACTGCAGAATTTGAGGACAGGGTGGAGTCCCTGGAGTCCGCCAAGAGAAGTCTGGAGAAAAAGGTTAGAAGTTAATAATGTATTGCAACTCTGATAACAGCAGAGTTGTTTTTCCAGAGAAGAAATTAAAAAAAATCTTGGTGAGCCGTGGACTTCCTTGCATGTCCAATTGTGGCCTGGACAATCCTCTGGGGTCGTCTCTATATGTCTGGGGTCATCTCTAGATGTTCCCAAAGTCAAGCTCTTTCCCACATAAAATATTGGCTAAGGCTAGTTCAAAGATGTTGCTAGGGCTTGTTCAAAGTTGTTGCTAGGGCTAGTTCAAAGTTGTTGCTAGGGCTAGTTAAAAGTTGCTGCCAGGGCTAGTTCAAAGTTGCTGTTAGGGCTAGTTCAAAGTTGTTGCTAGGGCTAGTTCAAAGTTGTTGCTAGGGCTAGTTCAAAGTTGCTGTTAGGGCTAGTTCAAAGTTGCTGTTAGGGCTAGTTCAAAGTTGCTGCTAGGGCTAGTTCAAAGTTGTTGCTAGGGCTAGTTCAAAGTTGTTGCTAGGGCTAGTTCAAAGTTGTCGCTAGGGCTAGTTCAAAGTTCTTGCTAGGGCTAGTTCAAAGTTCTTGCTAGGGCTAATTCAAAGTTCTTGCGGCTGTATCCCCCATGTATCCCCCATGTACATGTAATATCAGCTCGAGCTATTGCTAGGAATAAAATGTGCAACAATTTTGACATTTGCACCTGCATGAATGATCATCCACGACACTGTTGTAAGTTCCCAGAACTTGAGGAGGTCTGTTTCATTTTATCAGTGCTGCCCTTGGGGTCAGGTAATAGGCAACAATGGCTACACCCACACACTAAATGTAGCCAAGTGTTCTAGTTTGGTCAAGCTACATGCCCCTCTCTTTGAGGTACAATTTCCTCCGACCCTCTGTCAAGATGGCCTTTCAAGTCCTCCTGGACTTTTGTCTGTTAAAATCAACAGATCAGTGAGAATTTAGCGTAATTCCTCCATCAGAGAGATTTTATGCCAAATTCATTCTTAACCGATTACACGCCGTATTCCTAGTACCCGCGGGCAAATTATTCATGAATTAACGAGGTATTTTACTTATTATTTTTATATCTTCCGTTCTGCAGGGACTCCACCCATGAAACTTGGGTCATATTAAGCCACATGATAGCTCTACTTCCTGTAAAAAAATCGAGCCTTCCTTACCAACTGGGCAGAACTAACCAGCATTATAAAACCTTGTCATCTTCTTGGGGGTGAATATTTTCATATTTTCACACTATTATACACACATTATAATACCAACACAAGATGGAGCATCTATTTACAAACCCTCTACCATATGCAAAGCCAGTGGGTTGTTTTCCCCATCAAAATGCTAACAAATAATAATACAAAAAACAAATTATAAGAGAGTGAAAATGCAACACATACTAGAATAAAACCATAATATAAAACACAATTATGTAAGGGAGTGTCTTGGGTAGAGCTCCGGTCTTGCTGTCACGGGTAGAGTAGAACTTGCTCAGTCTTGGGTATAGCTTGCTTGGTCTCCGGCATGATATTTCACCATGTTTTTATTCTACACAAACATGAGATACCAGGATAAGAATAACACTTGAATACTGGAGAGACGAGAGAAGTAGACGAAGGGACAGGGAACGAGAGAAGTAGACGAAGGGACCGGGAACGAGAGAAGTAGACGAAGGGGCAGGGAACAAGAGAGAAGTAGACGAAGGAGCAGGGAACAAGAGAGAAGCACAGAAAGGAGCAGGGGGTGCATAAACATTACTGATAGTCCACCAAGGTATGGTATTTACGAAAACAGTCACAGCCTGTTGATCCACCACACAAAGGAACCTTACAAAAACAACACTGGGACCTTGCCTCATGCCTGTAACCTTTACAAATGCAAACTACACAGCGCTTCTTTGCACAGCACTGTGGGAAATGACCTAGTTTTAAATTGAGGCGATCTAGCTGACTATTTGCCTGACTACAACGTTGACCTGCACGCTGCCGAGAAGAGAAAGAACCAATCAAAGATTTAGCTAGAACAATCCTAGCTTCTAGATAATTACCCTTCCTTACTGATATTGGAGCTCGGACAGAAGAAAACAAAATAAATGAATTCAATAAACAAGCTTCTATCAAATACGAAAAAACCCTTTTCCACCATCTCCTAGACTTTCTACCCAAATTATAGTAGCCTATTCTCTGATCTGCTCTGTCCACACCTCTCATGAATGACTGATAATCAGGCAAACATGGGGGACATGGCAGATCCTCTCTAGAACCATCAATTTTGCGCCTTTTTACAGTAGGAGGTACTAAATTATTTTCCGCGGGATGTATATTAGTTATGTAGATTGACCGTTTATCTACCCAAACTAAAGCCAGGAGTGCACCATTAGACCTATAATCATAATAACCTCTATTTCTAATCGAAGCTTTTGTTACTAAATCTGGAGGAAAGTTCCTCCTAGTATACCTAGCTGTACCACATGCACCAAAGCCTTTACTTGTAAGCGTTTGAAATAAATTAGGACTAGTATAATAATTGTCCATGTACACATGGAAGTTCTTATGTTCTAATCCTTCTAACAAATCTAAAACAACTCTACTACACAAACCAGTTTTATCAGCTACTTCCACGTTCTTAGTATAAATCTGCAACCGATAAATGTACCCATTCCTAGCATCACAAAGGACAAACACTTTTATCCCCCATTTTATTGGTTTGTCCTTCATATACTGTTTGAAGCCAAGCCTACCTTGAAAGGGAATCATAGCTTCATCAATACTAAGCTCTTGATGCAAAGTATATTCACTCTCAAACTTAGGAGTAATCAAATCTAATAACTTCCTTACCTTATAAAGCCGATCATAATTCAGGTTACCCTTTGTAACCAACAAACCATCAATAGAATTTACATGTACATAACGCATTAGCTCCAAAAACCGAGTCCTAGGCATTACTTTACGAACCAAAGATCCAGACAAATCCGAGTGATTAGTGGAACAGTACAATTCTAAGTATGGAAGTGTGGAAACTCCCATTATTATCAACATTCCTACAAAAGCTTTCATTTCCTCTATATTAGTATCTACCCATGGCCTGGAGAGACTAGCCATCCTAGAAACGTAACTGTTCGTCTCTGCTACTAGGAGTTCCCACACTTCAAGAGTAAAAAAAAGGTAAAATGCATCTAAAAATGTACTTGATGCACCAAGCAATGAAGAAGTAGGACCAGCTGTTGCTGTATAGTCCAATTTCAAAGGAGTTGGCTCCTTTATTTCCCACTTACCTGTGACCTCAGTTAGCCTAGAACCAGTGCCAGATGCTTGGGCAGAACCAGTGCCAGATGCTCGGACAGAACCAGTGCCAGATGCTCGCACACGCCTATAACCTCTGGCCCGCCTACTACCAGTACCTTTTGGAGGACCACTAGCAACACTTACGACTCCACTACCACTTGAGCTGCTTCCCCCTTGGCCAGTACTCCCTCGCCCGCCTCTCCCTCGGCCAGTACTCCCTCGCCCGCCTCTCCCTCGCACAACTCCAGCACCAGTCGTGTTCCTACGCCCTGTAGAGACTTCAGGCAAGGCTTCCTCATCCTCCAATGTAACAAAAGGAGTCATAGATGCCTCATCTCCACTCTCATCATCTGATGCTGTAGGAAAAGTAGTGGGGAGGGTGGGAAAAACAAGATATATATCAAGTTTGTGGTCAACATTTGTAAATTCAAATTCAAATGAAAATCAACAACTCCACAACTCCAACCTACACTCTTAGCTATAACTTTTTTTCTATAACTATCCTGTCTGAATTTGGAATACCAACAGAATAAGCTAGTATTTGGCAATAGTACACTCTCAGTTGACTATGGTAAACAAAGGCTATGAAGCGCTATGAAGCGCTAAGGTTAGAAGAAACTTACAATCGAGAAGTCCATCCAAGCACGCCTCTTCTCTTAGAGCAACTGGATCCAGAGTGTTTCCTCGGTATGCATAGATGTCTTCACCTTCTTCCCCAAATGAATCTGACCCAGAATCGCCAGAATCGTCGGCTAAAAGTTGAGAAATAACGTCCTCACAGGAGAGCATCTTTGAGCAGTTTAAAAAAAAAAGCTCGACCAACAAAAATGGCGTTCAACCGCAGGATTTTTGTTGCACGATGCATCAACCGGAAATAATCATTTTTGTGACGTTCTCTAGTCTACTAGGCATGTGCAGAACCCAACCGGGGCTGTTAGCTCGTAACGGTTCATTTTATATATTTTTGTGTGGCGAAGGATGTAAGGTCTCGCGCCATATGGCGCTTACGGCGTTTAATCGGTTAAACAACAGAAGTTCCTCTATGAAAACTTGATAGATTGGCACAGGGTTCTTTTCAATTTTTGCAAAATTTGATTTTAAATCTTCCCACTACGAATTTCATAGAAACCTTTAATGCTTTGATGACCATCTGTGGTCAATTATGTTGCTTAGTTACTAAACCTTCATCACGAAATCATTAAAGTTAAATCACCATTTATTACTATTGGGTGCTATTCTAAGTCTAACTGCTAGATTTTCAGATCAGCAGTTGCTCCAATCATGTTATGCTGTGTAGCAATTGGTGTGTGTTCTCCGAGTGATCACAAAGGAACCGTCAAGTGCTGGAACAAGCAACTGGGGCAAGAGGGAGGGACACAGTGAGAGGCTGGAGTAGGTAATGCCTCAGAAGACACTGAAGAGGAAGGGCCTGGGAGGGATGCCATAGACCCCAAAGAAGGGCCTAGAGAAGATCCCATGTACACTCCAGAAGGGTCTGGAGGGGAGAGAGTTAGTCAAGCTGTGAGCTGGCAGGAGGGCAAACACACCATGTGGAGATTATACTAGTCTAAAAACTCTATATCCACTCAACACCCACCAACTACATGTACCTAGGAAAATAGTCACTCCTACCTTTTCAAACACTCAGGAAAAGAAAGTTTAGCTCTATCAATATATCCTGGCAACTTCAAACTCTATCTATATATCTTGACTCAGCTTCAAACTCTATCTATATATGCTTCAAACTCTTTCTATATATTATCTTGACTCAACTTCACTATCTATATATCTTGACTCGGCTTCAAACTATTTCTATATATCTTGACTCAACTTCAAACTCTATCTATATATCTTGACTCAGCTTCAAACTCTATCTATATATCTTGACTCAGCTTCAAACTATTTCTAACTCAGCTTCAAACTCTATCTATATATCTTGACTCAGCTTCAATATATCTTGACTCAACTTCAAACTCTATCTATATATATCTTGACTCAGCTTCAAACTCTTTCTATATATCTTGACTCAACTTCTAACTCTATCTGTATATATCTTGACTCAACTTCAAACTCTATCTATATATATCTTGACTCAGCTTCAAACTCTTTCTATATATCTTGACTCAACTTCAAACTCTATCTATATATCTTGACTCAGCTTCAAACTATTTCTATATATCTTGACTCAACTTCAAACTCTATCTATATGTCTTGACTCAGCTTCAAACTCTTTCTATATATCTTGACTCAGCTTCAAACTATCTATATATCTTGACTCAACTTCAAACTATCTATATAATCTTGACTCAGCTTCAAACTCTTTCTATATATCTTGACTCAACTTCAAACTCTATCTATATATCTTGACTCAGCTTCAAACTATTTCTATATATCTTGACTCATTCAAACTATCTATATATCTTGACTCAACTTCAAACTCTTTCTATATATCTTGACTCAACTTCAAACTCTATCTATATATCTTGACTCAACTTCACATCTATATATCTTGACTCAGCTTCAAACTATTTCTATATACGTATCTTGACTCAACTTCAAACTCTATCTATATATCTTGACTCAGCTTCAAACTATTTCTATATATCTTGACTCATTCAAACTCTATCTATATATCTTGACTCAACTTCAAACTATCTATATATCTTGACTCAGCTTCAAACTCTTTCTATATATCTTGACTCAGCTTCAAACTCTATCTATATATCTTGACTCAGCTTCAAACTATTTCTATATATCTTGACTCAGCTTCAAACTCTATCTATATATCTTGACTCAGCTTCAATATATCTTGACTTAACTTCAAACTCTATCTATATATCTTGACTCAGCTTCAAACTCTATCTATATATCTTGACTCAGCTTCAATATATCTTGACTCAACTTCAAACTCTATCATATATCTTGACTCAGCTTCAAACTCTTTCTATATACTGTATCTTGACTCAACTTCAAACTCTATCTATATATCGTGACTCAGCTTCAAACTCTATCTATATATTGTGATTCAACTTCAAACTCTTTCTATATATCTAGACTCAGCTTCAAACTCTATCTATATATCTTGATTCTTCTTATTAACAATAGAATCACCAACCTGGTGAGCTAACTGCCTGGTCAGAAATGATATCTGGATAAGAGCATTACCTCCTCAGACTGAATCTCTCTTTGCCTCCTGTAGGCACGGACCTCGTCTCCTTCCTCACGGTTCTGTCACAGGTCGATTTGTCTCCTGAAATGCCAAATCTTTGTCGTAGCATGTTCCCATCACATCAACAACTATAAATATTAGAGATACACAATTGCGATGGGTGAGGTCAGGAATTGCTACCATGGCAACCCTATAATTGGGCTTCTATTGCTACAACACAGCACATGCTTCCAGGCACTCATTGCAAATGATTGATTTTAGAGAATTCTTTTTGTGCAGTAGTATCACTCCACGTGTATCTATCTATCCATGACAGAGGCAATGCACTAATAGGTTATTTCAAACTAATGCACTAATTGTTATTGATCTACACTAATGCACCAATTACACTAATCTCTGATTGGGTTATTACCATATTCACTCAAATATAACTCGCAGCTTCTAATTAAACTAGGTCGCGTCTGTGCAGCCACAAGTGCTGCAGTATAACTAAATATCACCGACAGAGCTAGCAGTGGTCAGCTCCCGAGTTCCTAGTTGCTATCAGTGTCAAGAAAGAGTTCGTTCTGTTCAATCTCTTCTTCATCCTCTTGAGGCGAATGGGATTCTCTCCATCACGGTCACTCTCCTCCAACAGCTGGCGAGCATCTTCGGCAATGGCTGCAACAGCTAGAGCTGTTACTCTATCATCTTTGAGGCAGTGAATATCTCCATCTTCAGACCCGTCCACCATCACAGAGATGCCGCAAGCACAGGATTTCTTAATCAACGGCAGCTACTACAGTGTGGTGCATGTGGTTTGGCAAGCACACTGGTGCTGGTGCATTGGTAGGTGTGCTGCAATTGGACGACTGTATTTTCAAGAGCGACATCTATTTGAGTGAATATGTATACACTAATGCACTAATTGTCTCATTAACATGTGCAATGATAGTGATGGTTTCCCAGTCTGCGTGCATGCACAATTCAAAGATTAGTTTGTGGGAGGGTAATCTCATCAATTTGTTTCAATTGACTTGTTCCATGCAGCTGGCAGATTCTGAGAGTGAGAGGGATGACCTCCATCGCACGCTGGCACAGGTCAGGAAGAAGGCAGCCAAGGTTGGGTCGGAGATGAATGACCTGAAACTGCACCTGGAGACACAGCAATCTCGCAACGCGGAGCTGGAGAAGAGACAGAGGAGGTGTGAGAGAAGGGGGGTGGCATCAGTGAATGCAGGAGAATGGAAGGAGTTGATTAGGGTCGGAGGAGTCAATTTAGGTGTGGTAGGAGGAGTTAATCAGGATTAAGCGGTTGTAGGGATTAATTAGGATTAAAGGGCGGCAGTGGTTAATTAGGGTAGAGGGTAGGAAGGGTTTGGAGGAGTTAATTGGGGTGCGAGGACGATGGGGAAAGTGGGCGAATTAGTCGACGAGGAAGAAGGTAACTCTGAGGTCACTATTTATTTTTTAGGTTTGATATGGACTTGAACTTGGCCAAGGATGATTCCAACTCTGAGGTCCAAGCCAGAGAGAGGCTGGCTCGAGAGAAGAACGCTCTCCAGGCGGACTACAATGAACTCAAAGATAAGAACAAGGTATGTTGTTAGCCATTAGACAAGCCTCTCTTTGCACGACCATTAATGCTGTAACCTTCAAGCAGCGTGTTCTCTTCATTGCTGTCCAGGATGTACATAACTAAGCTTTGTAATACAAACACACACAAATGGAAATTTGAATTTTGAACTTGATTGGCTGTCAGCATTTGCTCACCCGTAGAACTTGAGCTTTTGTGAGAACTTGTAATTAAAAAGCCAGTTCCTTCCTGTTGCTGGTCTTCCAGTGTTTCCTGTTGCTGGTCCTCACGGTGTTTCCTGTTGCTGGTCCCCATGGTGTTTCCTGTTGCTGGTCCCCACGGTGTTTCCTGTTGCTGGTCCCCACGGTGTTTCCTGTTGCTGGCCCCCACGGTGTTTCCTGTTGCTGGTCCCCACGGTGTTTCCTGTTGCTGGTCCCCATGGTGTTTCCTGTTGCTGGTCCCCACGTTGTTTCCTGTTGCTGGTCCCCATGGTGTTTCCTGTTGCTGGTCCCCACGGTGTTTCCTGTTGCTAGTCCCCACGTTGTTTCCTGTTGCTGGTCCTCACGGTGTTTCCTGTTGCTGGTCCTCATCTGTTGCTGGTCCTCACGGTGTTTCCTGTTGCTAGTCCCCACGTTGTTTCCTGTTGCTGGTCCTCACGGTGTTTCCTGTTGCTGGTCCCCACGGTGTTTCCTGTTGCTGGTCCCCACGGTGTTTCCTGTTGCTGGTCCCCACGTTGTTTCCTGTTGCTAGTCCCCACAGTGTTTCCTGTTGCTGGTCTTCCACTCTATTGCTCTAACATTTGTGTCTCCATTGCAACTCTGTAGGCTCTGGAGGAGGAGAAGAGACATCTGGTGCAGGATAAGGAGGACCTGGAGTCGGAGGTGCTCTCCAAAAGCAGTCTGACCACAGAGTCAGAACTCACCTCACTCAAACGTATCAAGAGAGACATGGAGGCCAAGATCGAGGAGCTGGAGGATGAGTTGGACGAGGCCAATATGAAGTGAGTCTTGCATTGAGGGTAGGGGGCAGTGAACTGGATGAGGCCAATATGAAGTGAGTCCTAGGGGGCAGTGAACTAGATGAGGCCAATATGAAGTGAGTCTTGCATTGAGGGTAGGGGGAAATGAACTGGATGAGGCCAATATGAAGTGAGTCCTGCATTGAGGGTAGGGGGCAGTGAACTAGATGAGGCCAATATGAAGTGAGTCTTGCATTGAGGGTAGGGGGCAGTGAACTGGATGAAGCCAATATGAAGTGAGTCCTAGGGGGCAGTGAACTAGATGAGGCCAATATGAAGTGAGTCTTGCATTGAGGGTAGGGGGAAATGAACTGGATGAGGCCAATATGAAGTGAGTCCTGCATTGAGGGTAGGGGGCAGAGGGCAGTGAACTGGATGAGGCCAATATGAAGTGAGTCTTGCATTGAGGGTAGGGGGCAGTGAACTGGATGAAGCCAATATGAAGTGAGTCCTGCATTGAGGGTAGGGGGCATAGGGCAGTGAACTGGATGAGGCCAGTATGAAGTGAGTCCTGCATTGAGGGTAGGGGGTAGGGGGCAATGAACTGGATGGGGCCAATATGAAGTGAGTCTTGCATTGAGGGTGGGGGGTAGGGGGCAGTGAACTAGATGAGGCCAATATGAAGTGAGTCCTACATTGAGGGTAGGGGGTAGGGGGCAGTGAACTGGACGAGGCCAATATGAAGTGAGTCTTGCATTGAGGGTAGGGGCAGTGAACTGGATGAGGCCAATATGAAGTGAGTCTTGCATTGAGGGTAGGGGCAGTGAACTGGACGAGGTTAATATGAAGTGAGTCCTGTGCTGAATATAGCATGGATAAATCATACCATCGGGTAGCTGACGGGGGAACTGGAAGATTGGGCTAAATATTGGATGGGAGCTGGGAGAGGATCTGAGGGGAGAAGAAGTATGGGACGGGGGGGGGGGGGGGGGGGGGGGGGGGATTTGTTTGTTTGTTTGTTTGTTAGCCATGAAGAGAGACCTCCGAGGAGAAAGGTTGGCTGTAATGGTGGATGGTTGCAGGAAAGTATAGAGCCTCTGCACGTGTAGTTTCTGTCCTGGCACGTGCAAATTATCATGCCTGCAGGGTGGACAGCTTGCAGCAGACCAAGGCTCGCTTGGAACTGTCCAATCAGATGCAGAAGCAGCAGCACTCCAAGGAGCTTGAAGGGCGGGAGGAAGAACTGGAGCAGGTGAAAATCGCTCTCAACAAGAAGTTGAAGGTGCTGAGTCAGCAACTAGAGGAGGTGCACGAAGAGAAAACAGCTGGTGTCAAGGTGTGCATTAATACATGTAACTAATCTTATCTCGTGGGAGTGGCATTTGGAGCTCTAGCTAAGTCCAGCATGGATACCAGGGTCCAGGCTAAGTCCAGCATGGATACCAGGGTCCAGGCTAAGTCCAGCATGGATACCAGGGTCCAGGCTAAGTCCAGCATGGATACCAGGGTCCAGGCTAAGTCCAGCATAGATACCAGGGTCCAGGCTAAGTCCAGCATGGATACCAGGGTCCAGGCTAAGTCCAGCATGGATACCAGGGTCCAGGCTAAGTCCAGCATGGATACCAGGGTCCAGGCTAAGTCACAGCATGGATACCAGGGTCCAGGCTAAGTCCAGCAGCCATGGATACCAGGGTCCAGGATAAGTCCAGCATGGATACCAGGCTAAGTCCAGCATGGATACCAGAGTCCAGGCTAAGTCCAGCATGGATACCAGGGTCCAGGCTAAGTCCAGCATGGATACCAGGGTCCAGGCTAAGTCACAGCATGGATACCAGGGTCCAGGCTAAGTCCAGCATGGATACCAGGGTCCAGGCTAAGTCCAGCAGCCATGGATACCAGGGTCCAGGATAAGTCCAGCATGGATACCAGGCTAAGTCCAGCATGGATACCAGGGTCCAGGCTAAGTCCAGCATGGATACCAGGGTCCAGGCTAAGTCCAGCAGCCATGGATACCAGGGTCCAGGCTAAGTCCAGCATGGATACCAGGGTCCAGGCTAAGTCCAGCATGGATACCAGGGTCCAGGCTAAGTCCAGCAAGGATACCAGGGTCCGGGCTAAGTCCAGCATGGATACCAGGGTCCAGGCTAAGTCCAGCATGGATACCAGGGTCCAGGCTAAGTCCAGCATGGATACCAGGGTCCAGGCTAAGTCCAGCATGGATACCAGGGTCCAGGCTAAGTCCAGCATGGATACCAGGGTCCAGGCTAAGTCCAGCATGGATACCAGGGTCCTGGCTAAGTCCAGCATGGATACCAGGGTCCAGGCTAAGTCCAGCATGGATACCAGGATCCGGGCTAAGTCCAGCATGGATACCAGGGTCCGGGCTAAGTCCAGCATGGATACTAGGGTCCAGGCTAAGTCCAGCATGGATACCAGGGTCCAGGCTAAGTCCAGCATGGATACCAGGGTCCAGGCTAAGTCCAGCATGGATACCAGGGTCCGGGCTAAGTCCAGCATGGATACCAGGGTCCAGGCTAAGTCGAGGCTATTACATCCTTGAAGTTGAAGTGATGCCCAGTCAGGGATGTCCTTGATTGCCAATGGTCTACTTCCTCGTATGTCCCTAGTATGTTCCTAGTATGTTCCTAGTATGTTCCTAGTATGCCCCTAGTATGTTCCTAGTATGTTCCTAGTATGTTCCTAGTACGTATATTCCTAGTATATTCCTAGTAGTACGTATATTCCTAGTATGTTTCTAGTATGTTCCTACGTGTAGTATTTCCTAGTGTGTTCCTAAATATGTTCCTAGTATATTCCTAGTATGTTCCTAGTACTTATGTTCCTGGTGTGTTCCTAGTATGTTCCTGGTGTGTTCCTGGTATATTCCTAGTATGTTCCTAGTGTATTCCTAGTATGTTCCTAGTATGTTCCTAGTGTGTTCCTTGTATATTCCTAGTTGTTCCTAGTCTGTTCCTAGTCTGTTCCTAGTATGTTCCTGGTGTGTTCCTAGTATATTCCTAGTATATTCCTAGTATATTCCTAGTCTGTTCCTACTATGTTCCTGGTGTGTTCCTGGTGTGTTCCTAGTATATTCCTAGTATATTCCTAGTATGTTGCTAGTGTGTTGTGTGTGTGCATGCTAGCGTCCGTCTGTTGAAAAGCATGATTGAGGTCCATGATGTCGATGCAGGTCAGACGAGAGCTTGAGCGGGAGCTGGTCAACTACCACAGCAGGATCGGAGACGCGGAGACCGAGAAGAAGCTGAAGAGGCAACTGAAGAAGTACAAGGCTCTTCTGGAGGACACACAGGAGCAGCTGGAACACGAGAGTGAGATGCGAGGCAACTATGCGGCCGTGCGCTCCTTGAAGAACCAAATTGAGGAACTGCAGACAAGCGAGTCTGCGGCAGTCAAAAACTATAAGAGACTTCAGGGAGATGTAGAGGAACTCCAGATCCAGTATGATGATGTGATCAGGACCAAGTCAGAGGTGTGTATGTGTGTGTGCATTTTGTTGTGCAATCAAAAGAAGTTGCACTCCACAGTATGCATCTGACACAGCAGTAGCTCTATGGGGACACACACTGAACCAATACCACACTGGGTTGAGGCAGGTTGAAGAAGGTTGACAATAGCTCTAAGGGGACACACACTGAACCAACATCACAGTGGGTTGAGGCCGGTTGAAGTAGGTTGGGGACACACACTGGACCAACACCACACTGGGTTGAGGCAAGTTGAAGTAGGTTGACAATAGCTCTATGGGGACACACACTGGACCAACACCACACTGGGTTGAGGCAGGTTGAAGTACGTACATAGGTTGACACTAGCTCTGTGGGAACGCACACTGGACCAACATCACACTAGCACGGGGGCACACACTGGACCAACACCACACTTGCACGAGGGCAGACACTGGACCAACACCACACTTGCACGGGGGCACACACTGGGTTACCATGATACCATGATTCTTTTTCTTTGTCATCAAATATGTTAGCTTGAGTCACGAGTGAACGACATGTCCAGAGAGAAGTGCGAGTTGGAGGGTCGGATAGAGGAAGACCAGGATGAGATTGAGGAGCTGCTAGAGAAGCAGCGCTCACACCTGTCGCAGACCTCCTCCCTCCAGGCACAAGTAGTAGAGAAGCAGCTGCAGATGGAGGAGATGGAAGAGACCAAGGCCAGCTTAGAATCAAAGGTGACGAGTTTGGTGGATGGGAAAGAATCGCTGATGGGGCAAGGGAATGCGAGGGGTTGGGGGGGGAGGGGGGGGGGGGGGGTACATAAGAGGTGTGTGTGTGTGGTTGGATGTCATTTGTGTTGGCATTTTGAAGGAGTGTCACATGGGTGTGGTTGAAGGCGAGATGTTGGATGAGTGGAACATGGATCGTAGGAATGCCCCCTGGGTGTGGTTGGGTGAGATTTGCATGGGTATTGTTCGTATGGCATGTGAATGTGGTTGAAGGTTTCAAGGAGGGTGGGTGAGTTTGGGGAGGGATTGGATGGAAATGACAAGGAAGTGAGTGGCTACGAAAGTGCATGAACAGCCCACCATGTTGGACCAAGTACATGCATGCACATGTACCTGCACATGACGTTAGTGTTGTCTGTCTACGTGCAGATGGAGACCCTTCAGAGTAAAGTGGCTGAGCTTGAAAATGGTGGCATGAACAAGCATCAATTCGAGGCTACTGAACATAAGGTACTGTACATTGGCACGTGTGCTGCGTAGATTTGGTTTCCTCTCTCTCTCTTTTTACCGCGAGTGCTGTCCCCTCCTCTCCTCTCAGGTGAAGGAGCTGGAGCAGAAGTTGGAGTTAGAGCGCACCAGTGCTCGGCGCCATGAGTCACAGATCAGCCGTCTCCGTAACCAGCTGGAGCGGCTGCGCGAGGAGAAGTCGGATGATGCCAGCCACAAGAGTACTGAGTCCCTAACACGTGCCCAGAAGCAGATACGAGAACTCCGGGCAGACGTGCAAGAGTCTGAAAGGAAGGAACAGGAGATGTCCAAGAAGAAGAGGATGGCTGTGAGTCAGAGAGGGAGTCAGTCAGTTAGTAATGAGCTGTTGAAAAATATATTATTGATGATCTTGCCATTGCATTAAGAGTAGATGATCTTGCCATTGTATTAGAGTAGATGATCTTGCCATTGTATTAGAGTAGATGATCTTGCCATTGTATTAGAGTAGATGATCTTGCAATTGTATTAGAGTAGGTGATCTTGCCATTGTATTAGAGTAGATGATCTTGCCATTGTATTAGAGTAGATGATCTTGCCATTGTATTAGAGTAGATGATCTTGCCATTGTATTAGAGTAGATGATCTTGCCATTGTATTAGAGTAGATGATCTTGCCAGAGTAGATGATCTTGCCATTGTATTAGAGTAGATGATCTTGCAATTGTATTAGAGTAGGTGATCTTGCCATTGTATTAGAGTAGATGATCTTGCAATTGTATTAGAGTAGGTGATCTTGCCATTGTATTAGAGTAGATGATCTTGCAATTCTATTAGAGTAGGTGATCTTGCCATTGTATTAGAGTAGGTGATCTTGCCATTGTATTAGAGTAGATGATCTTGCCATTGTATTAGAGTAGATGATCTTGCCATTGTATTAGTAGATGATCTTGCCATTGTATTAGAGTAGATGATCTTGCCATTGTATTAGAGTAGATGATCTTGCCATTGTATTAGAGTAGATAATCTTGCAATTGTATTAGAGTAGATGATTTTGCCATAGAGTAGATGATTTAGCCATTGTATTAGAGTGGATGATCTTGCCATTGTATTAGAGTAGATGATCTTGCCATTGTATTAGAGTAGATGATCTTGCCATTGTATTAGAGTAGATGATCTTGCAATTGTATTAGAGTAGGTGATCTTGCCATTGTATTAGAGTAGATGATCTTGCCATTGTATTAGTAGATGATCTTGCCATTGTATTAGAGTAGATGATCTTGCCATTGTATTAGAGTAGATGATCTTGCCAGAGTAGATGATCTTGCCATTGTATTAGAGTAGATGATCTTGCAATTGTATTAGAGTAGGTGATCTTGCCATTGTATTAGAGTAGATGATCTTGCAATTGTATTAGAGTAGGTGATCTTGCCATTGTATTAGAGTAGATGATCTTGCAATTGTATTAGAGTAGGTGATCTTGCCATTGTATTAGAGTAGGTGATCTTGCCATTGTATTAGAGTAGATGATCTTGCCATTGTATTAGAGTAGATGATCTTGCCATTGTATTAGTAGATGATCTTGCCATTGTATTAGAGTAGATGATCTTGCCATTGTATTAGAGTAGATGATCTTGCCATTGTATTAGAGTAGATAATCTTGCAATTGTATTAGAGTAGATGATTTTGCCATAGAGTAGATGATTTAGCCATTGTATTAGAGTGGATGATCTTGCCATTGTATTAGAGTAGATGATCTTGCCATTGTATTAGAGTAGGTGATCTTGCCATTGTAGTAGAGTAGATGATCTTGCCATTGTATTAGAGTAGATGATCTTGCCATATTAGAGTAGATGATTTTGCCATTGTATTAGAGTGGATGATCTTGCCATTGTATTAGAGTAGATGATTTTGCCATTGTATTAGAGTGGATGATCTTGCCATTGTATTAGAGTAGATGATCTTGCCATTGTATTAGAGTAGATGATCTTGCCATATTAGAGTAGATGATCTTGCCATTGTATTAGAGTAGATGATCTTGCCATTGTATTAGAGTAGGTGATCTTGCCATTGTATTAGAGCAGATGATATATTACTGTAGATATCAATAGACACCAAGTGAGGATTTCAAGTGTCATAATTAGTATGATCATGATGGAGTTTCGTGTCATGCTTGTAATCTGCTCCTTAAGATTAGTAATTCTAGCGTAATATTGCACCAGCTGGTTGATACAGTGATTAAGTGTACCCACATGTAATTGGCTCTGAAAGTAGTGCGTAGATGCACAGGGTAACTGCACTGGCACAATGGGACTGCTGGATATGATTGTTCTTCTCTCTGCAGGAGTCAAAAATTGACGACCTGGAGACGCAGCTTCAGAGCTCCCAGGCAGACCTCAAGTCTGCGCAGAAAAGGATTGAACAGCTCCATGGCGCTCTGAAGGACCATGAGGAGTTCAGCGAAGACGATGATGCTCAGTATGATTCCGGCCATATGGACAATATTAGCTTGGATGATAGCAGCGACGATGACGATAGCATTGATCTGGACAGAGATAACAGGCCTCTAAGGAGCACTGGTACGAACAGGAACAAGGTTGTCAAGAACGCGACTGCTTTACAAGGGGACAGAGAGCTTCACGGTAGCAGCAGGGTAACAGTGAGTCGAAGTAAGTCGAGGGACCTTATGGAAGTGGACGATGACTTTGATTTTGAAGCCTCAAGAAAGGCCCGACAAGAGAGGCTGAAGAAGCTTGACGAAGATGAGGATGATTTTGAGGCTACGAGAAAAACCAGGCAAGAGCGGTTGAGGAAAATAGATGAGGATGATAAATTCGGAGCAACAAAAAATGTCAGGAAAGAGAAGAAACATGTTGATGATGAAGACGACGACTTTGAGGCTAGAAGAAAAGCGAGACAGAAAAGGCTCAAAGATCTTGAAAGTCCACCGAGCCAACCCAAAAATGAACAAAAGAAACCCAGCATTGCTAATAAACATTATGACGATGATGAAGACAACGATGATGATGATCTGGAGCAGTTCCTCTTGAAGCAAAGGGAAAGGATGCGTAACCTGGACAAAGAGAGCGAGGAAGAAGAAGGAAAGATGGCTCGTCGTGCAGATTTGAACCGGAAGGAAAACGGACTCGATTCTCCAAAGAATCCCAATAGTAGAGAGCCGTCTGCAGAAACAGCTGCGAAGGCAGATGAGGATGATTCTAGTCGAGCCAGTCGTCAGCGAAGAAAGAGACAACGCAGAAGAACGATTGAGCAATTGAAATCACCCCTACACAAGACTAATGGGATCAATCTGTAGAGATATTCTTGTCTGTAAACAGTAATATTACAATGGGCACCAAGTTTCTGTACCGTCCAACTCTATTTATTATGTCACATAATTCTTCGTACGAGATGATAAACAAACTGGCTATTATGTGCATGTCGACTGTAACCATCCAGTGGATTCAGTTTCAAGTCAGTGTTGTTATTATGATATCCACCAAATTGTTCAGTTTAGATAGTTATTTGTGCTGTCTATTTAAACACATAAATGCCAACACTTGTGCTTACAGTGCATGTTTGTGTGCACTAAGCAAGTATGTCAGGATAACTGTCTAACCCTGGGGGGGGGGGAGAGAGCTCCTGACATGGTTTCCCATGAAAGTGGCTGAATTCTTAGCACAATTTTGTCAGCTGTTAAAATAGAGCAGAAACAGATGAATTCTCACATCCCAGCACATTTAGGCTATCTCACTTTGCCTGAGGAAGGAAATTACTCTTTTAAGGGCGCCATGTTCTGCAGTGAACTTTGACCTGCAATGGCTTGGTATGCAGGATGGGTCCAGCCGTATCTTCAAGCCAGGAAGGCAACTTTGTGCCAATGCAAAACTAAACTCTTCTGGAAGAACAGTCAACAAGCTGGAATATCCTTTCTACTTGCCAGAGCCATTCTTCTCTGCATGTCCGCTTGGAGATCTTTCTTCAAGGTGGTATATAGCCACGGATTAGCTTTTGCTTTCAAGGTTATTGGCAACATCCAACTCGACTGATAATTATTGCTTGTTACCTCAACCTTGTTCCTGTTTCAGGAGAAACTCCTGGAGGGTTTCGTCAGAAACTGCTGTGAGCTTCAACGAGCAATTTCACCTAGCCGGCTTCTATGCAAGAATTACTCCGCGTGACACCAGAACCAATCATAGTTATCATTTTTTTAATGATTTATGATTTAATGTTGCTATTGCTGAGCCTGTTAAGACCATCACATATATAATTGTTTATTACTCAAGTAAACATGCTTGCTGTTTAAAATTCTTAAACCAACTGATCATTTCTTGGTAAAGAAACCTGCAGCTGCTTGGTGACTTGCAGTTAACTATTGTTACAATAGTAAGCTTCTGAGGAGAGCAACTGATCACTTCTTGGTATAAAAATGTTGCGGCTGCCATAAGTGCGCACAAGTGTGTTTATTAAAAAGGCGATCTTTTACCAAGTTACAGGTGATTAGTCAGCGTTGGGCAATTTGGAGTGTTTTGGTAATATAGTGTGAAGGAAAAGTAGACAGATCTTGAAGATGAACTTGAAGGTTTTTTTTTAAAACGTTTTGGGGGCTGTTGGTTTACTACTTTCGAAAGAATTCAAAGCACCTTTGAAATGCCTGTCAAAATGAGCTTTAGCTGAGCTATAAGCTGCGGTTGTTGTTGCTGCTGTTGTTTTTAGAATGGGGAATGCTTCAAGTTTTCCATCCAACTCCCGAGTAAGCTTGCCACTTTTCTCTTATGATAACCCTTTCCTTTTCGGTCCAAGCTTAGGAATGTCACTGTACAGTTGTGATGACATCAGGAGTATTCAGATTGCATTGCTCTACTCCCTGCCCTTGACTATTGCCCTAACTATTGCTTTAATCCTTGCCCTAGCACCCTACCTGCCCTAGTCCTTGCCCTAGCCATAACTATTGCTCTAGTCCTTGCCCTAACCCTAATTACTTCCCTAGTCCTTGCCCTAGCCCTAACTATTGCTCTGGTCCTAACCCTAACTATTGCCCTAGTCCTTGTCCTAGCCCTAATTACTGCCCTAGTCCTTGCCCTAGCCCTAATTACTGCCCTAGTCCTTGCCCTAGCCCTGATTGTTGCCCTAGCCCTAACTATTGCCCTGGTCCTTGCCCTAGCCCTAACTATTGCCCTAGTCCTTGCCCTAACCCTAATTACTGCCCTAGTCCTTGCCCTAGCCCTAACTATTGCCCTAGTCCTTGCCCTAGCCCTAACTACTATCCTGGCCCAAGATGTCGTGCACTACCAGCGTAACTGACGGTAAAGGAAGAAGAAAGACCTTGAAGTTGTGCAATTTGGAAAAAAACTCGTGGGACCCTCAATGAAGTATTCCTATGCTACAGTGCTAACTCTTGGACCATGTCATATGAACCCCCTGCCCCCCCCCCCCCCCCCAGCATACCATTTCACTCGTTGCCAGAAAAATGCAATCAGTACTAGTTGGTCTCAAACATCTCTAATATGTTTGTGGGGGCATCATCACTTAACACATGTGCTACTGGTGTATTCCTTTCCTTGTATGTATAAAATTATAGGTATGTGTATAAAAAATAAAATAAAAAGCTAAGGGGATGCAACCAATTGTGTGTCTGTGTGCATTTGTCAGCCACAGTTTTGGAACTAGGAAGCTCATCTTGCAGAAGGGCATTGGAAATTATGGTGTTCGGTGACTTGGACTCCAAGCTTGCTGATAGTCATCATCACAACAACAAAAAACACCACAGAAGGCACTTGTGATCGACAGCCATTTTGTTCAGGTTCAAGATAAGCAATAGCCCTTTTCGAGATGGCATTACAAATTACAGTAAATATACGAGCAACAGGTGCGTGTGTGCGATATACATATGATGGGTAAAGAATAGAAAGAGAGGTTCACAAGGGAAGGTTTTGAGCCAGGTGGAAGAGTTCACTTCGAGAGGGCAGGGATACAGAGTCGGTCAATGTGTGCAGAGCAGAGTTGCTCAAAATATGATATTTGAGTTGGAATGCTAAGATCTACACAGGTTGCACAGACGATCCTCCCTGAAGACTGGTCTGGTGAGACATCTGAAAAATGACTGAGAAGGTTCCCAAAGAGTCCGAGGTCTAAGGCCTGGCCTCACATGTGGCACCAATAGATGCAGTGGTAAAAGATGATGTGACATGCTTCAGCGAGAACTTGCTTTTGATAAAGTACATTCCCAGTGTGAATCTGTTATCCTCACACCTGTGTGTATACACCCTCATGTTCCCGACGATACCTCAACAATTACTCAACATGGCAGCATTACAAACAAGTTACATTAACAGTGTTGCCATAATTTTTTTGGTAATTTCCAAATTACTCGCCTGTGTTCCAAATTGCCAAAAAATCCAAACAACAAATTCATGAGAAATAAATGTTCATAGCATTTACACATGTCTTTAATAGTTCAGTGTTTGGTTTAAATTCATAGCATTTTGAGGAACATTGATAAAAGTGAATTTAATGTAGAAATTCCTATATAGTCTGTTTCTGTGCTTTGTTTTGTTGAGACCAATGTGGCTGAATAAACGTTCAGTATCAGCATTGCCATGGGGTATAACTAGAATGGCTTTTGCGAGTTTTGCCAATGTGGAGTAGCGATACTCAGTTTCCAAGCAGTCTTTGATTTGGCTGATTGCATGCCAATACTTATCCACCTCTGTGATGGCCGTGACTTTAGAAGGTAATAGCGACATGCAGAAATCCATAAATTCCTCTTGAAGGCTGGGTTGTCACCAACTTGAACTACCTGAGGAACACATTCTGCTGCAGCAAGCACCTGACCAGCCATACTGTATTGTTGTAAGCCTGGTTGAAGCCATTTGAGATTGGAGAGTGACTTGTGACTCATAGGTAATTGTTTGACAGCTCCCTTGGCTGCAGCAATCCACCAAGCTTGGATAGTCTCCCTAAATTTTCTAATATCTTCAGATGATAATCCATCCTCTTCTTCAAGGTGTATGATAGTGTGTTGTGACCTACGAAAACTTCGTGTAAAGGGAGATAGTTCTCTGAGTTCTCAATACACACTTGTGAAACATGTTCAGCAGCACACACGTACTCAGAATCCATGAACCGCAACATAAATTTTCGTATTAAGCCATCGAGCTCTTGGTAGAGAACATGAAGAATTGGAGATTGCTGCTGCATGTACCTGTTGAAATTATTAACAA
Source organism: Cladorhizidae sp. MBARI D1340-BT2 (assembly GCA_028752905.1). Taxonomy (NCBI): domain Eukaryota; kingdom Metazoa; phylum Porifera; class Demospongiae; order Poecilosclerida; family Cladorhizidae; species Cladorhizidae sp. MBARI D1340-BT2. The sequence continues at coordinate 42,119,078 of JAQNBH010000009.1, read as the reverse complement.
TTGGTAATGCAGAACATAGAAAGAGCAAGTAAGCTTTGGTCAGAGGCTTTTCAAGTACAATTTTTACTCTTCTCACTACTGCCTGCTTATCCACAGTACTTCGAGAGTAAGGCTCGACAAGATGATTTACACAAGTTTCAAGGCTGAGCCATCATGTTTGGCATGCTTTTAACAACTTGTGTGGCTTGCATTCCACAAACCTCTGAAATTCTTCGAACTGTCGCAGCCTCCTTGGGCTCTTCTGGAAATAATACCGTACATCAGTTGTCAGATCTTCCAATTCATCAGGCAAGACTTTGCAGGCCTCATTTGCTATTAGTGCTGCTATGTGACAGTGACAATGAAGAGCAACTAAAGCAGAAGTACTCTTCGCATATTTCCTTGGAGAGCACCATCTTGCCTTTCAATTGGGAGATCATTGTACCAAACTATTCTAGTTGATGTTTCCTGATTCTTCTATTGCTAAAGACTTTAAGTGCAGTCGTACTAAAGCAACAGCTGTGTTGAAAGTTATTGCCCAGGATTGTTGGAAAACCATTTCCACAGCAGTTAGAGAGACTAAATACTTCAGCCTCCAAACCGATGAGACAACGATATTACCATTACACAACAAGCTGCTATTATGCTTCGATTCTTCGATAACACCCAAGGACAGGTGAGATGTGTCTTCTGTGGCCTAGAGAGTGTAGAGAGGGCAACTACAGAGCTGCTATTTAACGCATTTTCAAGAATCTACTACCCTCCTTTATGACAATCTTGTCGGATTAGGTACAGATGGGGCCAATGTAATGTTGGGAGCACGAAATTCAGTGATGTCACAAAGGTTGCCTATTCGGAATGACCATCCTCGTGGTTCAAATCTGCCAGTATTGCTTGAAAGTGTGTACTTAATGGGAATTCACAGGTATGTGAGAGCAAGTATATATATACCTGTTTTCAGAAATCATAAATGAAAAAGGATTTAAATTTTGGCACATTCTGTACCTTAGTATCAGAGATGAATTTTTGAAGCTGGTTCTCACTTATGGCTGATGATGCAAGTGCTTTAGCAAATTGTGAGTAGTTGGTTTTATGTTCGAGATGGGTCTCAGCAGAAAGCTTTTGAAGATCAGGTTAGTTTTTATTCAACTTGATGATACCACAGCTGAAACCATGCACTCATCCTTAAAGGATTGTCTTGTATGCTGTGAGTGTTTTGAGGAAAAACTGTCTCAATTAGCTCATTCTTGTCAAAATGGAGACATTATGGGCCCTGCCATTTGAAAATAGCAGGCAGGGTCAAGTATTTATGGTGTTTGCAGAACATGAACTGGTGTAGTTAATAATGATAGTGCTGCAGCAAGTGTACTGTCTTGTTCATTGTCTTCATCTGTGGCTGTTAGAAGTAGCAAGTCTATCAAGTATCAAGGTGGCTTTGAATTTATAAACTCTTCTCTTATACATGAAGCTGTCCAGAAACAACAAGAATCCCATTCATTTCTGGAATTACGAGTCTTTGTCTTACCACGTGGACTGTTCGCACTAGTCCAATGCAGGAAATCATCAGCAATTATGAGCTTTGTGGGATGTATGGAAATATCATCTCATGAAAGACCATTCAGGTGTGCTAACGGGATCCTTGTATTGATGGATTGTTTTTCAACATACTTTTGGTGCAATCCAAAGGACACTAAAGTCGAGTATGCATACCTTGCAGTGAATATGTGCACGAGTCTCTTCAGCGATTGAGGAGTTGTGATAGTCTTCAAATGTTTTTGATTCAGTTAAGAAGATCAGGAAAATGTGATCCACACATGAGGATCACATTTTCCTATTTTTATATCTAATCTCTCATAGACATACTAACTTATATGAGCACTTGTACTGGGAGGACCTGTATCTGTGGTAGTCATTGCACAGGAGAGTTTAGTACTGCAGATGATCGGTTGCACCGGCTCAGTCCTTCTAAAACCATGTTGTGTTTGTGGCATAGGAACAAGGATGAAGCCTGACTTTTAGGCTCGTGACTCTGTATGGGCATTCTACAGTCTAAATAAGAATGAGGTGTGCATTTCTGATAGTTATGGCTGACTGGTATGGGATTAGCTTTAGATTAGCAAAAACTGAGTTCTCTAAGGCAGGAACATCCACCCCACTCCTCAAGCTCATACATTTTAAAAGGTATATATATATATGTTTTGAATGGTCAGAGTTCCACCCAAGGAAGAAGCATCCACACCGCACCTCAAACTCGTAGATTTTAGAAGCATATACAATTAGAGAAATTAATTCCTATATAGATACACATTGAAAGCTGTTTGAAAGGCATATCCCATCGGTTACTTCCTTCCCCCTCCCACCCTCTCTCTCTCCCAATTTTATTGCTAAGGCAAGCACAGCATGCCACACCTTCTGTTCCTATGTTCCTATCAATGATATACATACTAACAGACGACAGACATAATTACTGTGCATGTTGCCAACCATATTGAGTTGCAAATAAGGAAAGGAAATGAGAAGTGTACCCATTTAAATCACACACGCACGTGTGATCCCTTTACCAATTATTTCAGGTTTCGAAACCCTTATTTAATTTATATAATAAACAAGTAATATTATAAACCAACTTTCTCAGTATACTCGCTTGATGTTTCAGCAAGATGCTGTACCTGAATCAGTAAATTTATGTTGATCACTGAGAGAGTGATTGTATCTCTACTGTGTCAACTAAAAGTTCATTGTAATATAATAATAATACCAAGATTTGTTTGGCGGATCTGTTGGGGAAGGGCTTGCTCTTGGTGTGAGAATTGATGTCCTTCATCAAAATTGTATTTCAAAGACCCAAACTTTTGGATGCCAAATATTCTTTGATACTTCTTTGGTGGCTCAACAGCAGATGCATGGGGGAGATTGCCTGATTGCTATTGATCGCAGTCTCCATCATCTCACTGCCAAATGTGCAGGCAGGAGCAGAGGTTGTGGCTTATGCTGCAAGAGGTTATCTTTGATTCAAAATAAAGTATTAGTCAAATTGGATTTTAGAAATGCATTCAATACAATTCGTAGGGACAAGATATTGCAAACAATGAGTGATTTAGTACCATCACTTGTATCTTTCATCCATTCAGCCTTCACATATCCTTCTAAGGGAGATTTTATTCAGAAATCCACAGAGGGGGTTCAGCAGGAAGACCCTCTTGGACATCTCCTCTTCTGTTAATTGATCCACCACATTTGTAAGAGTTTAAGATCATAGTTCTGTACCTTTTATCGGGATGGGGGAATGTTGAGTGACAATTTGTCATGTGCCCTAGAACACATCAAAGTTGTCAAGTATTTAGCAGAGGAGATTGGCCTGCAGTTATATCTATCAAAGTCTGAGCTGATCTGCAAACATTTGTCTACTAGAACTGTAATGGCATCTTCTGCTTCTGATGTTTATGTAACAAACCCAGATTATGATTAGTATTGGGTCTTGAGAGACAAAATCATCCTATTAAAAAGAACCTAGGTGAAATACTTCAACCAGTTGGAGACCCTTGGAGACCTGGATGCAGTCCTCCTCTTAACAGCTATTCCAAAACGTTTACTTTAATTCTCTGCACCTCAGGGGAATACACAGGATTTAAGGAGGGAAGTTTGTACCAAGCCCTATGGGGACAAAAATCAAAGGAGAATTGTTGCTGCCTGCCACAGGTAATTAAAAAATAAATTATATATGATTGTTGGAGGAGAGGTCTGGCTGTTTGGACACTGAAGAAGAAGTCTGATTGTTGAAGGAGAGGTCTGGCTGTTGAAGGAGAGGTCTGATTGTTGAAGGAGAGGCCTGATTGTTGAAGGAGAGGTCTGGCTGTTGAAGGAGAGGTCTGATTGTTGAAGGTGAGGTCTGATTGTTGAAGGAGAGGTCTGATTGTTGAAGGAGAGGTCTGATTGTTGAAGGTGAGGTCTGATTGTTGAAGGAGAGGTCTGATTGTTGAAGGAGAGGTCTGATTGTTGAAGGAGAGGTCTGATTATTGAAGGAGAGGTCTGATTGTTGAAGGAGAGGTCTGATTGTTGAAGGTTAGTGAATATGGACTGTGCATCGACTGCTCGAACCACCTAACTACTACTAGATAGGATATGTATATGTGACATTACTACGTACGACCCTTACCCAGTGCACGACCCCTTACCTAGCGCATGCCCACTATACACCCGTTCACTTGTAGCACACATCCTTGATTGTAGCATTGAAACTATATCCAGTGTCTTCGATTGGGGAATGCGCACGGCGCAGTTCTCTATGTGTGCTACAAGTGTTTTATAGATTCCTGTTAGGCATCTTACCTTGCCAGCAAGAGTGCTGGTCAAGAAAGCGTTCGTTTTTCGGCACAACTCTATTTGGTGCCCACCGACTGCATGGCGGTTGACTGTCCCTATCCCGGATGCGACTACGCCACACCCGATGGCATGGATCCTGTAGTGGTGGCAGCAGTACTCAACGGCCACATGCTCATCCACAGCCAGGCAGCAAGGACTAAGCCAACCCCTGTGCGCCGACCAGAGATCACGGCAGGGGGCACAACCGAGGGATGGCAGTACTTCCTCACCAGGTGGAGGGCCTACTCACAGGCCGTCCGCCTGGCAGGGGCAGACGTCGGCATACAACTGCTGGAGTGCCTGGACGCCAAACTCCGCCGAGATGTGACCCGAAACATCGTCGGTCCCTTACCAATTGAGGAGCTCCCTGAAGCAGACCTGCTGGCAGCCATCAAGGCCCTGGCGGTGAGGGAGGAAAACCCTAAGGTGGCCAGGGTCGCCCTATCCAGAATGGTACAGGACCGGGGGGAACCCATCCGATCATTCGCAGCCCGACTCCGTGGCCAAGCAGAGGTATGCTGCTTTACTAAGAAGTGCTCCGGGTGTGAGATAATCAACAACCAGGGGGAACAGAGGGTCGCTGACCAGCTCTGCATCGGCCTGGCAGATGCAGACATACAGGAGGACCTTCTGAAAGACCCCAACCAAGCAATGACGGTGGAAGAGACAGTGAGGTTCGTCGAGGTAAGGGCTGCGGGCAAGCGGTCCGCGGTCACCATTACCACACCCACCTCGACGAACGCCGTAGACGAGGAGGCCGACAGTGAAGACGCCCTGCACAGTGGCTACCGGCAACAACAGCGGCAGTCAACACCCCGCCAGCCAGGCAGAGCCAAAGCCACACCATTTAAGCCCAACCGCACTCATAACACCTCACCTCGACCACCACTGAAGGACGCACCCAGAGGTCAGGCAGCTACACCCAGACCAGTGATAAACCCGAGGGCCATCTGCTGTTTCTGTGGTCGCCAAGGCCATGGTGAAAGAGAGAGGACAGCCACCCGACGGATCCACTGCCCAGCGTTCGGGACAACCTGCACATCATGCGGCAGGTCCAACCATCTCGCCCACATGTGTTGGTCGAAGCTGGCGGAGCACGAAAGCGCGGTGTCTGAGGAGATTGACACCATGTCAGAGGACGCCCTCCCCCACCAATCCTGGGACTCCAGGGCGCAGCGATGGACTCAGCGCCGCTCCCCTCCCCAACCCCTCATTGACGTGACTGTATCCACCCACAAGGAGGATTTTCGAACCCACGGCCACACACTGAGGCAAGAGAGGCACAACCTGGCCACCACTGCCATGGCCGACACGGGTTGCCAGAGTTGCCTGGCAGGACCACACCTGCTGAAGGGCCTCAACCTGAACAAGAGGGACCTCATCCCTGCGTGCCTAGTGATGCACTCCGCGAGCGGCAACAACCTGCCAATACTCGGTGCAGCACTACTCCGCATCAGATCCAGACACTCCGGACGTGAGACTCGCCAGATGGTGTATTTTAGTGACCTGGCCACCAAGCTATACCTCAGCCTGACCACCTGCACAGACCTCGGGCTGATCGCGTTGGGGTTCCCCCTCTGTACGCTGACGCCACCCTCGGGAAACGGCACGGGTACACGGGCGACCCCAGATCAGCCACCATCACACCACACAGCGGACCTGCAGACCAGAACCACGGCCCAGCCACCTCCACGCCACACAGCGAACCTGCAGACCAGAACTCCGCCCATCACCCTGCAGAACAACCCGCAAGCGGCCGTACAGACCAGACCACAAACAACTGGCCAACGGACAACCACTGTGGTGAGTCAACCAACGCATACACCACCACCACGACCATGCTCATGCCCTACCAGGGCCCCACCACCTGACAGACCCACCTCCCTGCCATTCCCTGGCACGGAGGCCAACAGAGACAGACTTGAACGTCACTTGCTGGACCTTTACTCAGCAAGTGCGTTCAACGTCTGCGAGCATCAGCCCCTCCCCATGATGTCGGGACCACCCTTATCCCTAAACATCGACCCGAACGCCACCCCCAAACCCTGCCACACACCCATTGACATTCCAATTCACTGGCAGGACGAGGTGAAAGCTGGGCTAGACAGGGACGTCCGCCTTGGCGTGTTGGAAAAGGTCCCTCTGGGCACGCCCGTCACTTGGTGCCACCGTATGGTGATATGCACCAAGAAGGACGGGTCACTCAGGAGGACGATCAACTTCCAACCCCTCAACCAGCACGCCACGCGCGAGACACACCATTGCCCCTCACCATTCCACCAAGCCCGTGCCGTTCCAGGTCACACCAAGAAAACCATTTTCGACGCCTGGAACGGCTACCACTCAGTGGCACTCGAGGAGAGCGATAGACACTATACCACCTTCATCACCCCCTGGGGGAGGTACCGATACTGCTCGGCCCCCCAAGGCTACATCGCCTCAGGGGACGCGTACACGGCCAGATATGACGCCCTCGTTGCCCACGTGGAATCTAAGACCAAGTGCATAGACGACGCACTGCTCTGGTCCGACGACATAACGGGGGCTTACCACCAGGCAACTGAGTGGCTGCATATCTGCGCCGTGAACGGGATCACCCTCAACCCGCGCAAATTCCGCTTTGCCCAGGACAAAGTGGAGTTTGCCGGGTTTGACATCACCCCCACCGAAGTCCGGCCATCCTCCAAGTATCTGGAATCCATTACCAACTTCCCCACCCCAACCGGAATCACTGACATCCGCGCCTGGTTCGGCCTGGTGAACCAGGTGGCATATGCATTTTCCATGACGGCCGCCATGCAACCATTCCGTGCCCTCCTCAAACCCTCCACCACCTTCAACTGGACAGACGAGCTGGCAGCGGCATTTGCGACATCCAAGAGAGATCTGCGAGCGCATCAGGGAGGGTGTGGTCATATTTGACAAGCACCGCCCAACCTGCCTGGCGACGGATTGGAGTAAAGACGGGATTGGGTACTGGCTATTCCAGAAACACTGCCAGTGCCCGTCCCGCGAGATCTTCTGCTGCCAGGAGGGTTGGCGCGTCACCCTGGTGGGCTCGCGCTTCACACACCCGGCAGAGTCACGATATGCCCCAGTGGAAGGAGAGGCCTTAGCGGTGGCGGATGCACTGGACAAAGCAAGACACTTCGTCCTCGGGTGCAGCGATCTCGTTGTAGCGGTAGACCACAAGCCCCTGCTGAAACTCTTCGGCGATCGCTGCCTCGAGGACATCCCCAACCCCCGCCTCCGGAACCTTAAGGAGAAGACCTTGAGGTACCGGTTCCGGATGGTGTACATCCCCGGCGTGAGAAATCACACCAGCGATGCCCTCTCACGCCACCCATCCGGAACTCGGACCCCACCACGCCTACACCTACAAGACGACATCGCAGAACCATCCACTGCCTGCCCGGCGAGCCCAGCGTCATCCATTGCCAGCATCACGGAACACACCGCCCCCGCCAAAGATGAGGACGGCCTCACAACAGCCATATGCATGGCCATCTCGACCATCCCCATCAATTGGGAGAAGCTGCAGATCGCCACAGCCGCAGACCCGACTCTACAGGACCTAGCATTCTATGTGGAGAATGGCCCGCCCGAAGATAGACATATGCTCCCAGCCAACATCCGGGAATACTTCCCGGTCATCTCCAACCTAACCATCATCGACGGCGTCATCTGCCATGGGGAGCGGCTGGTCATCCCGACATCACTCCGACCAACATGCCTCGCAGCTCTACATGCCGCCCACCAAGGCACCAGCAGCATGACGGCCCGTGCCTCCTCATCCCTTTACTGGCCGGGCCTCTCGACTGACATCACGGCGACCCGCAACAGGTGCAACACCTGCAACAGCAATGCCCCCTCCCAACCAGCGATGCCCTCGACCACACCAGAGGAGCCAGAGTACCCCTTCCAGCACATCTGTGCGGATTACTTCCACCACGAGGGATCCGCATACCTCGTGCTGGTTGATCGGTACTCTGGCTGGCCAATAGTCGCACCTGCACTGAACGGAGCATCGGGCCTTGCCGCCATCCTCAGGGACACATTCGCCACCTTCGGTATACCGGACACCCTCACGTCCGACGGTGGGCCGGAGTTCGCGGCCCATGCCACCAGAGAGCTCCTCACCACTTGGGGCGTTCATCATCGGCTCTCATCCGCCTACAACCCCCATGCCAACAACAGAGCAGAAACAGCCGTCAAAACTATCAAACGGCTTATCGCCGGCAACACCGGCCCAGGCGGATCCCTACAGAACTCATTCTTCAAGGCACTCCTACAATACCGGAACTGCCCGAGCCCAGACACCAGAATGTCGCCGGCGACCAACCTGTTCGGCAGGGCTACCAGGGACATGCTCCCCGGCATCCCACTCCGATTTCAACAGCCCAAGGAATGGGACGAGAAACTGGAGCTTAGAGAACGGGCACTCTCCCGTCGCCTAGTACTGGGGCGAGCACGATGGGACGAGCACTCCCATGGCCTGTCCCCCCTTCGTTGCGGTGACACGGTCCTCATCCAGAACCAGACTGGCCGCCACCCAATGAAATGGGACAAGACAGGGACAGTCGTGGAGGTGCTCCAGTACCACCAGTATTCCATACGAGTTGACGGATCAGGCCGCCTCACCACGAGGAACAGAAGATACCTCAGGCGCCACAACCCCCAACCCACGGAGCAAGATAACCCACTTCGCCGAGATCTGCCAGCCCTATTGTACCCAACACAGCACAACAGCAGCCCGAGCCCACTTCCCCCCGTACCATTGCCGCCAACCAGCCCGCCACCCAACCCACCCACTCCGTCACCCATCCCGACACCTGGGATCGCACAGCCGACCCTCAACCATCCAACACCAATCGCCACGAGCCCCCCTCGCCCGCCAGTACTGGCCACACCAGCCAGTCAAAGATCGTATGCAGCAGTGGCCAAGACACCCACGCCACCCCATCGCCCAACCAAGACTGCCCCAAAGAACCTGGCGCAGACGACCACCCTTACCCCCCCCAAGACGCTGACCCCAGCCCCAGGCCCAAGACGGAGTAAGAGGGGACCAAAACCAATTGACCGCTACGGGCAGCGATGACAGCCCACACATCAGTCCACCTGCCGTCGGACTTGGGGGGAAGTAGTGAATATGGACTGTGCATCGACTGCTCGAACCACCTAACTACTACTAGATAGGATATGTATATGTGACATTACTACGTACGGCCCTTACCCAGTGCACGACCCCTTACCTAGCGCATGCCCACTATACACCCGTTCACTTGTAGCACACATCCTTGATTGTAGCATTGAAACTATATCCAGTGTCTTCGATTGGGGAATGCGCACGGCGCAGTTCTCTAAAGGTGAGGTCTGATTGTTGAAGGAGAGGTCTGGCTGTTGGATACTGAAGAAGGAGTCTGATTGTTGAAGGAGAGGTCTAGCTGTTGGTTACTGAAGAAGGAGTCTGATTGTTGAAGGTGAGGTCTGATTGTTGAAGGTGAGGTCTAGTTGTTGGACACTGAAGTAGGAGTCTGATTGTTGAAGGAGAGGAGTGGTTTTTGGACACTGAAGAAGGAGTCCGATTGATGAAGGGGAGGTTTGACTGTTCGACACTGAAGAAGTGTGTGACTTTCAGAGATCGCAAGGGGGGTTCTGGCTGTCAGGATCTGAAGGAATGTTCTGTTGTCAGAGCTGAAGAAAAGGCTTTGCTATCAGACACCGAAGGAGAGGTGTGGTTGTCAGGCTCTGAATCATGTTTAATTAATTTTGTTCTGTGTACTAAAAGTTTCTTGTATGTACATCTTCATTTCAGAATTAATTATTCATGGGTTTATAGAACTGCTTCTTCAACTTTGATGAAGCAGATTTTTTTTGACCCTGAGCATGTCATAATTCATAAATTGTTTACAAACCGTAACCAGTGGTGCCATGAATGAGCCAAGACACAATTTTGAACCTATGCATTAGATTAAGCAGCAGTTTGCCTTTACAAACAAGCTCCAAGTGACGCAAACGGAAATGACGCTAAACTAAAAGTAAAGTGTATGATGCTCACAGTCTCCTTTGGCATGCGCAGGTAATTCAACGTATGTTCTCAGGGCATGGTGTGATGTTTGCTGGGTACATCCATGCACTTCTCCTTGCCTTTACTTTAGCGAGCTGAAATATATAACTTGCTGTCAGTAATAATATGTTTCAGCTACTTGACTGCTTCTGGATCCAAGCATCACTCTCCATTGGGATGGGTGCAGTTTATCTGGCACCTTCAGGCCCATTCGGTTTTAGGCTCCTTCGACCTGGTCTATCACATACTCCTACCTCATTTCCAAGATTTCCTACTTCACTTCATCAATGAAGCAAAAACTCTGGGCAGATTGTCACCATAATTCACCACCAGCTACACAACACCAAAAACGTCATGGAACGCTTGCAAGGATTGTTCCACTCAGGGCTTCCTCTTATACGATGAGTACTCTCAAGCTCATCTCCTTGCTGCTGCCTGCAGTGAGTCTGGAGCATGGCAGAGTGCTCTTTTCATCCCTCGCTTGGGCAGTGAGGTTGTATCTAGGAGCTCTTCTATATGTGTAAACATCAATGCCAGGTTGGCGACTGCTAGGTGGAGGCTGCTAGGTGGAGGCTGCTAGGTGCCGTTAGGTGGAGGCCGCTGGGTGGAGGCCGCTGGGTGGAGGCCGCTGGATGGAGGCTGCTGGGTGGAGGCCGCTAGGTGGAGGCCGCTGGGTGGGGGCTGCTAGGTGGGGGCTGCTGGGTGAAGGCTGCTAGGTGGAAGCTGCTAGGTGAAGGCTGCTAGGTGGGGGCTGCTGGGTGGAGGCTGCTAGGTGGAGGCTGGCTGCTAGGTGGAAGCTGCTAGGTGAAGGCTGCTAGGTGGAGGCTGCTAGGTGGAGGTTGCTAGGATGGAGGCTGCTAGGTGGTGGCTGCTAGATGTGCTCCGTGTCCATATGTCGCTGAAGTTCCTCCTTTCTATGATCCTGTCTCTGCACACTTGACACTTTAGCTTCATCACAACTTTCACACTTGCCTCAACTCCCGTCTCGCAGTCCAGCCATGTCAACGCCTGACACTCGCAGTCGTCCTGAGTCACCCCTTGCCTCAACTTCCTTCACTTGGCTGGTTCTTCAGCTGATGATGAGCAACTTTCCTTCATGTTGGCAAAATCCAGTCTGGGCTTGCCGCAAGACTCAACTTGAAGGGACAAAACCATAAAGTAGTAATAAGTGTTTAAAAACTTGTGGTTACCACTTTATAGCTCCATAGATCTGCAAGCTTCATGGTATGGACTTGATATATAGTTCAAAAGATAGGTCTCTCTGTGTGCTCTCTTTTGATACTAAAGCATTTTTCTAGCTATAACTATACCTAAGTTACTGGAGCTAAAATGGGGGTACCTCAAAACAGTGTATTTCAGTTGCAGTCTAGCGAGGGAATGTTGCAGCAGTGCTGAGTACCACCAAGGGAATGTTGCTGCAGTGCTGAGTACCACCGAGGGAATGCTGCTACAGTACTGAGTACCACTGAGGGAATGTTGCAGCAGTGCTGAGTACAACCGAGGGAATGTTGCTGCAGTGCTGGGTACCACCGAGGATGTTGCAGCAGTGGTACCATCGAGGGAATGCAGTGCTGGCTGCCACTGAGGAAATGTTGTAGCAATGTTGGGTACCATTGAGGGAATGTTGCAGTGCTGGATACCACCGAGGGATGTTGCAGCAGTGCTGGGTACCACCGAGGGATGTTGCAGCAGTGCTGGGTACCACCGAGTATTTGGTTAACTAATGATTTGTGTTAGTAAGTTCTTTTGTTTGTTTTACGTAGTTGTAAAAAAAAATCCATTTCTAATTTATTATTATTATTATTTAAAGTGCCAGTAAATATTATTTAATTGGTGCAAATGAGTGTTGGTAAAAAGATTAAACTCTTGTTCCCTTTATTGTGTTGGTTTGACCCACTTTATAAAATGGGCAACCCTCCAAAAACAACAAAAAAGCTCATATCTCAGCTAAAATTCACACTGGCAACTTCTTAAATTGTGTTTTCAGCTAAGCATGCCTTAAATCCTTCACTGATGTGGTAAACAACAATGCCTTTTAGCAGTGTGAAAAACTCTTGAAGTTCACCTTCCTGGACCTTGTTTCCATGTTTGTTTCTCTATCTCCGTTTTTCCAGTCACATAACTTGCATGCATTCGTTTATAAGTTCTACTGTGCATCTCTTACTAAGTCCTGAAGGAGGAGGCTGTAGCTGACCCTACATGGCAATAAACTGTGGCATGCATTGATGTGTGTAGTGTATATACAACACAAATAAAAAGGTGTTTAAAAGTACTGGAGAGATCCAGAAGCTCAAACTTGGTGTAGTCCTCCACCAATCACAAAAAAATGCACTTGGATTTTAACAAGGAAGGGAAACGGGACTGTATTCATGTAGACCAATTGCACCTCATTTCTTATGAATGAACAATTATTATTTTTATTATAGGTTGGATAACCTTTACCAGTTGAGGGTCTTCTAACTGGTGAGTACCTTTTTTTTAACAGTCCAATCAGTAAATAATAATTAAAATGTAAAAACATTTTTGTTGTTTGTTGTTCTTGTAAACAAATAAGATGTTTACTTTTATCAACGGATAATAAGCTAAACTAACTGAGCCTATAGTTTATCGGAATTAAGACTGATGACCACTTACTTTTGTGTTCTTTTGTGTGCGTGCAATAAAAAATAAATTACCACAATTATTTTTCTTAACTATTTTCAGGAACAGTACAGATAAATGGTGTAAGAATCAGTTAAGCAAACAAGCGCTTGCATAGCTCCATGTCTGCAGCACAACTTCAACAAGGAAATCCATCCGAAGCACCTCATTTCTCATGAATGAACAATTATTATTTTTATATATTTTGTTGTTGTTGTTGTTATTACTACTACTACTACTACTACTACTACTACTACTACTACTACTACTACTATTACTACTTATTACTAATTATTATTACTATTATTACTATTATTACTATTATTACTATTATTACTATCATCATCATCATCATCATCATCATCATCATCATCATCATCATCATCATCATCATCATCATCATCATCATCATCATCAGCAGCAGCAGCAGCAGCAGCATCATCATCCTCATCCTCATCCTCATCCTCATCATTATTATTATTATAATTAAAGGCGCGGCGCATGGTAAAGGGAACAAAAGTTAAAAAAACTCAAAATACACTGAATTTCAATCAGAGTCCATTAACACCTAATAATTACTACATACATTTTACACACGAACACAAATAAGCAACAAATGAAAGCAACCAAGGCAACCAAGGCAAAGTCCATAAAATAGCCCCGCTGAACTTCGACGACCACACACAGCAGAAATGACTGTGATCTGGGCTCTTCCAACTGGTCTGAAATTCTATAGTAAGGGGCTCACATGTATATATATATATATATATAATGTTAAGAGCAGAATAATGTTTAAAAGTAAGCAGATCCAGAATGGCTGCACTTACTGACCTGAGCATGGCTGAATGCCTGCACCAATGAGAAGACTCGATTCAAACCCTCCCCTGGGATCATGTAACTCGACCACACTTTTCGTTGTCTGATCTGTGCCGAATCCATTCACAAGAGACTTGGATGGCAATGTCTACAGCTGTATCGAAATGATGGCCATCAATGATAAACACCTTTTGATGTGATTGAGTGTTATTAGTGTGCCTTTATGACTAATCATCCACTACATATTTTATAACTTTTCACATTGGATTCCCCGCATGTCAGTGTTTTAGGATCTTCTTCCCAGCATGCCATTGTGTTAAAGTCTTCTTCCCCACATGTCAGTGTGTTAAGGTCTTCTTCCCCACATGCCAGGGTGTAAGCCCTGCATGTCAGTGTGTTAAGGTCTTCTTCGCCTCATGTCAGTGCGTTAAGGTCTTCTTTACACACTCAACATGATTTTATTTATGTTTACACACTCAACATAATTTTATTTATGGTAATCACTGGCGTGTCACCACATGATGCACTGGCCTAATGCAAGATTACAAGTACATTGTATAAATATGCAACTTCTTTTGATGCAAAACAACCAGAGTTTATATTGGTACCAGTAACAACCAGAGTTTGTATTGGTAAAAATTACTTCTAGGGCTAGTGGATGAGCATCTGCAGTAATTTCTAATGAAGACAGTTTAAAAAATAATTTCAACTTGTTTCACCAGCCCAAATGAAATTATGACGTGGGTAGCAAAAACATCTGTGTACCTGCATTGATCTTCTTGCACTGTCTGAATTCTGAATTTGCAGCACCTCTTCAGTGCTCTTTGCTTCCTTTTCCACCAAAACTTGGCACATCTAAACAGTGACGCCAATTTTTAGTAACACACCCCTCACATGTGTTACATCTCGCTCACTGCACAAAATAGTGAGGGAACTATCATAACACTGTAAAGCTTCTGGCATGATTTTACTACTGCCTGGTATTGTAGTACCTAATGACTGTACTACTGCCTGGTATTGTGGGTACCTAATGACTGTACTACTGCCTGGTATTGTAGTACCTAATGACTGCTACTGCCTGGTATTGTGGTACCTAATGACTACTACTACTGTCTGGTATTGTAGTACCTAATGACTGTACTACTGCCTGGTATTGTAGTACCTAATGACTGTACTACTGCCTGGTATTGTAGTATATACCTAATGAGTGTACTACTGCCTGGTATTGTAGTACCTAATGAGTGTACTACTGCCTGGTATTGTAGTACCTAATGACTGTACTACTGCCTGGTATTGTAGTACCTAATGACTGTGCTACTGCCTGGTATTTTGGTACCTAATGACTGTACTACTACTGTCTGGTATTGTAGTACCTAATGACTGTACTACTGCCTCGTATTGTAGTACCTAATGACTGTACTACTGCCTGGTATTGTAGTACCTAGTGACTGTACTACTGCCTGGTTTTGTAGTACCTAGTGACTGTACTACTGCCTGGTTTTGTAGTAACTAATGAGTGTACTAGTGCCTGGTATTGTAGTACCTAATGACTGTACTACTGCCTGGTATTGTAGTACCTAGTGACTGTACTACTGCCTGGTTTTGTAGTACCTAATGAGTGTACTACTGCCTGGTATTATAGTACCTAATGACTGTACACTACTGCCTGGTATTGTAGTACAGTGTGGAAGCAGATTGCACTAGATGTGTTCCTCAATCTTATTGCATTTTCATTTGCATCTTTTTGTGTATTTTATCGACTGATCTTTCCACATGACCCTGCTACTTAGTCCTGGTATTGATTAAACCTGCATTATGTAAACATATATATGAATTATGGTTTAACTACCAAAAGCACTAATGAGCATGAACTTGGACATAACTAAACAGCAGATTTTTGAATTACTTGTCCCAAAAACACTTTATATAAAATTATTAGGTAGTGGTGCATAACTCAACATCACACATAACACTTTGTGTAACAGTAAGAAGTATTAGGTAGTGGTGCATAAGTAAACGTCACACATAACATGGCTGAAAGAGATATGACAAACAAACAATGCTAGAGCAGTGCATATTGTAAACTTCGACTTCAAAGTATGGCTGAAGATGTTAATTCAATAGAGTATTCCTCTACATCCCTTTTTGCTGATGATAGCAAAGTGAGCAAGCAGATATCTTCCAATACTAACTGAATCCCTACAGGTAGATATCATCATGGTGTGAAAAATGAAATTTACAGCTCAATGGCTCAAAATCCTCAATGAGATTTAGCCTAGTGAAATCTGAAGCACACATATACAAGGCCAAAGGAAGCCCTTTAAAGATAGTAAACCAGCAGAAGGGTTCTAGGAGTAATACTCTGTCTGTTGGTATTGCCGTGGTTGACACATCTATTGTATCACTGTAGGTCCACTTGTCAAAAATACGAATAGGTCTCCCACCTAAATAATACAGGCTTGGGAATGGTTGTCATAGTGGAGAGAACGATCGAGGAATGCCCGGGGCAGTCATTTTGCTGTGCAGTTAATAGCTTATGTATCCCTTACCAGATAGCAGAACAAGCCAACCTAAAATAGGAAACCAGGACCTTAAATAATAACACCTGCATGCCCTCCAAAACCTTAATAACCCCCTGCATGCCCTCCAAAACCTTAATAACCCCTGCATGCCTTAATAACCCCCTGCATGCCCTCCAAAACCTTAATGACCCCCTGCATGCCCTCCAAAACCTTAATAACCCCCTGCAGGTCCTCCAAAACCTTAATAACCCCCTGCATGACCTCCAAAACCTTAATAAACCCTGCATGCCCTCCAAAACCACCTCCCTATACATGGCCATCATAAAAATATATTAAATTTGGACAGGAAAGACATAGTTACTCAGCTTTTTTCCCCTCCAGTGCCTGGCACTTATTACTGGTGATTGTAGTGTACGTGTTTTTTCCCCACACAAACTTGCGTACAATATGTCCATTTATTATAATTTTAAAATCAATTTAGCACCATCTATCTGTTTCTTTTTATACCTAACTTCATAGAAAATGTCCATTAGTCATAAATCAGAAGACTTCATACGGCATTGAAAAAACTAGATTCAGCAATAATCTGTTACTAAAAAAAAGAGAGAACCTTGCAGTATTTTGGCACTTTTCATTTGCCTATATATAGAAGACGCCATACTATTTGCTATTCTAATAATGTTCAGTTGTTGTTGTTGTTTTTTTAACTCACATTTAACTGTTTTATTTTAGTTGCTTTTATGACTGCACAAAAGTTGACCACAATAAGTAGCGCTAACTATCCATGCACAAATAGTTTGGATGAGCGCACAGATCAAACCCCTGGTGCGTGCATACTGGTTAAACTTACAACTACAGACTAGGACTGGGACCTACATATTGATGCAGTTTTGTAAGCATACCAAATTGGTGTGCATGACTCAACATGGTACAGCCTTTCTTCTTGATATCCACCACCACCCAAGGAAGATAATGGACTATGAACAGGCCAAAGGCTCTCTCGTGATTACCACTGTGGCTCCAGATTGATATGAGGTGGAAGTATCACCAGAAAGCTCACAGCAATATTCTAGTGGCATAGGAATGATAGAGAAGGCTTCCTTTGATGCCAAGCTTGCCAGCAATCATGTGAGTATATACTTTGGAGAGCTGTACCGGATGCCAATACAGTGTGCCTGATGTGGACATAGCTTTTCTTTATAGTCTTTCAGTATTTCCAGTTAGGCACAGCTGTTCTTTCTGAATAAATAGTTATAGAATTGCTTGATCCAAAGTAGCTTGGCCCATATCAAGTAGAGGAGAAGCTGTCCAAAGGAAGGAAGATACAGACTGCGCTAAAAAACTGGAAAACATCTCATAGTAGTTGTCTCCTGAAAGAGTACTACAAGCCTTCTACTCCAACTACTCATTCTCTTGCTGGAACAGAGAAGCCACTCTCTCCTCTTCTACATTCAAAGCCACCACCACTCTGGCAATACTGAATACTAAGCATGCCACAGTCATGTAAGTTAGTAGTGTTGGATTGAAAGGTGTGTACCAGATTTTATGTGTTGATTATGTTATCTGCTTTAGCATCTCAGCAATTTCCTCCTCACCTCCATTTCCTTCTGCATCATTGGGTTCTGCTAACAATGGTAATGAAAAGTGAATGCTGTTATCATTATTATTATTGCTTGCAACATATATATGTAATATATAAGAACATAGAGTAGATATTATGTATGTGATTAAAATTGACACAAATCAAAATATATTTTTGAAGAAGCTCAGGATCCTGTGATGGATCTCCAAGGTGTTGAATTAGTTGTTCAATTGCACGAACATGGAGGGCAGCTTCAAGTGTTCTTGCAGGGACAGGATGCTGGGGGATGACCAGTAAATAAGTAACGACATTGATGAAAAATCAGCTGCAATGTGCATCCAAAGTGAATGCAAGCAGCTTTCTTAACACACAAAGCCAACTTGTGTGACTATACAAATTGGAACTTGTGTAAAAAACAGCTCGGTCAGAGTGTGCTATTTTGAGTCGGACTGTCGTGACCTGAGAGCAATTCTGATATTACCGACCCACTTGAGTTAGCTGGAGCATCTAGTCGAAACATCGAGGGAATACAATTTCAAGTTGATTTGAGAAGGTAATTGTAATGTACGAAATAAATGGAATGGGTAGTTGCCCTTGAAAACACTTCAACACATTCTTTTCTCCCTCACATCAATTCTGCTACACACTAACTAGCAATGTCTCGTGAGACATCATGTACAGAGCAGTTCAAAGTTTAAAAAAATAGCACCAAACAAAAAAAATTGGAACATCAGTGGCAATTTCAGATAACAACCAAGGTACCAGGAAGGAAGAGAAAAGGTCTAGTACTGAGGTTAGTATACCAATATACCACATATGTAGTTACACCACTATACTCAAATTTGAAGACATGCTGACAGCAAAGAAGGATGACACATTCTGGAAACATAGAAGGTAAGGACATGCACAAAACTAATGGTTACCTTTTAATGCCTCTACCAAGACAACAATGAACAAAGCCACGCAAGAGCTACTGTAAACTACTGCTACTATCAACAACTCAAAAGCTATCAACAGATAAACACAGTAAGGTAAATACATTATTTAAAAAATTCTTCGTCATTTTCTCTTAGACAACCGTGGTGGATATACAGATTCAAAGTATGGTCAGAAAGAGGTACTAGATTTAAAGCAATAGTTATTCAGACATTACAGAACAAGCCAACAGCAATCACTTCAACTTTAAGTTCAAGAAAGGCTAAATCTGGTAAGGTTTTAGCTAGTACGAAGTATAATAATATGGTTGTATCAGGAGTCGTTTCTTAAGCATTTTGGGTACTACATTGAGAAGAGCATCATGGGGGGGGGGGGGAGGGAGGGGTTTTTTTAAAGCATAATCCAGCAAGCCTTAGAATATCACACCTTAACTGGCCAGTTAAGGTGTGATATTCCTTGTGTACTGTGGTGCATGGGAAATAATTCCAAGTCATCATTTGTAATGCTCAACAAAAAATCATAAAAGCCCCTTCTAACAAATCCACTTTTCTTAAGGTGAGGATGCTTAAATTGGAAGCCATGTGACCGATTGCAGTGTTAGAAGAGTGGGCTGGGCTACATATGCAACAGAAAACTGAAGTGTGGCTTCTAGGTGCATTAGTGCACTCCTAATAAGTATTTCTGAGTACACTGAGTAACTTCTTGTAAGTGGCTGCTTGACCATAAAAAATAAAATAGAAACCAAACAAAAATGTTTATAAAAATATACTAGTAAAAAAAAGGATCAAAACAAGAATTTACTAATGTAGACAAACATTCGTGGGACCCTTTATCTAATGAAGACATTTTTGTGTGTTTTTTATTAAAATCTGTATTATATTTGGAGTTCATTATATTTATATGAAAAGAGTCCTATAAATGTTTGTGGTCTACATTGGCAAATTCTTGTTTCATTTCTAGTCAATACAATATGTTTTTAAATTTATCTTGTATAATACATAGTCGGGGTTGTTTGATATAGTAATAATAATAGCCTTACAACATAACAGGAGCAGAAAAGCTGGTAAGGTTGTTTGTCATGTGTGCTTGTTTTTCTGAGCAGAGTTGGCAGCTGATAATGGCGAGCAAGAGAAAGTTACTGTTTGGCAGGCTTCTGAAATATTTCAAAAGGGTGGTAGAAGTCGAAGAAGAGCGGAGTGAACCAGGACAGAACCCCATTGGGCAGCAAGACACTCTGCGTATTCAGATGTTATAAATTTATGGTCACTGCTTTCGAAGGAATAGGACTTGGATTGCATTCACTGCTAATTTTAGTAATGCTGTGTGGGATTATGAGTCAAGAAGCAAAGCCACTTCTCTTCTGCATGCTCTCACAGAATTTGAGTTCATTATTGTTTTCCTGATTATTTATCAGTTTCTTTCACATGTGGCTGGCATTACAGTGAAGTTACAGAGTACAACACTTGATGTAGTTCAGGCATTTCAGCAGATTGATGGTGTTTTATCATACTACAAGGTAATAAGGACTAATATCAATAATGAATTTCATAAAATATATATATATATATATACATGCTGAAAGAATGGCGTCATCAGTGAATGTATAGCCATGTAAGCCCAGGAGCCAGAGAAACAGGTGGCTTAAAATAAATGTGGCTCTCCCCTTTGCTGACCATATAATATGTGACTTAGAGACTTGATTCTCACCATTTATCCAAAACTTCATCCTCTTTGCTATGTCTTGTCCCTTCTATTTTGTGTACGAAGAATGATGTAAATTTTTCTGATATATAGTGTGGATGTTTATTTTAGTGATTTGCCATCACCTGAGCTTTTTGACCAAGGACTTGGCTGTTGGAAACAAAGTTTTGTCTGCATGCCTGCTTCAGAAAGGCCCAGTACTTGTGCTACTGCCCTGAAAGAGTGTGATCAACTTTTGTTCCCCAATGTATACACCTTATTAGAAGATTGCTTGCATCATACCCGTCACTTCCTGTGAATGTGAACGAAATGCTGTACGCAGATTACGTAATTTTATGAGATGTAGTATGACCGAAGATTGATTGACATAACTGGCGTTGATGCATATACATTACCAGCATCATATTTACGTAATTTTATGAGATGTAGTATGACCGAAGATTGATTGACATAACTGGCGTTGATGCATATACATTACCAGCATCATATTGATCTAGATCAGTTTGTGGATCTTTTTTCCAGGCTACACCCAAGGCGGTTACACTTGAGCAGTGTATTTCTGGATTGATCACAGATTACCTATTCCATAATATATATATACTCTATATTGAGCCATTTTACCTGAAGCTCCTGTAACTGAACTTCTGCCTTTCATCCTGAACTTCATGATGATAGTTGTCTTTCCGCAATTGACAGTTTTTAATGCACATCTATGAATAGACTACGTTATAATTGTTTACATGCATTTATATCAATATTAATATATAGAAGGAAAGGAAAAAATATATATAGCTATCACTTGTTTTGTTTTATTATTATTATTATTACTTAATTTTTTATTTAATTATACATGTAATAGTATTTCAATTTTAATTAACTTAATTCTAATTTAATGTTTGTGGCAGACTCCATCAACACTTAATGAACTACTTTGTTGTATATATCTGTATATTTTTGGTTATTAACCCTCTAAATCCCGTTATAAATTCGAGCATTTTGGGTCAAAATGACCCGTATACAAAAATTCATTTATTTCTCCAAAATTTTCAATTAAACTTATGCTTTATTTTGACACTGTGTAAGCATACATCACATTTGATGATATAATAATGAAAATAACATGCTAATACTTGACCAAAGTATGAAAACGTTGAAAGCATCGACCTCTACATAAATAAGTATCACATTTCACACAGTAATTACCAGTTTTTGTGTCCTTCACTTTGCCTGCAGGTGTTTTTTTCTTTGCACATACAGCACAACGTTTCCTTGGTTGCTGATTGGTAGCAAAATGCTTCCCCTTAAGACGGTCCAAGCTTTTCATGCTAGGAGAACGACGTCCATGACCCTGTACCAGTAGATGCATTGGAGCAGATAAAGCATAAGCTAAGGTAACACGATATTCCTTTTGTGAAAGACGAGTTTTACACCTTTTATCTTGCATTAGATTGTAAAGCACATGGGAGTTCAAGACAACTTGATCCAGTATTCTCCAAGTAATACGCCTCCAATACTTCATGCCCCTGCGGCCACAGCTGTAATACATCATATGCTGGTCAGCCAGATCCACCCCACCCATGAATGCATTGTAATCTTGCACTATTTTAGGGCAGGTAACAGACAAGACTGAATGGCCAGAACGACGATCGACTATAACTGTTTCATCTTGAAAGATAGAAGATAGCATCATAACATCTCTTTTGTCAAACCAACGTACTGCAGTAATTGAATCATAATATAATGTTTTTATGTCACCCCTAGCTGCCTTTTCTCGTCTTTGACGCTTCAACTCCTTAGGGAAATTTCGGCGGTTAGTACGTGCAGTTCCAGAACAGTATGTTTCATCTTTGAGAAGATCATGGAACAACTGTGGACTTGTGTAAAAATTGTCCACATAGAGGAAGTGGCCCTTATTCAAACAACCAGCCATAAGTCCATATACCACATTATAAGCCAGGCCTTTAGAAACAGTATTTCCATCCTTACCAGTGTAAATTTTGAAATTGTAAATATAGCCTGTTTTAGAATCACTGAGTATCCACACCTTTACTCCCCACTTCGTAGGCTTCTTAGGCATGTATTGAAGAAAAGAAATTCTGGCTTTTGTTCCAATCATGCTTTCGTCAATAGACACTTCCTTACCAAGGGTAAAATTAGCTTGTGAAATTCGATTGACCTGGTCTATCAAGGGCCTAATTTTCCATAGTTTGTCATAAGCAGGTGATGTACTGTCCAAGGCTGTGGAATTGTCCACTATGTGAAAATAACGAAGAATTTGCTGGAATCTACTCCTTGTCATGACAGTACCAAACCATGGATGGGCAAATAGTGGGTCCTTAGACCAGTAATCTCTTATAGATGGGAGGGAAATTATGCCCATGGCTATATTGAGGCCTATAAAGGCTAGAATTTCTTCATAAGTAACATCCGACCAGGGAGAAAGATGATTATGTGTTGAACGTTCCTGACATGCATACCTATTAGTCTCTTCGACAATACGGTCAACCATGTTCTTGTCTATGAACAACTGAAAAAAATCCAAGGGTGTGCTGCAATTTAGGCAGTCACCCTTTGGGCCACGAAGATCAGTATAGAGAACTTTATTATTAGCAACATGCGATTTGTTACGTCTCCATGTCCATGCTGATGATTCTTTATCATTCCTCCTTTCGCTATCTCCCGACTCTGACTGACCATCACTTTCGTCTTCACCCTGGCTCTCAATCTCTCCCTCTTTTCCACTAGCTCGACCCCGTCCTCGACCCCTTCTCCATCCACGACCCCGTCCTCGACCCCTACTCCATCCACGACCCCTCTGTCCATGACCCCTTCCCCGTCCCCTCCCTCTCCCATGAACACCCCTCTCAATTTCATGTTCTGGACTCTCACACCCACTGCTTGCACTATCATCTGGCATGGTTATCTGCTCACTTACATCCAAGCCAGCAACAGAAGAACTAGTGTCACTTTCACCAACATCATCTTCCTCCATCAGTTCAGCATCAAATAGCAGTAATGAGTCCACTTCACATGGCAAAACATCTTCATCGATTCTTCTCAAAGCTGTCATGACACTAGGGTGAAGTAAATCAGAGTCTACCAGCACCTGTTTACCATCTTCATCAGTGTAGTCACCAGTCTCGAGTGTTTCGCCATCACTTTCTTGCTCTAGTTCTTCGTCATAGTTATCTAAACCGTCATCCTGAACATATTCTAACATAGCTAAGACTTCAGCAGCGGTGAACTTCCGAGCAGCCATAGCTTTTAAAAAACCCGATCGAAACCTATACACTTCTATAGTTCATTCGATTCCTTTAAAAGCACACTATCCAATAATGCTTAGTGCGCAATGATTGAACTTACCCGACTTTGGCTGCGCATGCTTAGAAGCGTGACCATTTTTCCGGGTCATTTTGACCACCCGGGGTATTTAAAGGGTTAAGTATATAATTTATAGTTTATCTTATTAATAAATTAACAAAATATATATTTTTTTTATCAAATAACATTATCTTATAATATAAAGTAGGACCTCAGAGTTATGGAACCCTTGGGAAACTGGGTGTTCCGTAACCGAAATGTATGTTCTATAGAGTTGGGGTCAGAAAACATAATGTAGCATACAAAATCCTGATACGAGGCAGCTATAGGCTATACTGTAAATTTACCAGGTAAATAAAGATTACAAAACACCCATGATGGAACCCCTCTTTTCGGAAGTCTGGGTACGGGCCTGCATAAGATGCTGCCACATGGCCTGAGTACAATGTATTGATGAGATATTACTTTGACAAAGTTTACTGAGAGACTGGCACCAATACATGGTGCAGCACCATGTAATTAGCAGTATATTTATTGATCTATGAAATTATCATCAAGTGAGAAACATCTTGAGCATGGGCTTACAAAGTTGGATAGAGCAACCAACACACTATATACCTCCATTGGACAATCTATCGTAATGGAAGAGACTAAAGTCGTGTGGAAGAATTTCATTATAAGAAATACAATTAAAATAACAAAGTCTGTCCTTACAAAGTTGGATAGAGCAACCAACACACTATATACCTCCATTGGACAATCTATCGTAATGGAAGAGACTAAAGTCGTGTGGAAGAATTTCATTATAAGAAATACAATTAAAATAACAAAGTCTGTCCTTACAAAGTTGGATTGAGCAACCAACACACTATATACCTCCATTGGACAATCTATCGTAATGGAAGAGACTAAAGTCGTGTGGAAGAATTTCATTTAAGAAATACAATTAAAATAACAAAGTCTGTCACACAGACAGGACTTGCCAAACACAAACGAATAGAAAAATGGAGACTGTGAGCATTCCAGACAGTGACGAACACAGCAGATGTCATTTACCATCATGCATGTGAGTGTTGAACTATGAACTGGGCTTTGGCTTTCAGAAGCAATTTGGTGTTCATAAAAACCGGTAGAGACCTGATTTACAAGACTTCCCAGTTCCAGAGGCTCAGAGACTTGATTTACAGCTGGCTCAGAGGAGAGATCAATAATTATTGTCTGAAGTCCTATCCACGAAAGAATCAAATCTTATTCAACATAAATGCAACTGTAGCATATTTGGATCGATGTATGATCTACTCCATAATTGTGAGATCACTGCAGCACTATAAACTGTTTACCCGAAATCTGTGACGCTATTGGTACATCAGCAGGTTTTGGGAGTTCTACTACATGAATTCCTGCACTGTACAACATTACAACAGGTTTTATGTCTTCAATATACAATTTTTTGGTTTGCAGATATAATAAGTCTGCTCTGTGGATCATCTTGTTGAGGTAGTATGCCACAGATCACGCTCTATTTACTTCACAGTGTGACTTCAATGACGGTCATTACAATATGAGTGATATCTTCTAGATCTTCATCTACAATTATGGGAAACCTTGTTGTTTGATGGGATTGGCTGAGAAACATTCCGAATAAATGCAGTTCTTTGTTCAGACTATGAGCAAAAGTAGATCTGAAGCATAGCAGCTGCTTTGATTTCGAGATTAGTGCTCCAAACATAAGGATGGTTCATGTATTGGACTTATTCCCTAATGGTTGGCAGGTTAACAGGTATCAAATACTACACCACAGTTGAGGTTTATGAGCCTGACGATGTGGCTTCTAATTGGAAAATGGTGATCCTCAGTATTTGGAAAAGCATTATGATATTGTGTAATGGGAAGTTCCCGTCTCCGAGTACTGGGTGAAGGTTTTGTCCACCAATTTGGAGAAAATAATTGACAGTATTGTCATCGGATGTAGACTGCCTTGACATTAACTTTGGTTTGGGAGGAATTACTGATGTACATAATTATTATTATCCTTGTTACGTACTTATTAGTCAGAATGTTTTTAACTCACAGCATTGCTTTCATTTTCCTGTTGCAGAATACACAAATGCCACGTGTGCACCATTCACGAGATCCACATCATTTCCTCTCGCCAGAACTAACCAATCATAGATGTTATTACCTTGTTTATGAAGTAAACGCACAACTATTGTCACAACAGCAAGCTGCTGAGTTATAAATATATAGTTACC
This sequence comes from Cladorhizidae sp. MBARI D1340-BT2, assembly GCA_028752905.1. NCBI lineage: Eukaryota > Metazoa > Porifera > Demospongiae > Poecilosclerida > Cladorhizidae > Cladorhizidae sp. MBARI D1340-BT2. Next base: position 42,092,900 of record JAQNBH010000009.1, on the reverse strand, counting down.
TGTTTATGTTGAAGGTCTGTGCTGTTAACTACTGTCACAACAGCAAGCTGCTGAGGAAACCAACTGCCTCACACTTACTGCAATGACTGGAACCCCACCAGGAGGGATGGTACCATCTGGCTGTGGGCCCTCAGCTCCAGAATAAGGCTGTCCAACCCCATACCACCACTGGTAGCAAACTTGTCTCTGGTAGAAGAATGGGTTTTGTTGTTTCTTGCATCCCTATCTCACCAGTCTATAAACACTATAAGACAAGCATGTCCTACTCTCAGCTGGTGCCACCAGCCAATGGAAGTATAGCATATCAAAGGACATAGCAGCACTGGAAGCTAATAACAAACAGGGCCAAGCTGTCTGTGCTAAAGCATAATTTTGTTGTTGCTGGGAAAGCTCTCCCCAATCCCAGGACAAGCATGTTCAATGATGCCAGGTAATAGCTGGCAACAGCAGAGGAAATTCTTGGGCAGGCATGCATGATAGGAGCAGGACTATGGTACAATATCACAGGTATCACTCTCTCCCCCCTCCCCCCCCCCCACGACTTTCATTACCCTAGGCATTGGAACGCTGCTTCCACCATTGGTTCTAGCAACATTCCCCTCAGTCCATAACTTCAAACACATAATAGGTCTCACTGCTAGCACTATCAGCAGCATCACTCGCAACAGTTTCCATCGCAACACACTTACACTAGCTTTCAATCATGGTCCTTACCCGCCAAGCTGGCTAAAAAGAAGACCATGAATGCTGCCACCATTGCCATGTGCAATGCAGAGAACCCATCACTGACCTTGTTGTGGATAGAGTACCTTTCAGCTATGGCAGTAGTCTGGCATCAGAATTCCCAGACATAACATCTCAATTCGGCATAACAGAGAGGACATGTCATTTAGTAGAGAAGAATAGGTGACATAGTGGAGAAAAGCAACGATTTTGAAATCATTGGACTGGGGTCAAGCAGATTCGCAATAAACAAAGATGGTTTCTCAGCAAGAGCGGAAGATGTAAACACCGGCTCCATGAGCATCACATGTTCAGAGAGTGCGCATACTCCACTGATCTACTTACCCAGAAGTACGACACGCGGTGCAGAGTATCATCAGGGTCACCCATGATACCAGCTGTACAGTGCAAGGTATGGTGACAAATAATTCAATCCATGCCATTGCTGCCTGGCATGTAGGGGCTACCATCCACCCTCTAGCTTCCATAGAGACACAGACAGCTACCACTAACAAAGTTCATATGTATGAGCAAGCTCACCTAACCCAAAGCAAAGGAGAGATAACCAGAGAGACAACCAGGGGCAAAGGAGAGACAACCAGGGGCAAAGGAGAGACAAAGGAGAGATAACCAGGGGCAAAGGAGAGACAACCAGGGGCAAAGGTGAGATAACCAGGGGCAAAGGAGAGACAACCAGGGATAAAGGAGAGATAACCAGGGGCAAAGGAGAGACAACCAGGGGCAAAGGTGAGATAACCAGGGGCAAAGGAGAGACAACCAGGGGTAAAGCAGAGATAACCAGGGGCAAAGGAGAGACAACCAGGGGCAAAGGAGAGATAACCAGGGGCAAAGGAGAGATAACCAGGGGCAAAGGAGAGATAACCAGGGGCAAAGGAGAGATAACCAGGGGTAAAGGAGAGATAACCATGGGCAAAGGAGAGAAAACCAGGGGCAAAGCAGAGATAACCAGGGGCAAAGGTGAGACAACCAGGGGCAAAGCAGAGATAACCAGGGGCAAAGGATAGGAACATCATATAAAGATGTGATATCATTTAATCACAGTGGTTAAGTGTATGCACAACACAAGAGCTCTATCGCCTCTTTATTGAACTCTTCCCTAGGGTGAGAATGCCTACCCATGAGGGTTTCATCCATGATTTTTCAGCAGGAATGGTATGCAGATATATAGATTAGTCAGTGCTACTGTGCAGCCACCCACATTACACGATTGGGGGGAGGGGGGAAGAGGAGGGATTATGCCAGTATACTGGATGATGTGAAATGGTCTGACCATTATTATAAAATTTATACTAGGGTCCTGGTTCATATACCAATATGTATGTAGCCCCTTCAATATGCTATTTTTGTGCGTTTCCATGCATGTTGAAGGTAATTTTAATTAATAATTCACTATCTCAGTGAAGGAATGCCCTTCATTGAAGTGAACTGAAAAATAGAGTCAACAATAACTGGTGTTGTTACTGTAGACTCACTGTGTAACCAACCATTTGTCTTTTCTCTATATACATGCCACTAGTTAGAATAACTAACGCTGCACTACTAGTCCTTGATCAGTCCCAGGCTAGTGGAATAGTGTTAAGCAGATCCCACCGTGATACTGTTAATGTCCATGGCTGAGAAATAGAAGTTCTACATAGTCAATTTGCTTATTTGAACCTTGGTATCAGTGAAAATTAGTGGGGGGATATCCCCCACAGATCCCGAGTGGAACCCCCCTCCCCCCCTCCCCCTGAATGAAACCCTGTTGGGGCACATGGTAGCTTTCGAGAAATAGCAGACATAATTACGTCATGATGCTCTTGCCAGATGTCTTTGTACTAAATCATCACAAGAAGAGCCCAGAGAAGGTTGCCACACCAGCATCAGCTCGAGCGGATGTAAAGCATGGCATGAGCAGCACTGGTTTCAGCTGGCACGAGGGACAGGGGTGGGGGGTGGGGGGGGGGTGGGGGGGATACCATCAAATGTCACAAAGCAGTGAGGGAGCTAATGCCAATTAAAGTTGGAGCTACAGAGCAGGAAGACAAATGAAGCCTAGGGCTCATTTACTTAGCTTGTTAGACAACATAGCCGTGTTTTCAGTAGGAATAGCTATTATGGGGGGGGGGGGGGGGGGGCTGGCACATTATACCGAGGTGAGTTTTTTTCTTCTTCTCAATAAGGCAATAAGGAAAATTCATATAATCGGCAGACAACTACCAGGGATGATGCAAGGGGGGAAGGAAGAGAGACTCATCTACTATTTCAATTGTCATGGCTGCACACCCATCATCATGTATGCCACAGAGGCTGTGTTATTCTATCTTGGTATACACGATGCAACAGTTGACCATTCTGCCACAGCATGTCAAGACCTTTCTCTTTCAAAATCTTGTATCTGCCCCTGCATCACCTCCCTCCCTTCCTATCTTGCTAGCTAGGCTGCCTGATCCCAATGCACCCCCGAACAATTATTTCCCCTTCTCTTCGGCAGTGCTATATATACTTCATCCCAAGTTGGGGCCAGAGAACCCCCAGCTGGATGACACTGTCCTGTTCTGTTCATGGGGAAGGTTCTCCGAGATCTGCACATATGTCCTCCTGTCCACCACACTTCGGCTACATACTTCATACAAGATCTCGCTATAAGCTCCCACACCATTCTTCCTCCATCTACTTTCAGCTACTTGATGATGTAGTTATGTTTCAATTCTCCTTGGATTTAATCCAATTAATTCAATCTTAACTCTTTAGCTTCAACAGATTTAGCAACCATGTCTTTTCCCTAATGGCCAACCAGCATATGGATAGAATCTTCTCCATATGATGTATAATCTGGAGTGTCAAATTTGGAAGCTTCCTAAAATTAAAGATGCTAATAGATGATACTAAATATTAAGAGCAAAAACAGTTTTTGATGTTGCTAGTCAGTCATTAAAAATGGTTTAGCTAATACTGTTTCCTTGAAATTATTATATACTATATTTTCCATTTTAATTCAGTGCTGCCTCCTAGGGCTAGGGCTAGGACTAGGGCTACAGATGCTCACATTCATCCAACGATTGCATGACTCAGTTTTTTGCCTGACAGAATCGCTATGCAAAAGTTCAAGATCTCTTTTGACCAAATGACACGACAAAAGAAAACTAGCTTGGATCTCACCAGCATTAGGTGGAGGGTATTGGTTAAGCCAAGACTAGACAATACCTCTTGCACATTCCTATGGACAAAATTCAGGGTCAAGTAAGAAGGCTTATATTTTACAGAGAATGACCCAACCATAAAATATCACAGATGATGGTAGAAAACCCAGGTCTCTCTGTGAGGAGACAGATTCAATGACTGAGCCATAAATGGTGTAAGTTGTTAGCTCACTGTGAGTAAGGTGGAGTCACATAACTGAGTGCCTTGATGTATTTAGACATAATTTCCGATCAGCACAACAGGATTCCAACTCCCTCAGATCACTAACTGAGGAGGATGTTGCTTTCAGGCATATATAGTGTCATCTACAACACACAGAGTGGAGCGATTAAATTTCAAAGGGATATCATGACGTAGATATAGAAGTTGTCCAAGAATGTTACCCTGGGAGACCAAGATGACTGGAAAAGGTTCTTAGGTGTGAGTTCAGTAGGTGCTTCCTGTTCGACAGGTATATATGTATAGAACCACAGCCAAAATTCCCTTGTAGTTACTTTACACATTATTTTGAAAAGAAGGTTATCAATGGAAATGGAATGAAATGCGTTCTGGATGCCAGGGAAGACAACATTGCATATTTTCTTTCCATCTCCAGAGTTATTGATTCATTTGTAGGCCAAATGGAATTTAAATGTTTGATCATGAAACTGGGTTTTTGAGATCAGGAATAGTGTGTCATTATTGTACGGATTGTAACAAGGAAGAGGAAAAGGTCTCTAATTACACCAGCACATTGCAGACCTCCAGCAGAGATGAGAATGCAATGCCCTTATGATGAACAACCTAGTAAAAGAAGCACAAATGATGCCTGACCAGTTTTCAGTATATTAAGGACCATCCCATCATGTTTGGGTGTCTTCTAGTCCATGGTGTGGATTCCAACCCCCTCAGGTCATATTCAGAGGGAGTTATTGCTATTAATATAAACACAGCAGTGAGATCAATATTCAAAAGAATATCATTGTAGACCAGGAATGGAAGTTGGCCAAGAATACTACCCTGGCAATCCCAGATATGAAAGGTCTGAGGTGTGAGCTTCTATTTCTACCTGTTTGACAGGTATGCACAGAATCACATCCAAACTTTCTTGGTAATTCCCATATACAAAGTAGCTCATCATAGGCAACAGAATAAAAAACTTTCTTGTAGTGTAGGAGGATTACATCACATTTTCCTTCCAATCTATAGAGGTATTGATGAGGTAATGGATCAGGAAAGGAGTTTAGTCAAGCACAAAATGATGCTCATGAAACCTAACTGAGCTTTTGAGATCAAAGGACACAGGAAGGCTTAATGACTTCAGATCCTTGATAGCAACAGAGAAGATGGTTTGTTAGCCTCTACTGTCTTACATCAGTAGGATAATGTTTCTTCAGCATAATGGTGACACCATCTAGCAATGTCCTTCCAGACAAGAAAATTACTACACTTCCCATTGAAAGGTCTCAAATGGACTGTAACCTACAAGAAGTTGGATGAAAGAATACTGTAGGCAGCCCATGACCCAGTGCACAGTGGAATGGTTCCATCAATCTTGTGCTAACATGCCATTGCAAACTTACATGACAGAGGCCTGTAAAAAATTAAGAATAATTGCTCAGCTTGTCAACAAATATATAATGTAGTACATCTCTTGAATTGTGAAATTCATTGTGAGTTATTTTGCAAGATGTGAAAGTCGTGGTCATTTGTCAATTGGAATAATTCATAATTCATAGAATGGGTTTTCCTATATACCACAACACTTGACCAAATGGGAGTAACGTGATTCTGCCGTCGTCTGGTGGCAGAACCATCTTCTGGGGAGTAATTTGGCAAGTGCGAGGAATATGCAGCAGGACGGAGGTTTGCGCGTGCGCATTGAAGTGATAATGCATGACACCGGATGCTTAGTGTTGAATCTCCGCCCGTTACTGCGGAAATATAAAGAGGCGGGTTTGCTGTGTGGCGGTCATGTGCGAATAAAAATGGTAAGTTTTGTTGGAAATGTGTCCGTCTATTTATTAGCTGTGTATCTACTTTTTTCTTCCAGACTTACCACAATAAAGGTGAAAAGGTAAGATCTATTTGTAGGTTAGGTAACCAGTCTCACGAAGCTGCAGAATGTGACTAACCTTTCCTTCCCTACAGCCTGAAGGACTTGGCCGCTATGTAGCATTTGATCATCTCACATTCTGGGTTGGCAATGCTAAGCAGGTATTTAACAATTACCCAACCTTCAATTTTGACATTTTGCATTATTGGTTCCTAATTGCCTCACTAGCCAGACACCAAAATATGAGAATGAAAAAAATATGCAAACTTGTTCTAAATGCTCTTCACACACTTTTTAATAATCTCGAGCATGAGCTACACTAATCAACTATCAACTCTATCAACTCGTGACAAAAAAAAAAGTCCAGCTCTCATTGAAAGAGGTAAAGGGTCTCCAGAAAGTAGTTCACACTTTATAGTTGCTTTTTATTCAGCAAAACAGGTGGCACCTTGGTGACCTCTGGGTAACCCCTGTGATGTTAACATGCCTGGCATGTGATAACACGAGAATGTGGTGTAGCAAATATTTACACAAGGATGTATGAGCCATATAAAGCAGTCTTGAGTGTGTGACATCCTAGTCGTGGCTTATGGTTTCCTTCCCCATTGAAAAATGGAGTGTGACCCAGAGTGAGTGTGACCCAGAGTGAGTGTGACCCAGAGTGAGTGTGACCCAGAGTGAGTGTGACCCAGAGTGAGTGTGACCCAGAGTGAGTGTGACCCAGAGTGACCCAGAGTGAGTGTGACCCAGAGTGAGTGTGACCCAGAGTGAGTGTGACCCAGAGTGAGTGTGACCCAGAGTGAGTGTGACCCAGAGTGAGTGTGACCCAGAGTGATCCAGAGTGAGTGTGACCCAGAGTGAGTGTGACCCAGAGTGAGTGTGACCCAGAGTGAGTGTGACCCAGAGTGAGTGTGACCCAGAGTGAGTGTGACCCAGAGTGAGTGTGACCCAGAGTGAGTGTGACCCAGAGTGAGTGTGACCCAGAGTGAGTGTGACCCAGAGTGAGTGTGACCCAGAGTGAGTGTGACCCAGAGTGACCCAGAGTGAGTGTGACCCAGAGTGAGTGTGACCCAGAGTGAGTGTGACCCAGAGTGAGTGTGACTCCCTATAATTTCATCAGACCTAAATAAACTCTTGCGCATGAAAGTGAAATCTCTAATTTTTATCTGTCTATCTATAGGTCATTATAAATAAATATACCATATATAATAGTCTCTGCTGACAATGACTTAGGAGTATATTATTGGGCTGTCCCAATGGTTGAAAGGTCATTTAGTCCTGCAATCCAGCTGGCCAGATGTAGAGCTGGTGTTTGTTCTTTCCTCCTGTGGCACTGTCTATATATTACAACCACATTATATACTGGCAATGGCTTATACTGGCAATGGCTGCTGCTGAACCTGGATGTGCAACTGGAACAGCTATGTCTGGTGTTTAATTTCCACTAAGAGTGTCAGCACAGAGAGATGCTATGTGTCCATGAACAGAGAGAGCACTGATATATATACACGTATATATATATACGTATATATATATATACGTATATATATTATATTGATGTGAACATGTTCTTGCGTTTGTGTCTCTAGGCAGCCACTTACTATTGTTTCCACCTGGGCTTCACGCCCTACGCGTATAAAGGGCTGGAGACCAATGAACGAGAAGTGGTCTCTCACGTAGTCAGGCAAAACAAGGTACATGAATATGTTTACTTGTCCTGGAGCTCCCGATCACACCATACCATCCTCCTCTCCCTCCCTACCTTTCTTTCTCTCTCAAGATCTTCTTTGTATTCAAGTCTGCCCTGAACCCAGGACACAAGGGTAAGGACATGTAATGTCTTTTGGGGCACTGCCCGTACAATACTGAGTGTCTGGAGAACCTATTCAGTTCAGTACAAGGATTTCTGCACTCACTAACTCCTGCAAACTGATAGGGTAGAGCAGCTGTGTTCAGACACTTCAATCTTTGTGAGGTGCAAGGTCACGAGCCTCTAGTACTTAATGTCATGCTAGCCTCTAGTAATGTAATGCTAGCCTCTAGTAATGTCATGCCAGCCTCTAGTAATGTCATGCCAGCCTCTAGTAATGTCATGCCAGCCTCTAGTAATGTCATGCCAGCCTCTAGTAATGTCATGCCAGCCTCTAGTAATGTCATGCCAGCCTCTAGTAATGTCATGCCAGCCTCTAGTAATGTCATGCCAGCCTCTAGTAATGTCATGCCAGCCTCTAGTAATGTCATGCCAGCCTCTAGTAATGTCATGCCAGCCTCTAGTAATGTCATGCCAGCCTCTAGTAATGTGATCTGCAGCCTCTAGTAATGTCATGCCAGCCTCTAGTAATGTCATGCTAGCCTCTAGTAATGTAATGCTAGCCTCTAGTAATGTCATGCCAGCCTCTAGTAATGTCATGCCAGCCTCTAGTAATGTCATGCCAGCCTCTAGTAATGTCATGCCAGCCTCTAGTAATGTCATGCCAGCCTCTAGTAATGTCATGCCAGCCTCTAGTAATGTCATGCCAGCCTCTAGTAATGTCATGCCAGCCTCTAGTAATGTCATGCCAGCCTCTAGTAATGTCATGCCAGCCTCTAGTAATGTCATGCCAGCCTCTAGTAATGTCATGCCAGCCTCTAGTTATGTCATGCCAGCCTCTAGTAATGTCATGCCAGCCTCTAGTAATGTCATGCCAGCCTCTAGTAATGTCATGCCAGCCTCTAGTAATGTCATGCCAGCCTCTAGTAATGTCATGCCAGCCTCTAGTAATGTCATGCCAGCCTCTAGTAATGTCATGCCAGCCTCTAGTTATGTCATGCCAGCCTCTAGTAATGTCATGCCAGCCTCTAGTAATGTCATGCCAGCCTCTAGTAATGTCATGCCAGCCTCTAGTAATGTCATGCCAGCCTCTAGTAATGTCATGCCAGCCTCTAGTAATGTCATGCCAGCCTCTAGTAATGTCATGCCAGCCTCTAGTAATGTCATGCCAGCCTCTAGTAATGTCATGCCAGCCTCTAGTAATGTCATGCCAGCCTCTAGTAATGTCATGCCAGCCTCTAGTAATGTCATGCCAGCCTCTAGTAATGTCATGCCAGCCTCTAGTAATGTCATGCCAGCCTCTAGTAATGTCATGCCAGCCTCTAGTAATGTCATGCCAGCCTCTAGTTATGTCATGCCAGCCTCTAGTAATGTCATGCCAGCCTCTAGTAATGTCATGCCAGCCTCTAGTTATGTCATGCCAGCCTCTAGTAATGTCATGCCAGCCTCTAGTAATGTCATGCCAGCCTCTAGTAATGTCATGCCAGCCTCTAGTAATGTGATCTGCAGCCTCTAGTAATGTCATGCCAGCCTCTAGTAATGTCATGCCAGCCTCTAGTAATGTCATGCCAGCCTCTAGTAATGTCATGCCAGCCTCTAGTAATGTCATGCCAGCCTCTAGTAATGTCATGCCAGCCTCTAGTAATGTCATGCCAGCCTCTAGTAATGTCATGCCAGCCTCTAGTAATGTCATGCCAGCCTCTAGTAATGTCATGCCAGCCTCTAGTAATGTCATGCCAGCCTCTAGTTATGTCATGCCAGCCTCTAGTTATGTCATGCCAGCCTCTAGTAATGTCATGCCAGCCTCTAGTAATGTCATGCCAGCCTCTAGTAATGTCATGCCAGCCTCTAGTAATGTCATGCCAGCCTCTAGTAATGTCATGCCAGCCTCTAGTAATGTCATGCCAGCCTCTAGTAATGTCATGCCAGCCTCTAGTAATGTCATGCCAGCCTCTAGTAATGTCATGCCAGCCTCTAGTAATGTCATGCCAGCCTCTAGTAATGTCATGCCAGCCTCTAGTAATGTCATGCCAGCCTCTAGTAATGTCATGCCAGCCTCTAGTAATGTCATGCCAGCCTCTAGTTATGTCATGCCAGCCTCTAGTAATGTCATGCCAGCCTCTAGTAATGTCATGCCAGCCTCTAGTAATGTCATGCCAGCCTCTAGTAATGTCATGCCAGCCTCTAGTAATGTCATGCCAGCCTCTAGTAATGTCATGCCAGCCTCTAGTAATGTCATGCCAGCCTCTAGTAATGTCATGCTCCAGTCTCACTAGCTGGATCTCATTCTGCTTGAGGGGAATAGGTAGCTAGGCTCGCTGCAACCCCACAACACATTGTATATGCACAAGTGCATGCAAGTGCACATGTGATAGGACCTGAAGAAAAGTGCTGACATATGCATTTGTAAGTCAACAATTTTGAGTTATTGATATCAGGTCAAGAAACACCAAGTTTCCCATAGAGTGGAACTTGAATTAGTCTGGAGTCCATTCTGAACAAAATGTGTGTAAATTTGAATGGTTGACATTAAAAATGGCCGTTTTCTCCGATGCATTATGTCTATCCGCCCACCTGACTGTAGTAGCTCACTAGCCCAGGGTTAGTTAAGCCTATTAGACCCTTGCTGCACTACGAGTGTGGTGATGTTGTGACAAAGATACCACTGATTGCAGCACACATCAGAGGGTAGTCTCATGGTCAATTCTATGCAGTGGCCGTGAGGCTGATCAGTGAGGTGGTGCTACTGCATGTGTTAACCCATTGGGGCCTACGAGTTGCATGCCAGAATCTTGAGAAATGGTTGGTCTACTAATGTAGATTAGTGGTGCTCCTGGTCCATCCATACTCACTGGTTTGAATGTCTTGCTGTGCAGAGATGGGGGAGCATCTAGTGAAGCACGGAGACGGGGTGAAGGATATTGCCTTCACTGTGGACAATTGCAGAGCCATCTACCAGGTGTGCACTCTAGACATATGCAGAGATGTTTGTCATTTAACCCATTCATTTCCTATTGTGTAGAAAGCTATAGAACGAGGAGCTAAAGGGGTTAAAGAACCGTGGGAAGAATCGGATGACACTGGGACTGTCATTTTTGCCAGAATAAGGACGGTGAGGGGTCAGATAGGTTTTCACCCAGACTTTTGGTCGAGGTGGGAAGTAAAAGGTTCCCACACCCCAGGAAGCAGCACCACACTGCACATGCATGCAGGCAGACAGGGTTGGCTGTGTGTACAAAGTTCTCTGCACTTGTGTTTCTAATACTTGCAGTATGGGGACACCACGCACACCCTTGTGGAAAGGTCCAACTACTCAGGCCTCTTCCTGCCCAGCTATGGGTCCCCAATCTTTGTCAGTCCCGTCCTAGCTTCCATGTAAGTGTTCTCTTTTCCTTTTACTCCTCCTCTTCTACTTGTCATCCTCTCCATTTGTCTCCTCACACACCCTCTCCTCTGCCCCGTCATACCCTCACATACCCTCCCCATCTCTCCCCTCACACTCACACACCCTCTCCATCTGCCCCCCATCATACTCACATACCCTCCCCATCTCTCCCCTCATACTCACATACCCTCCCCATCTCTCCCCTCATACTCACATACCCTCCCCATCTCTCCCCTCATACTCACATACCCTCCCCATCTCTCCCCTCATACTCACATACCCTCCCCATCTCTCCCCTCATACTCACATACCCTCCCCATCTCTCCCCTCATACTCACATACCCTCCCCATCTCTCCCCTCATACTCACATACCCTCCCCATCTCTCCCCTCATACTCACATACCCTCCCCATCTCTCCCCTCATACTCACATACCCTCCCCATCTCTCCCCTCATACTCACATACCCTCCCCATCTCTCCCCTCATACTCACATACCCTCCCCATCTCTCCCCTCATACTCACATACCCTCCCCATCTCTCCCCTCATACTCACACACCCTCTCCATCTGCCCCCCATCACTGACACCTTGGTTACACATGCATACCTCATCACAACCTCAATCTGTTCCTTCACGAGGATCATTGAGCCCTCTTCTCCGCACCCCAAACCTCATCCTCTTCCCCTTCAACCTCGACCACCTCACCCTTCTCTTTTCACCCCCTCTGCTCAACCTCACTCTTCCTCCCCACCCCATTAATCTCAACCTCCATCCTCTCAACCTCACTCTTCCTCCCCACCCCATTAATCTCAACCTCCATCCTCTCAACCTCACTCTTCCTCCCCACCCCATTAATCTCAACCTCCATCCTCTCAACCTCACTCTTCCTCCCCACCCCATTAATCTCAACCTCCATCCTCTCAACCTCACTCTTCCTCCCCACCCCATTAATCTCAACCTCCATCCTCTCAACCTCACTCTTCCTCCCCACCCCATTAATCTCAACCTCCATCCTCTCAACCTCACTCTTCCTCCCCACCCCATTAATCTCAACCTCCATCCTCTCAACCTCACTCTTCCTCCCCACCCCATTAATCTCAACCTCCATCCTCTCAACCTCACTCTTCCTCCCCACCCCATTAATCTCAACCTCCATCCTCTCAACCTCACTCTTCCTCCCCACCCCATTAATCTCAACCTCCATCCTCTCAACCTCACTCTTCCTCCCCACCCCATTAATCTCAACCTCACTCTTCCTCCCCACCCCATTAATCTCAACCTCCAACCTCTCAACCTCACTCTTCCTCCCCACCCCATTAATCTCAACCTCCATCCTCTCAACCTCACTCTTCCTCCCCACCCCATTATCCTCCCCACCCCATTAATCTCAACCTCCATCCTCTCAACCTCACTCTTCCTCCCCACCCCATTAATCTCAACCTCCATCCTCTCAACCTCACTCTTCCTCCCCACCCCATTAATCTCAACCTCCATCCTCTCAACCTCACTCTTCCTCCCCACCCCATTAATCTCAACCTCCATCCTCTCAACCTCACTCTTCCTCCCCACCCCATTAATCTCAACCTCCATCCTCTCAACCTCACTCTTCCTCCCCACCCCATTAATCTCAACCTCCATCCTCTCAACCTCACTCTTCCTCCTCACCCCATTAATCTCAACCTCCATCCTCTCAACCTCACTCTTCCTCCCCACCCCATTAATCTCAACCTCCATCCTCTCAACCTCACTCTTCCTCCCCACCCCATTAATCTCAACCTCCATCCTCTCAACCTCACTCTTCCTCCCCACCCCATTAATTAATCTCAACCTCCATCCTCTCAACCTCACTCTTCCTCCCCACCCCATTAATCTCAACCTCCATCCTCTCGACCTCACTCTTTCTCCCCCATTCAGGGTTTTATTTACAAAATTGTCCCAGGGGGGTGGGGGGAGGCAACTGGAGGAATCTGGATTTTAAGGGGGGAATCGACCATTTTGTGGGGGTTTTAAAAAACGTGTCATAACTATTGAATGCTTAATCCATTTCCAAAGATTATGGTCTCAAAATGTAGCTCATTTTAGGTGCTTTCCAATGACATTAGAATAATGGTGTTGCAATAAACTAGGACTGAAACATGGGTAAAACCACAAGGGTCCTTTTAAATGTTTAGATGCGCTCCTGTACCCGAACCACAGGTTTTCAACACTTGCTATTTATGGTGATATTAGAGTGATCACAGATACGTCTTTTGAATTGATAGTTTTTTGTTTTTTTAAATTATTCACCCCAACATCCCCAATTTCATTTTTATGCTGTCATATGCTGTCAGACTGACATATCTCATCAGAAAATGACTGGATTGGTTATGAGTCAATTGAAAAGAAGGAGTAATGCAAGAGCTTTCATAATATATAAAAATTATTTACTACAGACAAAAATTGAATGAGTTACACGGTATCATGTGATGTCACTACATGAAATTACATTTCATAATAAATCAGTTTGAAAAGTGCATGATAGTAGCTTTAGAATCGCACTAGAAATCACACAGAGGTTCGATCAAAGTTGGGAACTGAGAAAGAACGTGGCATGCGCAGGAGCAGACGTTTGTACCCCACTTTGCGCAGATAGCGCGGAAATGACTGAGCGATATTTTAGCCAAGTTTCAAGTCTTGGCCATGAACGCTTATTATATTATGAACAATCCAACTTACTGCGTTTATTCAGGCTTCTTCTTGTTCATTGCGCAGAGTTGCAATGAAATGGGAGGATAAAAAGTATCATAACTCAAGAATGGTTGACAATAAAATGTTGAAACTTGAAATGCAGCTAATTTAATAGTGAAGGTATAGATTGACGAAAGAAGGAAAAAACAAGGAAAAAACCCCACAAAATGGTCGATTCCCCCCTTTTAAGGGGGGGGGGGCATGATGGTTAAAGATGTGACAAAGTTTCTAATGAATTTTAATAATATAATTTCCAAGGGGGGGGGGGGGGGGGGGGTAAATGAAACCCTGCCATTAATCTCGACCTCCCCCCCCCCTTAATCTTGACCTCCACCCCCTCAATGTCACTCTTCCCTCAACTTCAGCTCCAACTCATCCTCTCTTGGCCTCCACTTCCTCCCCCCTCCCTCACCCACTCCCCAGCAAGCTTTCTCCCTCTCTCCACCCTTCCCCTCCATCTTTAGTAAGCACATATTGTTTACTACTCTGCCCACAGGCTTCCAGGGAAGTTAGACTTCATCGACCATGTGGTGGGCAACCAGGGGGACCTGGAGGTGGAGGGTGCAGCTGACTACTACGAGAAATCTCTCCAGTTCCACAGATTCTGGTCCATAGATGATGACTTGGTATGTACAGAATCAGTATATATATACCACATAGAGATATATATTTTAGAGAGGTTTAATATTTCACAGTCAAAATACAACCTGCAAACAAGAGCAGCATCTACAAGTACATGTATTTAATACATAAAGATATCCCATAAACATGCCACAGCCTGTAAAAAGCACTCTAATCTTCTATAGATCTGCCTTAATTAAAAGACCTGTCCACACTGCATGTGTGCATTAGTTGGCACTGGCCAAGAGGAAAAGGCTGATGACATCATGCACATTCTTGTGGCCACACTAGCAGTCAAGTCAAAATCATATACTGGACAGTTGTGATGGAGTTTGTTTTTGCGTCCTTTTCTTGCTGATCAGCTACCTACAGATGCGCAGGAAACATTTTCTGCAGAGAAGAAAGAGGAGAGAGCTGAGGGAAAGGCAGAACCAATGAAGGTTGTGACTGCATGAAGTTCAGAAGTCCAGATGCAGGTTGTATGAACATAGCAACAGTTCTCTAGCTATATAGTTAGTCTAGCTAGCTACTCTAGCTAGCTAGTTTGGCTGCAGGGCACAGATAGTACACAGCTAGCTCCAATGTTCCCAACTGCAGCATCACGAAGACATGAGGGAATGAAATTCTTTTCAATGCATACGCACATAGCTATTTGAACGCTTTAATTAGTTGTCTGATTCGCATCAAACCACCTGTCTAGGTGGACCAGAATAATGCGCATTATTTCAAATCAGATTCAGTGTGGATGCGACCAATGTGCATTAATGTGCATTAATGTGCATTGGCTTGTGCATGCGGACAGACCTTTAGTGGCGCTTTATTCATCTCCACTTAATACCATAACCGCTGGTCAAGTGCATGTGGTTGTCAAGTGCATGTGGTTGTCACGTGCATGTGGTTGTCAAGTGCATGTGGTTGTCAAGTGCATGTGGTTGTCATGTGCATGTGGTTGTCAAGTGCATGTGGTTGTCAAGTGCATGTGGTTGTCAAGTGCATGCGGTTGTCATGTGCATGTGGTTGTCATGTGCATGCAGTTGTCAAGTGCATGTGGTTGTCAAGTGCATGTGGTTGTCACGTGCATGTGGTTGTCAAGTGCATGTGGTTGTCAAGTGCATGTGGTTGTCAAGTGCATGTGGTTGTCACGTGCATGTGGTTGTCAAGTGCATGTGGTTGTCATGTGCATGTGCTTGTCAAGTGCATGTGGTTGTCATGTGCATGTGGTTGTCATGTGCATGTGGTTGTCAAGTGCATGTGGTTGTCATATGCATGCGGTTGTCAAGTGCATGTGGTTGTCATGTGCATGTGGTTGTCAAGTGCATGTGGTTGTCAAGTGCATGCGGTTGTCAAGTGCATGTGGTTGTCATATGCATGCGGTTGTCAAGTGCATGTGGTTGTCATGTGCATGTGGTTGTCAAGTGCATGTGGTTGTCAAGTGCATGCGGTTGTCAAGTGCATGTGGTTGTCATGTGCATGCGGTTGTCAAGTGCATGTGGTTGTCATGTGCATGCGGTTGTCATGTGCATGTGGTTGTCATGTGCATGTGGTTGTCAAGTGCATGTGGTTGTCATGTGCATGTGATTGTCAAGTGCATGTGGTTGTCATGTGCATGTGGTTGTCAAGTGCATGTGGTTGTCAAGTGCATGTGGTTGTCATGTGCATGTGGTTGTCAAGTGCATGTGGTTGTCAAGTGCATGTGGTTGTCATGTGCATGTGGTTGTCAAGTGCATGTGATTGTCGAGTGCATGCGGTTGTCAAGTGCATGCGGTTGTCATGTGCATGTGGTTGTCAAGTGCATGTGGTTGTCATGTGCATGTGGTTGTCATGTGCATGTGGTTGTCATGTGCATGCAGTTGTCATGTGCATGTGGTTGTCAAGTGCATGTGGTTGCCATGTGCTGTGGTTGTCAAGTGCATGTGGTTGTCATGTGCATGTGGTTGTCATGTACATGTGGTTGACATGTGCATGCGGTTGTCAAGTGCATGCGGTTGTCATGTGCATGTGGTTGTCATGTGCATGTGGTTGTCATGTGCATGTGATTGTCAAGTGCACGTGGTTGTCATGTGCATGTGGTTGTCATGTGCACGTGGTTGTCATGTTCTGTGGTTGTCATGTGCATGCGGTTGTCATGTGCTGTGGTTGTCATGTGCTGTGGTTGTCAAGTGCATGTGGTTGTCAAGTGCATGTGGTTGTCATGTGCATGTGGTTGTCATGTGCATGTGGTTGTCAAGTGCATGCATTGTCAAGTGCATGTGGTTGTCAAGTGCATGCAGTTGTCAAGTGCATGTGGTTGACACATGCATGCAGTTGTTACATGCGTGTGACTGTCATGTGCATGTGGTTGTGTTCACACTATGCACTGGCTACCCAATTTCTCATTCATTAGATACAATTGTGTAAACAGCATTTTCAATAGAGCAAGGACATGAATCTTAACTTTCACTGGCTGCCTGCTAGCCTCTCAGTAGCTGATGGAGTAGCTGATGGAGTAGCTGATGGAGTAGCTGATGGAGTAGCTGATGGAGTAGCTGATGGAGTAGCTGATGGAGTAGCTGATGGAGTAGCTGATGGAGTAGCTGATGGAGTAGCTGATGGAGTAGCTGATGGAGTAGCTGATGGAGTAGCTGATGGAGTAGCTGATGGAGTAGCTGATGGAGTAGCTGATGGAGTAGCTGATGGAGTAGCTGATGGAGTAGCTGATGGAGTAGCTGATGGAGTAGCTGATGGAGTAGCTGATGGAGTAGCTGATGGAGTAGCTGATGGAGTAGCTGATGGAGTAGCTGATGGAGTAGCTGATGGAGTAGCTGATGGAGTAGCTGATGGAGTAGCTGATGGAGTAGCTGATGGAGTAGCTGATGGAGTAGCTGATGGAGTAGCTGATGGAGTAGCTGATGGTGTGTACCTGATGGGACCCGGCCATTTTGTGGGTTTTTTCTTTAAAAATGCCATAACTTTTTTTTTAATGCTTCATCCATATTTAATAAGACACAGCCTCTTCCTTCTGCTTTGCAATGGTGTTTGCGTAGTGGTGTTTCAATCAAGCATGGACTAATTAGCACAGCAGTCGTTAAAAAACACCACTTTACACAAGGATGGGTCATCAACTAGCCATTTAAGGTGCTAGTAGAGTCACCACAGATGCAGTGGACGAGTGAATGAAATTCTTTTTAATGCAAACTCGTGTAGTCATTAATTTTCTACTCAAACCACCTATGGAGGTGGACCAGATTAATGCTAATTCTAAATCGGTGTAGATGCAACTAATGTGTATTAACAACGCGCATCAGTGTGGACAGTGGACAGGCCTTTAATAAGGGGGAAAGATTGTATTTTTTTAAATAATTTTTTTTAAACTTGTGGTTACCACTTTATAGCGCCGTAGATTCTGCAAACTTCATGGTATGGACTTGATATATAGCTCAAAAGATAGGTCTCTCTGTGTGCTCTCTCTTGATACTAAAATATGTTTCATAGGTATAACTATAGGCAAGTTACTAGACCTAAAGTGGAGGGACCTAAAAAACCTGCACCCCACAATCAGCGTCCAAGATAACCCCAGATTGCTAAGTGCTAAAAAATGGTACGAGTGGCTAGAGGAAGCTCTAGCGCATGCAATGACCTTTTTGATTAGGCGTTAAAAATTTATTACCTGGTCAAGCGCGCGGGTGCAAAATTGAGGGCGTTGAAAATATATGCAGTGTGGACAGGCCTTTAAAAACAGTCTATTTCTCCTGCTAGTTCATTTTCATTGTGAAGAGAGCACAGGCTGGACTCTCTTATAAATCTCAAGAAAAAAGGGATGCATTTGAAAATTGATCATTCATACGATAAAGAAAATGAAGACAAATTATTGACTCCGGGAAAAAATTGACCGAGTTAGAAACATTTGTATGTTGTCAAAGCACTTCTGTGGGAAGCCATGTTATTCATGCTTCTTCTCGTCCATTTCTCAACCTGTGCATAATGAAAGGGCAGCGTAAAAAGTACCATAACTCAAGAATGGTTGACGGTGATGAACTGACACTTGAAGCACAGTTAGTATATCAGTGAAGGGATAGAAGTAGGATGACAATAGCTTTATGCGGACACGCACTGGACTAACATCACACTGGGTGGGACAAGAACTGGTTGTGCTGGGGACACTCAAAGTCAAAGTACAGTATGACGCACACCAAGTCATCCTATCAATACTCATTGTCGAAGTATCTAGACTGAGCTTATTGGGAAGGGATTGGCTGGAGCACATCGTTGAATTGGAAGAATCTATCTGCCCATTACTCGGCAACAAATTGTTCACTGGAAGAAGTCCTGTCCAACGAGGCACTGTTTTGTCCTGAGCTCGGAAAAGCCAAAACTATTGAAGCTAAACTGCATCTGGAGCTCGATGCAACCTCTCTCAAAGCACGTCCAGCACCTCATGCCTTACGTGAGGAGATAGAAAAGGAACTCGGCCGTCTACAAACAGATGGAATTATTGAGCCGGTACAAATTTTGGATTGGGCAGCCCCCAATTGTCCCAGTGCTAAAGACTGACGGCATGGTGAGAATCTGTGGGGACTACAAGCTCACAATAAATTAAGCTGCAAAGCTGGACCCCTACCCTTTACCTCATATTGATTGAAGACTTGTTCGCTCGACTAGCTAGAGGAAAGCAATTCACAAATCGACTTTTCCCATACCTACCAACAAATTCCTCTCGATTTGAATTCAAGGGATAGTGTTACCACAAGGGTTCGTTTCGTTACAATCGCCTACAGTTTAGTGTGCACTCTGCACCGGCCATATTTCGGTTTGCTAAGCGACATACCTTCAACGGTAGCACCATACCTTGACGACACCTTGGTTACAGGAAAATCCGAAGAAGACACATACAGAATATCGACAAAGTGATGACTTGTTTGTGAGAGGAAGGCCTCACACTAAAGAAAATGAAACCTCCATTCCTATTTGAGAAGGTGGAGCATCCGGTCACTTCATATCGTAACAAGGTTTACAACCATCTGAAGCCAAAATCTGACCAATCAAAGTGATCCCTGCACCTCAGAATGTGTTGCAGCTTGCGGTCGTTCGTGGGAATGGTCAATTACGCCAAGTTCCTGAAGGATGTATCGAGCAAATTGATGCCCTAATCGCCTACTTCAAAAGAAAACCAATTGGACATGGGATCTGCCGAGACAAAATAATTTGAACAACAAAAGCATTATGATCCAATGAAGTCTCGTTCCATATGGACTGATGCTCCACCCATATGGAGTCGGAGCTGTCCTATCACGTGTTAGAGGAGATGGTGTTGAGAAACCAATTACGCCTCGCCTGTGAGATGGGAATAAAAGTATTCATAGCTGGATAAAGAAGCACTAGCAATTATCTTTGGGGTAAAATGTTTTCACCAGTGCATCTCGGGGAGAAAGTACTCGATCGGGTCACTACAAGCTCGTACAGGATCTGAAAACTGATCTGTACCAGGCAGTGATGCCCTCGGTGAGATTGCAACATTGGGCACTCAATGATGGAAGCAGTAATGAGCAAGGAAGGCGACCCGGTGTATGCTGGAAATGATCAGTCTGGAGACAAGTGGCTGACGGGAACAATATCCAAGGTGTCGGGAACAATATCCAAGGTGTCGGGAACAATATCCAAGGTGTTGGGAACAATATCCAAGGTGTCGGGAACAATATCCAAGGTGTTGGGAACAATATCCAAGGTGTCGGGAAAAATATCCAAGGTGTCGGGAACAATATCCAAGGTGTCGGGAACGAGAAACTATTTGGTGAAGGTGAACTTGAATGCTGGCAAAACTATCAAGAGACACCATAACCAGTCGATTTTAAACCAGAGTTAATGATTCTCTCTACGCAAACCTGGAACAAAATAGCGATACGACCGAGCGACATCTACCTCCAACCAATGGCGGACAACATTCAGGCATAGAAAGGTCAACAAGACAATATCACCAACCAACCCCCTCATACACACATACCCTTGATTGATCTTCACCAGCTAAGAGGGGAGGAACTATTGTTATCCAAGCCGGCTCTACTGAACTGTGGTGTATGTGTGTGTACGCTTTTATTTAGTCTGACTTGTGTTTTTGTCTTGTGTGCCTGCATGGTTGGTTGGTTAGCTGCTTAGTAACTGTAGAAGGGCCTCCCGTTACCTTCTACATTGTGTGCCTGGTGCACACGCCTTTCTCCTGTATATATCATATATAACTATCACTCAGTTATAGTGGAGAGTGAAGGTTGTAATTATCGTATTACTCAACTCATGAAAAGTAAACTGAGGTAGCAACTGTACTAGACGAGTTCGCTAGGCAGACGAGGTTACTTCAGCTAACATAGTACGTACGTTTTTTCCAGATTCGTCCTCTTTTGGGGTCCTTCAATTACCAGCCGGGCCGGGAATTAAAAATTACTGAAAATGTCCGGGGTTTGCCCTACTCGTGGTACCATCTTCGTAGACTGCCCCGCACATGCACTTACCTGTTCAACTTGGAATCTGAGGTCGAGCCAAGGCTCCTCCCCGCTGTACCGTGCCAACTTGCTATCAATCACGAGCCTAAGCATGTGCAGCTGAAATTCGTCGCTTCATCCTTAATACGAGGTGCGAAGTGGTAAGAATCATCGTGGTTGGCAGTCCTTCAGAGTTGTGAGGCTCACTTGTAGATGTTCTAGAACTCCGAACTTCCCTCAAAACGCAATGCCAAAACGCAAGGCTAAATTCACTTCAGAACTGAAGATAAAATTCACTTGTTTTTGAAGTTGTCGAGAGGAATGGGGAGGTGAGTGCTTGGTATGAAGAGCTGGTACCTACGTTTCTGTGGCAAATAAGGTGCTGTTGATTTACAATCTCATGTGGACACAGACAAGCACAAGCACAAGAAAGCAGTCGAGGAAAGAGCTCACCAGCAGAATCGACGGGTTATTTGATAAAACCAGACAGCAATTCAAAGGATATAGTTACTGCAGCAGAGGGTGCTTTTGCACTTCACACTACTAAGCATCACCATGGTTACAAGTCAATGGATTGCACATCTGTCTTGCTGGAAAAGACACTCTCTGATTCTTGAGGTAGCCTGAAATTTTTCCAATGTTCAAACCAAGACAGACTGTGCCACACTCTGTTGTTGCTGCTCTAAAAATGTTGTTGCTGCTCTAAAAATTACATAGCTCACTGCATAGTTACTACAGATGGAAGCAATCATTGTTCATTAAAATTGTTTACAGTCAATATTTCGACTAGAAAAACGGTGGCAGCAGTCAAAATTAATCAAGGTTCAGAACACACCCACTGAGACTGCCGATAACATTGCGCAACATGTTAAGGAAACACTTGAAACGGATTTATACTCAATTTTAATGCTTGAGTTGGCACACACACACACACGGTATCCTCTTTATTCAACGTTCATATATGGTAGCTCTATGGGGACACACACTGGACCAACACCACACTGGATGGAGGCAGGTTGAAGTAGGTTGACAATAGCTCTATGGGGACACACACTGGACCAACACCACACTGGGTGGAGGCAGGTTGAAGTAGGTTGACAATAGCTCTATGGGGCACACACTGGACCAACACCCACTGGGTGGAGGCAGGTTGAAGTAGGTTGACAATAGCTCTATGGGGCACACACTGGACCAACACCCACTGGGTGGAGGCAGGTTGAAGTAGGTTGACAATAGCTCTATGAGTGCACACATTA
This sequence comes from Cladorhizidae sp. MBARI D1340-BT2, assembly GCA_028752905.1. Classification (NCBI taxonomy): domain Eukaryota; kingdom Metazoa; phylum Porifera; class Demospongiae; order Poecilosclerida; family Cladorhizidae; species Cladorhizidae sp. MBARI D1340-BT2. The sequence continues at coordinate 42,070,689 of JAQNBH010000009.1, read as the reverse complement.
GACCAACACCACACTGAGTGGAGGCAGATTGACAATAGCTCTGGGGGACACACACTGGCCAACATCACGGGAGGCAAGTTGAAGTAGGTTGACACTAGCTTTGTGTGTGCATGTGCACAACCTTGTCTCATAAACTTGAGCCAACAAAAGCCTGCCTCCTCAAGGATTTGGGACTGATGACTCAAAAGTGTGTGGCTAAATTTTATTGTCTATTTGTTTTCTCAGATGCATACAGAGTTCAGTGCCCTGCGTTCCATCGTGGTGACCAACTGGGATGAAACCATCAAGATGCCACTCAATGAGCCAGCCCCAGGAAAACGCAAGAGTCAGATCCAGGAGTACATCGACTACTATGGCTCACCAGGAGTGCAGCACATTGCCATGAACACTTCAGACATCATCACTGCCGTAAGCCGTGAGGTTTAGCAATCTACGCACCTGTGAGCATTGCATGTGGAGCATGCATGTGGAGCAGCTGTGAGCATTGCATGTGGAGCATTGCATGTGGAGCATTGCATGTGGAGCATTGCATGTGGAGCATTGCATGTGGAGCAGCTGTGAGCATTGCATGTGGAGCAGCTGTGAGCATGCATGTGGAGCAGTTGTGAGCATTGCTTGTGGAGCAGCTGTGAGCATGCATGTGGAGCAGCTGTGAGAATGCATGTGGAGCAGCTGTGAGCATGCATGTGGAGCAGCTGTGAGCATGCATGTGGAGCAGCTGTGAGCATGCATGTGGAGCAGCTGTGAGCATGCATGTGGAGCAGCTGTGAGCATGCATGTGGAGCAGCTGTGAGCATTGCATGTGGAGCAGCTGTGAGCATTGCATGTGGAGCAGCTGTGAGCATGCATGTGGAGCATTGCATGTGGAGCAGCTGTGAGCATGCATGTGGAGCAGCTGTGAGCATTGCATGTGGAGCAGCTGTGAGCATTGCATGTGGAGCATTGCATGTGGAGCAGCTGTGAGCATGCATGTGGAGCAGGTGTGAGCATGCATGTGGAGCAGCTGTGAGCATTGCATGTGGATCAGCTGTGAGCATTGCATGTGGAGCAGCTGTGAGCATGCATGTGGAGCAGCTGTGAGCATGCATGTGGAGCAGCTGTGAGCATTGCATGTGGAGCAGCTGTGAGCATTGCATGTGGAGCATTGCATGTGGAGCAGCTGTGAGCATGCATGTGGAGCATTGCATGTGGAGCAGCTGTGAGCATTGCATGTGGAGCAGCTGTGAGCATGCATGTGGAGCAGCTGTGAGCATGCATGTGGAGCATTGCATGTGGAGCATTGCATGTGGAGCAGCTGTGAGCATGCATGTGGAGCAGCTGTGAGCATGCATGTGGAGCAGCTGTGAGCATGCATGTGGAGCAGCTGTGAGCATGCATGTGGAGCAGCTGTGAGCATGCATGTGGAGCATTGCATGTGGAGCAGCTGTGAGCATTGCATGTGGAGCAGCTGTGAGCATGCATGTGGAGCATCTGTGAGCATGCATGTGGAGCAGCTGTGAGCATGCATGTGGAGCAGCTGTGAGCATGCATGTGGAGCAGCTGTGAGCATGTGGAGCAGCTGTGAGCATGCATGTGGAGCAGCTGTGAGCATTGCATGTGGAGCATTGCATGTGGAGCAGCTGTGAGCATGCATGTGGAGCAGCTGTGAGCATTGCATGTGGAGCATTGCATGTGGAGCAGCTGTGAGCATGCATGTGGAGCAGCTGTGAGCATTGCATGTGGAGCATTGCATGTGGAGCAGCTGTGAGCATGCATGTGGAGCAGGTGTGAGCATGCATGTGGAGCAGCTGTGAGCATGCATGTGGAGCAGCTGTGAGCATGCATGTGGAGCAGCTGTGAGCATTGCATGTGGATCAGCTGTGAGCATTGCATGTGGAGCAGCTGTGAGCATGCATGTGGAGCATTGCATGTGGAGCAGCTGTGAGTATTGCATGTGGAGCATTGCATGTGGAGCAGCTGTGAGCATGCATGTGGAGCAGCTGTGAGCATTGCATGTGGAGCAGCTGTGAGCATGCATGTGGAGCAGCTGTGAGCATGCATGTGGAGCAGCTGTGAGCATTGCATGTGGAGCAGCTGTGAGCATGCATGTGGAGCAGCTGTGAGCATGCATGTGGAGCAGCTGTGAGCATGCATGTGGAGCAGCTGTGAGCATTGCATGTGGAGCAGCTGTGAGCATGCATGTGGAGCAGCTGTGAGCATGCATGTGGAGCATTGCATGTGGAGCATTGCATGTGGAGCAGCTGTGAGCATGCATGTGGAGCAGCTGTGAGCATGCATGTGGAGCAGCTGTGAGCATTGCATGTGGAGCAGCTGTGAGCATGCATGTGGAGCAGCTGTGAGCATGCATGTGGAGCAGCTGTGAGCATGCATGTGGAGCAGCTGTGAGCATGCATGTGGAGCAGCTGTGAGCATGCATGTGGAGCAGCTGTGAGCATGCATGTGGAGCAGGTGTGAGCATTGCATGTGGAGCAGCTGTGAGCATGCATGTGGAGCAGCTGTGAGCATGCATGTGGAGCAGCTGTGAGCATTGCATGTGGAGCAGCTGTGAGCATGCATGTGGAGCAGCTGTGAGCATGCATGTGGAGCAGCTGTGAGCATGCATGTGGAGCATTGCATGTGGAGCAGCTGTGAGTATTGCATGTGGAGCATTGCATGTGGAGCAGCTGTGAGCATGCATGTGGAGCAGCTGTGAGCATTGCATGTGGAGCATTGCATGTGGAGCAGCTGTGAGCATGCATGTGGAGCATTGCATGTGGAGCAGCTGTGAGCATGCATGTGGAGCAGCTGTGAGCATGCATGTGGAGCAGCTGTGAGCATGCATGTGGAGCAGCTGTGAGCATGCATGTGGAGAAGCTGTGAGCATTGCATGTGGAGCATTGCATGTGGAGCATTGCATGTGGAGCAGCTGTGAGCATTGCATGTGGACCATTGCATGTGGAGCAGCTGTGAGCATGCATGTGGAGCAGCTGTGAGCATTGCATGTGGAGCATTGCATGTGGAGCAGCTGTGAGCATGCATGTGGAGCAGGTGTGACCATGCATGTGGAGCAGCTGTGAGCATGCATGTGGAGCAGCTGTGGAGCAGGTGTGAGCATGCATGTGGAGCAGGTGTGAGCATTGCATGTGGAGCAGCTGTGAGCATGCATGTGGAGCAGCTGTGAGCATGCATGTGGAGCAGCTGTGAGCATTGCATGTGGAGCAGCTGTGAGCATGCATGTGAAGCAGCTGTGAGCATGCATGTGGAGCAGCTGTGAGCATGCATGTGGAGCAGCTGTGAGCATGCATGTGGAGCAGCTGTGAGCATGCATGTGGAGCAGCTATGAGCATGCATGTGGAGCATTGCATGTGGAGCAGCTGTGAGTATTGCATGTGGAGCAGCTGTGAGCATGCATGTGAAGCAGCTGTGAGCATGCATGTGGAGCAGCTATGAGCATTGCATGTGGAGCAGCTGTGAGCATTGCATGTGGAGCATTGCATGTGGAGCAGCTGTGAGCATGCATGTGGAGCAGCTGTGAGCATGCATGTGGAGCAGCTGTGAGCATTGCATGTGGAGCAGCTGTGAGCATGCATGTGAAGCAGCTGTGAGCATGCATGTGGAGCAGCTATGAGCATGCATGTGGAGCATTGCATGTGGAGCAGCTGTGAGCATGCATGTGGAGCATTGCATGTGGAGCAGCTGTGAGCATGCATGTAGAGCAGCTGTGAGCATGCATGTGGAGCAGCTGTGAGCATGCATGTGGAGCAGCTGTGAGCATTGCATGTGGAGCAGCTGTGAGCATGCATGTGGAGCAGCTGTGAGCATGTGGAGCAGCTGTGAGCATGCATGTGGAGCAGCTGTGAGCATGCATGTGGAGCAGCTGTGAGCATGCATGTGGAGCAGCTGTGAGCATGCATGTGGAGCAGCTGTGAGCATGTGGAGCAGCTGTGAGCATGCATGTGGAGCAGCTGTGAGCATTGCATGTGGAGCAGCTGTGAGCATGCATGTGGAGCAGCTGTGAGCATGCATGTGGAGCAGCTGTGAGCATTGCATGTGGATCAGCTGTGAGCATTGCATGTGGAGCAGCTGTGAGCATGCATGTGGAGCAGCTGTGAGCATGCATGTGGAGCAGCTGTGAGCATGCATGTGGAGCAGCTGTGAGCATGCATGTGGAGCAGCTGTGAGCATGCATGTGGAGCAGCTGTGAGCATGCATGTGGAGCAGCTGTGAGCATGCATGTGGAGCATTGCATGTGGAGCAGCTGTGAGTATTGCATGTGGAGCATTGCATGTGGAGCAGCTGTGAGCATTGCATGTGGAGCAGCTGTGAGCATGCATGTGGAGCATTGCATGTGGAGCAGCTGTGAGCATGCATGTGGAGCAGCTGTGAGCATGCATGTGGAGCAGCTGTGAGCATTGCATGTGGAGCAGCTGTGAGCATGCATGTGGAGCAGCTGTGAGCACGTGGAGCAGCTGTGAGCATGCATGTGGAGCAGCTGTGAACATGCATGTGGAGCAGCTGTGAGCATGTGGAGCAGCTGTGAGCATGCATGTGGAGCAGCTGTGAGCATGCATGTGGAGAAGCTGTGAGCATTGCATGTGGAGCAGCTGTGAGCATGCATGTGGAGCAGCTCTGTGGTCTGGCCAAGTGTTCTACAATGCATTATGATGATATCATCATGATGACAGATCGTGGCATTCAAGTCATAACTGCCTTGGGCCTAACTTTAGCTATTGCCCTGGTCTTAACCCTAGCCATTGCCCTGGTCTTAACCCTAGCCATTGCCCTGGTCTTAACCCTAGCCATTGCCCTGGTCTTAACCCTAGCCATTGCCCTGGTCTTAACCCTAGCCATTGCCCTGGTCTTAACCCTAGCCATTGCCCTGGTCTTAACCCTAGCCATTGCCCTGGTCTTAACCCTGGTCTTAACCATAGCAATTGCCCTGGTCTTAACCCTAGCCATTGCCCTGGTCTTAACCCTAGCCATTGCCCTGCTTAACCCTAGCCATTGCCCTGATCTTAACCCTAGCCATTGCCCTGGTCCCTAGCCATTGCCCTGATCTTAACCATAGCAATTGCCCTGGTCTTAACCCTAGCCATTGCCCTGGTCTTAACCCTAGCCATTGCCCTGGTCTTAACCCTAGCCATTGCCCTGGTCTTAACCCTAGCCATTGCCCTGGTCTTAACCCTGGCCATTGCCCTGGTCTTAACCCTGGCCATTGCCCTGGTCTTAACCCTAGCCATTGCCCAGGTCTTAACCCTAACCATTGCCCTGGTCTTAACCCTAGCCATTGCCCTGGTCTTAACCCTAGCCATTGCCCTGGTCTTAACCCTAGCCATTGCCCGTCTTAACCCTAGCCATTGCCCTGGTCTTAACCTTAGCCATTGCCCTGGTCTTAACCTTAGCCATTGCCCTGGTCTTAACCCTAGCCATTGCCCTGGTCTTAACCCTAGCCATTGCCCTGGTCTTAAACCCTAACCATTGTCCAGGTCTTAACCCTAGCCATTGCCCTGATCCTAGCCCTATCCCTAACCATTGCTCTAATCCTAGCATTTTCCCTAGCAAGCCCTGGCCCCAGCCGTTGCCCTGGCAGTAGTAACTCTAGCTGAAGACGTCACGCTGTATTGATCTGTGAGATATTGTTTTGATGCCATGAGCTACGATTAAAGGAAAAAGAAACAAACTGTTACAGGATTCCTTTGCCATTGTTGACTAGGAGTAGGTGTGTCCTTATTTTAATTGATACGGCCAAGGTAAGGAGGAGAGTGTAGATGCTAAACTAGCTTCATTGTTGTCCAGAATTTGCTTGCACATGTGTGTGCCATATTTTAACTTGACACGAGTGAATTTTTCAATTATAGGATGTACTTGTGTGGTCTCCTTTTCAGGGGCCTTATCCTTTGTCTGTTAGATTGTCTGTCCCTCCCTCTCTGTCTGGCAGTCTCACTTTGTCTGTAGTCCATTTGTCTGTTTGTCCCTCTCTGTCTGGCGGTCTCACTTTGTCTGTAGTCCATTTGTCTGTTTGTCCCTCTCTGTCTGGCGGTCTCACTTTGTCTGTCTTCCATTTGTCTGTCTGTCTGTCTACAGATCACCAACTTGAAGGCAAATGGTCTTGAGTTCCTGTGTATTCCAGACTCTTATTATAACCAGCTCAAGGAGAAACTGAAGTCGGCAAAAATCAAAGTGGCTGAAGATATTGATGTGG